>CM053758.1:68648139-68667747 GCA_028658305.1 Pachyuromys duprasi | reverse complement strand
AAGAGTAATGATAGATCTGGGGGAGGTTGTTGAGACTTGGGGAGAACAAGAGCTCCACAAAGACCAAACTGAGCAGGGCACAGGGGTCTTGTATGAGATGGTTTCTACAATCAAGGACCATGTGTGGATGTGGCCTGGAACCCCCGCACTGATCTGATTTTAAAAAATACTTCAATATTTGGATTTTGTTCTTTTTAGGGCTAGCAGTGTGCTGTATGCCAATTTTTTTTTTCTTGCTGGGCATCTGTGTTTCTCTTTAGGTATACAGGATTCATTTTATATTTGTATTAGCTAGCAAAGACTCCTAGTAACACTGGATATGAAGCCTGAAACAGCCATTTTGTATAAGCAGACAAGGCTTTCAGTGGAAGAATTGGGACACAAATCGAGCCGCAAAACCTTCAGCTTACAACTTATCCAGACTGCAAGATGTGGAGAGGTGGTACAGAACTTGCGGGAGTGGTCAGCCGATGACTGGTCCTACTTGAGACCCACACCTTGAGAGACAGTCCAGGCCTGACATTACCCGGAGGGCCAGAAATCTGAGGCTGGATAGCCCAGAGACATAGGATAGAAACAATCATGATTAGGAAAAAATTGTCAATGAAATTATTCTTAATGATATTCTGCTCTATGCACATAGCAGAGCCTAGCACAATCATCAGCAGAGAGGTTTCATCCAACAGCTAATAGGAACAGATGCAGAGACCCACAGTTAAACAGGCAGAGCTCAGAGGATCCTGTAGAAGAGAGGGAGAAGGAATTGCAGCATCCTGAGGGGTCAACGACACCACAAGAAAACAGCCTACAGAATCAACTCACCAGGGTTCATATGGGATCACAGAGTAGACAATCACAAAGCCTGTTTGTGTCTGAGCTATGTCTTCTGAGCATATTTTATGTTTGTATAGCTTGGTTTTCTTATGGGACTCCTAACAGTGAGAGCAGAGGCTGCCTCGGACTCTTTTGCTTGCTTTTGCAACCCTTTCCTCTTACTGGGTTTCCTTGCTCAGCATGATGTGAAGGTTTGTGTGCCTAGTCTTATGATAACTTGTTATGTCATGTTTAGTTGATATTGCAGTGGGGTCTGTTCTTTACTGGAGGGAAACAGAGGAGGAATGGATCTGGGGGAGAGGGGAGGTACAGTGGAGGAACATGGATTGGGGGACTGTGGTCGGGGTGTAATACATAAGGGAAGAATAAAGAAAAAAGAACACAGCATCCTAGCTGGGTGTGGTCGTGCACAACTTTAACACTAGCACTGGAGATTCAGAGGCAAGAAGATCTCTGAGCCTGTTCTACATATTAAGTTCCAGGGCACCTAAATCTACATAGGAAGACCCTGTCTCCAAAAACAAAACAAAAAACAAATAAGCAACAACAACAATAAGCCATAATTTCCAATAACTATGGAGGTAATGTATGCTTTTTAATCACATAAAGTGTTTACTGTTTAATCAGGAGGAGACTCTTTATCTGAGAAAGAAATCTTTCCTGGTTTGGAGCTTAGCAAATCAAGAGGGACAAGAGCCCTGAAAAGGCTACAGTAAAAGCCAATGCTCTGAATGACAGTTATACAAGAAAGTCAAAGGTCTTTCTTATGCCATTGTTTTGTAACTTATAAGTCCACAATAAAACTCAAGGATATAGTGGAAAATAAAGTAAAGACAATTTTTTGTGGTTGAGTGAAGGAGATGATCTGACATAGAAATTTGGCCTTCCCATGTCTGGCTTAATTATACAGGTCATACCTGGGGCCTCTTGAGTAATGAATTCATAAAATATCCACTCTCTGTGTTTAGAATGAGTAGAGTTTAACAAGCAGTAGATAGAGTTTATGGACATTCCTTAAATCCCAAAGCAATGAAGTATCTATAGAGACTATCACAAGATATATGATGTTTTGTGGAAGATGGCATATGTCTTGACAAGATGTTGTCAAGAATTTACAGGGAAAAAAAAAAACACATCAGTCTCTGGAATGAGGAATGAAAGGCCCTGAGGAATCCTATGATCTATGACATATAAACTTGATAAT
The DNA here is from genome assembly GCA_028658305.1 of Pachyuromys duprasi. Classification (NCBI taxonomy): domain Eukaryota; kingdom Metazoa; phylum Chordata; class Mammalia; order Rodentia; family Muridae; genus Pachyuromys; species Pachyuromys duprasi. The sequence continues at coordinate 68,665,709 of CM053758.1, read as the reverse complement.
CATTTCTAGTTTAATGACTACCAAATAATTATTTCCAAATATTAAAATGGAATTTATTCCTCTTCTGTCAGAGGAACCTATATGAATTCTAATTGGTATTTACTGAGCATGGTAATATGTTGTTTTTACATTTTCCTCATTTCTCTATTATGTAAAAAATATTGCCACATCCTGAAATGTTCTAAGAAAATATTAAATGAGATCATTTGGATCTTGTGCAATGTTGTGTAAAGTTGAGTAATAACAAACAAAAACACACAAATATATACACACATGCTTACACATATGTATATATCTATATGAGAATTGAGTATCTAGAGTGTTTCTATAAATTCACTGTTCTTTTTAGAAGCCAGCATTGGACCATTGCATTCTGAGTTATATCATTCATACACTTTGTTGGGACATTGGAACTTTACCAAGACATATCATAAAGTAGGAATTTTACACCCTCTGTATCAGTTATCATTATAGTAATCATTCTTACAATTGGCAAGCAGAATTCCCAGACAAGTTTATCTGAAGAGATGGTGGCAATTAATTTTAATATTTGATGGTCTAGTATTCGATCTACACATTGATGAGGCTACTTTCTCTTATATGTTTTACTAAAAGAAATAAGTAGAGAAGACTCAGAAACCTCTCTCATCATATACACTGCTAGAGATGGCACATCCAATGCATGCCTGTGGTTCTATTTGTATTTTCATATGGATGAGGATAGATTAAAAATCTATGCCTTATATTTTGTATAAACACTATTTTGGCAAGCATCTCAATCCTAAATTTATGTTGTGATGCCTTGTATAATTTTCTTGAACAGTTATGCAATTCCAGATGTTAACTATGACTCTACCCTCCTACTCTAATGAGGATTCAGGCTCATGATAATTGCTTAGCTGCAACGGTGGCTGATGGAAGTAGAATGAAACACATTAAAAAATAAGTTTCTTAAACAACAAAAGCATGGCAAAACAAACACCATGGTAGATGGAACAGAATCCTAGGAGATCACAAAATGGTACAGTGGTATTATTTGATGAACTTGTTGTAATTCAGAATGTCAGCTGAACGTTGAAAATTAACTTATCTTCTTAGGTGGGAAAAATCAGTACAAATATGAAATAGTCCATTTTAGATGAATCAAAGTGGTTTTCAAGGAGACCAAAAGTATTGTTCTTAGTATTGAATTCTATAAAAAGAAAATAAGTTTAATAAAGACACTCATACTAAATAACAATATCAAATTAAGTTCATCAAAAAATAGAAATTTTTCTTATACTTATGGAAATTATACTTTAGAAATTATTTGGTAATTTGAAACTATTAAATACAGTTATTACATAGTGTACACAGCATTATTAATTATAATTATCAAATGTATGTTGAGGCAGTATTAAGAAAAATGTTTCTAAAAAGTTCTTTGACTTCATAGTATATAGATGAAACATAATTGAAACAACCAGATTCTTCACAATGTTGTTAGGTGACAAAAAAGAAAACAAGGGAAAAGAAAAAGAAAAAAAAAGTTCTATAACTAGAAAGGTAAGTTTGAAGGAAGAAACATAAATGAATAGAGTTGTAGCCTTGTGCTGTATTAATTACAGATGGAATACTGTGGATACATAATATGCAGCAAGTGAAAGCCTGTGCCTTGTCCCTTTCTAGATGGCTCTGGGTAAAGGGACATGACTTTGAATCCCATCCCTACCTTGATCTAAATCAGATATTCATAAATGTGACAGATAGTCATAAATGCTAAGGAAAGAAAATGTAATGTTCTTAGGAAAAGACAAAAGCTGTCTGTAATTCCACTAAACTTTATGGGGAACAATAATTTCTATATCATATTAGCTATGTATTCTTGAAATCACTATCAATATAATATTATATGGGTCTTGATATAGGCTTTGTTTTAGTTTTCTGATCTGGGAAATATAAGTGAGGAAATGAAGGCCCTTTCTTTTAGTAACAATTTTCATTATTTATTTAAATTAGTAAAGAGAATTACATTTATCTGTACTACACAGTATGATATTTCATTTATGGTAGTGATAAACATAGTAATCAGATGGAGATTACTGGTATATCGATCACCTTAGAGACTTTACTTTGTAAACAGGCTATAAAGACCTCCCGCATAGCTAGTTCTCACTGTGTTTTAATTGTTGGGCCATACAAAGACAAATATAGAGTATGTTTATAGAAAAAATGTTGTTAAGGATCCTCAGAATATGTCATGGTAAGTGCAGTTGAAAGATGAGCTCAAAATAATAAATAACCAAATGCACAGATTATGAAGGGGCTTTGTAAGAAGCCAGGAGTGTAAATTACACTGTGGATATCAGAAATACCAAATAAGAAAAAAATGCTAAAATACTTACTGCATATGAACATATTCAAAAGAAACCCCATTCTTATGTTCTTAAAAACTCATCATTTTTTATAATGTGTATCTTTAAAAGTCTACCTTTTGAATTACATGGTAGATTAATACAAAGTCTTGTAATATCAAATACAAACTACTTACACCTCTCTAACATTGTATATTGTATATCAATGTCACATTAAATATATTAAAAAAGTAGAATTCAAAATGTGTCTAAATAATTAGCCGTGCATGCATTTATTGAGAAAGATTCCACATCTAATCAATGGCTCAATCAAAGTTTAATAAATCCAAATAGGCCTTTGCATAGTCATTGACAAAAATATAAAACAATGTTATATACATGAACAGAGGTCCTAGGATAATCTGGGCACTTCTGAAGTGTAGAGATATAATTTCTTTATCTGTTGAAACATATAGTAATTGACACAAAGATTGTACTAGGCATTGATTTAGAAATAGATAAGTAAACAATAAAAAGAATGGAAAGCTTACATAACAGACCTACAAACACATTGACATTATATATATAAATGAGAATTCTATGTCTATTCATATACAATATCTATTCACACATATGTAAATGGAAGGCATGTCCTGTTTAGTAAAGATAGTCAGTTAAAAGAAAGATTGCTAATATGCAACAAACTAAAATATATAAATATGAATTAATTGCATGCCACTTCAATATAAAAAATAAACAAGTAGACCTAGTAATCTACAAAGTTTTCATTTCAAAAGTAAAGTAACACTTCTTCATTTTTATAAGATGAAGTGAAAAGTAAAGTGTAAATTATTTAAAACAAAAGTATTCAAATATCTTCCTCTCTCATGTACACAGAGGTACGTATTAATGTAAGAAATATGAAAAAATTTAGAAAAATGCATGGATCTGACTATCTTAACCATGAGAATAAGTATTATTGCAGTTTCCACAGGAGAGGCGAAAATGAAAGCCTTGAGCAATTAGATATGATTACTATGCTTACTGATAAGAGAGTCATAACCTTAACATTGAAAGGATTACTAGCAGCATCTCATAAAAATAGTAGAAAAGACAGAAAATCTGCAAGATATAAGTATGTTTTTCAGAGAGTATGATACAGAAGGAATCACTCAACCTATAGACAGTGTTCATTTTTATTAATACAATTGAAGTTCAACTATGAACCACTCATATTTACCATTTGTTCTCACCAGATTTGTGACTATGATGCCTGGCAATACTCAACGTGAGCAATTGCAGAGCAATGTCATTGAATGGTAAGCTACTGACAATAGTATAATGAATCTATTCTAGAAAATAATTTCCATTTATTTTGTAAATTTTAATGTACATATCGTAAAATCTGCAAGTAGACTTCTAGGGAATTATGCTGTGGCCACTATACTGCGGATGTAATCCAAAAGTCACATGTATATATGCCTACACAATATCATTTCATTAACAAGTGTACAGGAAAGCAATTTGGATGTCCATTACGCCAAAATTGGTTAAATTTGCGGTTCCAAGCTGGCGGCACCCAAAGGCCACTCTGACCAGCAGCACAGCAGGATCTGTCCTGTGACCAGCAGACAGAACTCCAGTCCTAAAACACCAGCGACCTGTGTTTCGCAGGTGAGAGGACACCCCACGGTGTGGGATTCACTCAGCTGCAACTCTCCCAGCTAACTCTCGAAAGAGGTCCTGGTTCCACCAGGCTCTGGGTTGCCAGCACAGAGCCACAAGCCAGCATGCTCTGATCACTGTCCTGGACTGAACTGTGGGTCCCACAACACGAAAGACTGGGATTTCCAGTAGAGAGAAAACCCTACGGTGCAGGAAACGAACAGGACTGACCTTAGGTCACCCAGATAATCCCTGGAAAAAGACCCAGGTCCCGTGGATGCCCAGCAACCAGCCCAAAGCTGGGGACACAGGAGCCAGCAGAGTCCTGCCTGCATGCCGGACTAGCTGCCCTGAATAGAACTGTGGGCCCCAGGGCCCCAAGGACTGAGTCTCTGTGTCGAGTGACCCACAGAGAGGGGAACAGCAGATTTGACCTCAGAGCACTCAGCCAACACCAGCCTACCCCCCCCCCCAAAAAAAAAGTTCTCGGGAAAAGCTACAGTTTCACCCATACACAAAAGAATTTACCTTCTTCTCATTACCTCATGGAATGTTCTCCATAATAGAGCATATAGTCGGTCACAAAGCAAGCCTCAACAGATATAAGAAGATTGAAATAACCCCTTGTATCCTATTTGATCACCATGGACTAAAATTGGAGCTCAACAACAGAAATAGCAAAATGCCTAAACACACATGAAAACTGAAAAACTTGCTACTAAATGACAGCTGGGTCAGGGAAGAAATAAAGAAAGAAATTAAAGTCTTCCTAGAATTCAATGAAAATGAAGGTACAACATATCCAAACTTATGGGACACAATGAAAGCAGTGTTAAGAGGAAAGTTCATAGGACTAAGTGCCTTCAAGAAGAAACTCAAAACATCTCATTCAATCAACTTAATGGCTCACCTAAAAGACCTAGAAAAAGAAATGAAGCAGACACACCAAAGAGGAGTAGATGGCTCGAAATAATCAAACTCGGGGCTGAAATTAATAAATTAGGAACAAATAAAACAATTCAAAGAATCAATGAAACCAAGAGCTGCTTCTTTAAGAAAATCAACAAGATAGACAAACCCTTGGCCAAACTAACTAAAAGGCAGAGAGACACTATCCAAATTAACAAAATCAGAAATGAAAAGGGGGATAAAGCAACAGACACTGAAGAAATCCAAATGATCTTTAGGTCTTACTTCAAAAGCCTATATGCTACAAAATTGGAAAATCTAAATGAAATGGACAATTTTCTTGATAGATTCCACTTGCCAAAGCTGAATCAAGACCAGTTAAATAAATTAAATAGTCCTATACCCCCTAAGGAAATAGATGCCATCATCAAAATTCTCCCATGCAAAAAAAAAAAAAAAAATCCAGGGCCAGATGGTTTCCGTGCAGAATTCTATCAGACTTTCAAAGAAGAGCTAACACCTATACTCTTTAAACTATTCCACAAAATAGAAACAGAAGGAACATTACCAAACTCATTCTATGAAGCCACAAAGCCACAATCACCTTGGTACCTAAACACCACAAAAACCCAACAAAGAAAGAGAATTTCAGGCCAATCTCCCTTATAAACATCGATGCAAAACATCGATGCAAAAATACTCAACAAAATACTTGCAAATCAAATACAACAACACATCAAAGATATCATCCACTATGACCAAGTAGGCTTCATCCCAGGCATGCAAGTGTGGTTCAACATATGCAAATCCATCAATGTGATCCACCATCTAAACAAACTGAAGGAGATAAACCACATGATCATCTCCCTAGGTGCCGAAAAGCATTTGACAAAGTCCAACACACATTCATGTTTAAAGTCTTGGAGGGATCAGGGATACAAGGCACATACCTAAACATAGTAAAGGCAATATAAAGCAAGCATATAGCCAACACCAAATTAAATGGAGAGAAACTTAAATCAGTCCCACTGAAATCAGGGATAAGGCAAGGTTCCCGACTCTCTCCATATCTCTTGAACATAGTTCTTGAAGTCCTTGCTAGAGCAATAAGACAATTAAAGGAGATCAGGGGATATAAATTGGAAAGGAAGAAGTCAAAGTATCACTATTTGCAGATGATATGATAGTATACCTGAGTGACCCCCAAAATTCTACCAGGGAACTCCTACAGCTGATTAACACCTTCAGCAAAGTGGCTGGATACAAAATTAACTCAATAAAATCAGTAGCCTTCTTGTACACAAAAGACAAAAGGACTGAGAGAGAAAATGGCGAGACAACACCCTTCACAATAGCCACAAAGGTCATAAAGTGCCTTGGTGCGAACCTAACCAAGGAAGTCAAAGACTTGTATGAAAAAAATTTCCAGTCTCTAAAGAAAGAATTAGAAGAAGATATCAGAAGATGGAAAGATCTCCCATGCTCATGGCTTGAAAGGATTAATATAGTAAAAATGGCCATCTTACCAAAAGCAATCTACAGATTCAATGCAATTCCCATCAAATTTCCAACACAATTCTTTACATACCTTAAAAGAAAAATTCTCAACTTCATATGGAACAACAAGAAACCCACAATTGCTAAAACAATCCTCTACAGTAAAAGATCTTCTGGAGGTATCTCCATCCCTGATCTCAAGCTGTACTATAAAGCAACAATACTAAAAACTGCATGGTATTGGTATAGAAACAGAATGGTGGATCAATGGAATCGAATAGAAGACACAGAAATAAACTCACACACTTATGGACACCTGATTTTTGAAAAAATTGCCAAAACCATTCAGTGGAAAAAAGACAGCATCTTTAACAAATGGTGCTGGTCTAACTGGATGTCTACATGTAGAAAAGTGCAAATAGATCCATACTTATGACCCTGCACAAAACTAAAGTCCAAGTGGCTCAAAGACCTCAATATAAATCCAGATACACTAAACTACTTAGAAGAAAAAGTGGTGAAAAACCTTGAACTCATTGGCACAAGAGACAACTTGTGAACAGTACACCAATAGCACAGGCTCTATGAGCTGCAATCAATAAATGGGACCTTATGAATCTGAAAACTTCTGTAAAGCAAAGGACATTGTCATCAGAAGAACACGAATGCCTACAGATTGGGAAAGGATCTTTTCACCACCCCTATATCTGACAGAGGGCTAATATCCAAAATATATAAAGAACTTAAGAAGTAAAAGATCAACAAATCAAGTAATCCAATTTAAAAAATGTGTCATAGAGCTAAACAGAAAATTCTCAATAGAGGAATATCAAAAGGCAGAGAAACACTTAAAGAAATGCTCAACATCCTTACTCATCACGAAAATGCAAATCAAAACAGCTTGAGATTTTACCTTACACCCATCAGAATGGCCAAGAACAAAAATTAAAGTGACAACACATGGTGAAGAGGATGTGGAAAAAGGGGATCCCTCCTCCACTGCTGGTGGAAATGTAAACTTTTACAACCACTCTTGAAATCAATCAGGTGCTTACTCAGTCAAATAGGAATAGTGCTTCCTCAAGATCCAGCTATACCACTCTTAGGCATATATCTAAAAGAGGCTCAAGTACACAATAAGGATATTTGCTCAAGCATGTTTGTAGCAGCTTTATTTGTAATAGCCAGACCTGGAAACAACCCAGATGCCCCTCAACTGAGGAATGGATACAGAAATTGTGTTACATCTATACAATGGAATATAACTCAGCAATAAAAAACAAGGATATCATGAAATTTGCAGGTTAATGGTGGGAACTGGAAAGGATCATCCTGAGTGAGCTATCCCAGAAGCAGGAAGACACAGATGGTATATAGTCACTCATATAAATACATACTATAGGAGGAACCTACTAAAATCTGTACACGTAAAGAAACTAATCAAGAGGGAGGACTCTTGCTAAAATGCCCAATCCCTATCCAGAAGGACAAAGAGGATGGACATCAGAAGAAGGAGAGGGCAGGGAACAGGTCAGGAGCCTGCCACGGAGGGCCTGGAAAGGTCTCTGTCCTGCAGACTATTGAAGCAGATGCTGAGACTTATAGACAGCACTTAGGCAGAGTGCAGGGAATCTTATGAGGAGAGTGGGAAATAGTGGGATCTGAAGAGGACAGGAACTCCACAAGTAGAGCAACAGTACCAAGTGGTCTGAACACAGGGGTCCTTCCTGAGACTGATGGCCCAAACAGGTACCATGCATGGAGGGGGCCTAGAACCCCTGCACAGGTGTGGCCCGTGGCAGTTCAATGTCCAAGTGGGTTCCATAGTAATGGGAACAGGGACTGTCTCTGACATGAACTGATTGGTCTACTTTTTTTTTTTTTTATATATCATTCAGAGGTTAGGTACTTTGCATCCCAGGCGTAGCCTCCTCCCTCTTTACTTCCCACTCTCCCCATCCCTCCCTCATCTCCTCCCTGCCCACTCCAAGTCCACCTACAGGGGAGGATCTCCTCCCCTTCCACCGGACCGCAGTTCATCTTGTCTCCTCAGGGCTGGCTACAATGTCCTCCCCTAGGATCTAGCCAGGCTGTTACTCCCTGGCGTGTATGGAGGAGAGTCAAAGAGCTAGCCATTGAGATTGGCCTGCCTTTTGATCACCTCCCACTAAGGGGGAAGCAGCCTTGTTGGGCTACAGAGGAAGACAATGCAGCCACTCCTGATGAGACCAGATGGACTGGGATCAGAGGGAGGGAAAAGAGGACCTCCCCTATCAGTAGTCTTGGGTAGGGACATGGGTGCAGAGGGCGGAGGAAGGGAGGGGTTGGGACGGCAGGAGGGAGGGAACTACAGGGGTAAATATGGTGAATAAAGTGTAATTTATAAATAATTTAATAAAATTTTGATTAAATTATATACAGTTCATTCACATGCTATTATGTCATACAGAATTAATAAGGAGAAAAGTATATAACATCTATTTTATATTAATCTCATAAAGCAAAAGCTACACAGAACAGTAGAGACAAATATATTCAGTATGATGCATTCTTATGCAGTTCCCTAACAACAGATAAAATTGTGGTGAGCAAATGTGAAATATAAAGAGATGGTTCAGAAATATAAATCAATTGTATCACTAAAATTTTGCTTGCTAAGGTGCCACAATAGATAAAATAGAAATGTGTTCAATACACATAAAATACTGCTAAACATGAAATCCAATCAAAATCTTGTACCACTAAATTGTGAGGTAATAAGACCTAGAACACAAGTAATGAATCCTATTGGACAAAGGCTAGAAGGAACAATATTATGTAATTAAATGTCTTATAGCATGAGAAGAAAGTTGATACACCACTATCTTAGATTTTTCAGCAATTTGATTTATGTTATTTAATGCAGAAAATAATTTCTATTTATAAATATCTAATGAGCATAGTTTTATTTATCAGATTATTTTGTATTATTACCTGACTTCTTTTTAAATGAGTTTTTAGCTTTTAGAGTATAATGTTCTGATATCATTTTCCCCTTTTGTTTCTGGTGTGTGTGTATATATATGTGTGTCTGTGTGTACATATATTCCTAAATATAATTAGCTCAGTCCATATAATGTTACCTGTATGTGTGCTTTCAGGATTAACCAGTTGGCACTAGACTGCCAATTGGTTTATTTTTCTTGGGGGAAACAACTTTAAAACTTTTAAATATTAATAAGCAGCCTTAACTACAAATTCAAATGTATTTTGAAGAAAAAAAACTTCATGATTTCAAAACAATTAGCTTTACATAGCATTTTCACAGTACTTAAACATTATTGCAGGCATTTCAGCTTCATTGCAATAATAGGTTGCATGAAATCCCTCAGGAATTTGAGCAGAGGCTTCTCTGTGAAGATCCCTTTAGGAAATAAATCTCAGGCTTGTCTTATTTATTGAATATTTTGAATTCCTTAGAGTAAATGAGAAATATATTTCATGAACAAGTTTTACAAATAAGGAGGTCATGTTCATGAATATTTGGATAAAGCTGTTTGTAATACAACATACAAGATGGAAGTACCTCACTTTTTTCAGTAAGTGGTATATTAATTTTACAAAATTAGATGCATAGTGTAAATTTTGGAGTAAATGCTTGCTTCAGTGTCTACAGACTCCCCGGGAATATGTGGCTGTGTGGAATGCTAAGGGGAAGACCTTTCTAATTTGTTTACATTATGTGGTATTTATCCCCGAGTCTGATGACTGTTCAGGGGAAGAACAAAGAAGTCTTCATAACATTAAGCAATAACTTTCTTAACTATAAATTTATGTGGGGGTGCATGTGATTCTCTCTGTGTGCTTGCATATGTGTGTGTGTGTGTGTATGACTAGGCACACAGCATACAGAGGAAAAGAGAGTAAAAGGAGGAGAATTATACCGTAGTGTTGCTAGGTGCTGCGTGAAACACTGGCAGTCCAAAGCAATAAAGCATACCGTTATATTATAAGACGAGAGCATTGTGAGGTGATCTCTCATGCTCAGTGACATAGCAATAACCTAAAACACAGATACATAAATGACCCAGGAAGTTACATATGCCAAGCTCCCCATGGAGACCATCAGGAGTCACAGAAAGGTTCCAAGAGAGGAAACACCCATTCTTGAAACTAAAAGTAATGACTAGCAGTAATGTCTAAAGATATAGGTCCATTTAAAAATATATACACTGTTATAAATGAGCTTGATTTAAGCATGTCATATTTCAGCAACTGACTATAGAGGTGCACACAGTCTGGATCAAAAAAAAAGCCCTGAAACCAGGAGAATTCCAAGTAAACAAAGAGGATGAGCATTTTTAATTATATAGTTTTTTGACAGGTCAAAAAACTTTCTGTTTTAATATGATGATAAAGAGTTGTTGGCCAAAGTGTTCCATTGGAACCTCCAAAATACCCAGGCTTTTGTCAAGACTATAATTTTTTCCTCCAAAAGCTGAAAGGAAGTCCCCATTGCTGAATATAACACCTGCACATATCCTTGAATATGGAGATGTCAAGCTAGTGCCTACATAGAGCCTTCATCGCACATTCTAGTATCTTTAGTACAGAGAGGTAATCTGAACGTTAATAAAAGAGAAATATAAATACTGATCAGCCCAAAACACTTTTCAAAATAATATTCTTGCTAGTTAAGCTAGGGCAATAATAACACACAAAGTCTGTTGGAGTAACCAACCACTATCTGACATAATATGAGGGTCACTACATGAGATGGAATCCATACTTTACACTGCTTGAGTGAATAAGAACCTGAGACTAGATAGCCAAGAACCCTATGGTAATGCCAAATGCTACCATCACAAAAACTATTAACAAAATTACTCATACTGTCTATAAAGAATTGTGTTGGCCTTTTGATGGGAATCACATTGAATCTTTATTCCTTTTGACATGATGGCCATTTTCACTATTTATCCTACTGATCCATGAGCATGGGAGTTCTTTCCATCTTTTGATATCATTTTAAATTTCTTCCTTCAGAGACTCGAATTTTTTTTTTCAAACAGGTCTTTCACTTGTTTGGTTAGAGTCACACCAAGGTACTTTATGTTACTTGTGGTGGCTATTGTGAAAGTTGTTGTTTAATTTCTTTCTCAGCCCATTCTTCTTTCGTATACAAGATTGCTACTGATTTTTTTTGAGTTAATTTTGTATCCAGCCACTTTGCTGAAAGTTTTTATCAGTTGAAGGAGTTCTCCGGTTGAATTTTTGAAATCACTCCTGGATACTTATCATCTGCAAATAATGATATTTAGACTTCTTCCTTTCGGTGTTGTATCCCCTTGATCTCCTTTATTGCTCTAGCTAAGACTTCAAGTACTATGTTGAAGAGATATGGAGAGAGTGGACAACCTTGCATCATCCCTACTTCAGTGGTATTGATATAAGTTTCTCTCAATTTAGTTTGACGTTGGCACAATTCTAAACTTCATATGGAGAAACAAAAAAACCCTGGAATTGCCAAATGATACTGTACAACAACAGATCTTCTGGAGGTATCTCGATTCCTGATCTCAAGCTGTACTACACAGCAACAGTAATAAAAATTGCATGGTACTGTCATAGAAAAAAAAAGGGTAAATCAATGCATTTGAATAGAAGACCCAGAAATAAACCCACAGACCTACAGATACTTGATTTTTGACAAAGAGGCCAAAATCATACAATGTATAAAAGACAGTATCTTCAACAAATGGTGCTGGTCTAAATGGAAGTCTACAAGTAGAAAAATACAAATATATCCATATTTATCATCCTGCACAAAACTAAAATCCAAGTGTTTCAAAGACCTCAACATAAAACCAGGCACACTAAACATGTTAGAAGAAAAAGAGGGGAAGAGGCTTGAACTCATTGGCACAGGAGACAACTTCCTGAACAGAACACCAACAGCACAGGCTCTAAGTTACAGAACAGGAACTCTCTCTGATATAAACTGATTGGCCTGATCTTTGATCATCTCCCCTGAGGGGGCAGCCTTACCAAGCCACACAGGAAGATAATGCAGCCACTCCTGAGATCTGACAGACTAGGATCAGAGGGAAAAGGAGGAGGACCTCCCTTATCAGTGGACTGGGGGAGAGGCATGGGTGGTGAAAAGGGAGGGACTGTGGGATTAGGAAGGGAAAAGGGAGGGAGCTACAGATGAGATACAAAGGGAATAAACTGTAATTAATAAAAGAAAAAGGAAAAATCAACAATCAATAAGTGGGATCTCATGAAACTGAAAACCTTCTGTAAAGCAAAGTACACTGTCTTCCGAACAAAATAACAGCCTGCAGATTCGGTAATGATAGAGAGCTAATAGCTGGAATATGTAAAGAATTAAAGAAATTAAAAAGCAGCATATCAAGTAATCCAATTTAAAAAATGGGGTACAGAACTAAATAGAGAATTCTCAATAGAGAAATATCGAATGACAGAGAAACAGTGAAAGAAATGCCCAATGCCCCTAGTCATCAGGGAAATGCAAATCAAAATGGCCTTGAGATTTCATCTTACACCCATCAGAATGGCTAAAATAAAAATTTCAAGCGACAATACATGCTGGAGTGGATGTGGAGAAAGAGGAAATCTTCTCTACGGCTGGTGGGAATGTAAACTTGTACAATCACTTTGGAAATAAATCTAGCACTTTCTCAGACAATTAGGAACAGCGTTTCCTCAAGATCCAGCTATACCACTCCTAGGCATATATCCAAAAGATGCTCAAGTACACAACAAGGACATTTGCTCAACAATGTTTGTAGCAGCTTTATTGGTAATAGCCAGAATCTGGAAACAACCCAGATGCCCCTCACCTGAGGAATTGATACAGAAATTGTGGTACATTTACACAATGGAATACTACTCAGCAATTAAAAACAAGAAAATCACAAAATTTGCTGGCAAATGGTGGGATCTAGGAAAGATCATACTGAATGAGGTATTCCAAAAGTAGAAAGACACGCACAGTATATATTCACTTGTATGTGGATATTAGACAGTTAATGTAGGATAAATATACTAAAATCTGTACAGGTAGAAGCTAAGCAAGAAGGAGGACCCTGAGCAATATGAACAATGTTCACTCAGAAAGACAAACAGAATGGAAATTAGAAGAGGGAGAAAACAGAAAACAGGACAGGAGCCTAAAAAAGAGGGCCTCTGAAAGACTCTACCCAGCAGGGTATCAAAGCAGATGCTGAGGCTCATAACCAAACTTTGGGCAGAGTGCAGGGAATCTTAGGGGGAGATAGACCTGGAGGGGACAGGAGCTCCACAAGGAGAACAACAGAACCAAAATATCTGGATACAGGGGTCTTTCATGAGACTTTTACTCCAACTGTGGACCATGCATATAGATAAATTAGAACTCCTGCATATATGTAGCCCATCCCAGGTCAGTTTCCAAGGGGGTACCCTAGCAAGGTGAACAGGGGCTGTCTCTGACATAAACTTATTGGATGGCTTTTTGATCTCCAACCCCTGAGTGGGGAGCAGCCTTACCAGGCCACAGAGGAAGACAATGCAGGCAGGTCTGAGGAAACCTGATAGGTTAGGGTCATATGGAAAAGGAGGAGGACCTCTCCTATCAGTGGACTTGGAGAAGGGCATGGGAGGAGACTAGGGAGGGAGGGTGGAATTGGAGGTAACGAAGGAGGGAGCTACAACTGGGATATAAATTGAATAAACTGTAATTAATATAAAAAAGAAAAATTAAAAAGTACTCATATTGGCATCATGCTATAGTCATAGATCAATGGCTTGCTCAGACATCATCAGAAGTTCTTCTGCAGCACATGAGTACAAATACAAAAACACACAGCCAGACATCATCACATACACATACACACACACACACACACACACACACACAGAGAGAGAGAGAGAGAGAGAGAGAGAGAGAGACAGAGACAGAGACAGAGACAGAGACAGAGACAGAGACAGAGACAGAGAGACAGAGAGATCAGAACACACATTTCTAAATGGAATAACTGCAAATCCTTCAGGGCTCAGGGAACCCTGCAGAAAGTGAGACATGAAGAAAGACATGAAGAAAACAAACCCCTCTAAATCAACATGATCAGAGCTTTAGGTTCTAGAGGAGAAAGAGAAAAGGACACATGTTCCTAGCCCAGGAGCAATCTCCATTTGTAAACACTTGTAAATAAAAATTTAGTTTTCTTTAAGGACTCACTGGGGAAACAAACTATTCTTAAAGGTAAGCTGCATACCCAGCAGTTGATTGCCAACAGAAAACAAGCTCAATGACATCTTTGAAGGCCCCTTGTCTCTTGAGGTTCTGTTAGAGCTTTTCTTTCTTTCTTTTTAAAATTTATCTTATTTTTATTTTATCCATAATTTTATTTATTTATTATTTTCTTTTTGCTCTGTAAATACTTTGCATATCTAAATGGCTTCCAGCTGAATGTTTTCACAGGGTTCTCGAGTTTGTGAATAAGTGGATCTATTTCTTGTTCCTTCTCTAAGACTCCTTCCCTCCTGTTTGTTGTTTTGTCCAATTCTGATGTATTAGATTTTGTTATAATAATATAATACATTATTATATTTTTATATCTTAGAAGCTAGTTCATTTCCTAATGAGGGATACTAAGTTGATAGATCCGAGGGAAGGTGGCGAATAACCGTGGGGTCTAGAGCAAAGGGAAACTATAATCAAATATAATATTATGTGAAAAAAATCTATTTTCAATAAAATTCAACATATTGTTGCAAAAAAGTAAAGAAGGTAGGAACAAAAGGAAGAATGAATATGAGAAATGTTTACTGTCACTGTGGATATGAATGCTATGTGTGATGTCACAGATACCTAAAGATAAAAAGGCAGAGTGAAACAGGAATCACAGATTCTCTCTAAGGAAACAGCTACTAGAATGACAAAGGTGAATCTGTGTGAGCTAGAGCCACTTTGGTCTACATGGTGAGTTACAGGACAGCCTTGATTACACAGAGATCCTATCTCAAAACAAGAGATTCTGTCCCGAAATAAATAAATAAGAAAGTAAACAAACATAAAATTAAAAAAATTATCTCTGGGGCTCAGCAATGAAACCATATAAAAGCCAATGACTAAAATGGACTCAGCAGGTTTGTACATATATATGTGCAGACACATTCATTCATATACATATAAATATGCCTGTAAAAATAATAAAGTAAAAGGACTATCAACTTCATCAACCATTGGAAAGACTTGAAGAATGATAGTGGAAGGGGCTGAACTGAGGAAAGGGTGAGGCTAAATATAATTCTATTTAAATTAAAACATTAAAATGTATCTTTAGGTCAACACCGTAATATGTATATATGTGAAATTCATGTCACTGGTCTAAATAGGAGTACTATGACTATTTAATCTTAAGTGACTTTAGACCCTCTGCACACATGAGCTATCATGTGGCCTAAGTAGTTAAAAGACTTTCAGAACCCCCCTGTTGAAGGCCCCTGTCCCATTCCTTGTCTTCTCCTACTTCCGATGTCTATCCTGTTTGCCCCTCTGAGTGAGGTTTCAGCCTCTTCCCCAGGCTTCTCCTTGTTGATAAGCTTCTTTAGGACTACAGATTTTAGTATCAAAGGAGATACTGAGACTCAGAGGCAAACTTTGAGCAAAATTCAAGAAACTTTATGGAAGAAGTGGGAGATAGAAAGACCTGGAGGGGACAGGAACTCCAAGAGGAGAACAACAGAGAAAACAAACAAACAAACAAACGAATAGGCCCAGGGGTCTGTAGAGACTGATACTCTGACCGAGGACCATGCATGGAGAGGACCTAGAACCCCTTCTCGGACGAAGCCCATAGGTTGCTCAGTTTCCAAGTGGGTTCCCTAGTAAGGGGTACAGAGGCTGTCTCTGGCATTAACTCAGTGGCCAGATCTTTGCTCACCTCCCCATGGAGGGTGTAGCCTTGTCAGGCCACAGAAAAAGATGATGCATCCAGCCCTGATGAGACCTGATATGCCAGGGTCAGATAGAACGGGAGGAGTTCCTCCCCTATCAATGGACTAGGGAAAGGGTATAGGGAGAGAAAAGTGAGAGTGGGTGGGACTGGGAAGAGATGAGGGAGGGGGCTGCATCTGAGATACAAAGTGAATAAATTGTAATTAATTAACTAATTAATTCGTTTTAAAAGATAATTTAATATTTGCTTTGATACCCTGCTAGGTATAGTCTTTCCGAGGCCCTCTGTGGTAGACTCTTGCCTGTTATTTGTTTTTTCCTATATCCAATGTCCAACCAATTTGACTTTCTAAGTGAGGATTAATCCTCTTAGCCTCGGTCCTCTTTCTTGTTTATCATTTTTATGTGTATAGATTTCAGTATGTTTATCCTCTCTTATAGGTCTATATAAGTGAGTATATACCAGGTGCGTCTTTCTGCTTTTGGGATACCTCGCTCAGGATGATTGTTTACAGGTCCCACCATTTGCCTGCAAATTTCATGATTTCCTCCTTTTTAATTGCTGAGTAGTATTCCATTGTGTAAAAATACCACAATTTCTGTATCCGTTCCTCAACTGAGGGGCAACTGGGTTGTTTCCAGGTTCTGGCTATTACGAATAAAGCAGCGACTAACATAGTTGAGCAAATGTCCTTGTTGTGTACTTGAACATCTTTTGGACATATGCCTAGGAGTGGTATAGCTGGATCTTGAGGAATCACTATTCTTACTTGTCTAAGGAAACGCCAAATTGATTTCCATAGTGGTTGTACCAGCTTACATTCCTACCAGCAATAGAGGAGGGTTCCTCTTTCTCCATATCCTCTCCAGCATGTGTTGTCACTTGAGCTTTTGATCTTAGCCATTCTGACAGGTGTAAGGTGAAATCTCAGGGTCGTTTTGATTTGCATCTCCCTGATGGCTAAGGATGTTGAGCATTTCTTTAAGTGTTTTTCTGCCATTCTACAGTCCTCTACAGAGAGTTCTCTGTTTAGCTCCATACCCCATTTTTAATTGGATTACTTGATTTGTTGTTTTTAACTTCTTGAGTTCTTTATATATACTGGATATTAGCCCTCTGTCAGATATAGGGTTGGTGAAGATAATTTCCCAATCTGTAGGCTGTTGTTTGGTTTTGATGACAGTGTCTTTTGCTTTACAGAAGCTTTTCAGTTTCATGA
>CM053758.1:68629178-68647639 GCA_028658305.1 Pachyuromys duprasi | reverse complement strand
TATTTCTATAAGTATATATAAAGAGTAATATTTTAAAAAGAGATCATGGATTTTCGAGATGAAAAGGGAGAGGTGTGAAGAGAGAGGTTAAATTGGGAATGATATAGATACATATCATATACTAAGTCTCCAAAACAAATAAATACTCACAAAACAAGTTGTAATGCAGTATACTGAGACCTGAGTCTGAAGTAGGTAAATTTATGAGAAATATAGAAAATTTCAATTTTAAAGACATTTTCAGATACATACAAGCATTTGCTGTTGCTTGGTTTTGGTTTTGTATTGTTTGGAAGAGCTAGCATAAGATGGACTGTAAACAGTTTTACATGTTGGAAAGAATGCTCTGGTGGGAATATAATGAGGGGTGAAACTCACACTAATACGAATGTATTGAAAGATAATAGGGCTCAAGAGAAGCAGTCAGTGGTAACAGAAAGAGTTGGGTTGATGAATATCAGGAGGACCCAGGACTAGAACTTTTGATTTGCTTTCACAAATGAGCACTTATGGGCCACGTGGAACACTGGAGCACTGAAGGTTTCTCCGTTCCAGTTGAGTCTCAGAAATTTGCCTTGGGAATTTGATGTGAGGGTTTAGGTCCCGATCTTTTGATGAATGAGACTTTTTAAAAAGAAAGGGCAAAGCTTCCCTGCAGATACAAGTGGTTGTTCCAGCTGTTTGGTAGCCTGAATTTAGACTCTGTGTAGATAGAAAAGAGGAGCAGGTGCTATAAGCTTTGTTTCTGCTCTCACTAAACGTCTTGGGACACTGCTTGCATCTTGTCCTCAGGATGCAATGGCTTTTGGTGATGTACTTGCTTTACTGAATTAAGAAATGGGACCAATCATTCACTTTGTCTTTTGGCATTTCATTTTCCTTTTTTTTTTTTTTTTCTATTAAGCTCTGACTGGGGCTTGTTTTAGATTGCTGAACTGTGAATGTGGGCTAAGAAGATTAAAGTTTTTCATGAATGAGGCATGAAGTAAGACTCTGACAACTTGATGCTGATTGTTTGTGATGTGTGAAATTAAATTTTCACCCAATGTGCCTAGACGATACAATCAGCCTTGGTCATCTACATGGGTAAACATGTTTTTGTTGCTGTTCTTAATTCAATACAGAAGCTCAACTGAAAACTGGACCATTCTATGTACAAAGAAAATATTTTAAATTTCAAGTTCTATGCTTTAGGTACCAAGAAAAAATATTTATTAAATTATGACAAAGAAGAGAACAGATAGGATAAAGGATATACTGCAATTACTCCTTTCTGCCAACTATTCACCATCTGTCTATTTTCAACACATGTTTGTTATGTATGTATTAAATGTTTGTGTTAGAGATAGTGTTGCAAATGTAATCTCCACATCATAGTGTTTATATCCAGAGAAGTATGATGAAAAATATTAAATAAATATAAATAATCACACAATGTATAGTTCGGTAAGTAGTATGTAGTGGGTACTACTTATTGGCCAAACTGAAAGGACGGATTTGTGTTTTTGTTTAATTTTTTCTTTATTATTTTTCTTTATTACAATTAATTCACTTTGTATCCCAGCTATTGCCCCCTCCCTCATCTCCTCCCTCTCTCATTCTGCCTATGTCCCTCCCCTAGTCCACTGATAGAGGAGATCCTCTTCCCCTTCCCTCTGATCCTAGACTAGGTCTCATTAGAACTGTCTGGATCCTCTTTCTCTGTGACCTTGTTAAGCCACCTCACCAGGGAGAGGTAATCAAAGAGCTAGTCTCTGCAGGACCCACTGAGCCCAGATTTTTGGCTCTGTTGGTTTCCTTGTAGAGCTCCTGTCCACTCCACGTTTTTCTATTTCTCCCTTTTTCCATAATATTCCCTGCACTCTGCCCAAAGTTTGGCTATGAGTCTCAGCGTCTGCTTTGATACCTTAATGGTAGAGTCTTTCATAGGCCCCTAGGGAATTCTCAACAGTGGAATATCAAATGGAAGAAAAACACTTAAAGAAATACTCAGTGTCCTTAGTCATCCAGGAAATGCAAATCAAAATTACCTTGAGATTCTACCTTACACCCATCAGAATGGCTAAGATCAAAAATTCAAGGGATGACACATGCTGGAGAGGTTGTGGAGAAACGAGAACCTGCCATTGCTGGTGGGAATGTAAACTTGTACAAACACTTTGGAAATCAATCTGGCACTTATGCAGAAAATTAGGAATAGTGCTACCTCAAGATCCAGCTATACCACTCCTAGGCATATATCCAAAAGATGGCCCATTATTCAATAAGGACTTTTGCTCAACTATGCAAATAGCAACTTTATTCATAATAGTCAGAATCTGGAAACAATCTAGATGTCCATCAATCACGTAATAGATATGGAAATTGTGCTACATTTACCCAATGTAATACTGCTCAGCAATTAAAAAACAAGGAAATCTTGAAATTTACAGGCAAATGGCTAGAACTAGAAAAGATCAGCCTGAGTGAGATAACCCAGAAGCAGAAAGACACACATGGAATATACTCACTTATAGGTGGATATTAGCCATATTAAATATAGGATAAACATACTAAAATCTATAGTCCTAAAGAAGCTAAACAACAAGGAGGACCCTAGGGAAGAGGCTTAATCCTCATTCAGAAAGGCAAACAGGATAGACATCAGAAGTACAAGAAGTCAGGGAATAGGATTTATGTTTTTAATCTCAATATTTAGCATTAGTTGTTGTTTACAACCTTAACATGTAGATACCTATTTATTCTTACAAAATAGGTACTATTACTATCCCTGTAAAGGTGAGAATTGGATGAAAGCATGCTATGCTTCCTCCAAATGACACACCTAAGAAATAGCTAAGTCAGGAATGGAAACCAGCTATCAGGTTTACAGGAGCCATGCTCATTCACTGCACTTCCTTCTTCTACCCAAGGCAGAGCTAATTAAATATGAGCAATCTGATCCTCTACTTTATTAAAATATATCATAGTCATCTTTTGCCATCAGCTGATAATAAACCTACTGTGAAACTGTCATTCAATCTATAAAGAAAGTTAATATATTTTCTTTTTAAAATTATTATCATTTATTACAATTTATTTAATTTGTACCCCAAATGTGGCCCCCTCCCTTGTCTCCTCCCAATTCCACCCTCCTTCCATCTTCTCCCTCTATGCCCCTCCCCTAGTCCACTGATAGGTGAGGTCCTCCTCCCCTTCCCTCTGACCCTAGCCTATCAGGTCTCATTAGGACTAGTCTCATTGTCTTCCTCTGTGGCCTGGCAAGGCTGCACCCCAACCTCTCCTACAGGGGAAAGTGATCAGAGTGTCTGTCACTGAGTTTAGGCCAGTGCATATTTCTAAATGCAAAAAAAGCAAAGTAGTGGGATTGTGGCCATGTTCTTAGGTACCTGCCTGCCTTTACTTTCCTATCTTTGCTACTCTGTCAGTTCGGTAATAAATTTCATTACTTTTGACTCTGCTGCATATCCACCTTGCCAACTAGAATACTGATCAACTGCTATAGTTTTGTAAGTGCTGGAAGTTACAGATGGAGAGCATTACTATGAGACAATGATGTGGTATGTACCCAGCTGTAATATCAACATCTATAATGATGCCTAAAACACACTCAATGATTCCTAAATACTGTTCACTGAATGAATTGTCTCTTATTATAGTCACTGTTGTTTTTATCCCATCAGTAAAGTTTCCAGAAGTATGGGATATCTTGATATTCTCTTAACTTCTTCTATATTTTCTTATACAGATACCTCATTTGCATTATTTTCAATGTTTGCATTGAAAAATATATATTTATCTAAAAACTATGGTATTCTATGAAGAATGGTGGTTGAGGTGAGGATAAATTTATACAGACAAATCAATGTGCTCCTATGTTATGTATATAGCCTGAGATAAAATCCGGTTATCACAATTTTTAAAACTTCTGGAGCACAACATTGACTTATTACTAATATGGATAAATAATATTTCAGTATCAGTTCATTTTATATTATTCTACAACTTGAGTTTTGAAAAAAAATTTGCAATTTTGAGAGACTGGTGCTGCAGAATTGTGGGTAAGTTATTGCAAGTCTATATTCTCTCTACCAGTTATGATGATATCTTATGTGGACTTAAGGGGAAGACCTTGACTATATCATCCAAGAAAGTCCATTATTATGCAGATGACATTAATCCAAGTCTTCTTTTTTCTGCAGTTCTCAATTCCTCTGAATTCACGGTAAGACTCTCAGCCCTGGACTTAGTTTAACTACACATGGGCTTGTTGTCCTTTTTCCTTATGTGAAAGGATCCTGGAATGTAAGGGGAAGTGCCTTTCTCAAATAGTTATCCTTTGCACTAACATGTACTGTTGTCCTTCTCATAATTAGGACTAAGAGTTAGCAAGTAGCTAGTGAGACAGTTCAGTCACAATGGTGTCATCAGGAAAATAACAGCAACAAATGGTGAGGGTACAGGAAAACACACACACACACACATTTGCACACTTCTAGTAGGAATGTGAACTATTTGCAGCCACTAAAGAAACCAGTATGGAAGTTTCTCAAGCAAGCAAACAAACAAACAAAAAACTAAAGCCAGACCCACCACATGACAGCTACACACAATTGCTGGGTTCAGTCAACATGCTACAGGAAATTTGACACATCCATATTTATTATTGCATGATTCATAGTATATGGTTGTTAGAGTCAGGCATGCTGTCCACCGAAAGATAAATGAATGAATAAACTGTGGTGTATATAAGGAATAGAATTGTATGAGCCATAAAGAAAAAAAACACCAAGATTTTAAAAAGAGTTAAAATTAGAAGCTATTATGCCAAGTGAAATAAGCCAAACTCAAAAAGCTAAAAACATGTTTTCTCTCATATGTGTAATCTCTGTGTGTGTGTGTGTACATGTATGTGTGTGATGAAACTAGGAAGCAGACCATGAAGTGGTATCGGGAGGAAAGAGGAGAAAGTAATGGGTCACCAGTGACATGAACACAGGCAAAGTTACTCTCTTTGGGAAGAAATGGGACCAGCAAGAGTAACTCAAACTAAATTGGAGAAGGGGGGGGGGATAATGAATTAGAACAAAGTATAATGACTAACATAAACAAAATTCCATAGTGAACCCCATTATTTTTATTCTAAAAAACAAAAGAAAGATGATGTGAGATAGGTTAAGGAAGACAAGTTTATATCCTCATTAACTTGCCTTGTAGCACTCAGCACACTGCTTCCATGTCAGAACTAAAAAGCCCGAATGAGGAAACAGAGAGGAGAATGAGCTGGCCTGAGCAGTGCACAGCAAAAAGATATAGGAAGCATGATTCATTCTTAAGATTACACAAAGGTCAACTCAGCTTTTCATCTTTTATTCTCCATTTAGCAGAGGTGGTATAGTCCAAAGGAATTAGAAGACTCTAAATAAATCTGGAATGCATGTTTAATTCTTATACAATTTAAACATGTATGTGAAAGAACAGAGCTGAACAAGGATGCAATGCTTCCGGTAGTTGCAGCTGAGAACTTGAGGGCCAAATGAGCCCTCTCACAAGGTTAGGGGTGGCAGAGGAATTTATCACCCACATTGTTGCAAGGGAACTAAGATAATATTTAGTCCCAGTCACTAGGTAAAACAAGATTGCAAACTTAATTGTAATGTTGATCCCCTCTGTGCCATCTTATTAAGCAGCCAGGAAAATCCTTTATCACAAAAGATTTCCAAGGATGTGACCTTTTCCTTCACTCCATTTCTATTTCACTTAAATTATCACCCTGAAGATTTCAAAGGGGTACTCACAGCAGGCTGATAGATTGGAGCCCCTCTCTAACTAAAGAAACATTGATTGTGTAAAGGGAAAGAAAATATCACAGACAGCTCCTGTAGGTCTCTGTGAATCAAATTTACACTCACATAAGAGCCTTAAAATTTCTTCTTTCTTATTTATTATGACTACCTTTAAAATGGCAAAATAGCAGTAAGATAATTAATCTCCTGACCATCACTTTGAGGTGTGATTACAATCAGTAAATCGAATGTGGACAGGGCTTTGTTGGTATTCATATTCTCTCACTTGGCTTACTTGGCTGTAAAATGGACTTAGGGTACAGAAATTTCTGATCACTGATGCTGAGAACTACACCTGGTCAGTAAAAACCAAAAATGTTTGTTTTCTCTTATGTTTACACTGAAGGCTTGGAACCAGGATCAAAGACGGTTTTCCAGATTTATCAAAACACCCCTGTGCATAACTGTATGCATCTTTAATGACATGCAAATGGAGTTGGCTTATTTGTGTTTAAATCAGCTTTGGAAAGGTAGACTGGATCAGTATATTTCAATCCCAGTTTTTTAACAAATGATTTTTACTAAAGTGTCTGAATTCATGAACCTCTGTGTCAGTGTCCTTCTGAGTAATGGGGTGAGAGCCGTGTACCACTGTACAGGACTAAGGGAAATGATTTAGGGTCCTTGAATAAGACTTCTAGATTCAGACTATGTTTTGGGCCTTCAGCTTCTTTGCGGTAAGCAGCCTGCTCACACACTACCTCACCATAAACTTAAACAAACTCAATTGATCAAAAAATAAAGTCTGTAACAAAATGTGCCAACACAAATTTCTCTTCTTTTAAAGCTGTTTATCTTAAGTATTTTGTGCAGACATTGAAGGGTGACTATAACAGTTGTAGATGAGGGTTATTCGTGTTGTGCAATTGAATCTCAGCAATAAGGCCACATGTGACATATCAAGGAGCTTAAGTTTTAGAAAATACGTTTCAGTAATATTTTTTTGGAGAAGGAACAAAGTTTCCTGAAGTAAATTTTAGAATTAGCCATCAGCCAAGATGCAGAGGTAGGGTTTTGGGCATGTGTGTACATAGCATAAGTCATATGTACCCACAGTATTATGGGGAGTAATAAATATATTTTAAAATGTAATTTATTTATTTTTATATTAATCACAGGTTAGATACTTTGTATCCCAGGCATAGCCCCTTCCCTCATTCCCTCCCACTTTTCCCATCCCTCCCTCATCTTCTCCCTGCCCCCTTCCAAGTCCACTGATGGGGGAGGACCTCCTCCCCTTCCATCCAACCGTAGTTTATCTTTAAATATCTATTTATTTATACACTTTACATCTTGATTTGAGACCCGCCTCTCCTCCCAATCCCTAGCTCCCATACCCCTCTTCCTCATCCTCTCTTTTCCTTCTCTTCAGAAAAGGGGGAGGTCCCCCATGGGTACCAACTCCCCCTGCCTCGCACAGTAAGGCACATTAAATTGCTAGAGGATTAGGTGCAGACTCTAGCACTGGAGCAAGACAAGGCAGCCACGTCAGATGGATGGGACCCAAAGCAGGCATCACAGCCAGAGTGGGCCCTCAGCTCCATTTGAGGGGGATCAACATGAAGACAGAGCTGCTCATCTGCTACATATATGCAGAGGGCCTAGGACCAGTCCATGCATGCTCTTTTGGTTGGTGGTTCAGTCTCTGTGAGACCCCATGGACCCTGGTTAGTTGACTCTGTAGGTCTTCTTGTGGAATTCTTGGACTCCTCTGGCTCCCTCATAGCAACCTGTCAAATTCCTGCCCATATGATTCTCATTGAGAGTCATTTCAATGGACAGTTAGAGTCACTTAATCAGCACTCAAGAGAGAGGTAGAATCCAGATGAAAAAAATTATTTAAAATGTTTCGGTGTCAACATGTGAAGACTGATGCAATTACAATGAGAAAACTGAAAGGAGGATGAGTTTAGGAATAGAAGGAAAGGGTTGTAAAAGTCTCTTATAGGTCTTATATTTATGGAAATTTTAAATATATTGT
The DNA here is from genome assembly GCA_028658305.1 of Pachyuromys duprasi. Taxonomy (NCBI): domain Eukaryota; kingdom Metazoa; phylum Chordata; class Mammalia; order Rodentia; family Muridae; genus Pachyuromys; species Pachyuromys duprasi. The sequence goes on along the minus strand of CM053758.1, from coordinate 68,639,812 downwards.
ATAGCTCATCATACTATACCTACATGAGTAAACAAGAATTTATCACTTGATAAAGTTTCAGGGTTCCCAATATGAAAAATGAGTTGCTCAAGAAATTCAATTCGTATATTTAGATGTTACTCCAACTCTGACCCTGCTTTTGTTATGCTGTGCTTAAATATCACTAAACGTGAGTAAATTTAATGATAAACACACTCTTATGCTTATCATACATAAGAAAAAGGAAGAAAAAATATTAATGCATCCCTGAATACAGTATTTTCTATGCATAAAAACATTGATGAGGATGGAACCACTTTCCACCTAAACTGAACATATTTTTTCAAGACTTGAAACTATTCAGACTTTTACATCAATATTACTAGCAGCTTCCACAGTGATGTTTCAAGACTTTGATAGGAGATTTGTCATATAAACCAGTAGCTATGGCCAAGAAAGGATCTCAGTCCCAGAAATCTCCATTCCTCTCTCTATAATAGGAAAAAAAGAGCTTCAATTCAGTCCGTTTACATATACTGTGCATTTTTTTCTATTCTAGCTTTTCACAAAGACTGGGAGAATGAGAAGGAAGGAAAGCAATGGCTCCAGAGGCCCACACGCCAGTGGGGAGAATGATAAACCTTTCCACGTTATATGAGAAGCAATTACAGTCTTCAGTATGTTTTTCAGGGAGGAAGAGATTATACAATTACATTTTTTTTTGCAGTTTTGCAATTACCTCCTGCATGCTCTTTTTTCCCATAATCTATTCTCACTGATTTATGTGTGTGTGTGTGTGTGTGTGTGTGTGTGTGTGAACAAGAACTTATTGTATTGTAGATATATACGGATATTTTCCTAATTAGACACTCTTGATAGTTCTCCATTACTCATAGAATAAAGTTTCAACTTAGTAAGGTGACAGAAAAAGGCAATCACAAATGAAACTTCTGCTTTCAGACTCGCCTACTACCATTCCTTTGAACTGGCTTTTGCCTCTTCTTGCTATTTCATCTCTAATGAGCTCCTTTTCATCCTTGACGTCTGTTTAAATTGTCTCCTAACCTGTGGATCCTTCTCTTGGTTCTTTAAGGCAGAAGTAATTGATTCTCTCACATTTCTTCCACATAACATGCTATCACATTTCATGTGAAATTTTAATGTCTTTGTATTTCTCTATTCCCAAATAAAGTAAATATTGTATAAGTGCATAACATAGGGTTTATTTATTTCAACACTCTAGGAAACAGCCTAGAGTCTGGTTGAAAACATTTTTCATTTAATTGTTGCTGAATGTATTTGCACTAACTAAATATTTCTTAATATACTACTGAAAAGGTGTGCATGAAGTTCAAACAGGTATGCAGAATGTACTTTCCAAATTACATCAATTCATATGTACAAGTATCTGTAAATCTTTTACCAGTATATGTCATACATACCCTACAGCATAATGGATGCTTCATAATTAGAGACTGAATTGCATGTTTGAGCACATCTTTAAGATCATTTTCTCTCCAAACATTTATTGACTTTGTGCTATGTGACAAACTTCTGCTAAGTTTCTTGTGGGAACTTTTATGACAATGCTTATTACAGTGAGTACTAAAATTATCCTCTATTTTAAAAGAAGGAAACCCGACTTAAAGTATGTATATTGCTTATAGTTACTACTTATGGAGGTTGAGAGCTGAGTTTGTAGTTGAAGCATACTGATTCTGCAGCGGATTTATTTTTTAATAAAATTTTCTGGATAGATTATACACATGTTTATGAATTCACTCACAAATGCACACAGAAGTTTGGATAAAGACTTTAAGCTATGTGAATAGAAAATGTATGTCATATTTAATACAATTCTATATGTTCATGCTAACAATACATAAATTCTCAACTATTGGTCATAAATCTGATGACAGTGTATATAATTATATAATTTATGTTTAACATGGGATATATTAAATATCTTACATATATAACATACCCTATATGTAATACCCTATATATATGTGTGTGTGTGTGTGTGTGTGTGTGTGTGTGTGTGTATCCTTGTGAGGAGGGTGTGGTGTGTGTATCTTTTGTTGACAGAAAACACTTTCTTTCTGTTCTAATAAAACAAACTTCTGTCAATGAATAAGCCAGTGTATGTTCATGTATTTTCTAACAAGAATGTATTTGTGTCTGTTCATCTATTTATCTTTCAGGATTGCACATAGGGGTAACAAAGTAGATTCTCTAGGGTAAGAAAATATAGCAATTCTGTTTCTGTGCTTGCTAGGAACAGCTGCCATCCCCATGTGGTAGAGAGGTGCGGACCACCATCAGTAAGTGTTAATTTGTCAGTCTAGTTGAGACAAGGATACTATTATAAAGCTTTGTTCTCTGAAAAAAATATACAGTCACAGCTGGAACTCAGGCACTTGCTTTCATCATGAAAGTAAGGATTTGCAACAAAATGCTGTTTTGTTCTGTTATCCCTTCTTTATTTCCCAGCTTGTGGGCCACTTGCATTTGTACCTATCCTTTGTTATAAGCTTTCTGAGCAAAGTGCATATACTAGAATGGCACTGTCTAGTCAATGATCATCCGGGTTCTTTTTGAACTTAAATAAGACTTTATAGTTTTGAGATCCCTTGAAACCCCAAGACATGAAAAACCATAGCTATAACTCCTGAACAACAACAACAACAACAAAGGTGTTGAAATCCAACACCAGCGGAGTGTAATGAAGATGCTGATTCTCCTCAGTGAGTGACATTAGCAGCTGTCTTAAGTGGCTTGATGTTTCTATCTGTAGAATGGAAATCATAGCAATTGTAATTCTAGGTTACTTATAGAAGCTCAAAAAATGAATTGCAAAGCACACGCAATTATATTTCATATTAGAATCCACAATTCAAAAATATATTTTTGGGAAGTTGAAATAGAAGGTTTAGAAAGATGGCTAAGAGGTTAAGAACACTTCTTGCTCTTTCAGAGAACCTGAGTTTGATTGTCAGCACTCACATGAGGTGGATTATCCTTTAACTCTGACTCTTGATGTCTCTGGATACCAAGAGCATCTGTGTTCACACACACACACACACACACACACACGTGCACACACAATTTAATATAGTAAAAATAAATATTTAGGAAAAACAAAGAAGTTGAAAGAAATGTTCTGAGCAACTGAATGTCTAAAGAGTTGTATGGTGTTAGTGACATGTGAATGACAGTATTTGACTAACGACAATTAAAAACTTCTATAAACTATTAAAATAAAAACCAACATTCTTGTCAGTTACCAGAGACTGAAATAATGCTAAGACCTTTGTGTACATTTCATGTAACCTTTCCGATAACTAAACATGGTTTGTCTCTATCCTTCACAGTTGGCTAACAGTATCAGTACTAGATCTGTGTGATCTACCTAAGAAGTGTCACATCTCAGTGCTAATTCTACCCAGAAAGACTGGGAACATTACAAAGTAGAACTAATACGCCATGGCTTTTAACTACTGCTTAAAATTAAAAGCAAGCAAGCAAGAACCTTCATGTGGAATGTGAGCCTAAGGCCAATATTATAGACAATCTGCAAGGCAAAATAATAAAATAAAATAAAATAAATCTAAGGCCCAGCTTGATAATACACTCTGTTATCCTAAAGCTCAGAAGAGGATTTCAAGGCTAGTCTGGTTTTGTGATGACTTCTAGGACTTCCAGGAACACACAGTGAGACTATTTATCAATCAACTGACCAATCAATCAACCAGGCAAGCAAGCAGTCTGTCTGTCAGTCAGTGAGTCAATCAAATCAATAAACTCCAAATACTTGATTTTATGTTGAGGACAGTTTGTTTAAAGCATTGTCGTAGCACCCAGTGCTAGCTGCTTTCACAGTGTCGCTTTCACCTCTCATGGAAACTCCAGTTACCTATTCTGGTAGGAAACTGAAAAGCCTCAGTTAGAAGTCATTCTACTTGCCCACATGAATGGAGCCACTCATGTATTTGGTGCATGGGCTAGACATGGAACACATCATGAACCGAAGCAACTTCCCAAGGAAGCTTCCACATGTGTTATATGAAACAAACAAACAAAGAAACAAACAAAAAACCCCTGATGGCTATAAAAGTGTATGGTATTTGGCTAAGGGTGTAGAACTCAAGTTCAATAAAAGTCTGTCCTAAGGTCATTAGGAGAACACCTATCTTTCTGTAGAACTGCCTGAAGAGATGTGGCATGTTTCTCCTCCCCCCCCCTCCCCCCAGGAAGATCTGAACCCAGGGGTGAAAGGTTTTGATGCCACCTGGTGGTTATAGAAGGCTATCTTCCATGGTTTTATGTTTTGAAATACAAAAATATGCAACTCATTAATGAGTAAACGTGCAGCTTTCAGAGGTATCTTGGGAAGAAAACTGAGAAATTTGAGAGAATTTGTGATGACTATTGAAGATATCTGAGAAAAAGAAGGTTCACAGGAAAGAAAAAAAAAGCAAGAAATGAGGCTATTTCCACAGGCAAAAGGGCCTCAGCTTCTCTGCTGTCCTCCGTCTTTCCGCTGCTCCAGCCATTGCGTATGTGGGAAGAGAGTCATCTTACTCTTCATCTGCAGTTCTTAACTGGACCCTCCCTAATTACATCACTTGATCCCAATTGATCCAGGACTGAGGACCAAGATTTAAACAGAATTGCACATGAGCTGATCTTAGAGGTTAAATATTATAACTTGAGTAAGGACCACAGAAGTAGCCTTCCCATATCCAACAACCCTACCATACACTTTGATGTCTCTCACAGGATGTAGGAGGATTTCCTGATAAACTGTTAGGGTCAATACAGAGTCATATCAGGAGACACTTCTTTAGAAAAGCAGATAACCTCATGTGGGCAGAGATTCCCGATTGTTTTGGTGTAGGAAGTAGAACTGAGAGATAAAGTTGAGTTTCTCCTTGAGAATGAGAAGGACATTGGCATTAATCACTAGTTATACAGCAACTGAAAGATGGATCAAACACCCTATTTGCCTTGGTTTCTGGCTATATGTGTCCCTTTCACCTCTCTAGATTCTAATTCATTCTCCTGCCAACAAGGTCTTTATTTTGATGGTATCAGCATTTGTGATGGTATCAGCTACTACTTTCAATCTATTATGATATTTTATTCATTTGAAACTTAGAAATAAATAATAAATAAATAGTGGTTTATTGACGGCTCTATGAACCCAGTGTAGTACTCCTGAATGTTTACCAAGAGGATCCCAAGCCATCATGTCACAGTGACATGAATGTTTATTTCAAAACTACATGACAAGAGCAAGGTTGCAGAAGCATCTCGGGTATTGAACAACAAAGAAATGAAGAGAGATAGTGTGGTGTTTCTCACCAGCCGAAATCTTTTTATTCATCTTCTTGCCCTCCTGTTTCTTCATGAATGGGGTGTCCAGTGAAGTATGGCCTTGTCCATCTTGTTCAACAGAAAGTACACAAAAGTTCTGGTAGCATCCTCACTACTTAAGACAGTAGCATGAAATTTGCCCTGTGGAATACTGTGTTGTTTTTATTAACTAATAAATGACCAAGCTACTCACTGATAGTAGAATAATGGATATGGCTTAAAAAAACAATTAAAAATCATCACGGACAACCTTATTTTTAAAAATTTTTATGGAGGAATATTTTGTATTATTATCATTCATTATAATTTATTCAATTTTTATGCAGGCTGCGGCCCCCTCCCTCATCTCCACCCAATTTATGTTCTGCGGAGGAACAATCTGGGGAGAAACAGTCCCTTAAATAGTTAGACATTTTCTTTAGGATAGCTATAATTCTTAGTTGAAACAGCATCATCATATGATCTTGATCTGCTCTGGTTCAGAGAACACCTCAAGAAATGATTAAAATAATCAAGAATTTTGTTGCCAGTTCAAACTAGATTCTGTTTCTTCCTGAGATTTCTCATTCCATTTGTGCGTCTTTTTCCTACCTCCCCTTTTCTGTTCTTTTCTTCATCCCCCTGTTCCAGTCCTTCCTCCCTGCCTACATGCTTCTCCCAATTCTCATTTTTATTTTCTAGGGGTTCAAGGTTACAAGTAGTTAGGAGGGATAAGTTCTAGAATTCTGCTGTCAAGTATAATTTATTTTCTTCTTCTTTTTAGATAAATAATAAGGAAGACTCAAGTGAGGGTTCATAAATCTCACTCCAAAGAGGAGATATAACAGATAGAGGTAATGGCTGAAGAGAGAGGAGGAACAAGGGAGGAGAGGGGCACAAGGAGTTAAGAGGATGGAGATCAGGATTGAGGAAAGCAAGGGCGAAAGGAAGAAGACCTGTAGAGAAAAGAGAAACTGAGGGTGGGAGTATCTCTGTGACAAGCTGCAGACTTAATTCAGGGTAGGCTCCTGGGAGGATATGAGGAGGACTCAAGCAGAGACTCAAGCAGTGAAGTATAATTTCTATATTTTAGTTTTGGCAATTTTGGTTTGTTGCTCAGATATAAGGAGTATTACCGGCTTTACTTCAGCAAGTGGGAATTTAAAAATCGACAGCTCTGTCAGCTACTTTCCTTTGTAGTATGAGAATTGTTAACTATCTTTCAGAACTTTGTGCAAATCTCTCTCTTCTTCTTTCATGAACTTTTAAGCAAAAATACCTCCATATTGATATTTTGAAAGTATTGGTACCTGAATCTAGCAAGAGGACTATTAAATATGCTAATGCAATCTGCAACAGCTGTCTCAAGAGTAATATCTTCCCCAAAACACACAGCAGCTCCAAAGACATCTCAGGCCCCTGTGGAGCATAGCAACTTCACTGTATCCTTGAGACGAAGGGAGGCTCTCAATAGAAAAGGAGGGAATGAGTTTGAATTGAAGCGTTTTGCAGTGCTCCTCAGCCCATGCTCCATTTTGTTAAATCACATTGCAGGTAGATATCAGACAGAATGGATGCACTGATGTTGCCTTCATTCTCTGACCTGTAAATTGAATTCTACCCCTAGAGGGTGAAAGAGAAGCTCTTAAGAACAGAGCCTGGTTCGAGGCCAGCCTGATCTAAAAAGAGAGTCCAGGACAGTTAAGACTACACAGAGAAACCCTGTCTTGGAAAACCAAACCAAACCAAACCAAACCAAGGCTGAACTATGGACAGTTACACTAACCCAGAAAAATATAGTCAACAGCACTGTTCCATATCTGGAAAACCAAACCAAACCAAGGCTGAACTATGGACAGTTACACTAACCCAGAAAAATATAGTCAACAGCACTGTCCCATAGCTAAGGGCAACAGATTAATTAAAAGGCAGTGGCTTTCATGCAAGCTATTTCAGCTAGAAAATGCTCCACCTGAATAGATATTGTTTACATTACTTTTTTTAAAATTCAAGGAATAATAAAAGCACGAATAAGAAATTTGATCTTTTCTATAATTCATACAATAGAAAGCCAGAGATACATGGTTGTACGATACTCAACCGACTGAAACCATTAGGGATCTGCTACATGAAACGTGTTCAATTGTATTAAGTTGGAGAGTGAAGAAATAAGTAAATCAGATTTTCATTTTTCAATATTAACAAACAGCGCACTGCTGTGCTATTTGTTCTCAGTGAAGCCAGTGACCATTAGTTACATAAACCAGAAGGATTGGTATTATCCCCTGGTTCGCTAATACCAGATTCAGATTAGTGGAGTGACTTTCAAAGCAAATGTGTATTGATTGAAAGTTAATTCATACTCAGCCTCCATTTCTGTGCAGTCACCAGGAGTGGGATGATGTGAAAGCAATATATAGACAAAAACTTTTAGCACTACTAGCCTTAGAAATTCTTGTTTCTCTTTCTCATCATATTGACAAGCACAGTTCAGCTCAGGGCAGTAATGCCACATCTATTGAACCACTGGAACCTGAGGAGAATAGTAGGGATGCGTCTCCTTGGGGTTTTCTTCCTTAGGCTGTGTCTATATTCATTTGAAAGTGTATTGGAGGGGTGAAGGCACCATTCTCTCCCCTGATGATTGTAGAACACATAAATGCCAATAGCAGACTATATCTCACTTCTAAGTGCATATTTATAAGGCAACATCCTGATTTATCTCTGATCCAAATAAATTTTAACTTGAAGACAATTAAAACAAAATTTGCACTTTTAGGAAATAAATATAGCTTTGGTAATATTTTCATCTGTAGCCAAAAAAAAAAAAACCAAACAAACAAACAAACACCAAAACAGTACAGTGGGGTGACTATGAGCTCTGAACTTTACAAGGATTCATAGCCACCCACAGGAATAAATTCTCTCTTTTCCTCCTCTTATCCAAAGAGTCTTAGGAGTTATTTCTCTACTCTAAATCCCTTCAAATATGTACTGTGCTTCTCATTCTCAGAATAATCGTATTCCATCCTGCAAATAAGCAAGAACTACTATGTGATTCTCTATCACTCAGTCTTGCTCCTATACTACCTCCATAGTAGTAGAAACTGACCTTGTCACTGCTTAGTTTCAAAGCTCTCATTAACTTGTGCTTTGTGTTTATTGCTTGCCTGTGATACATATTATGGCAATTTTTAAAAATGTCAGGTGAATTGAAAAAAAAACATAATGAAAAGAAACCAAAACTTTGTTGTCAGCAACTTTGTATCCAATATTTCAGAGAAGATAAATGAAAAATAAATAAACATAGAGAAGATCCTCCAGCTATGTTTAGATCCATGGAACAGATGCTAACAGGCACAGGTCAAGCTGGTGCAAACAGACAAACTATGGTCTACAGATCTCTTTTTCAGGGCTGCCCATTTGCCTAAAAACAGAAGGTCAGTTCTTTAGATAGTCTTGGAGCTCTTGATAGCAATGTAGTTGAAAGTTCTCATTCTGTGGGACCAAGAAACCAGCAGGACATGAGCCTGGGATTGTAGGTGGCAGTTACTTTGTCTGTCCAGGTTTTCTAACTTATTTTTGTAGGAGTGACTTACTCAAAAGAGGCTCATCTTTCTCTCGAACATTCAAAACTTGGACTAATTTCTGTTTCAAACTTCTTGTTGAAACCTGAATGTCCCAAGTCTGTTTACTTATTGCACTGATGAAACACCATGATGAAACAAATTGGGAGAGTGGCGAGGGTTTATTCGGCATAGGTTTCCAAAACAAAGTTCATTGTTGAAGAACATCAGGGCAGGCACTCAAACAGGGCAGGTAACTAGAGGCAGAAGGTGGTGCAGAGGCTGTGGAGGGATGCTGCTCACTGTCTTGCTCCTTATAGCTTTCTCAGCCAGGTTTCTTATAGAATCCAGTACCACCAGCCCCGGAGTGGCACTACCTATAATGGGTCCATACATTCCTGTCATATATATGTGTGTGTGTGTGTGTGTGTGTGTGTGTGTGTGTATGTATGTATGATATATGTATGTATATGTATTTTTTCTCCCCCATTTCCCCTCCTCTCCCCTTTGCCCTTCCCTCCTTCCTTTCCTCCCAAGAAAAGGGGAACTCCCTCTCTCCATATTAACCTTCCCTAGGATATCAAGTCACAACAAGACTGAGCATATATTCATCCCCTAAAGCCAGGCAAGGTAGCCCTGCCAGGGAAAGTAATCCAAAAGCAGGCAATGGAGTCAATGTTAGAAACAGCCCCCACTTCCACGCATCAGGTGTCCTATATGAAGACCAAGCTGCCTGTCAACTATGCCTGTGCAGGGGTCCTAGGTCCAGATCATGCATGCTCCTTCATTGATGTCTCAGAAGGAGGTGAACAACAACCCACCAGCAAAACCTGTGATCCAAAACTTACCCTGCACATAAGAAGTCAGGAGTAATGAGCAACAAAGTTTGATGGAAAGTACAAACAATAATTGCCCAACCTGAGACCCACCCAATGGTGGAGAGCCAGCCCCTAACACTAATAATGATACTGTGCTATGCTTTCAGACAGGAGCCTACTTGACTGCTGTCTGGGAGGTCCCAGCTAACAGCTGATTGAGACAGATGCCGGGACTTGTAGCCAAGCTTGGGGTAGAACTCTGGGATTCCTGTAGAAGTGATGGGGAAAAGATGGAAGGACCTGGAGGGTACAGGAGCTCCACAAGAAGACCAACAGAGACAGTTAACCCAGTACCATTAGGGCTTCCAGGGACTGAGACATCAAATAAGGAGCACATCCCAGTCTTATAGGGGCATTTTTTTTCAGTTGAGGTTCCCTGCTATCTGATGACTCTATCTTATATCAAGGTGACATAAATCTAGCCAGCACAATGAACTCACTAGCCAACAAAACTAATTTGACACACAGACAAATTACTCTTTAGCCAAGGTTTTCCCTTAGAAAGTCCCACACTCTTTTCAGTCAAACATATTAAAAATCCAGTCTCTTTAAAATATCTAGTCTTTTAGAGTCCAACCTCTTGGTAAAATTCCAAAATTTCTTTAAAAGTTTAAAGTGCAGTGTCCTGTAAATTCAAAAAGAAATTAGTTCCCACTATTTACCTACAAGTTTATGATATCCTTGTTTTTTTATTGCTGAGTAATATTTTGTAGATGTACCACAATTTCTGTGTCCATTCTTCAGTTGAGGGACATCTGGGTTGTTTCCAGCTTCTGGCTATTACAAATAAAGCTGCTACAAACATGGTTGAACAAATGTCCTTATTGTGTACCTGAGCCTCTTTTGGCTATAT
>CM053758.1:68609185-68628678 GCA_028658305.1 Pachyuromys duprasi | reverse complement strand
GAGGGAGGGAGGGAGGGAGGGAGAGGGAGAGGGAGGGAGAGGGAGAGGTTATTTGGTCTAAAAATGGGAGAAATAACAAAACTAGCAAAAGTGTATGGTGTCTTTAGGAGGAATAAAAGGTGGATGGGAAAGCAGAATACTCAGATAACAGTCACTCACTGAGGACCCTGAAAATGTAAGGGAAATTGGTGAGTAGATGCTCTCCATTCATTTATTGATGAGGAAGTTGAGGCCATGAGATTTCCAGGGAAGAGGGGGCTGCCTATACTTCTTCACGAAACAGGAATTCGAAAGAAAGTCCAGCTTCTAAGGCTTTATTGTTTTCCCAGTCCTTCAGCAATGAGATCTTAGATGAAACCTGCTGAATCCCATGCTTTTTGAAGAATTCAAGAAAATCTGAACACTTCATGGGGGCTAGAAGAAGAAATTCTTGCACTGACTATGTCCTTGTGATGGTCCTTGTGACCCCTCTGATGTAGTGTGTTACTTTAGTCATCTGTGAGTAATTTGGAAAAGTATCATACGTGGCTTCCTCCCAAGGAGAACTACGTTGCTGCTGCTGCAGCTCGGGGAGGGATCCTCTCACCGGGCACAAGTGCCTGAACACACAGGTATATGCTCAGAGGTGAGGAAGGGACATCTTTTGGAGCTGTGCTAACTTGTGACACTGGCTTACAACAGACATTACTATTAGAGAAGAAACTACAGTCATATGCTTTAAAAAATGGATTGGAAGCATTTTGAATCCCTTCTCTTCCTGACACTAGAACAGCAAGGCTCCAAAGAGGACTGATGCTGAGCTAAACATAGGGAAGTACACAGGTTTGCCAAAGTACATTACATAAAACAATATTAAGCTATGCAGGACACTGAACTCAGGATTAAAATCGAAATAAGACCTGTCAGATGGCCAAGCATCCAAGAGGTGATCTAAAATCAGAATGGATGTGAATTAATAAGTCCAACTCAATTTTGCAAATATGTATTGACTCAGCTTGATGTAGCAGGCACTATGTTATATGCTAGGGAAATGCCAAGATTATAAACAGAAGTTTAAAATAAATTTGTTCCTCAAGGAATGTGTAACCCAGAAGGAAAACTATACATGTAAAAAGTAATTAAAATGTACCACAATAAAAATGGTACCATAGTATATGTTCTGTTACTAATTGCTTTTTTATTCAACATTATGTTTCTAACATTCATCAATGGTATTATGTGTAATTGAAATTTTTCATTTTCGCTGCTGAATAATTGCATATGATGTGATTACATTACAATTTCAAATCTCTGAAATAAAGCCAAGCAAATACATTGCTCAAGAATAAAAGTACACATGCTTAAAGGAAAAACAAAATGAAGGAGATTATAGGCACGAAGTTCAGGATATTACATTCTTCTGGGAGAAAAAATAGACTAGAAGAGAGGTGCATAGATAGAAATAATAAAAGTTGTAATGTGGCATCTGTTGCATGTGAGACATAGTGCTTCATTCAATATTTATTAAATTTATCATTATTTTATTTTAAGAGACAATCTCATTCTGAAGCCTTGGATGATTTGGAGTTCTCTTTGTGGACCATCTTGCGCTTGAACTCACAGAGATCTTCCTTCCTGTGCCTCTCAAATGCTAGAATTAAAGGAGTACATCATTTCACCTACCTATTGCTATTTAGTCTTTTGGCCTATATATGTACATATACATCTGTACATACATGCATATATGTATATAGGTGAAATATATCCATATAGATAAAACATATTTCATCTTATATGAACCTTTAATTTCATACAAATACACTCAAAAACGTTTAAATATCGCATATATAGCACACTATATAGGAAGAAAGGGAGGTACTTTTTCACATTGACTGACAGAGCATATCCTTCTTGAATGTGTTCCTTATAAAGCATGTTATATCTAAGTTGGAACTTGGAGAGATATATTGATACTTGCCTCAGTCAAAGCAAAACTCAATTCTCAGAAAGAAAAAAAGTGTATGGGAGGACATTTTGTATTTCTGTATTTTTGTTTATTATTCCTTTGGTGTCCATGAGCATAATACATGGTGTGTAGCAACATATAATTATTAAATAAACACATAAACAAATACACAGGGATTTGATAATAGTATGTAGATGTATGCATGTGATGGCTTATGGGATAAAACTTGAAAGATAAAATGGAGTTGGTTTTGGTGATCTTGTAACTGTTGTAAAGAAACATTATGGTATTTTAAACAGAGGATCAGAAGTTTGGCCATAGTCAGAATGACCTGGAAATTTCCAGAATAGTGATGAAGAGGGACACTAATATGGAAACAAGGAGGTCAAAATTCTGGAAGTCCTCAGTGTTGACCTCCTTCTTTTGCTACCCAACATTTCTGATTCTTTTGCAATAAAACTCCAGCATATAAGAGTTGGCCATCTCATCTAGGCATGGTGATTCATGTCTTCAATCCCAGCACTCACAAGACATAGAGGCAAGCAAATCAGTGTGAGTTCGAGGTCAACCTGCTCTTCAAAGCAAGGCCAGGGTAGCCAAAACTACTCAGAGAACCCCTGTCATGAAAAAGACCAAAAGAAAAAAAATTGGAATGCTCAAACTAGTTTTCTCATCATATTGCTAGCACAGGGCATGAGCTATTTCTGATGATGTAGAAGGCTATGGAGATAGAACTGGAGCAGGAATGACATGAAAGGCCTGTGGGGACCAATGACAGCAGGGGGCGTTTGAGGTCTATACTGCTATACTTGAAGAGCAGGATGGTCCTGTCTGAGAAGTCTCATGAAGGTGTAGTTCAACCTTCCAAGTAGGATGGTGCTTTCTCTTCTTAAGAGACAGAACAAGAGAGAGAAAAAGAAAGAGATAAAAATGGAGAGAAAGAGGAGAGCGAGATTGATGATTGGGGAATTGGCATCATTGTCTGTCCACAGACCTGAATGCAGGCCTACTCACACATGACAGAGGATTCAATGTGCATTGAAGCTTAGCTTTGCGGATATTGATTTTCTTTTCAAATTTTCTGCACTTCTACTGACATCTTGGATGAGGAAAGTCCATCTTCCTATTGAAACAATTTCCTCTCTTTTCTGTGTACCTGCACAAGACAGTGGAGATTGGTCACTTCATGGCTTCAGAGTGTGACAGTCACTTTGTAGTGAATAGACCCAAACAAATTTTAAACTAAGAATTCTGTTTGTTGACTAAGCTATGGAAGATTTTGCAGCCTAATTAGGGTGGATCACATTCTTGCTCACAGCAATCTCATTTAGAATTTAGACGATAAAACTTTGGCTTGTCAGTTAAAAATTCAAAAGTAAAGAATATTAGAAATTGACCTTTTGACACCACCTGCCACGCATATCTGATGATAATTTACCGTGTGTTTACATCTATGTGAAGGCACTCAGTTGCTACAGCACATGTTTAGAGGTCAAGGATGGCTTGCAAGCTTGAGTGGCTTTCTCCTTCTGCGTGTGGGACCCAGGGCTCAAATGCCCATATTCAAGATTGGGAATAAGCACCCTCCCTACATAAGCCATATCGCCACCCTCCATTGATATTTAAAAGCAATGAAAAAATAAAAATAGGTAAACATCTTCCAACTTTCTCTTTTGTTTAGAACACTTTAAAACATGAAAGGTATAAGCAGAGCTAAGCCCATACATTGAGGAAGGCTTTTCAGCTGAGAGACAAGGATATTCATGTGTGTGGGGGGGTGGGGTGTGTGTGTGTGTATGTGCTGAGACTTAAAAGGACATGAATGACAAACAAAAACAAAATATGTGAAAGTATGTACTAACGCCCGCATACCCATGACCCATATTCTTGGCACTGTATGAATGTATTTGCATAAATTATTCAGCCCCATCTTCATTTTCTCCTTAGTAAAAGGAAAATAAAGAACTATCTTTTCAGGGTTATGTGAAAATCATGTAAGTCCATCATATAAAGTATTTACAAAGAGAAAGACCATATAATGAGATCTTAAACCATGCAATCTTAGGTAGTTTTAAAATGTTATTTTAAAGTTTATGAATAAAAAAATCAAGAAGAGCCATGAAAACGACATTTTCAGAAACATTGAAATTAGAGGATTTGGGGCAGGTCACTGGAAAACATCTACGACAGCCTATTTATTAATTTATTTGTGCTTTTGGTCCTTAGGTATATGTAAAAGGTTTATTTATTTATTATTTTATGTATATATTTTGCATGTATATATTGGCGTGTGCCACATGCATATCAGGTGCCTACAGAGACTAGAAGAGGTGGTTGTTGGCATCATGCAGATGCTGGGAATTGAACATGAGTCCTTCCCAAAAGGAGCAAGTCCTCTTAACTACAGGGCCATCTCTTCTTGCCATGTCTTTAAGATTCTGCAGTGAGCAGAGCTTAGTACTTTATGAGAAGATGTTAGTGTTTATTAAAATGGAACTGTGCTGAGGAATGCTTTGGACTGTGTAAAAGGGCTCAACTGGTTGCAAAGTGAAGCCCTCTGAGTAATTAGTCTTGTTCTGCCACCAGCTGGGTTTGAGATCTTGAGGATTTTATTATTTCTCTGTGATTTGTGGGCCATTGAGCTACACAAACAGGATGAAACAATAATTTTTCTGTGAGTTTTAATACCTTGATTCCAGTTTTGGCTGGTATGTTGATCTCTTCTGATTTATTTACTGAGGAATTTAGAAATAATCAGAGCCAATGCCTTCACGGATGTTTTATATTTTTCTTTTTCTTTCCTTTTTTTTTTTACAATTTATTCATTTTATATCTCCATTGAAGCCCCCCTCTCTCATCTCTTCCCAGTAACACCCTCTCTTCATCTTCCCTCCTATCCACTTCCCCTAGTCCACTAAATGGGGGAGTTCTCCACTATAGACATCTGAACCTACCTTATCAAGTCTCATCAGGACTGCCTGGATCCTCTTATATGGCCTGGCAAGGCAGAATTCATCAAAGAGCAGGCAACCAAGTTCATGACAGGGGCAATTCCTCCTTCCCTTACTCTGGGACCCACATGAAGACTGAGCTGCCTATGGGCTACTGAGCAGTTGATTTAGGTCCTCTCCATTCGTGGTCATTGTTTAGTGCATCAATCTCTGCAGGAACCCCTGGACTCAGGTGTTTTAGCTTTGTTGGCATCCTTATGGAACTCCTGTTCCTTCTGGGTTCTTCCATACCCCCTTCTTCCATAAGACTCACTGTGCTCTGCCCAAAGTTTGGTTGTGAGTCTAAGCTTCTGCTTTGATCACCTGTTGGGTGGAGCCTTTCAGAGGACCTCTATGGTAGGCTCCTCTCATGTTCCCTCTTTTCCAATGCTTCCAGTGTCTATTTTGCTTACCATTCTCAATGAGATTTAAGCATCCTCCCATGGGTCCTCCTTGTTTTTTAGAGTCTTTAGGTATGTAGATTTTAGTGTGGTTATCTTATATTGTATGGCTAATTCCCACTTATAAGTAAGTATAGGCCATGTGTGTATTTCAGTTTCTGGGTTACCTCACTCAGAATGATCTTTTCTAGTTCCACCCATTTGCCTGCAAATTTCATGATTTTCTTTTTTTTTTAATAGCTGAATAGTTTTCCAGTGTATAAATGTGCCACAATATCTGTATCCACTCTTCATTGAGGGACATCTAGGTTGTTTCCAGACTCTGGTTATTACAAATAAAGCTGTTATGAACACAGCCTTCACAGATCTTAACAGTCTAGAGAACCTAGGGAGAGAAGAAGAAAAGAGAAGTGCAATAAGAAATTCAATGTTCTAGAAAGAGCCACCTACCTAGTCTGGAGCTGTCAGCAAAGACTTTATTTTAAAGATAAAAACCCAGACATAAGGCATTTAATTCTGCCCAAAGGCCTGAATATAAGCAAGAACTTAATAGATTCTAGAAGCTAAAGCAAGCTTAGCTTATCCAGAGCAAATTGTTTATCTAGAAAAACTGATGTGCTCATGAGGTAAGAAATGCTGAAATGGCTCTTAACACTCATTTATCCTTGAATGCAGAATGTTTGTTATAAATACATGAAAATAAATTAATTTGTTACCAACCTTTTCTACCTTATCATGAGTTAAAATTCTGAGCAAGACTGAACAAATGGATTTGTTTAATCCACTTAGCAGAGTGAAGTAGGAAGATACTTAACCAAGGGACCAAGGGACTCTTCCACAAAGGAGAGGAACTAACATCCATACCCTTTTCCACTAACTATAGGAATCCTTCTACCCTTTATAGGGCAAGTATTATGATTCCAGCCCCTGGGGATAGGGAGTGAAGAAGAAATTTCACTTGAGTGTACCAGGGAGATGAACAGGCAACATTCATGTTAACCATGAAGCTCCTGTGTGCTGTTTAGGAAGACAGATGGACAAGGTATAGCTCAGAACGGCCTGTAAACACACAACTAAAAATTTGAGCTTCCCACTGACATTCGACTAGTGATCAATACCCTGCTTATTTGTGGCTATGAAAATGTAATTGGGTATTTCAGTTGCTTTCTTAGAATGTGAAAATATTGACACCCAATTTTCTTTATCAAAAGGCAAAAGGGGGGTATGGGTATATGGCTGTATTGATGTGCAGTACTACTTCATTAAGATGGTTTAGCTTTTCAGCTACATCATAGAAAAGCATGCCATCTAGAATCATATTTGTCTTTCCCTCGGCCATTGTGACATTAAAATGCTTAGATTGAAATGAAAGACTCATACATAGTATGAAAACCATCAAATTTTAGTTCACAGTGTCACAAAAGGTTAATTTTAACCAAAAATATAAAAAAATATTAAAGGTAATATGCAGAAAAAAAATGATTAAATGTCTTCAAATGCACAAAGCAAGGCTCAATTTCTGAGTTTCAAGAGATGAGCATTATAGGGAGGAATTCTAAACTTAGAATCAGGGTTATTTTTATTCATTCTAAACTGACATGGTGATGGAAGAAAATTGAGGGGAAGGACACAGTGATTTCCAGTAGAAGAAAGCCTATATTGTTTAAAAAATACTAAATAAACTAAATATCAAAACTAAAATATCTGTAGAAGTTGCATGGAACAGCATTGTTACTCTCCAGAGAGGCATACCTTTAACCACAGCAAGCATTGTGACAACCACCTCGTTCTTACTACCACGAAAACCAAGCTATCATTTTTAAATTAATAAAGTTATACATGTGTCTTTTTCTATATACATATATATTCAAAAATTGAACATTTGTTACTTGGAACATAGAAAGTGTTATTTCTGTATTTAAAGAGAGTACTGCAAATTAAACACTGTGATTATTTGTACTTCCAATAAGAAAATGGAAACGTGGGAAAGTACAAATAACACAATCACTCTTGATGGGGCCAAAATTTGACTCAGAACACAGAGAAAACACTAAAGCAAATCTTTCCCCCCTCTTTTCTCTCTCTCTCTGCTTGTGTATGTTTCTCTCCATATAGATAATATGTATATATATTGTTATTCAAATATGTTAACAATATATATATATATATATATATATATATATATATATATATACTTTCAAGAGGAGCTTACTGAAGACTGAATAACCATCTTGCTCAAAGATGGTGTTCTCTTCTTCTAGTATTTATTGGGGGATGATAGATTAAATACTCGATGTATAGAACACAAATGTTAGGTATTTTTTAAACATTTATTTTAATCCTATGTGTATATTTTGTCCCTACATGAGTCCTCATGCATAGTTACAATATATATTTATAGCCCAGGGAGGCGAGAGGAGGCCAGCTGTTGAGAGATTTCATGTGAGTGAACTTAGGTCCTCTATAAAAGCAGAAAGTACCTTTAGTCCTGAGCCAAGTGTCCAGTCTAGCTGTACAATTTAATTTAATCTTATTTTAATTTTTATTAATTATACTTTATTCACTTTGTATCCTCCCATAAACCCCTCCCTCCTCCCTTCCCAATCCCACCTTCCCTCCCCCTTCTCAACACATGCCCTTCCCCAAGTCCACTGATAGGTGAGGTCTTCCTTTCCTTCCTTCTGATCCTAGTCTATCAGCTCTCATCAGGAGTGGTTGCCTTGTCTTCCTCTGTGGGTCTTTTTTAAAGTAAGATTCTGATCTTTAGAGATTTGCATTCTCTGAACTTCATATGTTTGTATTCAACATGGGATGTTCCAAAAAAAAAAAAAAAACCCAAATTTCCCAAATTAGATGTTCAAAAATAATCTGAACTGAACCAAAGCAGTGTGCATATGAGTGAAATATTTACCATGTGTTTGTGCGCACCCGTTTTTGTGTATGTATGTATATGCACATTCATATATGTGGACTGGACTGTGTGTATATGCATGAGTCAGTATGTGTGTGTGGTGCATATGTGTATGTGTGTGTGCGTTTCTGTATGTATGTATCAACATATGCGCATTTGGACATGCTCAGATAGAACTATCATTATTGCTTCTTTTCTTCCTTTTTCTTTTATGTCCCCAGCACTTGATCCTCTCCATTTTGCAGCTCTTTACATTACCTCGGTCATTATCATATTTGAGTCTACCACCCCAGCAAGATCCCTGCTCCTATACAATGCAGTAAAACTGGATAAGCCCTAGAGTAGGAGACTGGTGTTCTTGGTTTTAGTCTGAACCCATCAGATGCTAATGTACCTGTTTTTGGCTTCTTTTTCATATACAAATTTTGGAATTCTTCAACACTTGCATTAATATCTTCTTGAGCATATTGAGGTTAAGATTCTAAGGCTTAGAATAGCATTCTAGAAATCTGTACTACTAAATGTGAAACTCAGTTGGGATAATTTGTTCTTTAACAAGGAAACATTCTTAGCAATTTTTAAAGTCTTGATACTACTGATTGGAAGGCTTTATAAATACCTCCTCCTCATTAGTTACACTGGGCTACTTTTGTCTGCATATTTAGAGCCACACAGGTAGAGCGGCAAACATAAGAAAATAACTACAATTGTTTCTCTGACGTTCATTTTTACAGCTGAAGTTTCCTTTAGAAAATGCAAGCCTTTTTATTCTCCTCTCCACCATCTTTCTTTTAGCAGAGACTGCAGATGATACATTTTGTCACCTAAAGAGCTTTCCACCATTTCTGATGAAAACCCAAAACTGAGCCACAATCCACAGTCACTCAGGCTTGGAGTCTCAACAAGGTAAAAATGCTCATACGGCACCTGCTGACAAACCCAAAAGGAGATAAAAGTGACTTAAGTGGGCACCAGAGAACGTTCACTGCTCCTGGGAAGGTTGCCCTGGGCTCTGTTCTTGCAATGTTTCATTTGTTTTGCTTTGTTTTCCTAAACCACTTTTAAAAGTGGATGCAAAAGAGACTCTGCAAATCAAATGCAGTACTTACCAAACAAGAGTGATCCTGCCTCATATAGGTGTAAGAAGAAAAAGGATTTTTATCAGTACACTCTCATGCTCCTGAAATAATGTATACATCAATCAATCAATCAATCAATTAAAATAAGTGCAGAAAATTTGGGAAGTCACATTGGAATTCTGTTACTTCCTCTCTTCTCTTTCTGAAAAGAGAAGAGAGGGGAATCTGCTACCTTAACCAGGAAGCTTTCTAAGCTTCAGAATTACTGATGGAATGTTAGGTAGTTTTAAACAACAGGAAATTATTTCTTTTATCTTAGATAACAGAAGTCAGTTTGCCACCCTGATTGAAATCAGGTAATTCATTCTGGCCTGTAGACAGTTACTTTCTTGGTATGCCTGATGAGAAAAAAGGAAGAAAGGGACAGAGGGAGACAGAATTTTCTTCTTAACAGGGTAGTCATCTATCTCATTGTCATTCTTCTGCTGCTAATACTTGAGTGACATATAGTCACATCAACGCAGGTCTTTCCACCCCCCTTTATTGAGATAAGGTCACCATGAACATGGCCGCTTTTACCCTCATGACTTCACTGAGACATAGTCACTGAGACAAGAGTAACATGCTCAAGCCTTAATCTTAATCATATAATTGATTCAATATATTGTTATTGTGCCATCAGAATGTGTGAGACAATTAGGTATATATTTCTATTAATTGCCACAATAATACGCCTTCAATGCATTTTGAATAGAAAGGTAAATCTGGTTAGAGGGAGCCCGAGACCAGGGCTGATAAGAAGCTCTACAAAGGTTCAGATAAGTTTTGTCTTCTACTTTTCTATTTTCAATCTCTTGGTTGTCTCATTCACTGGTTAGCTTTTTCTGGGACAGGAGTTCATGCAAAGATAGAAAGTTCAAGTTAGTATTTGTGTCTGTCCCTTTATCAAATTCTGAGAATCTTATCAACTCTCTAACCAAGTTATTTGTTATTTGTCATGTGGTGGGGGGGGGCTTCAGGAGATATGAATAAGAAATTAGTTAACTTTTTAAACGGTTGAGGGCTAATGTGGTTAAAATCCTCACAGTGGCTAACCAGTGATTGCTGCTAATTATATCTGGAATTTATATCAGTTTAATAAGCATTAACTAAAGTTCTGCCGAATGTCAATCATTGAGCCAGATTCTGAAGCAATTAAGACAAAAGTTAATGAAAAGAAAAATGCAGCATTTTTCCTTAAGTAATTCTATCACATTAGAAAAAAATAAAAGAAATGACCAAATAGTTGAACTCTTATGAGATAATTATTTTCAAGGCCACAATTTCAAATTTGAATTGAACTTCTTTTAAAGGTTATTGTTGGATAAGAAAGGTTATTCTACCCTGTCAATCTCCAGGCTAACTAGTCCCTTCCATGAATGAACAGGGGGCTAATAATCTGAATTTAACATGATGGCTTTCAAACACTCTCTAATAATCAAAGACTCAGTTCTATTTCTATATTGTAGATACATACCTATATATGTATATTTTCTTTATGCTGTTAGATTTATCTAACATATCCTTTTCAAATTATTAAATCTGATATAGTATGTCGGTTACTCATAAATTGTTCACTATAGTTTTTAATGGCATATTACATTCATTTATATGCCAGACACCCAAAAGGGAGTAATTGCAATAACAGGACACTCTTAGACACACTGCCTAGAATCCTATAAGCACCTTCTACTGTGATAGAGGCAATGTCAAACATGGTCTGTGAGAGACCAGACAGGGTAGCTTTCCATTTTATTTGATTCTGTGAGGATTCTGATATTCAACTTTGCATTGGGTATCACAGCGTAAAAGAGAGACAGCAAGTAAAGAAGTAGTCATTGATGTTTTGCAGGAAAAATGTATTTACAGAAACAGGTAGCAAGCAAACCTGATCCCACAGCCTACAGCTCCCAATTACAATGGTATCAAAAATCTCCCAACACTGTTTTGATTATGTAGTTGTAGCTATAGTGATCCTCTATAGTAATGGAGGGGATGGCCCCACCGGTACAGGACTTCTTGTCATTTATCACTTAAAGCTTCTGTTAGCTGCAGGCATCTAAGGAAAAAAATAGAAGAAATAATATCAGTAAATGTACATGCCAGAGCAGTTTCTCTGTAAAATGGTGCCAAAATGACATAACTGTTCTTGTCAATGATGTTGAGGGGAAATATATCTTATTTATTTGATATCCTGATAATTAATGAAGCATCTGCTTTAGCATCTGAGCTCCAGGTGCCTAATGAGTATTTATTTTTTATGGTTTCTGGACTTTTTGCTTTTATTTTTTATTAATTACACTCTATTCACTTTGTATCCCCTGTGTGGTGCCCTCTCACCTCCCCTCCCTAAACCTCCCTTCTTCCCCCTTCTCCATGCATGCCCCTCCCAAAGTCCACTGATAGGAGAGGTCTTCTTTTCCTTCCTTCTGATCCTAGTCTATCAGGTCTCATCAGGAGTGGCTGCATTGTCTTCCTCTGTGGTCTGGTAAGGTTGCTCCCCCATCAGGGTGAGGTGATCAAAGAGCTGGGCAAACAGTTTATGTCACAGGCAGTCCCTGTTCCCATCATTATCAAACACACTTGGATACTGAACTGCCATGGGCTACATCTGTGCAGGGGTTCTAGGTTATCTCCATGTGTGGTACTTGGTTGGAGTATCAGCCTCAGGAAAGACCCCTGTGCTCAAATTTTTTTGATTCTGTTGCTCTCCTTGTGGAGCTCCTGTCCTCTCCAGGTCTTACTATTTCCCACTTCTTTCATAAGATTCCCTGCATTCTGCCCAACGGTTGAATATAAGTCTCTGCATCTGCTTTGATAGTCTACAGCGCAGAGTATTTCAGAGGCCGTCTGTGATAGGCTCCTGAACTGTTCCCTGTTTTCTCCTTCTTCTGTTGTCCATCCTCTTTGCCTTTCTAGATCTGGGTTGAACATTTTAGCCAGAGTCCTTCCTCTTGATTAGTTTCTTTAGGTGTACAGATTTTAGTAGGTTTATCCTATATTATATGTCTATATGAGTGAGTATATATCGTGTGTGTCTTTCTGCTTCTGGGATACCTCACTCAGGAGGATCTTTTCCAGTTTCCAAAATCTACCTACAAATTTCATGATTTCCTTGTTGTTGTTTTTTTTTTTATTGCTGAAAGACAACTTCTTGGACAGAACACCAACAGCACAGGCTCTAAGAACAATAAATGGGACCACATGAAACTGAAAAGCTTCTGTAAACTATTGTCAGAACAAAACAACAGACAGCCTACAGACTGGGAAAGGATCTTCACCAACCCTGTATCTGACAGAGGGCTAATATCTAGTATGTATGAAGAACTACAGAAGAAGAAAAGCAACAAATCAAGTAATCCAATTAAAAAATGGGGAACAGAGCTAAACAGAGAATTTCTTGATAGAGGAATATACAATGACAGAGAAACACTTAAATGCTCAATGTCCTTAGCCATCAGGGAGATGCAAATCAAAACGACCCTGAGATTTCACCTTACAGCCATCAGAATGGCTAAGATCAAAAACCCAAGTGACAACACATGCTGGAGAGGTTGTAGAGAAGGGAGAACCCTCCACCATTGCTGGTGGGAATTTAAACTTGTACAACCACTCTGGAAATCAATCTTGCTCTTTCTCAGACAATTGGTAATGGAAATCATGATAACAGGACAGGGCTTAGTGTAGAAACAATGTTAAGCAGGGATTGCATTTATGCTTTTCGCTAGTTCTGACACTGACAAGTCTCCCAGGAAGAACAGGAGCCCTGTTATACAAGAGAAAAGGGCAAAGGTGGACTCGAGGGGGTTAGGCTGCTCCTGAGCATGGTGAAAAGAGAGTGGGTTATATGATCTCCTTTTTGACTGGCGCTGGAGTAAATGGTCTGTGAAGTGTGCAGAATGGCTATTGTGATCTGTCATCTCCAGAGGAAGCTCAAGGTCTCACAGAGAACCACGTCCTAAAGAAGTATGTTCCTTGTCATGCCTCTTTGAGCTGCATTTGTCCCATGCACTCCATCTGTGGCCACTGGTGTGCTCTAGTGGAAGATAATTGGCTCCAGAGCCTGACTTTGAGTCAGTGGCTGAAAGCAACAACTCGCATATCCAGTTCCTGGGACAGGGTGTGGTCCCTGGTCATTCCCTCACACAAACGGTGTGGCCATATCTAGTTGGCAATCCACTTCAAGTTCTGGGTTCTCAGAAATTATCCAAAAGGAAATTCAACAACGTGAGCTTCATGTAAAGCACCAATAAATTATTTTTTATTATAACCACATGAGAACCTAGAAGGATCCTCAAGTACTAAAATTGAGATGAAAAAAACAAACAAACAAACAAAAAAACCCAAACCCAAACCAAAACAAAACAAAAAATTCTAAGACACTGGATGATATGTGGCTTTTAAAATAACTATAAATAAAGCTGAAGCCAAATTATGAGCATTTAAGAAGAGCAGCCATAGACATTTTGCACTAATTTACATAGTTTTCTTAATTCTAGGAAATAAAATTTTAGATTATATTTTTTACAACTGAATTAATCGTTTAGGCATTGGTAAACACCTAAGCACTATATAGAAGTAAATGTAAAGAGTTTAGTTATTTAGATATACTATTTTTTAATTAATTTCACTTTACTCACTTTGTATCCTCCCCTGTAGCTCTCTCCTCCCTCCCCTCCCAGTCCCTTCCTCCCTCCCCCTTCTCCATGCGTGCCCCTCCTCAAGTTCACTGATAGGGAGGTCTTCTTATTATTTCTTAAATAAAATTGCCTTTTTGTGCCTCAGATACGTGACTACCTACCATATTAAGGCGCTCTTCCTAATCACGACACATACTATTGTCACAAAGAAGCTGGCATTTAAAATTGAATTTATCAAGAGTCTGATGACTAACTGATCTGTCTCTTTCAATGCTCTTACCTCATTGTTCTTTTCCACTATCAGTTCAGTGTAATGTTTCTGTAAAATTTAAAGAACATTTAAAACTTCTTTTTTCATTTCATAAATTTTTTTTATTTTTTATATTAATTACAGTTTAATTATTTTGTATCCCAGCTATAGCTCCTTCCCTCATTCCCTCCCAACCCCACCCTCTCTCCCTCATCTACTCCCTGCCCCTTTCCAAGTCCACTGATAGGGGAGGTCCTTCTTCCTTTCCATCTGACCCTAGCTTATCCAGTCTCATCAGGATGGGCTTCAGTGTCCTCTTCTGTGGCCTAGCAAAGCTGTTCCCCCCTTCGGGGCAGGGGAGGTCAAAGAGCCAGCCACTGAGTTTATGTCAGAGACAGTCCCTGTTCGCCTTACTAGAGAACCCACTTGGATACTGAGCTGCTATGGGCTACATCTGAGCAGGGGTTTTAGGTTATATCCATGCATGGTCCTTGGTTCAAGTATCAGTCTCAGAAAAGAGCCTTGTGCCCAGCTATATTTGGTCCTTGTGGAGCTCCTGTCCTTTCCAGATCTGACAAACACCCCTTATTTCATATGATCCCCTGCACTCTTCCCTAGGTTTGGTTATGAGTCTCAGCATCTGCTTTGATACACTGCTAGGTAGAGTCTTTCAGAGGCCCTCTGTGGTAGGCTCCTGTCCTGTTTCTTGTTTTCTCTTATTTCCAGTGTCCATCCCATTTGTCTTTAAAACTTCTAAATAAAATATTTTCAGTTCATATCAGAAACTCTCTCTCCATTGCCCACTCTCTCCCTCTCTACCCCATCTCTCTCTTTCACACACATGCACACACACACACACATGCACACATGCACACACACACACACACATACACACACACACTAACATGGGCATAATGAAACTGTACAAATGGACTATGTACCTGTCCAAGCAATGTCTGTCTTTACTCCTTAAGTCTGTGCAGCTTCTCCTTTATTATGGGTCCTCAATGAAACAATGAGTAACTGGCACAGTCATGCATGCAACTTTAGAGTATAGCTCCAAGAAACAAAAGACTGTTTCCTAATCCAGGTTGATGCTTCTGAGAAGCAAGCATCCTTCTAACCTTAAGTTGTTTACTTTTATTTTATCCTGAGGTCAGGAACCTCACCAGGCAACTGCTTCTGATCTATTGCAAACATTAATTTGGGGCTGGCAGTTTGTTTTGTAGTGGTAAAAGGGGAGATAAAGAACCCTGTGTAAACAAGCCATCTGCTGCTAACTGAAACAACTTCCTATCACCTCACTTTTTACTCTTCCTTCTCCAAAAAAAAAAAAAAACAGCCTTCCAAAGAGAGTCAAATTCCATAAAATTCTCTAAGCATGCTATATCAGTCTTGTTTTAAAGACATGGAATCCATACAATATAGGAGGAGTTGGCAAAATAGTGCATGGAAATTATGTGTCTGTAAAATATGGCAGTGGGGATGAGCATATGGAATGAGAGAAGAGAGACTAGACAATAGGGCTCTGGAATAATTAGATCCGAATGGAAGCCCAGCTGTTTGCTCCTATGACTTTGAAAAATCAGTTCTCTTTGCAAATTCCAGAAAAGTCTGTTAAATGGGAGTTCTGTTCCCCATGCTAAAGGGATTCTGTAAAGCACTAATAAACTAATTTCTGTTAACCAACCCCCAATGCAGTACCTAGAACATAAAGTGTAAATAAAGGAAAGTTAGTGTTATACCAATAACAAATGGGTTGGTTATTCTGCAGGCTGGCACTGGAGGGTAAACTTTGAGGACACTCTTGCAGAAGCTATGGACATTTAGCAGTGGATAAAGCACTGGCAGTGGAAGCATGAGAACCCATGTGAGTGCAAATCCCCAGCATGCACTTAATGTCAGATGGACATGGTGGCTCACCTCTAACCCCTGCATGGAGGCAGATTAAGATGACTAGGTAGATGAATCAAATTGTCAAGCTCACCAGAAACATATTTTGACACTGACATTTTTGAACTCAGGACTGTTTATTGGTTGGCAGTTACCACATAATGTAAGCTTCATTCAGACATAAAAAAAGGATCTTTAGTTTTTCATCATATTTTCAACCCTTAAAAATGTCCCAGGTATAAAAGATAACCCAGATTTCTTCTTTGAAGGAATAAAGGAAATAAGCCCAACACCTAAAGCAGGGAGCTCTGCCAACTGAAATGCCTGCTGTTATGTAAATCTCTTGGTTTTTTTTTTTGTAAAATGACTATTATTATTATTATTTACAATTTATTCACTTTGTATCCTAGATGTATTCCCCTCCCTCATATCTTTCTAGTTCCACCCTTCCTAACTCTTCTCCTCTAACCTTCTCCTCTAGTCCACTGATATGGGAAGTCCTCCTCTTCTTCTGTCTGACCTAGCCAATCAGGTCCCATACAACTGCCTGGATTCTCTCCCTCTGTGGGCTGGCTGAGTCACCTCACCAGGAAAGAGTGATCAAGGAGCGTGCAACCTAGTTCATGTCAGAGACTGTCTCTTCTCCCCTTACTAGGGAACCCACATGGAGACTGAGCTGTCAATGGGCTACATCTGAGCAGGGGTTAGCAGGGGTCCTCTCTATTCATGGTCTTTGGTTGATGCATCAATCTCTGTAGTCCCTTCTGGGCCCAGCTCTTTTATCTTTGTTGGTCTCCTTGTATGGTTCCTTTACCTTCTGGATCTTTCTATATCCCCTGTATTCTGTAAGACTCCCTGTGCTCTGTCCAAAGTTTGGCTGTGAGGCTCTACATATACTTTGATCCCCTGCTGGGTGGAGTATTTTAGTGGACATTTGTGGTAGGTTCCCATCTTCTTCCTTCTCTTCTATCACTTCAGGTGTTTATCCTGTTTTCTCTCTGAATGAGAATTAAGAACCCTAGGGTTCTTCTTGTTGTTTAGCTTCTTTAGGTCTATAGATGTTAGTATTTTCATTCTAATATGATATGGCTAATATCCACTTACAATTGAGTCTATATCATGTGTGTCTCTCTGCTTCTGGTTTACCTCACTCAGGATGATGTTTTCTAATTCCATCCATTTGCCTGCAAATTTCATGATTTCCTTCTTTTTAATAGCTCCATTGTGTAAATGTACTAAAATTTCTGTATCTGTTTTTCAGCTGAGGGCCATCTAGCCTATTTCCAGATTATGGCTATTATGAATAAAGCTCCTATGAGAATAGATAAACAAATGTCCTTGTTGTATGTTTGAGCATATTTCAGGTATATGCCCTGAAGTGGTATAGCTGGGTCTTGATGTGTCACTATTCCCAGTTTTCTGAGAAAGCGCCAGCTTGATTTCCAAAGCGGTTGTACAAGTTTACATTCCCACCAGCAATGGAGGAGCGTTCCCCTGTTTCTATATCCTCTCCAGCATGTGTTGTCATTTGAGTTTTTGATCCTAGACATTCTCATGGGTATGAGATGGAATCTAAGTAGAAGAGAAATCCTATTAAATTTCCAAATAGAAAATTAAAGTATTTCCAACATGATGGATATAATACCATCTCTTTCACAGAAAAGAAGTTTATAAATGAAATGGTATGATTTTTTTAGCAAATAAAAAGGCTAGGATTAAAGTTTCAATTAACTTGATTATCTAAATATTATCATAATGAACTAAAACTTCCTGAATATTTATGCATCTTGTCTTTAGTTAACAAGATTATAAGAGTTTCTATTTCTATTTTTTCAGATGGCCTAAATAAACATTATATATATATATATATATATATATATATATATATTTACACACACACACACACACACAAACATACATAGACATACAAAAACAAATGAAATGGAGCACTTGGCAACAGGAAGGTTTCTGGGTCTGCTGGGTGCAAAACTTAAATCCTGAACTGGCAGCAAAGCTAGGCAGTGGCATCCCGGATTAGTGGTTTTATTTCTAAAGCTGCAGTTTTCTCGTGCAGGATGGGCGCATCCACTTGCTGATTTATGCCCTTGTCAAGGGAAACCAAAGAACAATAATTCTCCCAAGCTAAGCCTTCCTTTGGGATGATGTTTAGTCACTTCACTCCCCAAATACTTGATCAATTATAAACTATCTGTTGACAGCCTGGGACACATTTAAGATACTGCCGCTCATACTGGAGACCCTCACATATCTGTGATAGATGCACCTCTTCTCCAGGTTCAAAAGCACTCCTACCTGTTTGGCAGTCTTTCCTGCTGGTCTCTGAGTTAAGACACTTGCATCCTGGAGCTGGACATCGTCTAAGATTTTGCATACTGTCTTTGCCTTGTGGGATTAAGGGCAGGGCACATAGCCTTGCTCAGGCTAAGACTGCTCATTTGCTCAGTGGAAATCAATCTTCAACTTTTTAGTCTAACAGCATATTATTTGACCCCAATGTGCTTCTGGCCATTTAAACAGTTTGTAAATTGTGTCATATTATACAAATACTCTTTTAATGAATATAAAATCTTCAGTCCTTTTTATTTTATGTCAATATCACCTAAGTCCTTGAGGAGAAGATCTTGCTCTGTTCATGCATCTGTAGTGCCCAGCAGTGTCTGGTGCACAGTGTTTAAGGCAGATTCCAAGTCAACATGAAATAGGCAACTGCAGGATCATTTAACCACCATGACTAAACTACTCATTTTATTTGTTCCAAGCTAAGATTAGCCGTAATCCTCTAGGCTTTATGAGGAATCAACACAGGAATCAATATTGAGTCAATTCATGCACATGCACATAGAATGGATAGAGTATGCAAACATGGCAAGTGTTTTAGTTGAAAAGATTCAGACATTTCCTGAGAACTTGGTTTTGGAGCAAGTCTTTAATGATCAGAAGGAGTTAAAGTAGAGGATTTGGGTATCAGATTCTTTTGAGGGGGCAGATGAAATGGTGAAAGGGCATGCAATTTCTACAGCTCATCACTAGGATTTAGAATATATGAGCCAGGGATAGAGATGCAGGGACAAATCACTAGCCTAGTGTCCACTGAGCCACAGTGTTAGTGAAATATATATGCAGAGTAGAAATATCCAACTAAATATTGAGCTTCTTGTCAGATAAGCTATAGTCTCTTTGTCATTTTGTTTCTCATCTATTGAGATCTGCAGACACACTATGATTGAAGTTTTACAACTGTTATTGTATGTCAGCAGATTCAACTGACTACCAAACTCTCTTCTATAATCTAATTTTATTTTCATAACTTTAGAAAGAGTGCAG
>CM053758.1:68597701-68608685 GCA_028658305.1 Pachyuromys duprasi | reverse complement strand
AAAAAAAAAACAATCAACGCTCACTGATATCTCTCAACATCAATGCACTCAATTCCCAATAAAAAGACACAGGCTAACTGAATGGATGGAAAGGTAAGATCCATCATTCGCCTGTATACAAGAAACACACATTAGCATCAATAAAATATATTACCTCAGAGTAAGGGGAACAGGTACTATTTCTGACATGAACTCAATGGCGAGCTCATTGACCTCCCCAACCTGCAAGAGAGGAGCAGCCCTCTCAGGCCACAGAGGAGGACTTTGCCACCAGTCCTGAAGATACCTGAGAAAACAGTGTCAGAAGAAATGGGAGGAGGTCCTCCCCTATCAGTAGACTTGGAGAGGGTTCAGGGAGTAGATGAGGGAGGGATGGTAGGATTGGGAGGGAATGAGTGAGCAGGATACAGCTAGGATACAGAGTTAATAAAATATAACTAATAATAAAAAGAAAAAAATAAAAAAATAAAAGAAAAAAATGTTCAATGTCCTGACTCATCAGGGAAATACAAATCAGAACGACTCTGAGATTCTACCTTACACCAGTCAGAATGGCTAAGATAAAAAACTCAAGTGACAGCACATGTTGTGAAGGATGAGAAGCAATGCAACCAGTCATTTATTTCTAGTGGGAGTGAAAACTTGAATAACCACTGTGGAAACCAATCTTACACTTTCTCAGACAATTATGAATAGTGCTACCTCAAGATCCAGGTATACCATTCCTGGGCATATATCTAAAAGATGCTGCAACATACAACAAGGGCACTTGCTCAGATACATTTATTGTAGCTTTTTCATAGTAGCCAGAATCTGGAAACAACCTAGATGTCCCTCAACAGAAGAATGATTAAAGACATTACGGTGCATTTACACAATGTAATACCACTCTTCTATTAAAAACAAAGACAACATGAAATTTGCAAGAAAATGGGTGAAAATAGAAGATATCATCCTGAGTTAGGTAACTCAGAAAGATATGCATGATATGTAATCATAAATAAGGGAACATTAGCCATAAAGTACAGGATAACCATGCTACAATCCACAGACCCAAATAAGTTTAGTAACAAGGAGGGCCCAAGGGAGGATGCTTGAATTTCACTTAGAAAGGGAAATAAAATGGGCATCTGAAATAGAAGAAGGGAGGGAACTAGATGGGAGATGAGGTTGAGGGGATGAGGGGTAGGAAATAAGTGTGGGGAGAGCAGGTTGGGAAGAAGGGATGACTGGAGGAAACTAAGAGGAATCAGTTGGGGTTCATCTCTGGGAAGCTGAAGGCTTCCTGGAGTCTATGGGGGTGACCCTAGCTGAGACTACTAGTAGCAGGGAATATAGAGCCTGATGATGCCACCTCCTGCAGCCAGCTGAGATTTCCAGTGGTGGGAGGTGACTCCAATCTATTTGTAAAATCTTACAACCAAAATGTGCCCTGCCTGCAAAAACTGTAGGGATAAAAATGGAACAGAGATTGAGGGAATCATCTACCAATGACTGGCTCAACTTTGACCCACCCCATGGGAAAGAGTCAACCCATAACACTATTAATGATACTCTGTTGTGGTTGCAGGCATGAACCTAGCATAAGTGTCTTCGGAAAGGTTTTATCCAACAGCTGATGGAAACAGACACAGAGACTCACAGCCAAAAATAGGCGAAGCTCAGGAGTCTTGTGAAAGACTGGAAGGATTGAGTGAGGCAGAGGGGTCAAGGACACCACAGAAGGCCTGAAAAGTAAACTAACCTGGGGCCATGGGTGTTTACAGAGACTGAGCCACTAACCAAAGAGCATGGGCTGGACCTAGGCCTTCTACACATATGTTGCAGATGTGTAGCTTGTTCTTCCTGTGGCTCCCCTAACAATGGGAGTAGAGGCTGTCTCTGACTGTTACCTGCCTTTGGTTCCCTTTCCCAAAGCTGGGTCACCTTGTCTGGCCTCAAGGGGAGAGGATGTGCTTAGCCCTGCTGCTACTTGAGGTGCCAGGGTGGGTTGGTACCCATGGAGTGGGGGGCTCTCCTCTTCAGTGGAAATGGTGTGAGGATGGGCCTGGGAAGAGAGGAGGGAGAGGATATGATCAGGCTGTAAAGAGATTAAATAAATAAATTCATGAAAAGAAAAAAAAAGATCATTTATGCTAGTATTGACATTTTCAAAAACAACTTTTGAGTCATAATACTGAAATTCTTTATGAGATTGGACATTGGTTTAGAACATGAGCAATATAATATATATGTATTGTATATACTACACACATTTGTATATAAGATACACATTTTGTACATACTACAATTACTCTCTGGAAACACAGACAACTGTAAGTTACTACATGAATATCTGAATGTTTCAAGGCCATGTGACATACATTGTAACTCAGACACCTAGATTGACAGTAGCGTTTGAGCTATTTGGACTGATGCTTTTATTTATTATTTCATATGATTTCCCAGTGCTGTTATATGTCATCTTATAAACTACTTATTTCACAATGGATCTAAATATCAAACATGGATTGTTATACACATTTTATGACTTTGTTCTTTTTTTCTCCAATTATTTATTTATTTACTTATTATTTACTTTACTTTATATGCAGATCCCAGGCCCCTCTTAGCTCTCCTCCTAGCCCTGCCCCGACACCCCACACCTCCCATTTATTCCCTCCCTAGAGGACTTTCAAAGTAATTTGTCTTCATTATTGCATTTTCTTGTACATATCTCTTTATTTGGTTCTAAGTAGCCCTTGCTAAATACACAACTTGTTTTTATTCCATATAACTCTTTAGAGCTATGCTTTGCAGGTTTTCCTCTTGTCTTCCTCTCTTTTGACACCATTTTATGTTTCTCAGTTGTTCGGCTTTATACTCAATAAGTGTAATCCAACAGACGTTATACTGTACCAAATGTATCTCAGAAAGTGACCTTAATTACATATTATTTTTTAAATTAAAAATATACAAATTTCAAATAATGAATACTCCAGATACAGGTCATTCCATTCTCTCAGGAAATTCCCTCTGTGTCGGGTGAACCTTGTTTTCTTAATAGATAACTGGCTGGGGACCTGGGTTTACAATCCTGTTTTTCATCTGCTTTGATTGAGTATCTTCTCTGCAAGATAGTCCTCAAAAACTGTGTTTCACAGGCATAGTTTTGGAATTGTTACATAAGTATTAGGATTCATGGGTGCACATACGCGTTCAATTCTCCACAGTGCCTTTTAGGAAGAGAACTGGTTAGTCTTGCTTAATTTTCTATTTCCTTAAACATATCATCTGATTGAATCCCTTTCTGATATGCAGCTCATCAGAAAACACTTTGGAAGTAAAATAAAAGACTATGAATTTAAGAGCTGTGTCTAATTTATGTTTATTTTTTATACCTAGATAGGTCTCTGTTATGCCTAGCACACATGATATAATTTAATATGTTTTTTAAAATAATTAATAACTGAAATGTGTGTTGTTGACATATTTCTTACATATGCAGTATCGCCAATGTCAGGATTCTCATTTCATGTTCATCCACTCATCTTACCTTCTATAATGACATTCCCATGCCATCTCTCTGTATTTCTCTCTGTGTCTATCACTGTCTGGATTTGTCTGTCTCTCTGTTTCTGTCCCTGTCTTTTTTCTCTCTCCTCTATATCTGTCTGCCTTTCCATGGCTCCATCTCAAATCCAAGGTATTTTTTTTTCTTTTCTTAACAGTTTCTTAATATTGGAAGCCAGAGAATCATTCCTCTACCAACTATATGCTCTCACTGGACTCAATCTCTTGTGTGATATACTTGCCAGATTTGTCACTCCTGCCTATCCCCACCCACTCCTGAACATTTAGAGCCAGATGACCCTTCAGTTCTCTAGTACGCTCTTTAGATGCCCTGATGATAGTCAGGAATATTAAATGCACTAAGTTAGACACAGGGGAGCGATATCTTAGGAGAAAAAAAATACACCACAAAAATCCACTAGGACACCTGCACATTTCTTCACACAATATATTTTTTTAAACTTCTGAGCAACTGATTTGTATTGTTCTACTTTTCTACCTCCCACAGGACCTCTGGGAAGAGTTTCCTCAATAATGAGACTAAAATCTGATGAATCATGGAATACTTTCTAATACATACATTTTCCACTCTGCCTTGGCTTCATGTTTCCACATTAGCATTACCACTGCATTTCATACTTGTTCCTTAACTCTGATGTTTTTATATTAGGTATGTAAATTGAGTATAATTGTATTACTTAAGTGCATTATTTAATAATATAATTAATTGTGTTAATCTTTCTGTCTATCTTCAAATTTTGGCATATTAGTGTAATAAAAAATTCATACACTTTCAGAATCCAAAAGATGTTAAGTTTAAATTCTGACTTCTTGTCCTAGGGTAACATTTACTTTAGAAACTAAACATTTCTAAGACCGACACAAAGAATAAAGAGAGGGAAAAAAAACCCAGAACCCTGACTATCTAGTTACTCATATTTAACATGGAAATAAACTTTGTTCAAACAGAGATAACATCAGAGATAGGCATAGCATTCATGGATGACACAGAAGATGGAAAAGTTAACTATCAATTAAGAGGGGGCTGGGTGTGGCAGAAGACACGTGGTGCTTCTGGTGAGAGCAATGGTTTAGATAGTTAAATGCTCCGAATCTTAGCATTCCTGAGTCCTAAAGCAAATTTTTACAGCTTAGCTTTGTTTATGCTTTTTAATTTTTATGGTAGCGGACAGGAGTACTGCAATGCTGTGGGGACAGAGGACAATCTGTGTAGGTCTATTTTTCCTCCCATCATGTGGGCTCCAGAAACTAATTTATGTTTTCATGCTTGCTGTTAAAACTCTTCAGTCACTGACCCGTCTTGCCAACGCTCAATGAAGTTATTTTTCAAATAGAGATTTGTATGTGGTTCATAATCTATGATTATTAAATGAGAAAGCACTATCAAATATTTATTATGTTAGAAAAACAGTAGATAGATGAAAGCTTTTGCCTTCTTTTAGTTCCCTTTAAAGTGAAGAACTATGTCATATACATGATATGATTTATGACATATATACAGCATAGCTTACATATTAAAAATTTGAGAAAAATAGAAAGGGAAGAATCTTTTTAGGTTGCAATATTGACTGATTTTCTCTTACTTTATTCAAAAAATCGTTGTGCATAATGTATTCCCCAAGAGAGATGAATATGTTCTACATACCATTTCAAAATTTCATACAAATATTTTCATGAGGATAAAAAGCTTTCTGTAACCTTTTTACTATTAAAGAAAATAAATGCAAAGAGGAAAATCTACAAATATGCTGTGCAGCCTGAACCTTTTGATGGGTCTGCTTTCTGAGCCACTTGGTGACAGAGCTACTGGATTGGAACTGTAAAGAAAAACCAAATCTCAAATGTCCTGGGCATCTTCCTGAGACTCTGGGGACTATGAGGATGAAACCCTCTGTTAGTCAAATGATGCTAACCACTGCCTCCTGACAGTATATGACTCAGACCATACTTTTCATCTTTATCCCACAATGCTCCTTGTCATCAAGGTGAGCCATTATTTGTATTCATATAGTGACAACAGAGATCTGTGACACGGAAGAGAACCTTTCTCCACTGGGCTTCAAATAACTCATTCCCAAAGCACTTCAGTTGTCCTTATTGTGGCCAGGAGCTTGTGAAGTCTTATTAAATCTAACCTTGGTTGTTCTTTGATTCTGTGGCTCATGAGAAAAGGTTAGTGGCTGACATTGCTTCATTCGGCCAACATTTACTGAGCATTTACCAGGTGTCAGATAGGGTAGAGAGCCAGATACACAGCCACATCAAAGATTTAGTCACTCAGGATGAATGTAATTTGTTTTGTTACTATTCTAGTAGCCTGATTCCATTCTTTGGGGGAGCAGCCTGTGTAATGATAATATATTAAACAAAGTTTGTATTTTAATAGATGTCTTCACCACCTTGTTATGCATTGCCACTGGGTTTGTTAATATTGAACATGCACCAACTTTAATATGGCTCTCATCTGAGGATACGTATATTTGGGACTAAAGTTTACAGGGAGAACTTTCTATGGCTAGAGAAATGATTTGTTTACAATGTATTTGTTCTTTGTTATTGTTGAGATGGGAGCATATGTTGTATTTTATGATTGGTGGAGATTACTATCAACTTTTCAAATCTTCATATCTCAAAAGAAGTTAATTTTACATGGGTATTCCATCTTCTTGGGACGTATTAAACCCAAACAAAACATAGAGTTCTTTTCCCATTGTTTGTTGAGCCACCAATGAGCATAGCATGATTTTCTGAATTATTTAGCTAGAAAGAGCACAGTATATTATAGTTCAGAAGATTCAGAAGAATTAACGAATAACCTTGAGTAAGCTAATATAAGGCATCAGGTGATGACTACTACAGTTGGACTTTTTTTAAGCTGTAAGACCTAAGGACACTGAACCATTACATGGAAAGTCAAGTGCAAGGACCAATTCCAAGCACAAGGTTAGCTAGGACCCGTTATGATGAAAGGCCTGGAACATTCCAGTAACATCTCCCAATGTGAGTTAGAGAGAGAAACAGACTCTGGCAACAAATAGATTTTGAAGGAATTAGTAAAAATTGATTTGTATTGGTTACATCTCATAAAGGACTAATAGCTCCCCAATATATTCCCTGTAATGATCCCATATTACACATAAACCTACACAGGAAATATCGCATGTGAACTCTGAAGAACATATCTTCATGTGATGCTTTCAAGAGTCACTTCATTTCCATAAAGCCAGATATTCAGTGACTTGGGCATAAGATAGGGTGGAAACAGTGGTGTACATGTATACTGAGAATGTTGGTGCTGACCTTTGTTCCTGTGTCAAAGATGTGATAAAGGAAAGGCTGTGAAACTTTCTGTGACTGGTGAGAATTCCAGCCACTGTTTTGAGCTTGCTCCTTTATCTGTTAGGCATTTTGCCTTCTCCTTTGTATATAAGTATACAAATATATTGTAAACATACCTATCCTAGCACATATCATCCTTCTGTTACTTGATTGTAGTGAATGTGTACATTATATAAACTAACATTTATCCAGTGAGGAAATAAAAAGAATTAAAAAATTTACTCAGTTTCTATTTCTTGAGTGTCATCTACATATCTGCATTGCTAGTAGAGCAGAAAGCAAGTCAGGGACCAGTAGCTGCTCTCAGAAAACATCCTGCTTGTGAGTAGAGGAAGGACTAACATCTAAGTAGTTAAACAGGACAGTGTCCAATATTTGAGTGCTGTGGGAGTAGCAAAGGAGGATAGTTTGATACTAGGCCTGTCCTTACATTTACATAAGTGGACAATGTCTATATGCAAATGAAATATGAACACAACCAATTTTGCCCTTTATATCTCTGTCAAACGCTGCTCCTTGTGACTTCTTAAGTCACACTTTCTGTTTTGCCTGCAATATCATACTCTATTTCTGTTATACTTATAAAATCCCATAGTATTCAGCTAAAATTCCCCAAGTTGTTTAATTTGTATGAGTGATATATTTGAGACTAAGCACAAGAAACACATAGAAAATATCAACAGGTGAGATTTGTGATCCAGGGAAGTATTTCTTCACCAAAAACTATGTGC
Source organism: Pachyuromys duprasi (assembly GCA_028658305.1). NCBI lineage: Eukaryota > Metazoa > Chordata > Mammalia > Rodentia > Muridae > Pachyuromys > Pachyuromys duprasi. The sequence goes on along the minus strand of CM053758.1, from coordinate 68,601,042 downwards.
AGCGATTGTTCAAGGAAGTTTGGTTTGTTAGTACTAAGCCCACATAAAACACAGAATGTTGTTCTTTCACATAGTTACAAGACTAGTGATCTTGCATTATGTATAAATCAGGTTATAAAAATATGTCAAAATTTCAATTCTCAGGACTCTGCATCAACTCCTTAGCCATGTCAGTGTAAGCCCAACACATGCCAAACATTATTAGAAGGCTCCTTTGTATAATATTGAGTCCATTGAAAGAAGGAACAAATTATAGAAAATAAAGTTTTCTCTAATATCCTATTTTTTTTCTCTAAGGAATGAAATAATAGATATACATACTCTTTCAGAGTAACATGGGAACTCACATGGGTAACTTTTTCTTTTCACTATACCACAGTTTTATATTTTGTAAATAAAATGATGCCTGGGGTTTTGCTTTTTCTGCCTAAAAGGAATGGAGTCTTCATCCACACTCATATCTATCAACTAACTAAAATGACACAAGTGGTACTCAGAATGCATAATGCATGGACATCTTCTCCCCGTACAGCAAGCTCTAGTTGAAATTTCAAGCAAGTCACAATCTGAATTCATGAGAATGAATATGAAGGATATAAAAAATTAGAAATGTGTAATTTAGTGAAAGCATAGAACCATTAATTGCCAATGATGGTTTTCATTAAACTAGCAGCATATGTTGCTATTATAAGGATGTTTGTCATGAGATCCTGAGAGGTCTATTAACAATAAAATCCTATTATTCCAGATGTCTCACATCCATGTAATACAGCCACAATAATTAATTTCATATGGGCTAAATTCATAAATCTAGAAAACTAGGAAGGCGTGTTATTCATCACAGACGGCATCTTACATTCTATTTATAATCAGATTAAAATGATAAAAAAATGCCACTAATTACAGGGAAAGCCACTGTCACTTCTCCTTATCTGTAGAATGGATTTTGAATTTAAAATGCCCCATTACCATTATAAAGAGAGCATTTGAACAAACCAAGAGAAGAGAAAGTCTCTGCCACATCTGCTGTAGTCACAGCCTCTTCCTCCTTGTGACACTGTCACTTCTCTCTTCCAGCTGGATGTGGCTGAGCTGCTGCCTTGTGCCAGGAGCCCTGCTTGGTGCTCTGCATAGAACAGACCTGTGCTAACACAATTGGTGTTCATCTGTCCAGTTTATAGACTCCGTCCTTTGTCAAGATAAAGGCCCAAAGCAACTGATTCACAGTCATAACACCTACTTAGCAGAGCCAGAATTTAAATTCACAATTCTTATGTCAAAGCCCATCCATTTTCACATGTCTCAGCTGCCTTTCCAAGACATGAACAAAAGGTTTACTTTATTAGAGCCTTGACCCACTTTGTCAGCCTAAGCTGGGGGATGAGTCAGGGGACTTGACATTCTGCAGAGTGAAGGTCAACTATTTATTTTATTTTATTTTATTTTGATTATTACAATTTATTCACTTTGTATCCCACTGTAGCCCCCTCCCTTGTACCCTCATAATCCTACTCTCTCTCCCTCATCTCCTCCCATGCCCCTCCCCAAATCCACTGATAGAGGAGCTCCTCCTTACCTTCCATCTGACCCTAGCCTATCAGGTCTCATCAGGACTGGCTGTGCTGTCTTCTCTGTGGCCTGGCACAGCTGTGCTTCCACCAGGGGGAGGTGATCAAAGAGCCAACCACTGAGTTCATGTCAGAGACAACCCCTGCTCCCCTTACTAGGGAACCCACTTGGAGGCTGAGCTGCCATGGGCTACATCTGAACAAGGGGTCAAGGTTATCTCCATGTATGATCCAAAAGTGTCAGTCTTTGCAAAGACCCCTGTGCCCCGATATTTGGGTTCTGTTGGTCTCCTTGTGGAGCTCCACTCTCCTCGAGGTCTTTCTATCTCCCCCTTCTTTCAGAAGATTCCCTGCACTCTGCCCAAACTATTTTAAGTGCCATTCGCTCAATGCTACAATCCCCTTCTCATAATGCTTGCTTGACAAAGAACTCACCCACCTTTCACTAAGCTCTACACCTCTAAAAGGCACCAGTCCATCTTCTTTTATATTCCTAGCACCTGTCACAACCCTGGTGTTATGGTCAACACACACTGGAACAAGAGGAAATAGAACACACAAATGCAAGCAGTTCAAGAGGAAAGGTTTCCAGTTTATGGTATTTGGATTAAATTAATGCAAAGATAACATTTCAATAAGTTATGCACTGCTTGCAAATTTAAATTTAAGACTGGTTCTTGATGAAAGAGAAACAATGGCATGTAAAGAATATCTTTGTTGATAATGGAGATTATTTGAGTTCTGTCTTTGCATCAGTTACTATACTAGGCACTTTCAATTAATTATGAACACAACTAATTTTATATCAATTCTGAGATGCATAATTTTAGTATTCTTAGGCACAGATATTTTAAGAAAGGTACTAAAGAAGCCTCAGGTAAAACCTGCTATATACCACAATAGTACATTCATCTTGTGAGTTCAGAGCAAGCTAATGGGACATTATGGAATTATATTTTCTTATATATCTATTTATACTTTGCTATTGAGTGGTCTTAATCCATGGGGGAAATAACTTGTAAGATAAGTTGGTTTGGCATTGCAATAAAAAAACAAGAAAAGTCAGAATGAAAATGGTATACTCTAAGAATCTGAAGGGGTTGTGTATCACACAACTAAAAGATTGGGCATGGGCCATCATCTCTCATGTACACTTGAATGAAGGCAGAAAGCACTGTCATGTAGTGGTTCAGAGTTTTGGCTTTCAAGTCTAGTGGAATCATGTTCAAACCCAATCTGATACTTACTGGCTGAGTTATCTGGGCTGGCTCATGATTTCAATCCTTGACATAAAAAGAAGAAAAGGAAGGAAGGAAGGAAGGAAGAAGGAAGGAAGAAACAACCAGAATATCAACAAAAACTTCACCACCACCACCAACAAAAATAAAATAAAAACACCTACTGACATGACAATACACTGGGAAGATTGAATAAGGTGATCTATGTGACTTTAAGTACAATGCCTACAATATACTAAAACAAACATGTAAATGGTCACCAGATACTATTAGTTACTCCATTACAAGTGAGAAAACAGAGTGGCTAGATATCAGAGTGAACTATGTGCTCAGTGAAGTTTGTTGAATAAACAAAGACCAATGTAGATGGTCAATAACCAGTGGAGAGAAGCTGCCACAGAAACGGATGAAGGCATTGAAAGAATCTCTTTTTTGTCTTATTTCCAAGTGGTGTCAGCAAAAGGAGCTATATATATATATATATATATATATATATATATATATATATATATATATATATATATATATATATATA
>CM053758.1:68573292-68597601 GCA_028658305.1 Pachyuromys duprasi | reverse complement strand
CAAGGGTTGTTCCAGGAACTTTTTCAACTTCATACAAACTATAAGCCATAGCAAAAGTCAGTTGAATAAAATGAAAAATAAACAAGGGGTCCATTTTCTGCTCCAGCTACAGCATCTTGCAGAAGCTAGGCTGTGGTTCATTTGGCTTTGCATATTATGCTAAGTCTCTATGTAAATATTATCTGATGAGTTCTCACTATCATCCAGCCAGCTAAGTTGTCAGATGCTTAGAATCTCTTTTATTGATGAGGAAAATGAGTATGGAGTCATTTACCTGGCTGAACCAGAATCAGTAATCACAAGGGGCAGAGAAAGAAATGTATCATTTTCAAACTTCAAAACCACAACAGCTTGCTGTTATTGTGAAGATGAAATCCTTGTTCCTTTCTATCATTGTGGTCTCTACTCTCATGTCTGGCCCCAGCTCAGGCAACCATTGCTCTGATAATCATCTTCTCAGGACTTGATTTAGAGGAATTTAGACCAGCTTCTTCCTGTGTGAGGGTCAATATGTGGTCAAAAGACACACAGGCACCTAGCAGCAGGTGTGCCACGAAGGCACTCCAGTACTTAAAAGGGCAGTTTAGTTTCTTTTTTCTGTTTTTCTCTTTTCTTTTTCTTTCTTTTTGGAAACAACGTTTTTAAATTGGACATTATTGTGACCATTTTATTGAACATTATTTATTAAACATTAACCAGAAATATTTAATAATAGCTATACTCTTCTTCATTCCCCCCTTCTAATTATTGGGAGAAACAGAAAAATGTAATTTTAGGTTATTATGGCAAAGAACTTGGGATGAACATTAACTAAAAAAAGTTAAAAAAAATGTGAGGACACAGACCGTATTCCATACTCACCTCACGGGGTCTAAGTAGAGATTCACCTACTATTGGAAACTATATAAGATCTCAAAATCTCTTTCTTATTTCAGTAAAACTTACAACCAGGTGAAGCTTTAGTATCAATTTGCATAAGCACTATTAAGATATAGAGAAATAACTTTTATCAAGATATTGGAATTTAGCATGCCTGTGTACATTGTAAAAAGAATAAAAGCATACATGTACTCATGAGCACTTTTAGAGTGTTTTAAATAATCTGACCAATACACAGTTATTAGTGGCATTTTTAGCTCAGTAACAATTGATTTATTACCCACATTGATTTTAATTGTGTACCTCATTGCTCCGCCCGGTTGCAGAATCACTACTCTTTCACGCTAAAGTTCTTTTAAAAATTATTAGTATACAACATAATAATAACTTGTACTCACAGGATCTGTCACCTGGCCACATCAAGCTTCCATGCTCATTTACTCCCTTTCTGGAGACAATGACATGGATAGAATGAAACCCCTCATTTGCACTTCTATTTAAAGTAAAAGAGAAACTTTGACTGATTTTGTTTCTTTAGAACAACCTCAAGCTTCCGTTTTTTTCACAATGCATTTGGGAATGGGAAACCTTTCTTTAATACACACTAATTGATTTTTAAGAATTCATGTAACTGTATTTTTCAGTTATTACAGAGTCAAATGAGATATTTTTCTTTGATTGATACAATTTTATTCTTAATGGGACCCTTTGAGTTTAAGAGCTGTCAGTAAAAGAGTGTTTTTCTATGTCTGTGTGAATTTAGTTTTAAAAAGGAATTAGGTAATAACCTAGTGATGGCAAAAGTTTATACTATAATATAAGTATTTATATAAAGATATTTTGTAGACAAGATGTCCAGTATCTAGACTACCATACATCATTCTACAAATCTTCTAAACATAGCTGAAATTACTAATCAAGTGTGGACTTGTGTCTACTTTTCAATTTTTGTATAAAATAGGGCTTAGATTATACGTTGGTCATAACTATCTGATGAAAAGAAGCTTATCTATCTAGGTTTGTAATAGTATGTATTACTTAATATTTCACGAAAAGAAAAAGAATCTCAGAAGAATGATGCATTTACTTTGAATAATAGGCACTGAGACTGATACTAGGATGAGTCAAAGATACTGAAATAAAAACATAAAGTATTTCATTAATGAGTTCAATTTCCATGAGGATGACTGTTTTTTTCAGAACACCTGCATAGTCCTCTACCACTTCAAAAGCCATTTTCTTTCTGCTATATCTGCACTGAACATAAATCACTAGAACATTTATCATGAAAACAGTGGGGAAATGACCCATGGATGGTTCTACTGAAGATTCAGCCTTTGAGGAAAGGCTATCTGAGTATTAGTCCATTCCAGAGAATACATTATAAACTATATAGAAGAGTTTTGTAAAAATATAGAGATGAGGGGCTGGAGAGATGGCTCAGAGGTTAAGAGCACTGTCTGCTCTTCCAAAGGTCATGAGTTCAATTCCCAGCAACCACATGGTGGCTCAAAACCATCTATAATGTGAACTGATTCCCTCTTCTGGCAGGTGTAAATGCAGATAGAACACTCATATACATAAATAAATCTTTAAAAAATATAGAGATGAATGTAACAAATGCTGGTTTAAGACTTCAGGAACATCTCAGCACAGAAACTGGATTACGTCTTGAAAGGAATAGCCATGGTTGAGCATGTCCAAAGTGACATGAGAGAAAAAGGAACTTGTGTAAAATCACTGGTTAACTAAAACATGGAAATAGCATCCCATTGCACGACAATTTTGACAAAAGTTTCCCCCAGTGAAATAGTTTGGAGTCAAATTTTGTAGGTCATTGATGTCATTCTACAATTTAGGGTTAAGAGTGAAGGATGATGAGGCCAAGCATAGCGTACTCTAAATATATTTATTCACATCTGGGTTTCTGCTCTCAGCACAGAATAAGTCACCACTTCTGGAGTATATTTTCCATTTACAATTTAAAAAATCATGAAAATCATTTGTATAGAGTCAGGTTTAGGGATCATCTATGTTGAGTTCATAACCCATTTCCACAAGAAAGAAGCCCCTCCTTGCTCCCAGTAACTCTCTATGAGCAAATTTAGCTCCTCAGGCACAAATTCTAAAGATATTGTAATGTCCTCTATTGATGTTTTTCTCAGATGCTAAGCAGATGCTTAGGAACTAGAGAGAGAAGGCTATCAGTACTCTTAAAATTAGTTGCAGATTTTTACTTTTCTCTAGTTTCTTTGCCTTATATAATGACATGAACCCAATGTGATTTTCCAAAAAGGTGGGTCATCAAGAGGAATTACTGTGTCAGAGGGGAGGGAGACCATGAATACATACCCTAGGTTTCATCCCTTCACAGTACATGTCTTTTTGTAATATCATTGTTCATTCTTCTGCCATTTTAGCATTGAGAGAAGAAAATACGTTGAGTGTACATTATCAGAATGTAGAAAGCAGCTCCTTATATTCACTGAGGAAACAGTTATCAGTTAGATGGATAAACTACAGCCAATAATTGTAAACATATATGAGTTTAGGTAGTTAGTACTTGATGGCTTATCTTGTTCCTACCCAAGGCAAGAGCTACTATCTCCTACTTTGTAGCCCCCAGTTTAAATAAATGATGAAGAATGAAAGAAAAAATGTAAAAGTTAAAATTCATAGTTGGGGAGGGTCCAAGAACAGATGCTGAGAGGACACTGTGTCTGACCAGCAGGACTCAGTGACTGCACAGCAACCAATAGACTAAACTCTAGGCCTTGTGTTTCTCAGGTAGGAAGAAACTCCACAGTGTGAGAAGCAATCAGTTCCATTCTCGGGTCACCCAGCTAAACCCAAGAAGAGTTCCCAGGTCCCAGAAGGTGCTTAATCGCCAGCCCAGAGACACATGCCTGTGTGCTCTAATCATTATCCCAGACTGAACTGTTGACCCCACAACACCAGAGACTTGGATTTCCAGTTGAGAGAAAACCCCACAGTGAAGGAAGTGATCGGGTTTGACCTCAAGTCACCCAGATAGGCCCTGGAAAAGATCCCCAGGTCCAGTGGGGGCTCAGCATCCAGCCCAGAGACCTGACTGCACACTCAACTCACCTTCCCAAACAGTACCATGGGCCTCAGGGCACCACAGACTGGTTTCTCTGTCATGAAGAAACCCCAAGGTGAGGGAAATAGCAAGTCTGACCTCAGGACACGCAACCAAATTCCCCCTCATCCCCCTGAAAAACTCTCCAGAACTCGGGTTCCTGCAGGCACCCAGCCACCAGGGCCTGCGTGCTCTACTCACCAAACCAGACTGAACTGTGGACCCCAAAACAACCAGACTGTGTTTCCCTCTTGGGAGGAAACCTCACGGTGGGGAAACATCAGGTCTGACCTCAGGAAATCAGCTGCAGAAAAGTTTCTGGGCTCCTGCAGGCTCCAGGCCCTAACCTCCTGCCACACCCAGGAGTGATGCGCTTACCTGTCACTGATTACTGCTTGGGTACTGGGGCACAGAGCTCCAACCTCAGACCTACAGAAGCCTGGGCCACACTGAATCAGCCCCAGAAACTGTACCAAGGTACAACATGTCTCCTTAGGTAAACTGACCAAACCATGGGACTCCCTGATTCTTTAAGAGGGCTGTACCCAGCAAACATAATGTAAGAGCAGCAGCAGCAGCCCACTAAATTCAGAACAAGAAACCCAGCAGCAGCCAGCTGTATCCAGGACTTCTCCGGGTGAGAGGAGAGCCTCCCTGACTACCAACAACCACAGTTACCACACTGGTCCATATACCTAGGGTGAGATGTGGCAATTCCTCAGAAGCACTGGCCATTCCATGACCATACCCAAAAAGCTGAGGGGGCCTCCTCATAAACAACCACCTTCCTGCCAAGAGAATTCTCCCTACCCCAGGATTCCAGGAGCTACCAGAATCTAACAGCCAACATCTGAGACAGCCAGATGGATAGAGGCTAACATAAAAGCCCAACCAACAAAAACCAAAGCAATATGGCATCTCCAGAAGCCATTTATGATCCAGGGGCAAGAAGCCCTGAAGACTCTATGATAAATGAAATCCAAGAAGATGACTTTATATCTATGTTATGAAGAGGATAATTGAGGAAACAAATGAAGTGTGTAAATGTGTAAATAATTAGAAGAAGATAAAGTCAAACAGATTATGTATATATATATAATGTATATATATACATTATTATATATATAGATTATGTATATATATATATATACATACAGGAACATGCAATCAAAAATTTTGTAGTCTTCAGAGAGGAAATAATTAAGTCACTGAAAGAAATAAAAGAAACAGAGGAATGTTTAAACAAACAGGTGAAGGAATTGAAGGAAAAACAGGAAAATACAATCAGACAGGTGACAGAAATCAACAAAATGGCTCAAGATCTGAAGATAGAATTGGAAAAATAAAAAAAAAACCACAAATGGAGGAAATTATGGAGAGAAAGAACTTAGGGAAGAAAACAGGAACTACCGCAGTAAGCTGTACAAGAGTACAAGCTGACTACAAGAGATGGAAGAAAGAATCTCAGGTGTGGAAAATACCATGGAAGAAATTGATGTATCTATCAAAGAAAATGTTAAAACTGAAAAATTCCTGACTGTCTAAGATATCCAAGACAACATGAAAAGACAAAACTTAAGAATAGTAGGAATAGAAGAAAAAGAAGATTTCCCTCCTCCAAGGCCCAGAAAATATTTTCAACAGAAATCATAGAAAAAAATTTCTCCAACTTAAAGGAGAGGCCTAAACGCTTTACAAGAGGCCTACAGAACACCTAATAAATTAGACCAGAAAAGAAAATCCTCCCATGACATAATAATCAAAACAGTAATCATACAAAACAAAGAAAAAATACTAAAAGCTGCAAGGGAAAAAGGCCAGGTAACATATAATGGCAAACCCATCAGAATTACACCTGATTTCTCAACAGAGATTATGAAAGCCACAAGGGCCTGGAAGGATATTATGCAGACCCTAAGAGAGCACAGATGTCAGCCCAGGCTACTATACCCACCAAAACTCTCAGTCATCACAGATGGAAAAAACAAGATATTCAATGACAAAAACAAATTTAAACAATACCTCCCCATAAATCCAGCATTACAGAAGATACTAGAAGGAAAAATGGATTCCAGTAAAGCTAACTACAGTCAGGAAAACACAGGAAATAAATAACCTCACTACCACAAAACTAAAAGTAGCCAAGCACACAAATACACTACTAAAATCATCTGCAAAATCAAAGAATCTATCTGCCACTAGTCATTAATCTCTCTCAACAGTGGACTCAATTCTCCAATAAAAAGACACAGACTAATGCAATAGATGCATACACAATACCCAACAATCTGTTGCATACAAGAAACATGCCTATGTCACAAAGATAGACATTACCTGAGAGTAAAGGTCTGTAAGACAGTTTTCCAAGCAAATGTACCCACGAAGCACACATGAGTAGCCATTCTAATATCTAATAAAAATAGATTTTCAACCAAAATTAATAAAAAGAGCCATCACATAGATTCCCACATATTAATAGAGGGAGAGCTCAACTCCCCACTGTCAAAAAAGGACAGGTCAACAAAATTAAAACTAAACAGAAAAACAATGACCCTAACAGAGGTCATGAATCAAATGGAGCTAAGAGACATCTACAGAACATTCCATCCAACACAAAAGGACTTACCTTCTTCTCAGCACCTCATGGAACCTTCTCCAAAATAGACCATACACTTGGTGACAAAGCAAGTCTCAACAGATACAGGAAGATAGAATAAACTCTTGTATCCTCTCTGACCATTATGGACTAAAGCTGGACCTCAACAACAATAGAAATAGTAAAAAACCTACACACACATGGAAACTGAACAACTGTCTATTTAATGACGACTGGGTCAGGGAAGGAATAAAGAAAGAAATTAAAGACTTCCTAGAATTCAATGAAAATCAAGGTACAACATTCCCAAAATTATGGAACACAATGAAAGCAGTGCTAACAGGAAAATTCATAGCACTAACTGCCTTCAAGTGGAAATTTGAAACATCTCATACAAGCAACTTAATGGCTCACCCGAAAGTCCTAAAATAAAAAAAAAAAAATATCAGAAGAAGAAGTAAGAAGAAGCAGCAAGCAGCAGCCAAAGAGGAGTAGGAGTAGATGGTTGTAAATAATCAAAATCAGGGCTGAAATCAATAAATTAGAGACAAATAAAACAATTCCAGAACTCTACCTAGTAGTGTATCAAAACAAATATTGAGACACATAACCAACCCTTTGGCAGAGTGCAGGGAATCATATGAAAGAAGGGGTAGTTAGTATGCCCTGGAGAGGACAGGAGCTCCACAAAGACCAAATATAGCAGGGCACAGGGGTGTTTTATGAGACCGTTTCTCCAACCAAGGACCATGTATGGATATAACCTAGAACCTCTGCTTGAATGTAGCAAATGGTAGCTCAATACCCAAGTGGGTACCTTAGTAAGGGGAACAGGGACTATTTCAGACATGAACACAATGGCTGGCTCTTCGATCCCCTCGCCCCACGAGGGAAAAGCAGCCTTGCTAGGCTGCAGAAGAGGACGTTGCAACCAGTCCTGAAGGGACCTGATAAGCTAGAGTTAGAAGGAAGGGGAGGAGGACTCCCACTATCAGTGGACTTGGAAAGGGGCAGGGAAGAGATGAGGGAGGGATGGAAGGGATAGGGAGGGAATACGGGAGGGGCTATGGCTGGGATACAAAGTACATAAACTGTGATTAATATAAAATAAAAATGTAAAAAAATAAATAAAGTAGAATAAATAAATAAATAAATAAATAAATAATTTAGGGCTTGAAAAAAAAACAATCCCACAATCAATGAAAGCAATGAAAGCAAGAGCTGTTTATTTATTTTTAGAAAATCAACAAGATAGACAAACCATTAGTGAAACTAACTAAAAGGCAGAGAGACACTATCTGGATCAGCCAAATGAAAACTGAACAGGGAGACATAACAACAGACGCTGAGGAAATCCAAAAAGCCATTAGGTCTTATTTCAAAAGCCTACCAAGAAAATCCTACAGTTGTTAAACACCTTCAGCCAAGTGGCTAAATAAAAAATTAGCTCAAAAAATCAGTAGGCATCCTGTATAAAAAAGAGATGTGGGCTGAGAAAGAAATTATGGAAAGAGCACCCTTCACAACAGTCACAAAGGACATAAAGTAACTTGGTATAACTCTAACCAAGCAAGCCAAAGACTTGCATGAAAAAAATCTTCAAGTCTCTGAAGAAAGAAATAAGAGAAGACATCAAAAGACAGAAAGATTTCCCATGCTCATGGGTTGGCAGGATTAACATAGTAAAAATGACCATCTTACCAAAAGCAATCTACAGATTCAATGCAATTCCATCAAATTGCCAACAAAATTCTTTACAGACCTTGAAATAAAAATTCTCAACTTCATATGAAAGAACAAGAGGCCCAGAATTTCTAAAAACAATCATCTACAGTAAAAGATCTTCTTGAAATATCTTCATCCCTGATCTCAAGCTGTACTATACAGCAATGGTACTAAAAACTTCATGGTGTTGGCATAGAAACAGACTGGTGGATCAATGGAATTAAATAGAAAACCCTGAAATAAATCCACACACTATGGACACCTCATTTTTGAAAAAGATGCCAAAACCATTCAATAGAACAAAAGGTAACATCTTCAACAAATGGTGTTGGTCTAACTGGATGTCTACATGTAGAAAAATTCAAAACAACACATACTCATCGCCCTGCACCAAACTAAAGTCCAAGTGGATCAAAGACCTCAAAAAACAACAACAACAACAACAACAAAAAACCAGACACACTAAACCTGTTAGAAGAAAAAGTGGGGAAGAGCCTTGAACTCATTGGCACAGGAGACTACCTCCTAAACAGAACACTTACAGCACAGGCTTTAAGATCAACAATCAATAAATGGGACCTCATGAAATTGAAAAGCTTCTGTAAAGCAAAGGACACTGTAATCAGAACAAAATGACAGCCTACAGATTAGGAAAGGATCTTCACTAACCTTATATCTGACAGAGGGCTAATAACCAGAATGTATAAAGAACTCAAGCAATTAAAGAGCAACAAATCAAGTAATCCAATATATAAAATGGGGGACAGACCTAAACAGAGAATTCTCAATAGAGGAATACTGAATGGAAGAGAAACTCTTAAAGAAATGTTCAACCCCTTTTTCCACAACCTCTCCAGCATGTGTTGTCATTTGAGGTTTTGATCTTAGTCTTTTTGATGGGTGTAAGGTGAAACCTCAGGTTCGTTTTGATTTGCATCTTTCTGATGGCTAAGGACATTGAGCATCCCTTTAAGTGTTTCTCTGCCATTTTAAATTCCTCTACAGAGAATTATCTGTTTAGCTCTGTACCCCATTTTTTAATTGGATTGCTTGTTTTATTGCTTTTTAACTTCTTCAGTTTTTATATATCCTGGATATCAGCCCTCTGTCAGATATAGAATTGGTGAAGATCCTTTCCCAGTCTGAAAGCTGTCGTTTTGTTCTGACAACAGAACCCTCCTCCATTGCTGGTGGGAATGTAAACTGGTACAACCACTTTGGAAATCAATCTGGCACTTTCTCAGACAACCAGGAATAGTGCTTCCTCAAAACCCAGCTATAACACTCCTAGGCATATATACAAAAGTTGCTCAAGTACATAACAAGGATATTTGCTCAACCATGTTTGTAGCAGCTTTATTTGTAATAGCCAGAAACTGGAAATAACCCATATGTCCACCAACTGAGGAATGAATACAAAAAAATTGTGGTATTTTTTATACAATGGAATACTACACAGCAATTAAAAACCAGGATATCATGAAATTTGCAGGCAAATGGTGGGATCTAGACAATATCATTCTGAGTGAGGTATGCCAGCAGGAGAAAGACAGACACATTTGGTATATACTCACTAATTTAGACCTATGAGATATGCTAAATATACTGAAATCTATACACTTAATGAAGATAAACAAAAAAGAGGACCCCGGGGTAAGGTGATCAATTCTTACTTGGAAAGACAAATGGGATGTAGGAGAAAACAAGTAACAAGACAGGGTCCTATCACAGAGGGCCTCTGTGTACCTACCTAACAGTGTATCAAAGCAGATTCTGAGACTCAGAACCAAACCTTCACCAGATGGCAGGGAATCATATGAAAGAAAGGGGAGTTAATACGATCTGGAGATGATAGGAGCTCCACAAGGACCAAATATATCTGGGCATAGGGGTCTTATATGAGACTGTTTCTCCAACCAAGGATCATGTGTGGATATAACCTAGAACCTCTGCTCGCCTGTAGCCTATGGTAGCTCAGTATCCAAGTGGGTACCCCATTAAGGGAAATAGGGACTATTTCTGACATGAACTCAATGGTGGGATCTTTGAACCCGCCACCCTGCAAGGGAGGAGCAGCCCTCCTAGGCCACAGAGGAGGACTTTGAAGCTAGTGCTGAAGATATCTGATAAACCGGGGTCAGATGAAAGCAGAAGAGGTCCTCCCCATCAGTGGATTTGGAAAGGGGCAGGGAGTAGAGGAGGGAGGGGTGGGATTGGGAGGGAATGAGGGAGCAGGATTCACCTGGGATACAGAGTTAATAAAATGTAACTAATAATAAAAATAAAATAAAATAAAAAGAAATGTTCAATATCCTTAGTCATCAGGGAAATGTAAATCAAAAGGACCCTGAGATTTCACCTTATACCCATCAGAATGGCTAAGATCAAAACTCAAGTGAGAACACAAGCTGGAGAATATGTGGAGAATGGGGAACCCTCCTTTATTGCTGGTGGGAATATCAAATTGTACATCTACTTTGAAAATCAATCTGGCACTGTCTCATACAATTAGGAATAGTGCTACCTGAAGATGCAGCTATACCACTCCTGGAAGGACATTTGTTCAACCATATTCATAGCAACTTTATGTGTAATAGCCAGAACCTGGAAACAACCCAGATGTTGTTCAGTGGAGTAATGGATACAGAAATTGTGCTACATTAACAGAATAGAATACTACTCGGCAATTAAAAACAAGGAAATCATGAAATTTGTAGGCAAATGGTGGGTACTAGAGAAGATCATCCTGAGTGAGGTATCCCAGAAGCAGAAAGACACACTTGGTATATACTCACTTGTTAGTGGATATTAGATGTATAATATAGGATAATCACACTACACTCTGTACACCTAAAGAAGCTAATTATGAAGGAGGACTCTGGGTAAGATGATCAATCCTCACTCAGAGTGGCAACTGGGATGGACACTGAAAGAGGGAGAAAACAGATAACAGGACAGGAGCCTACTGCAAAGGGCCTCTGAAAGACTACCTCGCCGGGTATCAAAGCAGATGCTGAGACTAATGACCAAACTTTGGGCAGAGTACAGGGAATCTTATGAAAGAAGAGGGAGATAGTAAGAGTTGGAGGGGACATAACTCTACAAGGAGAACAACACAACCAAAAAATCTGGGTATTTTCTAAGAACAATACATCAAACAAGCACAATGCATGGAGACAATCTAGAACCCCTGCATAGATATAGCCCCTGGCAGCTCAGTGTCCAAGAGGGTTCCCTAAAAAGGAGAACAGGGAATGTCTTTGTCATGACCTCAGTGGCTGGCTCTTTGATCACCTTTCCCTGAGGGAGGAGCAACCTTTCCAGGCCACAGAGGAAGAAAATGCAGCCAGTCCTGATGAGACCTGATAAACTAGGGTAAGATGGAAGGGGAGGAGAACCTTCCTTATCACTGCACTAGGGAATAGGAGAAGAAGAGGGAAGGAGAGTGGGCTTGGGAGAGGATAAGAGAGGGGGCTATAAGTGGCATACAAAGTGGATAAATAAATACATCAATAAATAAATACATCAATAAATTCAGAGTTGGATTAAGCCACTGATAAATTTTGTTTTCTGTGGTTTCTTCTTCTTTGGCCTGAAGAGATTCTGGAAGCAAGAGTTTAAGCCCTACATGTTGTTCTTTCAGACCTTAGTTCACATGACGATGTTAAAATTTTATAACTAGGGCTGTCCCTTGAGATTCCTGAGAAGGCCTTTGAGAGAGATTGAGTGATGTAAATTAATAACCACAAGCTGCATAGGAATTTTTATGGATACATAACTTTTCAGATAAAATAAGGCAAACCTATGTCTAAAATCTTCAACATGAGTTGTTTCAAATAATATTTGGCATGTATCATTTGGAAACACTTTGGTCATGCCACACTTTCAGACATTTTTAGCACCACGTACTTCTTTGACTTTATGAATCATATTTAGATAACATCAAGATTCTCAAGGTGGAGAAATGAATAACACTAAATGTACATCAATATCTGTTTTAAGATAGCTTTGGCTGTTCTAATACAGCATCTTGTATCCTGAGGATTTTTGATTTGTTTGTTTCCATAACTGTGCTAGAGTTGAGGGGGAGTAAAGAGATCATTGGACAAGGTCTTAGCTGATTGTTCTATAACAAAATATCTTATACAAATTAACTGAAACAGTATACATAATTTCTCAATTTTACAATATTTAAGCCTAAGATTAAGAAAGGTCAGTTCTAGTGAAATGTCCATAATTGCTTATAAATGTTCAAATTTATTAATTAACTAATTTTCATGAAATATTCCATTTACTATTAAATGTCCCAACAAGAAAAGTTTAATTCAAGTATTATTTAAGAAATAATGACATTGGTCATTTCCTCACATTGACACTGTGAATACTTCGATGTATCTAAGGTATAACAAGGGGAATAAAACACACACCATTTCCAGACTTCATATATGTGAGGATTAGCTTCAACTGTCAATATGACACAGCCTAGGAGAGTCTTGAGGGGTTACTTACAGTGCATTGACCCATGAACAAATCTACGGTAGACTCTCTTTACATAATTGATGTGGGAAGGTTCAATCCACCGAGGGCAATAGCATTCCCTAAGCAGGGTTTTGAGCTATATACAAATGGAAAATTAAATCTGATCACTAGCAAGAAAGTGAGTGTTAATTGATCATCTCTCTCTCTGCTCTCAACTGTAAATTTGAGCAGATGCCTCTGACTCCTGCATCTGTGACTTCTGCACAATCACAGTCAATGACTTGGAATTATAGGATAAATAAACACTTTCTCCCATAAGTTGTTTTATTGTCAGGATATTTTATTACAACAAAAGAAGTAAAACCGAATTTCTGTTGCTTTGTTTTGAATAGAAACACAATGTAAATAGAAAATTGGGCCTGATTCAAAGTGGAGAAATTTATCTGAGTGTCAGAAATAACATTATAAAGCAGTAAATTCACCCCCAACACAAATTATTCTTGATTTGTGCAGTCAGCAAATGTTCCTATACTGAAATATAAGCACTACTCATAGGATTGAGCATCTGAAGACTCAGAGTACATGAAGATATGTTGAAGAAATAGTATCCCATTCATTGGTAGCAGAGTTAGCAATTATATTAGAAGACAAAAAGTATGAGCAAGGTTCTGTGAACACACAGAAAGTTGGGAAATAATACACTGTGATTCTTTGTTCTTTCAGGTTAGGTCCATTGACCACTTCCCTTAAGGCACTGAGAAAGTCACCAACATGGGAAAGGCTTCAGGGTTTAGGTTTAGGAAGAATCTGTTTTGTGTAGGGTGTTTCAATGTAAAAAGACACACGGGCTATCTTAAGAAAGCTTTTTGAATTGATTTGAAGTCTTTTAAATTTCCTGCATATAAATGTTGAATACCTCCAAAATGTCAATCAATCTTGTTTTCTAGTTAACTTAGAATAAAATGGTAATGAACTCACATTTAGCCATTGCTTTTCTCTGAGAGAAAGCACAATTAGACTTGGAAAAGACCTATTATGATATCCAATTTCATCACTCTACCCAGGGAGGACTATTTCTCCTGAACGTTCTTTTGTGCCACGCACTGGTTAGTTTTAAACCCTCCCGTGATAAAATATTTACTGCATTTCATTATTATTATTTAATTTCAGGCGTAAGGAGAAAGAATATCCACCAGGAATCAGGAAGTATGGATTTGGTTATTGGTTTTATCATTTACTTGTTTGTGACTCTGAGCCAGCTACCTAAGCTTTCTAAGCTTCTGCTTAGTAAACACTGCCAGCATTTTCATATCACAAAACTATAGTGAGAATTAAGAAGAAAAACACATGTGAGCTGGCAGACACAGAATGCAGCATCAGAGTCACTGGGTGGATAAGATTTCTCCCATTGGCAACCTCCTCTAACAAGCACCCTCCTGCTTATTCTCCACAGGCTCCTCCTCCTCCCAAACATTTCCTGGAGAAAAACAGTTTAATTGGAGTGTTATGGAGAGGGGCAGATGCACGTTTCTTTTGTGTGAGTCTCCAAGTGAAGGCAGTGCAGACGGGCTGAAAATAGCAACCTTTCATTCTCTTAGGGATCTTGAGGCGTGAAGTCCAAAGTCAAGGTGTCACCTCCGGTACTTCTAAGAGATAATTCTCATTCGTCACCTCCTGGGTTCTAGTGCCTTTCTTGTCTAGTAGCAGCTTTCTTCAGCATTCACATGGCCTTCTTTCTCATGTATATCACTGTATGTCCTATCTTTTTGTGTGTGTTCATGCGTGTGTGAATGGGTATGTGTGTAGCCTTGTGATCATGATTTTGGGTATGCGCAAGTATTCATACACAACTGTGTGAATTAAGTAAAAGGCAGAGTAGAAAAGCTTGAGTGTTCTTTAGTTACTGTCCACCAAATTGAGTGTGTGTGTGTGTTTGTGTCTGTGTGTGTGTTATGCACATATGGGCTTGATTAAACTTTTTGAAGCAAGTATAGAGACCAGAGAAGGTTTCTCCTTTTAGAGCCAGGGTCTCTCACTGAAACAAAAGTTAGCCTGGAGGCCAAAAAGTCTTGGTAATCTCATTTCCTGACTGGGCTGAGGTTGTAAGTGCTCACATAGCCACACTGAGATTTTTAAATAGCTGCAAAGAAACAAATGCAGGTCCTCCCTGTCTTTTCTGGGCCATCTCTCTATTCTAATTATCCTCAATCTTCATTAGTTATTCATAGGCAGGATCTTTCACTGGCCTGGAACTCGCCAAATAGGCTAGGAAGTTGGCTACTGTCAGGTCAGTCAGCTCAGGGCAGCCTTGTCTCCTCTTCTTCTTGAGATTACAAGAGCATACCAATACACCCAGTATTTTTAGCTTGGAGTCTTGGGGTTGGACTCCAATCCTCATGATTGCAAGGCAAGCACTCAAACCAACTAAGCCATCCCCCCAGACTTTGTTTTTTATGTTACGACGACAGAGAACACATGAAGGGTTCATCTGAACCCGCTATAATGCTCTGTGAGCTAATTATATCTGGAAAGCTCCTAACACCAAACAAGGCCCTACCATGAGGGTCTGAGTATACATCATCTATATAAAGGCATCATCTGTCTTAATGTATCCATAAGGCATTTCCCCTCATATCATCATCTTCCAGTGGTACAAATGGTGCTAAGCCATCACTGCAATTTTCTGCACACAACCAGTAGCAGTTTGTTTGTTTGTTTGTTAGATTTTTCTTTTTCTTCACTTCCAATGTTTATCAAGTATTTCCTGATTAGTTATCTTTGTTAAGGAAAATCATTATTCTAACTCAGGTACTTAGATTATTTGAAGACCTTGCTTGATGGACAAGGAAGAGAGGATAGATGGGAGACTTCTGCATGAGTAAAGAGGAAGTTCTGACTGCATGAATATTCTCTATGTGTTAACTTCTTATATACCATTTTACATATTTAGAACAAGAAGGAATTTATAGGAAATCTGCATGTATAAATGGCTCCATTGTGTAGTCCAAGTAACACATCTTTGATATCAGTAACTCTATTTCCTTATTATATATAAAATGCAGGAGAAAAAAAAACACATTGTGTTACCTGTCATTCTTGTTGAGAGACAATGTGTCATAAGAAGCAAGGAAAAAAATTTTGAAGCTATATTTAGATATATATTCAGGCTACTGTCCGTAGGTTAGAATTATGGTGCTGAGTTCTAAAGTTGTCTTGATAACTGTAAGCAACATTGTGGTAACTGCCAGGGGCTGCCATACTTGTATTTATCTCTTTGTCTCCATATTTCTGTCCCAGAGCAGTCTCTTCACACCTGTAATTAAGCTTTGGAAACTGAATTCAGGTAAATTTATACTGTGTCTCCCTTTTTCCAAAGCTTTCTTTTAAAATAACTGTTATTATATATGTAGGATATATTTCCTAAAGTTTTAGAATTCACCCCTGGTTATTTTTCTTTCTTTTTCTTTTCTTTTCTTTTTTTAAATGCTCTTTGTTATTTTTTAAAATTTTCTTTTAGTCATGTACGCATGTCATTTTTATTTATTATTATTATTATTTTTATTATTTATTTTTACTTTAATCACTTTACATCCTGATCATAGGCCCCTCCCTCTTCTTTTCCCAGTCTCTCTCTCTCACAATCCCCTCCCACACTTCTTCTTTTTTTTTTTTCCCTCAGAGAAGAGGAAGCCCTAAAGCACTATCAACCCACACAATCACCTCAAGTCACAGCAGGAATAATTGCACCTTTTCTCACTGAAGCCAGGCAAGGCAGCCTAGCTAGTGGAAAGGGACTCAAAGGTAGGCAAAAGAGTCAAAAATAGCCCCTACTCATATTGTTAGGGGACACACATGATGATCCTGAGTAAGCTAACCCAGGCCCAGAAAAACACACATGGAATGTATTCACTTATAATTGGAATTGGTCATAGTGTTCAGGATAACCATACTGCAGCCCACAGACCCAAAGAAGCCAAGAAGTGCTCAAAAAAGATGCTTGAATCTAACACAGAAGAAGAAATAAAATTCACATCTGAACTGGATGGAGAGAGGGAGCTGTATGGAAGAGGGTGTGAGAGGGTAACAAGAGCAGGGATCAGGTGTGGGGAGAGTTGGGTGGGCAGTGGGAGGACCTGGAGAGAGAACAGGGATTGGTGGGGACAGGAGAGGCTCCTGGGAGCCTATGGGTTGCCCTAGCTGAGATCCCTAACAGGGAAGGACACAAAGTCTGAACTTGCCACCTCCTGTAGCCAGGTGGGACTTGTAGTAGATGGAGAGTGACAAAAACCCACTCATAAAACCTTGGACCCCAAACTTGACTTGCCTGCAAGAAATCTAGAGATAAAAATAGAACAGAGATTGAGGAAATGGCAAACCAATCACTGGCCCAACCTGAGACCCACCCCATGGAAGAGAGCCAAACTTGTCACTATTAATGACACTCTGCTATGCTTGCACACAGGAGCCTACATAACTGTCTTCTGAGAGGCTCATTCATCAGCTGATGGAGGCAGATGCAGAGACTAAAAGCCAAACAATAGGCTGAGCTCAGGCACTCTTGTGGAAGAGTGGAGGGAAGGTTATTTCTTTATTCTATTTATATGTGTCGAATATCATCTTATTCATATTTCAACATTGGTAGCCAAAACATTACCTATTTTCGGAAAAGTGTTCCTAAATAAATTGCCTTCTGTTGAATTTCTAATAAAACTATTGTGTACAGAGCTCTTTGCGGTGTCAGATTTACCCAAAATTCCCCACTGGATCAGATCATTTCTCCAGACCCTATGTAAAAATTACATTAACATTTTGATTCATTTATTTCTTGAGAGACATAACTTCAATCTGGGAAAAGGCAAACGTGCTGAGGACATCCCAGTTACTGTTCCTATGAAAAACTCTCCTGAGCTTAATGTTTTCTAGATTTAATTCATGGGGATGAATATGTTCACAAGCACATAATTTTGTTATTTTCAAATGAGTCAGTCAAAGTGACATGGCAATTTTCTTTATACAACATGGGGACACAGCCCTCCGTAAGCCATTATTGGTTGATTTCACAGCACTCAGACATAGCTGTGGATCTGGTCACTTGTATAACTCACTTTCCTCGAGCAAACTGAACAGTTCATTTCTAATAAAACAAATTGTGCCCTTTGCTACCATTTTCCTTTTAGCCAGTCATTAATTTAGTCAAAAAATATTTAGCCTGTAAATGAAAGACATTTCTTTCGAAATTCAATGTAATTTTGTTTTAATTAGAAGTACATATGGACATACTTACTTCAGGTATACTTAGCTGAAGCATCTACCAATTATCAGGAAATGGGGGTTCTCAATATGTAATGTATTTCTTACTGAGCTCTAGTTCACATCTCTGTATCTAGTTTTCTACTTGTAAGTTAGTATAGACTTTCTAATTCTGGGGAATTTCAGGGGAAATAAAAGGAAGCATTCAGAGATTTCACAAATGAGAAGTAGTCAACTGAAATGTCTCTTCCACTTAGGAGTAACTTGGCACAGAGATGTACATTCATCCCTCTGTCTCCATATCCTTGGTGTTGAGATTTTAGCTTTGTGCCAGCACACCCGGTTTACTCTAATGCTGCAGATCCGATCTGGGGCTCTGTGGGTGTTAGTTAAGTGCTCTACCAACTGAGTGGCATCACTAGCCCACTTGCCTCTTATGGAAAAGAAAATGACAATTTTCCCTTCCCAGTGAAAGTGGGAAGTGATAAAAGGACAGAAAGAAGACACCCACTTATTTCAAAATGTGAAATAAAACTAGGGAAAAGACAGTATTTAGAAAACATGGATTCACTTCTTCCAATAAAAATTGCTTGTATTTGGAGGTGTGGAAGTGGGCAGGCTACACATGTGTTTCCTAACATAGAATTATCTATGTCACTGAAAAAAATTAATTCCCAGTTGGAACTGTTAAGATGCTGTCTAAACAAAGCTACCAATTGAAAATCAACACTTTCAAACAGATAATGCTTAGAGCAAACAACAGAGAATTTATTTCAAGAAAATGTTAGATTAGAAACAATAGTCTTTTATTTCTATAGCCACTTTTAGTTTCTTCAGTAGAGGAGGTGCTAGCAAAATGAAAATGGGAAGGGCTGAGTGGAAGAGGAATATAGAAAAGCTATAAAGAAAACTACAGTTGTATGATATGAAGTCACAAAATGCAAGGGTGTCTTGCAGGTAATATTAACTCAGCAAATGCATTCCTAACTAACTCCTGAGGTTCATTGCCATTACACTGTAACTTCAGATTAAAACTATTTCACTCAGAAAACATTTCCTCTAGACTTGCTTAAACCATCTATGAAGCTGCTATCCACTCAGGGTAGGTCTTTGTAGTTCAACTATGAATATGTAGCTCCAGAAGCTTTATGTCCAATTGTGAACACATTGGTTGCGCTAAGTGATCCTAACCCATTCAATCTGTGACCCACACAGAGGTTTGAAAAGCAGCTGTGCAGAAATTGCTAAATATATTTCAGATTAACTAAAAGCTGGTAATATGAAAAATGGCTAAGACATTATGCAATTAGTACTGCTCTCCTAAGGAGAACTATAATTATAGTAATCATAAATCATTTTCTTTTATAACTGTAAATAGAGAACAAAAAGAAACAGACAAACCCTCTCTATCAGTTTCTTTCTTCTGATAAAATATTTTTGAGATGGTAACTGTCACACTTGATTGTCAGTTGGGAGAGAAGGGGAGAGAAAAACCATTTTGTTATAATTTCTAGAAAAAATGTTGTTAATGTGCTTTGATAAGTGTGAACTTTTCACACTTGGATAGTTCTCTGTTGCCCCTGAGCACAGGAGAAGGAACAAGATGGACCCTTGCACTTCTCTGTAACCTCTCTTTCTGAGCTTAACAAGAGGAGTTTGTTGGGACAGCCTTTGACAGAGTAAGGTCTTGTGATGTTTTCCTGTTTCTATAGTGGAGATATTAAAGTGCTTTTTTAAAAAAAAAGCACTGAAACATATCACTTTACCTCACAGTGACCCACTTTTCACTTCAGTTATGAAGAGGAAAAATTTAGGATCCAACATTGTTCTATAAATACACTTCTCTGTAGATAGTGCTATGTAAGGGAAGATATTCAAAATTGACAGGGAGACATATCATTTTATGTTTGCTTAAACATACGTTATAAATGGATGCATGTTTAGACACATGCATATATATACATAGATATATTGAAACTATAATATATGTTTATGTTGTAGATAATGCATATATTATAGTTTTAATGAATTTATGCTATTTGGGGGGTGGAAATACTACTGTCTAAGGGCCGGAGACTAAGAAACAAAACCCTAAGTCTCTCTGAATTGTTGATTAGGAATGCCCAAGAAATGCCGAAAATAATATAGGTTATTTCCATTGTCCTTCTTTGTACCACAGGCCTTGAAGGTAAAACTCTGATAATGATGACAACATATACTTCAGACACAGGACTTGGAGGAATTGACCTGGAACTGACCTGAAATTCCCCTCCATGAGAACTGTCTCTAGTTCTCTCTATCTGAAGGTGCTCTGTAAGCTTGCAAGGGAGAAGGCTATCCAGTTGTATAGCCTTTGATATACAACAACTAGTACAACAAGATACTCCCAAAAGAGCAATAAATGGCACCTATATCTTGTGAATAACCAACACTGTCTAATTATACAAAAGGCCCATTAAATAGGGGAGAATTCTTGTCTAGTACTATAAACATAGTGAAGTATCCATGGATGTGAGGCCATGGAAAATTTACTATTGCTGCTTTTCAAAACTAGTATGATTTCTGAGGTCTGAGTACTTATCATACCTTTAAAAAAGTGTAGCTCTCATCTCTCTTAACAAAGTTCCTTTTAGCCAGGGATGGAGACCATCTCAGAAATCTACAATTGGCCAAAATGTAGAAAAAAACTGACCATGGGCACATAATGTCAATTGACCCATCTACAGCACAATTTCTCTACCTGAGGCTTAAGGAACATTTTGGGTTGGAGGATGACTGTAATAATCACAGTGGTTTGTGGGGAGATAATTTATGTAACATGACATTTATCTATTTTAAACATACACTTTCAATGACTTAAAAATAAATGGATAGTTTTGCAACCATGTGAATAATCTAACAACATTAATTAATTAATGTATATCGATATGTACATGTATGTGTGAGATAGAGAAAGAGAGAGAGAACGTACATGCATGTGACACAATGTTCTTCTGGAGGTCAGAGGACTCCTGGCAGATATCAGTTTTCACCTTTCATTCTGTAAAATTTTCGGATCAGAGAAACTCGGACGAGGTTTCACTCTCCCCCCTCCCTCCACGAATAAAGTATTTTATAATTTTCTTATCCTGTCTACATTCTTCCTTCAAGTTGCAGATATCTTGTTCTCATTCTTCCTCTAATCTACTTTGAGGCTTTAATTGTTAATATTTTTTAACTATTCCCTTAAATGCAAGGTTTAGAAAGATGGCTGGTTACCACTCTTCTATATGACCGAGTTTGGTACTGAGTACCCATTTCCGGTGGTTCACAACCACTTGTAACTTCAGCACCAAGGGAGCTGATGCCCTCTTATGTCCACTGATGGTGCATGCAATCATGTGCACACACTCCCAAACCAAAAGACACACTCACACAGAGAGACACAGACACACACACACTCCAATTAAACATATACTTATGCAGTATGTTGTTCCATATATCTAGCTTCCTTCATTTGACACACATTATTCTTTATTCATGCCTTAGGTTACATAACTACTTCACTTTTCTTGATGAATAGCATATACTGTATTGTTTTCATATGCCTAAATCTTTTAATATGTTAATGAATAACTTACATGTCTTCCTTAGTTACATGTCTTTAAAATTTTTGGTCTATAAATTGCAGCCTCATACCAGTAAATGATTAATTCTTCTGTTGACCATAACATCAAAAATATAGTGTTAGACTCTTAATAAACACCAGATTCCTAATTTCTCATGAAGTCAAGATTTCCTCATTCTATTCCATGTTAGCTAACTTTTGGTTTCCTAGGTCCTCATTCCTTGATCTTGTGATCTTATTTGTGCATTACTTAAAAGTTATTAAATATGCAAATTTAAAACTTTTATAGTCAACCAGGCATGGAGGCACACTCCTTTAATCCCAGCTCTTGGGAAGTCAGAGGAAGGCATATCTCTGTGAGTTCGAGGCCACCTGGGTCTTCAAAGTGAGTCCAGGACAGCCAAGGCTCTACAGAGGACACCTGTTAAAAAAGTCACCACCACCAACAAAACCTTTTTACAGTCTTTCATTGTCATGCATCATGGCCTTCTGAGACAAGATAATAAGTGTTGCAGAATGGAATATCTACCTAGGCAATGTCATTCATTTCAGGCTGGTGAGACAATTTAACATATACAGGAGCACCCTCACTTATGATTTCTACTCCCCAGATGGTACTCCTCTTGCTCTGTCTCTTTCATCACTGTGCTGAAGAATGAATGCCACTCTCATTGTTTCTTGTCCTACACAGAGAGAAGATGCAATGGAGATTAAAAGAGAAAGTATAATCTTTGCTGGGAAGTCAACATAGACTCACAGATTCAGTGAGGCTTGAAAATGAGACAGATAACTAACTCTTTCATATTTAAAGGGCCCCTAAAATTTAGAATTCCCATCAGATCTCAGAAGAAGTATCATCTAAAGCCAGACTTCCATTTTCCATACCTCTTCCACAATTCTAGAAGCCACTTTCTGTGATTCTTTCTTATGCTTTAGAATCCCAAATTTCCGTTGCTTGATTTCAGTTGTCTTGTGTGCATCTGTCATCATGATCAGACAAGAGCTTGATTTACACAAGTCAGCATTGAAATCACTACGGTGGACTGAGAACCTTGTAGCTTGCAACTACACACTGGGAAAATTACTTCACCTTGTCCTGCCTTGGTTTCTCTATCTATAAGATAAAAATAACAATAATATGTATTCCACAGATTTCTTATGAATGAACACATCATGATGTATTGTTTTATTACATGTCAGGATGATGCCTGGTACAAAATAAAAGCTGTAGAAATGCTAAGCCATTCTTCTTCTTATTGATCCACAGACCTAATGTCTGCTGCTGCTTGCCTGGTGATAAATTTTACTTCATTCTCTGTCACTGAGAATTTCTGCCATTAATTGAACTGCCTCTGGCCGTACTGAGTAGATAACCTCTCAAATAACACCTGGCTACCAGACTATAGAGGAAGGCATCATGTAATTGTTAACTAAAAGAAAGGCAGAATTACAATCAGCAGAACTTTGCAAAACGGCTATGTACTTTTTTTAACCTCAGGCAATTAACTAAACCTGTCCTCAGGGTTAAGCCTAAGAGGGTAGTTCTGACCAAAAAGAATTGGATCATTTGTGGCCTGTGTGTAGCACTGTCCTCCAAGTAAATTAGCTGTTATTGCTTTCGCCAGCATTATTGCTGCTGGCACCACTATTTTGATGCAACACTTGACCTAGACTATAACAGATGACATAACCAGGGCTCACAGGACTCCAGACAGACAGGCCAAAAGCAAGGATCTCAGTCACTCAGCAGTATTAAATGAGAAAAGAGTAAAGGTGGAACATGAACCAAAGGTAACTGATAATCCAATATAATAAGTTCAATTTAGCTGGGAAAAGATACAAGAGAAAACCTATAAAATAAATCTTTTTCTAATCTAGGAGCAAAACCAATGGGACTTGTACTTGAGAAAAATAAACAGGAATAAATAAGATAAGTACAAGAATTGCATTTTGAGGGAATAAAGATCAAGTTGTAGACAATACTTGTGTACTACTACAAAAGGCAGGCAAAGCCTTTAATAGTTGGTAGACAATAGGCCTGAAATCAGGGAAGTCTGTTTCTATGGGAGTACTATTGCTTGGAAGAATGACTGATATGAAGGATGAAAGTTTGCATCACACAGGAGAAAGCAAACATAAACCATGAATTTTTGAAATAAAATCAAGAAAAATTAGAAGTTATGGAAGTTAAACTGATGAATTATTTTACGTATGTAGCCGGTGGGGACGTTTGGGGTATAAGTGAAAAACATACATTTAGTAATTGTTCATAGAATAACAAGTTGTTTCAAATATTCTACATTTAAGATCCTTAGATGTTATGAGGTATCAAAGACCTTGGCAGATAACTGTGGAAAAAAACATAATGTTGTAATATAGTATAGCTTCTACCACAGAACATGGTAGAAAGGATGGTAAATACTAATAGTTTAAATTTTGTTATTAATTAGTACTGTGTAACTTTGGTTTAAAGTGTAGCTGAAGGCAAATGCTGAACACAGACAACTGAACATAGTAGAGTAGGAGAAGAGTTGGAGTTGGGTCTGTCAAGGATGAAAAGCCACCATAGAGCATGGGCTTCTGGTCCATCCTCAGGAGAGAAGCATGACAGCAATTTTACCTCTGGTTCTTGGTTCAGACTCCTGTTTTAAAATCTGTATTATCACTTGTTAA
>CM053758.1:68537685-68573192 GCA_028658305.1 Pachyuromys duprasi | reverse complement strand
GTGTTGGGATGAGCCAATTTATTAATTCAAGTCAGGCTCCTCCTTTGCCTCTCCCCAAACTGTGGTGTTTTGTAACTAAGTATTTTAGTGAGAGCAAAGGCTGATGATACACCTCAGGTCACAGGTCAAGCAAAGGCCACTCAAACATGGCAACAACTACCTAGCTGGCATGACAGAAAGCATGACATTGCATATGTAGACTAATTGTCTTATGGCAAAAAGAGGAAAAAGGGATCCTGGGTTTCTTGTAGGGAATCTTTGTCTGAATAAAAGGTCAAGAAAAGAAGCAATTGAGAGAGTGAGAGGGCAAGAGAAATCAAAAAGTCATGAGATGTGATGTCATTAGATAGCATAGAAGTAGGTCTGTAGAGCCTGAAAAGTGAAAACCATAGAAATTTCTACCCCACACACTCCCCTGCAATGACAGAAGACAGTAATCATACTGAAATCTTGCTTTAATGTCACAAATTCTTTTGGGGGGGTTTGATGTACACAACTGTAAATATATTTTAACCCTTTTTAAGGCTCTAAGAATAAGTTAATTTGTTACACTAGTAAAAGAAAACTAATGTAACATGCTTTCATGAGAGATCTAGTGATAACAAAAACAGTGCATTTAGAATTTCTTAAATGTATGGCAAAAAAATAATAAAGAAATCTAAGTCCAAGAACAAAGTAGAATACAAGAGAAAGGAAGTGAGTAGACATTAGGAGACTGGGTGTTCCCTCCCTCCTCCTGTTTAGTTAATTTATAGTGCAATTCACATCCCACACTGGAAGCAGAGTGCTACATTACAAAAATGATTAGAGAATTTTCCCTTCTGAAGCTCTCCAGCAAGGAGATTAAAGTGCAGTGAAGATATTCAGCATGTTATTAAAGAAAAATGGCAAAGGGAGGACAGTGATTCTTTCTGGCTATAGGAAAAAGAGACTGGAGAACAATGTCCGTAATTTGGAATTTAACTAAGGACCAGATGTTTTTCAGAGAAAATGTGGAGGAATAGTATGGCAAACTGTAGGCACAAATGATCTGATTAAAGGACAGGAATATTGTGGAAATTCACAGATAGCCTGACATGAATTGAGATAAGACTGCATGAAAGGTAAATGACACACATAGAACAGATTTTTCAAAAAGTGAGGAACCCTGGAAATACATTTTTAGTGAAATTACTCCTTTCTGTCTTTACTATTACAGCTTTATTCCAGCTGCCCAGTCACTTACACCGTCATTTCAACACAAACATGTGCACGTGTCCATTCCTCACTCCTCTTCACATTTACTGGCTTTTGTTCATTTTTGAACATTCTCAGAACCTTTTCCCTTACAGTTTCTGTATTAGCAGCCTTCCTGAATTTAACACATAGTCTCAAGAATGTCACATATTTTGCCTATTTCTCATCAGCTTGTAGGTCATTAGGATGTGATTACAGCACCCACGGTAACATCTTCATCAGTCACCCCAAATCACAATACCCTGTTTTAATTTTCTACCTGCCATTCATCACCGTTAGAAATCAATTTGTGTATTTATTCATTTGGCTTTTCTTTTTTACATTTCAATTTTAAGCTCTGTTAAAAATCTAAGGTTTTTAAAACAGGTGGATAATTAACCTTGTTAAATATTGCCCAAACTGGTACCTCTAATAGTTTACGTACCCACAGTGTATTTTTTGAACATATAGTGAGCACTCTTGACTGCTATAGAGCACAGTGGCAAGTTGCAGGTTTAAATGCAGCTTGATCTCTTGCTCTACTGGCCGATATTAGAGACATTTAATAGCTTCATCTCTTGTTATTTTTTTTCCTTTTTAAAATTTTTATTAATTACACTTTATTCACTTTGTATCCCTCCCATGCCCCCCTCTTCCCCTCCCAATCTCACTGCCCTTCCCCCTGCTCCACACATGCCCCTCCCGAAGTCCACTGATAGGGGAGGTCTTCTCCTTCCTTCTGACCCTAGTCTATCAGGTTATATCAGGAGTAGCTGCATTGTCTTCCTCTGTGGCCTGGTAAGGTTGCTTCCCCTAGGGCAGAGGTGATCAAAGAGCAGGCCAAACAGTTCATGTCAGAGACAGTCCCCGTTCCCATTACTATGGAATCCACTTGGACATTGAACTGCCATGGGCAACATCCTTGCAAGGGTTGTAGTTTATCTCCATCAATGGTCCTTGGTTGGAGTATCAGTCTCAGGAAAGACCCCTGTGCCCAGATTTTTTGGTTCTCTTGCTGTCCTTGTGGAGTTCCTGTCCTCTCCAGGTCTTATTATTTCCTACTTCTTTCATGAAATTTCCTGCACTCTGCCCAAAGGTTGTCCATAAGTCTCAGCATCTGCTTTGATACCCTGCAGGGTAGAGCCTTTCAGAGGCCCTCTGTGGCAGGTTCCTGTACTGTTCCCTGTTTTCTCCTTCTTCTGATGTCCATCCTCTTTGCCTTTCTGTATGGGGTTTGAGCATTTAGTCAGAGTCCTCCTTCTTGTTTAGTTTCTTTAGGTGTACAGATTTTAGTAGGTGTATCCTTTATTATATGTCTAATATACACTTATGGAGGAGTATATACCCTGTGTATCTTTTTGCTTTTGGGATACCTCACTCAGGATGATCTTTTCCAGTTCCCACCATTTACCTGAAAATTTCATGATTTCCTTGTTTTTTATTGCTGAATAATATTCCATTGTGTAGATTTACCACAATTTATATATTCATTCCTCCACTGAGGGGCGTCTGGGTTGTTTCCACCTTCTGGCTCTTCACAATAGCCACAAAGGACATAAAGTACCTTGGTGTGACCTTAACCAAGTAAGTCAAAGACTTGTATGAAAAAAAATTTTTCAGTCTCTGAAGAAAGAATTAGAAGATATCAGAAGATGAAAGATCTCCCATGCTCACGGCTTGGCACGATTAACATAGTAAAAATGACCATCTTACCAAAAGCAAGCTACAGATTCAATGCAATTCCCATCAAATTACCAACACAATTCTTTACAGACCTTGAAAGAAAAATTCTCAACTTCATATGGAATAACAAGAAACCCAGAATTGCTAAAACGATCTTTTACAGTAAAGGATCTTCTGGAGGTATCTCCATTCCTGATCTCAAGCTGTGCTATAGAGCAATAATACTAAAGACTGCATGGTATTGGCATAGAAACAGACTGGTGGATCAACGGAATCGAATAGAAAACCCTGAAATAAATCCACACACATTGGACACCTGATTTTTGACACAGGTGCCAAAATCATTCAATGGAAAACAGACAGCATCTTCAACAAATGGTGCTGGTCTAACTGGATGTCTACATGTAGAAAAATGCAAATAGATCCATACTTATGACCCTGCACAAAACTAAAGTCCAAGTGGATCAAAGACCTCATTATAAAACTAGACACACTAAACCGCTTAGAAGAAAAAGTGGGGAAGAGCCTTGAACTCATCGGCACAGGAGACTACTTCCTAAACAGAAAACCAGCAGACTCTAAGAGCAACAAACAATAAATGGTACCTCATGCAACTGAAAAGCTTTTGTAAAGCAAAGGGCACTGTCTGTCGTCAGAACAAAACGTCTGCCTACAGATTAGGAAAGGATCTTCACCAACCCTATATCTGACAGAGGGTTAATATCCAGTATATATAAAAAAACTCAATAAGTTAAACAACAATATATCAAATAATCCAATTAAAATGGGGTATAGAGCTAAAGAGAGAATTCTCAACAGAGGAATATTGAATGGCCAAAAACACTTAAAGAAATGCTCAATGTCATTAGTCATCATGGAAATACAAATCAAAATGACTCTGAGATTTCACCCATCGTAATGGCTAAGATCAAAAACTCAAGTGACAACACATGCTGGAGAGGTTGTGGAGAAAGGGGAACCCTCCTCCACTGCTGGTGGGAATGTCAACTTATACAACCATTTTGTAAATCAATCTGGTGCTTTCTCAGACATTTAGGAATAGCGCTTCCTCAAGATCCAGCTATACCACTCTTAGGCATATATCCAAAAGATGCTCAAGTACACAATAAGGACATTTGCTCAACCCTGTTTGTAGCGGCTTTATTTGTCTCTTAATTTCTTAATACAAAAAATGAAAGTTTTTTTATATCTCCTGAAAACTCTCCAAAAATGATCTAAAAGTATACTGCCAAACCACAACTTTCTGATTTAGAGTAATTGCTTGATAACATATATTATTATTAAATTTTTTCTTTAAAAATGGTGAGATGTTTATAGGAAAAAGTTATGGAGTTAACACGCTTTAAGAATTGAGTCAGTCAGTAGATTCTATGCAAAGATCTGAGTCAGGAAGGAAGAATTTTCCAGGTGCATTTCTGCAGGACAAATTTTATAACCTTGAGAATAAATACACTGAGACTG
This sequence comes from Pachyuromys duprasi, assembly GCA_028658305.1. Classification (NCBI taxonomy): domain Eukaryota; kingdom Metazoa; phylum Chordata; class Mammalia; order Rodentia; family Muridae; genus Pachyuromys; species Pachyuromys duprasi. Next base: position 68,568,812 of record CM053758.1, on the reverse strand, counting down.
ATCTGTGACTTCTATTAGAAATGTATTTGTACGTGTGCCACACATGTGCACACACACATGACTTAAAAGGGCAGTCAGACTCTTTTTTGACAAGGAAACAAGAAAGTATATGGAGCAGAAGATGAAAGAAGATAGTTATGAAGTAAAATATGTCTGTATAAACATGTTACAATTAAATCCATTGTTTCATACACAAACAATTTTATAAGAAAAAAGAAAGCTGTTTTATTCATATGACTGGGTCATGTTTATACATGAAGAACATGATGAAAAAAGAAATTCATTTACCCAACAAGCATGTTCTTATAATACAGAGTCCTCTGAAAACATACTTAACAAATCAGACTCGAAATATTGAGAAGAGTACAGCGGTGTAAAAGTTTCTGAAATTGATTTTTAAAGCTTTTAAGTAAATATGACATATATAGATGATCCATGCCAAGAAAGTAAAATATTGCACGCTTTCTCACTCATAGGTGGGTCTTAAAATTGACTCTTTTAGATTTATGTGCTTAATGTAAACTACTTACAGGATCCAGGACAATAGAAAGGGATCACAGGTGCCCAGAATACAGTGCACTGGCTGCTTTTATGACAAGTTGAGACAAGCCAGAGTCATTTGGGAAGAGAAACTCTCAAATGAAGAAACACCTCCATAAGATTGGTCTGTAGGCAAGTTTGTAATTCATTTCTTAATTAGTGATTGATTTGGGATAGCACTGACCATTTTGAGTGGTTCTAGTACTGGGATGGGTAACTCTGAATGCTAGAGAAAGTAGGCCCAGCAAGCCACAGGGAGGAAGCCAGTACAGTCACTCTTTCAGTTCGCGACTTCCAGGTTTCTGCCTGTTTGAGTTCCTGCCTTGATTTTTCTCAGTAAAGGATATGCTGTGGAACTGTAAGGGGACATAAACCCTTTCTCTCCAAAGCTGCCTTTATCATAGTGTTTTTGTTTTTTTCAGGATGAGAAGCCCTAGCTAACACAAACACGACTTTTTTTCCTCTGTTTCAATATTTTTAATGTTTTTATATTAATTACACTTTATTTACTTTGTCTGCCCCCATAAACCCCTCACTCCTCCACTCCCAATCCCATCTTCCTTCCCCCTTCTCCACACCTGCCCCTCCCCAAGTCTACTGATAGGGGAGTTCTTCCTCTCATTCTTCCTGATCCTAGTTTATCAGTTCTCATCAGGAGTGGCTGCATTTTCTTCCTCTGTGGCATGGTAAGGCTGCTCCCCCATCAGGGGTAGGTGATTAAAGAGCAGGCCAATCAGTTCATGTCAGAGGCAGTCCTTGTTCCCATGACTATGGAACCCACTTGGACACTGAACTGCCATTGGCTACATCTGTGCGGGGGTTCTAGGTTATCTCCATGCATGGTACTTAGTTGGAGTATCAGTCTCAGGAAAAACCCCTATGCTCATATTGTTTGGTTCTTTTGCTCTCCAAGTGAACAAAGTGTAATTAATAAAGAATTTAAATAAAAACATAAATAAAATAAAAAGAAATTGGATTTTTAAATGTAGGGAGGGTTGGCATTGGATGAGGAGGGTTGAAGTTGTTGCTTGCCTTGTTAGAAGTTAACAGCACTGGAATATTTGTCCCATGGCAGAAATTATATCCAGTGATTTGGGGACAATTAGGACAGGAAAGGGTGTACATAGAGCATTTATTGGTCAACATGCAGCCAAACTGTGCAAACACTAGGATCAACACAGTGTGAAAGGGGCCCCCACACGATGTCTTGTGTTGAAAAATAAATTATGGCTATTTCACAGATATATAAATAACAGCAAAGCCGTGAGAAAGCAGTGAAGATCAGCCCCATGACTGTTGCATTCCTTTCTAACAGGCATGTTTGTCAATCAGAGAAAAATGCAGAGCTATGTCTTTAAAGAGAGAAAATTGAGTCACTGCTCCTTGTTATGGGTAGAAGCTAAGGGAGCATAAATGACAAGATCTTATACAGATTCCAAAGACACCCCTGAAACCTGGCAGCCTTGTTAGTCACAATGTCTCCCTAGCTGACTCTTATAGAGGATCTATGGACAGTACACATTTCTTTTTTAAGCAGCTTCACTTCCTAATCCTCTCTTGTAAGATTCTGAGAGGCAAGGATAAAACATAATGTGAGCTTTACAAACCTTCCCACGACAAGAGAGGTCACAGGCAGACAGGTGAGTGTGTCCTTGGATGGCTGGATACAGGGACAGAACAATCAGCAAAGGAAGAATTCACAAGTTGAGGAGTTCACATTTAATATTTTAAAATAATGTTCCTAAATGGCAGCAGGGTGAGGAGGACACGCCAGGAGTTAAAGGTGGAAAACAGATGTGTAAGACTTTCAAGCAATGACCTCCTCTAGCTGCTACCAACGGGAGACCATAGGGCCGCCTCTATCTACCACATTCTTCTTGTCAGAAAAAATTATAAGAGACAAAAAGAAAATTCAAGCAAGAAAATAACTCACATTTGAATTATTGGAAATATGGGAATGATGAATATGAATAATGAATATGTGAAAATATGTTTTATTGTATCTATAATAATTCAAATATTTGGATATAATATTTCTTGCAAACCCCCATGCTTTCCCACTATATTAACATCATTCCTTTATGTTGTCAACACTATCAATTGACTTGGAGTCCTTCAGAATTGCTTTGATAGTGTCTTGTGTTTATCTCTGTCATACCTTATTTCATGCTGCAGAAATGATTAACTGATTTCTTCTTTTACTCACTAGGCTGGAAAATCTTTGCGGATTAAGACTGTATTTTGTCTTTGACTCTCTATGCCAAGCACAATATAAAGTAACACAATATTTAATAGATTCTTATTGGTTTGAATATCTTTTGTCATTATTCAAATGCATGAGATGATACTCAAGAAAGGAACACATATTTATTTGTTACATAAACATGCTAAGTATCTAAAAGAGTGCTTCAGAATCATTATGTTCCATTGTAACAAAAGCCATTGCTTACTATTTCCTCGTATACAGATTATCTAACATATATCAGATGTCCAACAAATCATATGTTCATGCTTATGTATGTCATATATATGATGTGTATATGACAGGGGAACAAGAAATAGAGATGCTGGGAGGTCAGTTGTCTAGCCTAGAATTATCAGTTTGAGAGGGGTAACTGAGTTCTTTCCTGCATGCTTCAAGGAGAGTAATATTTTCATAAAGCACATCATAAAATCATTTTAATTCTTTGTTTTGAAGTATTGCAATTATATGTACAAGATATAAGTATAGTTCAGCGTCCTTCTGTGTTCCTAAATTCACCTCCTAAAGTTTTAATTTCATTGAGTTTGCTCTGAGGCATTGCTTTCTTTTCTGTCCCTTTTCCATTTTCACTCTTCTCATATTTTCACACATATGCCTATATATATGTATGTGTGTATATATACATATATATTTGTTTCATCATTTTCTGAGCTTTTTGAAAGTAAGTTATAAAAACCTTTCTTATGCCTAACCATTCAAGTTAAAATAAGTTCTAAGTTTGTCACTGTGGAAATACGGTTCTAAAGATTTAAAGGAACTGGCTGCACACTACTTTCATCATCACAGTTGCATTTGCTAAATCTATTCTCAACACACTGATTTTTTTTTCTATTCCTCTTTACTTGCTGTTTTTCCTTCCTGGAACACTTTCCTGCTCAGTACTTTTGGGCTTATTTCTATATTTCATTTAGGTTTGTTCCCTGCCTTCTTTATCCAAAATACAGGCTGATGGATGTATTTAATACATTTGGTCACTTTCTATCCTCAGTCTATCTATATATCATCTATTATTTCATTTTAAAAGTGTAATGCTTGATTGAAAAAGAAATGTCCATGTGGATACCACTTTGTTCCCAATATGTCCATATTAGTGTCTGGGTTATAGCTGGTCATTATGTAATATCTGTTCAATTATAGAAAGAAATGGGTAAATGGGTTAATTGTTTTGTTTATCAATGGCAATACAGTTAACATTCTTCAGAAAATATCTGTTTGGACCTTAGATTTTCTGTCCTCTGTCTCGGTGCTAAGTATATAGGTATAGGAATATATTCTAAAGTTGTAAAATAATGAATAAACAAATGAGAAAAATAGTAGAGGATCACCCTACATAACTGATTCCAGAGTCCTAAGTCACATTTTCTCCTTCCATTGCTGTCACTGGTAAACTGCTAAGTTCTTCCCACTACCTATTGAATTACTTTCTTCCACTCAAGTTCAGTAACTTCTAAGTTTGGCTGAAATCTGACTTGTGAAAATAATTTACCACTGAAAATAAAAGTTGGATCATTTTTTTTTCTTTCCTTAAGGCTCTCAGAAGCTTTTTAAAAATTAAAATAAAATTAGAATTATTTTTATAATTTATTTATTTAATATCTCCTCCCAGTCTCACTCCCCCTCCTTCTTTCCTCCATTTCCCTGCCCTAGACCAAAGAAAATGGGGACCCTTCTTCTGTACCATCTTGACCCTAGATTATGTAGTCTCATCAGGACTGCTGGATCCTCTTCCTCAGTGGCCTGGCAAGACCCCCATGCCATGGGGAATTGATCAAAGGGCAGGTAACAGAGTTCATGTCAGAGATAACGTCTGCTCCCCTTACTGGAGTACCCACATGAAGACTGAGCTGCCTATGGGCAACTTCTGAGCAGAGGGTCTAAGTCCTCTCCATACATGGTCCTTACTTGGCTCTCTGCAGGAGCCCTTGGGCCCAGATTTGTTGGCTTTGCTGGTCTCTTTCTGGAGCTCCTGTCTCCTGCAGGTCCTTCTATCCCTCCCACCCCATATTTCCATAAGACTCCCTGTGCTCTGTCCAAAGTTTGGCTATGAGTCTGCAGGATGGAATCTTTCAGAGTACAACTATGGTAAGCCTCCATCCTGTTCCCCTCTGCAACCACTTCCTGTGTATATTCTATTTGACCTGCTAAGTGAGAATTAAGCATCCTCCCTAGGGTTGTCCTTGTTATTTATCTTCTTTAGGTCTGTGGATTTTAGTATGTTTATACTGTATTATATGGCTCATAGTTACTTATAAGTGAGTATATACTATGCTAGTCTCTCTGGTTCTCTGATACCTCACCCTGGAGGGTCTTTTCTAGTTCCATCCATTTGTACGGAAATTTCATCATTTCCTTGTTTTTAAAAGCTGAGTAGTATTCCATTGTGTAAATGTAACACAACTTCTGTATCCATTCTTCAGTTGAGGGACATCTTGGTTGTTCCCTGATTCTGGCTATTATAAATAAAGCTGCTAAGAAAATAGCTGAGCAAATGTCCTTGTTCTCTGGTAGAGAATTTTTTTGGGTCTTGAGTATGGTTATTCCAATTTTCTGAGTAAGAGATTGTTTTCAAAAATGGTTGCACAAGTTTGCACTCCCACCATCCACCTTTCACTCCTATTTCCTTCACAGAGACTACTTCTGATGTCCCCTGTATTTATTTCTATATGATCTCAGACACTATCAGGCAAGCTCCCATACATGGTGACAGTCTTCCCTTCAGTTATTGCATTCTGATGTGAGTTTACGAAATGTTCATTTGATTTTCATCACCTTTTTGACACAATTTTTAACTTTAAGAATCTCTAGAAATTTAAGTGTCTTGCATATAATTGAGAGTTGAATGTTGCCTGTTACTGCTTAGGTAGCTTCAGGATGGTGGCTGAACACCCAAAGCCCAAAATTAGAGGGCTTGTACTTTCAACTACTATCCTCAGAGGAGTACAGTGGGGATGAAGCTTACCTAACTTACAAAATGACAATTATTTTCATATTACTTGGCACTAATACCTTCATAAGACATTCAAGGACTGTATTAATGGATCATGTTGCATTTCCTGAAAATAACATGCTCAGAAAAAGCATAGAAACTCCATACCCTCCCCATACCCTTTCTTTTTCTACTCAACTTTTCCAACTGGGTGTTCCTCTATAAATTTGTGGTATTCTTTATAACACATGGATAAATATACTTCAGTTGTTCTCTTAAAATATTTTAACAGTCTAGAAATCTAAAAAATGAATACCTTGTTTATATCACAGCTAGTTACTCAAAGTAAATGTGATGCAATAGGATGTCAGTTGTCATCTGAAGTGTAAGAATATCTTGGAGGATACATTCCTCAAACTGCAGGACCTTATATTGTCATCTTAGATAGTGACAGCTAAATTAAATTATAAGATATCTTTTGTAATATTCTGGGGGATTGCTTGGAAATTATTATTTCAAAATATGTGAGTTAGAAATAAATAAACCCTCCTTCTGCATCATTAGTTTTACATTCTCTTATTTGTCAAATGAAATCTATCTTCTAACACTTAATATAAACACTAGATAGGGATGTGAGATAAGTAACACATAAACCAATGCCCAATATTACCTTTTTCAAGGTCTAAAGGGTGGACTACTCCAACCTCTGTTTCAAGTCCATGTTATGGTCATGGAACTATGTTCTGTCTATGGTAACATAACATGAACAGAAGTGATGCTGTCTCCTCTAAAACATAACCTTTCTGTGCTTTTATTAGTTGTTCTATTTTTTACTCCCTGGTGAATAAAATGACTCTAGCTTCAAAAGATAAAAGGTGTCTGAGCCCTCATGTGACAGATTAAAGCTTCCGTGTCTCATCTGGCATTCACCTTGAAATGTTTGGTGTGATGTACTTTTATTAAATGTTTGAGGTTGAAGAGTTATTTCTAGCCTCGGCTATTACAGATGCTTCAGTGAGCATTTCACCCTCCTCTCTCCACACTATGAGCTCTTAAGGGAAAAGGCCACGACTGGTTCATTTTTGCCTTCTCAGCCCTATGAATCATCCCTGATATACATGGTGTCTCTAAATTAATAACTGCAATTAGATGCTTTCCCAAATTTGACACTATTATTTACTCTTAGAAGATACTAAAATTCTCTTGTGTCATCTTTTTCCTTAATTGACTTGAACTACAAGGGAGAATTGTATACCCTATGCAATACAGTGGAGAAATGTAGTCTGACAGATCAGATATTTCTATTCTTAAATGTTGAATTTAAAACTCACTAATGTGGTAGTTTATCATTGTCAGTCTCAATTTCTTTGTATATAAGAGGAATACTTGTTATAATAATTATAGATAATCTACATAAATTGTACAATAGTGCTTATATACTACTCAGGAACATGGTATAAGTAATTATTGTTTTTGTAACTACATGGTAAAAAAAATATACTTCTGTATAAAAACACAAGGATACTGGGTTTGCCTGCTTTGGTAGACTACTTGAGAAAGCAGTACTAAGAGATTTCTTGCATGAGAGGAAAGTGGAGCCATCTCTGATGTGGATGTCAGTGTCTTCTGCTTTAGAAGACTTGGGCAACAGATACATTGATGGAAAGAAGCTGATATTGGCTGAAAAGCACTGCTAATCCTCAAGGGCTTTACCAAGAGTGTAGACCACTTGTAATCAGCAGAGACTGACCCAGACACTAAGACATTGACAGCTACGCAGGAAGAGATTCAGAGATCATAGGATCTTGGCAATAGCAACAAGAATTCCCTAGCCACCTTTCAAATTTCTGTGGTATTGTATTTATTATTGGAAAGTGGATATTTTACAGGAGAGCAACAGCAAATCTTACTGGTGGTTGTAAGATTTGAAGCTAGAGTTTTCTCTGGAGAGATTTATTCAGAACAAACCTTTGAATCATTTAAAAGTAAACTAGGCAAATCCTCATGTATTTTCCCTCAGGAAATCACCCCAGTTCTGAGGGAAAGATCTGATACTATTCAACAGCCAATACTGACTTAACTGATGATGTTATCAAATTCTTTGTTATGCCCCATAATAATACGTGAAGATGAAGACATATTCTGCTGCAGAGTTCTCAATGAAACAGAGATAGAAGATTAAACACTTACAACCTGAGGCTGGAAATTTGGAACTAACCTGGAGCTAGCTTCAATGAACTGTCACAATCTGTGTCCATGTCCTAACAAAATTATAAGTATTGATTCATGGAGCATAGGCCTTTAGTTTCAGAAGGGGAACGCTACTGAGCATTTTGAGATGAGAATTCCGTAGACTCAAGGTCATAGCCATGAAGTAACTGAGGACTCAGTAAACCGAGGAGAGAGAAAAAGCGATGGCACAGAGCTGGTTTCTCTTGTTTGCTTCTGCATTGGTTCTTTTGTCATCGAAGAGCTGGATGGTACAAAAGTAAACACCATAAAAGAAAACTGAGGGAAATTTTGGAGTCTAGCCAATGGTTAGCCTTATGTGGGTCACTGTGAAAATTAGAGGATTTGTGTTTTAAAAGACTATGTTCAACCTCTAGTGGATCTAAAATCACCAGAATATTAAATTGTTGGAAGATAAAACTTGATAAACTTTTCTCTTATATTCCAAGAAAAAATGGAAGACAATAGAATTTAATGACATAAATGGGAATTCAAACAGAAAGGTGAAAATGTGAAGAGGGGTAAGAGAATAAATAGCCAAGAGGTCTATGAACCTTTCTCCAAAATGGACATTCCTTCATCTTATGAAATGAAGGAAATGTAAGTATAAAGGATACTTATCTTTTCTACTAAAAGTTAATAAAGCATACCTAAGATTCATAAGTTAAATTAATATACTTAATTTATTTAGTGATGTATAATTAATTAACATCAGGCATAAACAAGAATAGAGTTAAAGTGGCTCTTTCTGAGCAGTGAGAATTACTAAGAGTAGGTATTAAATTATTCAAATAAACCCATATGCATGGGCACTTGCATATTCACACACACTTAAGGTTTTGAAAGAACTTTAAAGTAAAAACAAACGAACAAACAAACAAACAAAAAAAAAACACTTTAAAGGAATCCTGAAGTATGGTGTCCTTTACCATATCTAATTCTGTCCATTATAACTTTAGGAAAAACATGTTGTCAAATAACCTTATAAATTTATTCAGATTGAATACTTACTTATGTTTTTAATAGATACTGTATATCATTACATTTTTATCTCAAATAGTAGACATTTACTCTAAGAATTTGTCAATGGGACATGAGTAAGTGCTGTTCACATAATAAGGCATGTGAAGTTTAATTATATCTCTCTTCATGCACTTATCCTGATTATTAAATCAGTTAGTTCAAAATGGAACATAGTTAGTAATAAGGATTAAGTCGAACATTTACTGAAACAGCTAGAATAGAAACATCCTGTCTGTTGAGTTCAAAGTGTTCCAGGATGAACACATAATATACAGTTGCTTCACAGCTATGAAAGGGCCCTATGACACACAGCTTGTCCAATAGCTCTGCAAAGCAGAAGGTCCACATATCTCATTGAAAGGGTTCCAAAGAAGCTGGAGATGAAGATTATACCATAAGTGTATTAGTGGGGGAGAAAAATAACATCAGTATATAACACTTTGAGATTGATAGCCCAACTTGAAAATATTGATATTGTGCCCCTCCATAAGAGACTTAAAGAGAAAAAGAAGATCAACTCCAAGCAAAATGCACAAGTGACATTAGACAATTGCACCTTGATATTCAGTGACACTCACTGTATGCATATACATGACATGCTCAAATACTCATTTGAATTTAAAATGACAACTTGTATATTAATAGGTAAGAGACTTCATCATACTAAGTGTCCTAAGCAGAGTTTTTTGGTTTTAAAACATTAGGTAACAATTGAAAGAAATTTTGGCTAAGCCATAGCTTTGACAGCATTATAAACTAGAGTTCCATCGATGGAAAACCTATGAGCATGCATATTATCAAAGCACATTAAGCATATTTAAGGACTTATATTTTCCTTTATGTCCCTAGTTCAGTTGCTTCTATCATTTGTGCTTATTTATCAGAATCTACCTAAATAAGCAGCTGATCTTGTCTCTCTAGGAGTTCAGTCTTTTGGCAAGGGTCATAGAGAACACAGAATGGATGTACATATGATGTACATATATTCTACCAAGACCTAACCTTCTAACATTCTACAGAGATACACCATTACAGAATCTACAGATGAGAAAGCAGAGGTTCTCACAATGTAGTTTCATCAGAGTTAATGTAATTGTTAATAATGATTGTCAACTTGACAGGATCTAGAATCACATAGAAGACAAAATTCCAGAATATCTCCAAGGAATTATTCACGTTAGGTTAGGTTCTACACATGCTTGCAAGGGACTCTTTACAATTAGGTAAATGGATGTGAGAACTGCTGTAAAACTGGACAGCATCATCCAGTTGTATCTTGTTTTGCATGTGGAAAGAAACAGCTGAAAACAAAGAATCATTTTTCTTGGTCCTCTGACTGTGAAAGTAATATGATCATTACGCCAAGCTCAAGTGTCCATCATTTCCCTACCATGACATAATACTTTACTCTGAATCTAAGTACCAAAAGAAACCTTTTGCATTTGCGGAGGCTAATGTGGAGGAGTTTTTATCACAGCAAAAGGTAGAATAATCACTATAGATAAATAATCATTACATGGTACAATAAATATCCCATTTCTGTGTCTGTAGCAGGTGGACGTTTTCTCTGGCAATCACTGTTGACTCTCATTGGGCAGTTTGAAGCTCCACCCTGACCTTGACATTATAACAGAACTTTACTCTTTTGAAGTTAATTCTTTTCACTTAAAAGAATTAAGTGTGTGTGTGTGTGTGTGTGTGTGTGCGCGCGCGCGCGTGTGCGCATGCTTTAAAATTATGGAGAATACATCTGTCCAATGACTTCACAATACTGTACTCAAGGCTCTTATAGCACTTTCTATATTCACATAAAGAGGCTATTTTCTTGCATTTCTGCTTTATATCATCCCAGAGTAAAATGGGCTTTTGCACTCATTTGTACCCTATTACATTGGTTATCAGACATGGTTTCTGGAGCTCATAATAAACTAAAGAATTTGCAAAATGTGATTATATATAAAAATCTTCAAGAAATCCAAAGAAGTATTAAGTTTGATGCTGAGCAAAGGATAACTCCTATTGTATTTCATAGAGGACAGTGTGAACATGAACTGCTTTTAAAATTCTCAGAAGTAAGAAACCTTGAAATTGGTAAAATATAACTTCATAAAGCTCTACTACAATTCCAGCTACTATAAAAATCAAAATATATTCTCACCCTCTAAAATCTTAATTTAACAGAACAGTTAAGTCCTCAGTGAATATTTATAGACTTCATTGCCTTATGGTAGAGATTTGCCGGTAAATATTCAGGATTACACAGGGCTCTCAAGAAACTTACTAGTGTTTAATGTCATTCTTTTCCCTTATCCACACTTCAAATATATTTTTATGATCCATCAAAGGAACACTGCTCTAATATAAAGTGATATATTCTGTGTGACCAAATTCAATATATTTGGCCCAATATCTCACAGAGAAGAGCTGACTGCTTAAGGATCATTTCTCCTCTCTCTGTTTGCAGTTCACTAAATACCACACACCATACATTTAATCACACATTTAAAAACATGTGCTGAAGATTTTGCACATAAAATATTAAAAAAAGAATATCAACCTACTAAAATTTATAATTAGGCATAATATGTCTTACTCCATTTAGCAAATGGGTGTATTCATTGCTTGAAATAAAATTTTATTTACCTTTAAATGATAATGGCCATTGATTTGTGTAAGTCAGAGTTCAACCCTGCTTCTTCTATCAGAAGCTTTGGTAGGGATCACATGGATCAGATAATCTTTTTGTCTCCCTCACCTCCTCTCTCTTCGGCCCACATTCCATATTCCTATCTACTTTCTTGTAATTTATACTATTGCTTCTCTTACTTGCTCTCCTATGAATGATGTTCAAAGATAAAGGGAAAAGACTGCAATAAAAACTAAAAACTGACATGTCAGAGTTTAGATATCTCAGTTCCTTTAAAAATAACTTTGAATCTCCTATTGACCTTAACTTTATATATGTTGCTTTGCTTCCCTGGAGAAACCTACTCACTTTTAAGACACAATCATAAAACTTGCTCTGGAAATTATGTCTAACAAACATCCCATAGCAAAGTCAATTTAGTTTTTCTCAGCTTATTTCCACTCAGCATCATAATGACATATTATATTGTCTCAAGATTTATCTCATTTTATCTGCACAACTATTCTTAGAACTATATGATCCTATTATGTTTCTGTGTTTATTAATAAATGAATAGCATCTTGGAAAGTATAGGTAACTTATTTGAATTCATTGAGTGGTGGAGTTATGATCCAAATCCTAAACTTCTTGACTTTAAACCCAGAATTTCCATAGCCGATGTTGAGAAATCATCTGTTGCTATAATTTAATTGTTACTTGCTTGTCTCCTAAGAGCTTTTCTGGTCTATGAGCAATTGCTCACATGAACCAAGTGATGCTATATAACCTTGCCTCCCAAATTATCCCTGCTTGGCCAACAAAAATGATTACACCTGGGATGGTCAGAAGAAAAGTAGCTGGAGTCAAGGTTTGCAGGCTTTGAATGGTTGCAGAAGATTCACAGGAGGGAGAGGTAAAGGAGGAATGACAAAGGAGATGTTGCCATGGGTTAACAGAAAGAAGAAACATGTGCCTCTGAGGATTGGCATGAAAAGCAGAAGCAGCCAAGATGGAAAACATGTGCAGGTATTTATGGGAATTTTGGGCGGGAAGTAGCCCAGATAGGAATGAATGATTGGGGCAAGTGGCATGGGATGTGTAGCTGGGAGATGAAAGTTAGCTTAGGGTGTTACTGTCTGCCCAGCCCCAGGGTTCAAGGTTATTAAAAATCTAACAGGTGCCTGTCTTTTATTTATATAGTAGTGGGTTAAATAATAACCACAGCATTTAACAATCACACAAAGCAACATTAAATATTAATAATTATCACAACAAACCTATATACAATATTAGTAAAGCAAATTAAACCATTATTGTGGAAGGAGCTATCCCATAGTCATTCTATACCTAGGTAGTTAAGTCCTTATGGAAATGTCATGTCATTGGGTTCTCAGTGCCTAAAACTTAGTGGGGTGAATGGATTGAAAGACACAAAAATAGATGGAAGTTAGGCTGAGTACATTTTAACTCCTCACAGAGTGCTATATTCTTTATGAGTTTTATAATGTATTTGAAAGATGTGTGTTTGCTTTATCCTCCTTGAACTAGTAACATCCATTTTCCTCCATTTTTTTCTAATGACACTACTATTTTCTCATCATATACCTTAAAAGAGTTCCCAGTATTCATCTTAAAATAAAATACATTTAAAACAATGATAATATCAGAATCCTCAGTTATATATAATTCTCTTCATTAAATTGATCTCAATTTCTTTATAAGAAGCTGTAGTGAAATATATCCAAGTGCTTCCTCTAAATAACTCAGTGTAATCTATCGTCTGCTTCTTGCCTCTTACCTCACTCTATACACAGAAAGATAATCGTGTATTTATGTAGTGCCTTTTATAGCTCAACATGATTTTCAAACGGTGATTCATTTTGGAGATTTTTTTTTTATCAACTTGGTATTATCTCCAAAGGTAAACCATCAGCTAACATATGTGAATCTTTCCAGGACAATCTGCACACCTGCTTTATCCCAAAGTAAGAATTTTATAACCAAGCTAAATTTGAAGGGATAGAAGTTGAGAGAGAAAGAGAAACAGAGAGATAGAGACAGAGAAACAGAGACAGATTAAGAACAGAACAATAAACATAAGGAATTCTGCCTTACAGGAAATAATTTATGCCTTCAAAGAAAATGTGATATCATATTCCTAAAGTATTTGCTCTCTTAGATACATGCATAATTTAGTACTCAGAAGAAAAATTTTTATCATTTACAATGTTAGGAGATAGCTAGATAAATGATAGCATGTGTGTTTGTGAATGAGTGAGTGTGAGTGTGTTTATGTGCGCGACGCGTGTGTGTGTGTGTGTGAGTGTAATGGGAACTGATAATGGATCATCTCTGTAGGTGAGATATCACAATTCATTACAAGAAGGAAAATGCAATGACTAACATTTATGATAATTTAATTTCTATAGTTAAAATTCTATGTTCAAACATGGTTTCCAGCAGATGAGTTAAAGAAAGGAGACCCTTGGTTCTTGATCATCAGAAGTGGTCATTTCTTCTTGAACACTGCATATGGAGGATTTTCCATTGAGCAGAACAAGCAATAAAATGGGAAAATCTTGGCCTGCAGTCTCCAGTCCTGGTTGGGACCCTTCCTGAATCAGCTGTCATAGATTATTTAACCTTCTAAGATGGTCTTCACCAAAAGTAGGTTTTACTTAAGAGTTACTAACAAAACAAAAACATGTAATAGATTTGAAAGGGAGATAATTTCAGGTGTACATATGGCTGTGATTGTTGGAGACTGGGTATTTGTCATGTTCAGCCCCTTTCTTCCTTTCTCCATCAAGTTCCCAAATTGCTAAAGTAGGTTTTTCCTGACTGTACTATTAAGTTTTCCCTGTATCTATGAACCCTTATATAATATTATATTTATTAATTCATATTTCAAATAGCCATACATGTAATCATACAAAAGAGTTTTTTTTCTGAAAATTTCCTTTTATACCCAATATTTTATGCATCAGATTCATTCCTGTAGATGCTTTTACCTGAACTTCATTGACTTTTCCATATTGTATAACATTTTGTTGTACTGTAATGGGTCAATCTACCAGAGCATTGCTATAATCATTTCAGAGTTCCTTCCTCAGCATTTTGAGGTATTACAACAAGCAATGCTCCTATTAATATTCTTATCTAAGTCTCTTGGTTTAGGTGACACATGTATAAGTTTTCTTTTGTATGTGCATATGTGTGTGTAGTCATGCTTATGTGTGAAGGGCTGCTTGTTTGTCAGGCTGCTTTGCTATTGAGTTCTCAGCGAAAAACATGTTTTCACCCTGGCCTTCACCTGGAGACAGGGATAGGCAGGATGTTTTGACAAGTTCACTTCCTTTTGTTTGTGTGAAGATCACACAGACAGGTGGTCAAGGTAAACAAGTTTGACTTCTCCATGAACCCCTTCATTGTATCATGGTGCTTTGCTCTGACTATAAAAAGGGAATGTGGAATATATAACAGTTTCTACCTGCAGCCCTCTCAAACAGATCCCATGTGTAGTGTCTTGTTTTTTGTTTGTTTGTTTTGTTTTTCTTTCAATCCTCACTCCCCACCCAAGAACTGTTCAACTCTGTAGGTGGGCTCTAGCACTTATGTGTATAGTCATGCATGTCTGCAGGTGTATATCCCTCAGTGTATATGTGCAGTGTGTGTACATGCATGTGTGTGAGCAACCAGAAGCCAATTTCCAATTAATTTTTCAAATCTGCTATCTTAATGGTGAGATGAAGATGTTGCTGGTTAGGCTGGGCTCACTGGCTAGTGGGTGCCAGGGATTGGTATGTCACTGCCTCCCTAGTACTGGGGTTATAAGCATGTATCATCATACCGAGAACTGCTTTGCATATGTTCTAGGACTGCAACTCTGTGATTTCATTCCTCCTCAGCAAGCACGTTGCTGCTTGATTTTTCTCCCCAGTCTACTGTAAGAGTGTTTAAAAGGTAAATTCTTATAGATGTTGTTTCTGAGTGTAAATGATATATACCCTGTCCTTTCCCCATTTGGACTGCTGACTATCAGGTACTCATAGTGGGATCACCACAATTTTGATTACTAAAACATTCATTAAAAAAACATCCTTAGAAACCATGAGTTTGCTTTTTCTTGACAATGAAGCATTATTTTCCATGGTGTAATATTAGCTAATCTGTGACTATTACTGCCAATTGTGTTGTTCTGCAATCTAGTGAAGACTCCAGTATTTTAATTTCTTCAAATCAGGAGGATAAGATAGCATGTCATTTCATAGTCACACTAAAATGAATTTGTCTTATTTCTAATTAAGTTGAATATACTTTGCACGCTTGTTGCCCACTCAGATTACTTCATCTTTAATGCTTAGTAAAATATTTCACATTCCTATTTAAAGCAATGATAATAGTTATACATGCCCATAAAATAGACAGCTGAATTCTTGATGCAGAGCTGGGATTTGTTTCATTCAGAAACCACCCTTAGTTCCAACATCCTCTTAGTGAATCACTTCCTTAGAGAAGAAACAGTTGCTTCTCATGTAGAACAAAACATCCAAGTTTTATGGAAATAAATCCTCCTTGAGAACAAGTGTGGACATATACAAAGAGAAAACGCATTTACTCAACTAACTAAAGAAATCTTTGTAGGAGGCTAGAATTAAATTGCCCTGGAACATTTATGTTTTGCATTAGAGTTTTACAAGAAGAAAGGGATTAATGTTAAACAAACAAGAACTTGGAAATGAAAAATGCATTCAAATAGAAATGTGAGCATTTTTTTTTTTGTTAGTAATCCACAATGGAAAGGTCTGGTGCAAACTTGCCTCAACCATATCCTTTAAATCTGAGCATGAAAAGTGAAAATCCAATTTTATGTAAAAATTTAAAGGTATAATATTTATATGCTAGTAAGTTCGTGTTTTACTAAAAATGTTACCAATGCTATACAAATTACATTCTCTAAGTAAAGCAACTATGTTTTGTTTTGTTTTTTTGTTTTTGTATTTTTTTACAGCTAATAAACAGAAAATCAGCTTCCAGGAAGTCAATGGGGCCTCCTTTATCAGTTTTTGAGGTTTGGGTCAAGATTCCAAGAATGAGTTAATTAGGTTTAGGACTATGAAGCAAAATATAAACTGTAACAATAATCATTTCTACTCTGAAGAATTATTAAGATAAGAAATGTGTGTGTGATTTAACATATATATATATATATATATATATATATATATATACATAATTTACGGTCCCTAGAATAGTAAATAATAGTTATAAATAATGATTTACGGAATGTTTCATTAACTTCTTCAAATATATATAAAAGATGGATAGGTAGGCACCATTCTAAGCACTGAAGTATATTGTTTTAAGAGAAAATAGATAAAATAATTTAAAGAAGAATCCTTTCATTCTGCTGATATGTATCATAAGCTACGCATTAATAAAACAGCCGGTTTAAAATGTTTTTTTTTATGAACCATGTGCATTTTGCTGTAATTCCTTGCTGCGGAACAGTTTCCCTGAATCAGAGCTGTCAGCAGCACTGGCTTCTGCCTTCTTTGCCGTAAACACAATGACTCCCTCTCACCCCCGGAATATCAACAGAAACAGCCAAACTGTAAAAGTTTTGCTTAGTTGAGAGACAGGGGGGAGTTATAGGAAATAATGCTTAATCAACAGTAAAATGGGAAAAAAAAAAACATTTAAAATTGACACCAGGCTTTGTCCACTGATTATTTCTGCATTTATTCAAGGAGATGTAGAACAGAGTCTGTAAAATAAATACAACTATTGTAATATATTTTTTATTGATTCCATTGATAGATATAATATTAAAATCATGGATTGACCTGTGGGTTATAAAGCATTAAAGTGAGTCTAACTTTGGGAAAGCAAAATACCGGATCTCCAGATTTAACATCTGAACAAGCGATGGTTCAGTTACCTAAAAGCTGGGTATCTTCTGCTGTTGGAAGGAGCAGAGTCTTCGCAACTTTAGCTAAAGCTCATCTTTTTCATGTGTTAAAAGAAAGGTAAACCTCATCTTTGGATATTCTCCTGTCTGAATTTCTACTAGCCCATATATTTACAGTTTTCTCATGTATTAACATTAAATATTATAATTAATTATTTATTTCCATCTTTCTCTTTCTGAGGAAGAAATTATGCTTTAGTAACTACTGTGTACTAAGTATTGAACTCTATACTTCACCTATAATGGTTGTTCATTTAGTTATTTAGTTATTAAGTACGTGCTTAATTTTGGAGATTTATATTTTCAAGCCCACAGAATCCTCTCTGTTTTTGCTTATCCCATTCTTTGTATCCATCTCTCTTGACCTCACTCATCTATGACCAATATAATCAGAAGCCCTGATGACTACAAGATAATGGCAAATATTCTGATGAGTTCACACCTGTTTTTATCTAGACCTTTTTGTAGATGCCCATCAGTTAAAGAATGCTTTGATTTTTTTTTCTTGTGGTGATATAATACCCCATAAAAAGCAATTTTAGGAAGAAATAGTTTATTTTGCTCACTATTCAAGATACAGTCTATCATGGTGGACGGGGCTAGGCATCATAGGTTGAATTAGCTGGGCATATTTCATCCTAAAAGGAAGAGGGAGAGGGGTGGGACTGGGAGGAGATGAGGGAGAGGGCTACAACTGGGATACAAAGTGAATAAATTATAAAATAATAATAATAATAATTAATAAATAATAAAGTAAAAAAGTCAAGAAGAAAATAAATGCTTCTACTCAGATCACTTTCTTCTTTCCGTACACAAACACAGGTAATGGTGCTGCACACATTGGGAAGATCTTCACATTTCAGATAACCTAATTAAGGCAGTCTCCCTACAGACGTGCCCAAAGGGCAGTCCCCAAGTAAATCCAGATTCATGTAAGGTTGAAAGCTGAGATTAACCATCAAAATGAGATTCCTAAAATAGAAGATAGTCTCCCATCTGAATATAAAGAAGGAATATTTGGATGCAAATATCTCCAGGAAGCACTGTTTGCTTGTCTGAAGATTAGACCTTATTATGTGTACTTCACAGGATCTTTGAAACCAATGAATGGAATACTTTTCAAACCATTATCTTCATGAAAATGCAAGCATTTATTTCACTTAAATGTGTAATCTGGTGAAATTGAATAATATCAAATTTATCTGCAATAACCATTTAGGCTGAGAAATAATAGAATCTTCTCCCAGTCTCTCACTGAGGAGAAAACTACCCTCAGAGAACTCTTGGCAGACTGCCATTTGATTATCCAATTACTTTTATCAACCATTCTTATGTCACTTTGAAGGAAAGTTCAGGATAGAGGAGCAAGCACAGCACAGAGAGAAGCAATGGGTATCTTAAGCAATGGATATCTCTAGCCAGCAGCTGCTGCTCTTAGCTCTATAATGACACAATAATCCTGAAAGACTAAAACCAATGTTGTTAAAGCTATTTGATAAAGTTTATAAATTAGATAATTCAATGTCACACAAAGCTGGGAGACACTATGGACTAAGGTTTTGAGGGAGTTGGATGGAAAGAGAATCCCTATCAAAAGGTAACTTGGGGAGGTCCTCTTCCCCTTCCATCTGACCCTAGCTTATCAGGGCTCATCAGGATTGTCTGCAATGTTCTCCTCTGTATCCTAGCTAGGCTGCTCCTCCCACGGTGGGTGGGGAGGTCAGTGGACTTAAAGAGGGGCAGGGAGGAGATGAGGGAGGGAAGGTGCTATTAGGAGGGAATGAGGGAGGAGGCTACAGTTGGGATATAAAGTAAATAAACCATAATTAATGTAAAAAATAAAAATTTAATAAAAAAGAGAGAAAAGGAAAGGTAGCTTGGTCCTAGAATTTCTCATGCCCCAAACCAAGATGAACTTCTGTTGGCTGAACTTCCCTACCTCAGGCAATTTTGTTACCACAATCTAATGAGAGCGAATGGGAGTCTGCTGCAGGTCCCTCACTTGTCAAACGTGTGGGCGGAACAAAGTCCTCAGCATGCCTCCAACTCTGGGATTCAAGGGATATCAAAAGCTTATGAAGTTGTAATAAATTTGTCTCTGACATCATAACTATGACTTCTATTCCATCAATCAGCAATGTCTATCACATTAAGGGAAAGTGTTGGTATAATGTTCTGGTGGAATATATACAATTTACCCTGTTCATTCAAATGCTGATTTTTCTACCACACTATCTGGTTTCAATTGAACATTGCATTGTGATGTTTATTCAAAGCATCACCTGTCTCAAGTTTGTGTAAACATGCCACCATTTGTTCTCTTTATTTTCAATAAAACAACCAGTGCTGTGCAACGGAGAGAATAGGGTGGAGCATCCTTATCCAGAGGGGAGTCAAAGGAAGTGAGTGGGAGGAGTTGGGGAGCAGAGGTCTGCAGGAGAGGCTGTGGAATCATGAGGACAGATGGGCTCGACCTAAGATAGGACTAAATGCAAGTATCATGTGGGAAATCCGAATGGGAGGAAACTACATGGGCTTGGAGGTTTAGGATGTAGCAACTATTGCCCAGCATTTTGCTCCTGGCTAATTAAATAAATCCCAGTCTCTTGCGTGGCGATTTGGGTATATATCTGGTTTAGGAATAACCACTGCTTAACTAAAAGATAAATCTATAATAAATATTAATAACTCACAACAGGAAAGATATAAAATGACTATCATAAATAAAGGAGAGATGTAAAACGAACATGTAGGTAAGTGGTAGGCTAATTAAATTGAAAATACATTCCTTGGGAATTCTGCACCAAAATGTTAATTTAAGAATACAGCTGTTTCCGTTCCCTTCTTGCCCCCAAATTTCTATCACAGAGAAACCTAATTGGAGTCCTGGCTATGGAAAATTCAACTAAAATTATGTTTTGGAAAATTTCCATCTGCGCTCACATATCAGGCCATATTCCAATAGGATTTACTGAGAATAGTGAACATATAATCAATTCAAAGAGAAGGATTTATGAGACTATTATGTCAACTGCAGTGAAATCTAACCTCTTCAGTTGGTCATTCTAGACTATCTTTATGCAGTTAAAATTTAGGGATGAGGAAATAAAGTACTGCAAATCTGTTGCAGTGTAAACAAATCCTTCAAATTGAAAAAGCTGTTTTTTGATCCAGGACTTGTCATGTAATATGTAATTCCTTGGAAGAATCATTTATGTTTTCTTAGCATTAATTACATAGCTACAGAATTGAGATGATGTATATCACAATGTATGCTGACAATCAACATTTATTAAGGTTTAAATTGTACCTATCTGGTAGGGCACGATAGCATCTTCAGTGTTCAGCAAATGATGATATTTAACTTTATCAATTAATTCTGTTATTGAATTTAGTGAATTAAAAAATCTTAATTTCGGTTATTAATAAAATTTATTTAAAACCATTTTAAAGTCTTTGTTAGCTACTCAACTATTCAGCCTAGTGAAATAATTTATTTACTGTCAGAGTCTAAATATCTTTTGTAAAAATATATATTCATATTAATTTCTACCAAGTCTATGGAACAATTATGGTGGAATTCCTCCCCAGTAATCCAGGGTTTTATGAAAGAAGAAAACATAGGTTACTATAACCAATTCCAGTTGTGCTATCATGATTTAATGTATATTTTTGCAGCAAAAATAAGGCAGTTAGGCCTTTTATTTGCTCTGAGGAGGATTTATCGTTTGGAGATGAGGAAGACTTCTACACCAGCAGCCACAGCTAGACAAAGCAAAGAGGACTTGGTGAGCAGCAGTCTAAGATGTGAAATGGTATTGGGATCTGCGTCAGATAACACTGAGGACAGGCTTCCCACTCCAACTACACCAAGACTCACTGACAGAAAAAAACTAACTTCTGGACCACGGGAATAAAAGCCATCATCCTTAATTTGACCATCAAGCAGGAATATATATATATATATATATATATATATATATATATATATATATATATATATAAATACCTCAGGCATGACATAGATGTAACATGATGGAATGACAGTTATTTAACTAGTACAAGCATGCAAACATACATGCAATTTTGTTTTCTTTGAGAATATAATCTCAAAAATGTAAATAACTAGATACAGAAGAAAGAGAAATTCTGAATATTGTATTATTGGTCTCTGTGTACAATAAAATATGTAGCATGCTTGCTTATTCTTAGCTTCACATTGTATTGTACAGATCCAGATAGCCTGTTCCAATATTATGTTCCTCAGAGTTGAACATTCTGTTAGATTGCAGATACAAACAATACAATACAATACAATACAATACAATACAATACATCTTATACTACTTATAGTCATAAGTGCATCTTAAGACTCTTAAATCAACTACTCAGAAAGAATTTCCCATTTCCAAAGATATGCGTTAACTTACTGTATCCTAAAGTTCAGAATCCTGTTTTATTTCCCTTGGCAAGGCAGTACTTTGCCTTTAAAACACTAACCTGCTACATATTTAGGTTAATCCCCACACGATACTAAACACTTCATGTATAATGCACAGCAAGAATATCTATCAGCATTAAATGCATACACCATTAACATGCCCTTGAAAAATTGACAGAAGAGCTCTGCTTATCCTGGAAGAATTTATAGCACTTTGTATGACTTACAAGTAATGGACAGAATTGTATTAAATATGTGTGGCTTTTTCCATTATTCATAGATTATAAAGAAATGACATTATTGCAGTTTCCCAAGGATTTTTGCCTCGGTCTTATTCAGCCATGCACTTAAAAGTCAGCAGGCCACAGATAAAATATAGTGTCTTCAGTTGTAGGAGTCCAAACTCTAGACCCAGAATATTTACTTTTTAATGAAGTAAAGATGAAGAGTGACCCAGAGCCTGGATTCCCCTCATCAACAGTGTTACCATTGTTTCTATGGGAGCAAGTGCCAATCAGAGAAAATTCATTTCATGATTAAATTGTCTGTTCACTAGAAAGAGGCATGAAGGCAAGTAGTGAGTCATTGAAATGTTAGCCTCAAAATGTAAGTATAAGGAACTTTTGAAAGGATATGTAATGTTTACAATAAAATTTAATATGTCATATTAGAAGTAATTTAGGCTTTGGCAATTTCACATACTAGGCTTAGCTCTTGCCTCTCCTAGGAAAAGCTAGGCACATCTTTGTAGCCCTTGACCTTAGACTCTGTTTCTGATACACAGGCATAAATTGCGTTTAAAAGAATATTATCATGTGAAATCGTGAATGAGTGCAATAAAAATCTTCTTTGCAGAGTCTTTTCTTCTTTCCTTTGAGCATCCTTGAGACCTATCTCCAACTCAGTAAGTGTGGTAGTTACACAAAAAGGGAAGGGAAAGAGGGTCTGGAAAGGGATAATCTGGGCAGAATAATTTTTCTCATTATTTAGCCTTTATCTTACTTGAAAGGAACATTTCTTTTCCAAACACATAGTTGCTAGTTATAAGAAAACACAAACCTGCATGTAAGTCTTTATTTACTAAATTGGTTTATTTCCCTAAATTTAAAACTGGAATTTTCACAGTTATTAAAAATTTTTGTACAATACATTTTGAACATGCTTTTTTCTTCTCCCTAATCCTTACCAGTCCACTACCCACCCAATTTCATGTCCTTTCTCTCACACAAAAACAAACACACACACTACACACACACAAACAGAAACAAGAAGAAAACTCCCAAATCAAAACCAGAACAAACAAACAAAAAAGACAGAGAGAGAGAGAGAGAGAGAGAGAGAGAGAGAGAGAGAGAGAGAGAGAGAGAGAGAAGTCAAAGAACCCGGGTACAGTGGCATACTCCATGAGGCAGAATCAGGCAGATCTTTGTGAGTCTGAGGCCAGCCTGGTCTACAGAGCAAGTCCAGGACAATCAAGAGTACAGAGAGAAACCCTGCCTTAAAAAACTAACTAAATATATGGGTGGCTGGAGAGGTGGCTCATAGGTTAAGCACACTAGCAGCTCTTCCTAAAGGTCCTGAGTTCAATTCTAAGCAACTGACTTTATTATGCTGTCTAGGCATACATACATTTTCACTGTGGACAAACAATGAAATCCTGAAACAAATCCAGAGTCATCTATCATCCATTATACTATAACTCAAACATGTTTATACACATACACACACACACACACACAGATGTGTGCACGCACACAAAAATTTATTTATTTTTCCGTTTTCCACCTCAGGCATCATTAATTGATCATGACATTGTCTTGTAATTATTTGCATAGAATTCTAAAGGAGCCACTACCCACCCAGGGCAGATGATCACGATGTGCTACATTATTTTAACTCCTGAAGAAATAAGAATGAATTTTTGTATGCACTAGAATTTTAGGAAAATTATTTGGGTATAAATGTTAATTTAAGATATTACACTTTGAAGTATTGTTCAGTTTTGTAATAAGCTGATAAGTGATATGAATGTACAGGTAATTGTGTATGTTCTTAAAACATGACAATGAAAATTTAAAATGTAGCCTCTGTGTTTGTGCATAATCCCAAAGCATCTTATCAGTGTTACATAGCTTTTGTACAGCTTGATCCCATCTTCCAGAAGTGTGCTGTGTTATACAGAAAGTCACACACCTTCAACACATCCTGGAGCTGCCATTTACACAGCACAACTCTTTAACTTACCATGTTTTTCAGAATTAACTTATTTTGGGGGAGGAAAATCCCCATTTGCTAAATGATACTAACCTGTCATCTGGCCTCTTAAAATCAGGTCTTTGGATTTTATAAACTGGCCTGGAGCATTTCAGTTTTTTTGTTAGTTGGATGAACATAAAGAATATAAAAAACCCTCAAATTTTGTAAATGTCTGGACTTGTCCACTGATGCACACTCAGGTATTAAGTACACTCATTCTTTCATCATTAAATTGAAAAGATCCATGACTTCCTTTAGTTAATGTGAAACTTTTTTTATTATGTTTGGTAGAGAAGACATTTTAATACATTTTTTTGCCTAAATCAAGCAGCCCACTTTGAATATTAATTTTTCTAAATGTTAGATTTTGGTGAACACTGGGAATTTGCATTTGCATTATGTTTAAATTTCAGTATTTTAAAAAGAAAATTCTGGAATATGTTGTTATTGAGCTCTCATTAAGAGAAATTGATAGGACTATTTTCTCAAATCAGTTGAATGGATGCCAATGTCAGCATGTGGAAATTTTTTCCTTAAAACAACATTCTTGTATTATTTTAACCTAGTTTTCAGTGACACTTGGTGGGTGCAATAAACTTTTTGAATTCATCTTGTAAAAATAAAAACAAAATTTCAAAATAATAGCATGAGAGAATGATTAAATAACAAAATAATTGTTCACAAATGCTCATGTTTCTCTTGGGGAGATTCAAAGGAAGTAAAAATAAATTCTAAGAAAAATAACCTTACAAAGGAAAATTAGAGGCATCTCAAAAATTATATGGCCATAATCCCATTGCTCTCTAAAAACGCAATAGCACGTACTTACTGGCAGAATGGACTGTGACCTTAGCAAGATCATTTAAGGGAGTATAGAAGACCCAGACTTGCTCTTGAAACTCATGGTGATTTTCTGTGAATAATGTTACCTCAGATTCATTGTCCTGGTCTGTGAAACAGAACTAAAGGTAACCTTCTCCCCGGGAGGATTGAATAGGAGTGAACATGCTCTTCTAACAGCTAGCCATGGTGCAGTGGGGAGCCTGACTCTAGCTGGCCTTTACTGCTTGTTACACAGGTCAAAAGTTAATGTACTCCTTATGATAAAATCTGAGAGACTCTCACAATGCGTATCTGCTGGAGAAAAAGACATTTTCGAAGTTGATTGTCGATTGTTATTATCTGGTTAAATAGATGCTAATTGTTTCAGATCATAACTGATTATGGAAGAAAGAACCAGCTCCATGCAACTGAAATCAGGGCTTTATGTCAAATCGTGTAGAGTTTGGCAAGGCTAATGTCTTCAAATTCTGAGTTTAACACAATAAGGAACCCAAACCTTTTGGAGATTTTTATTTCCATTCAAAGAGTGGAGAAAAAATTTCAATGTATGGCAAAATGTGGTTAAGAATATAATGGTTAGGTGGTTTAATTAATTAATTAATTTTACTTCATCTCCTTAGAATCACTCACCAGCACATCAGTAAACTATCATCTGCCAGAGGGTATAACATCTGTATCCATTATTACAGTGTGCACAGTAGGAGGGACAAGATACTCACTACAAGTTTAATTTGAGGTCTATTATGCCTGTACCTATAAAGGGAAAAAGCATATGGGATTCAAATTTTAGTCACATCGCAAATATATACTTGATATTTATTTGGTCTGAGGAACTATGTAAGCTAAAAGTTTAGGCTCTACACAACCCACAGAGAGAAGACATATATATTTGAGGAAAACACATTTCTATTAAATCACAGAATATTACGGAGGATTTCCTAGGGCTTCAGGAATGTGAAGCTTTACCTACTCAACCCACCAAACACACTTTGCATTGTAACTTCTAGACTTTTGAAACTGGTAATAAGCATTCAGTGTTTGTTTTCTTTCCATTTCCTTTTGGGGAGGGGCAGGTTGACATATTTGTACCACCAATACAAGAGAAAAGCTATGTTTCATGTAGCCAAGAAAATGTAAGGGAAGGGAAATGGAAGGGATGCTCACAGCACACACAACACTTACAGGCGCCAGACACTGAGGCTAACATCAGAGACACAAGAGCAGGTCACCAAGGAGATCCTTCCTCCAACAATTAGAAGACAATGAATAGTCAGATACATATGAATAAATATTTATAGAAAGTCGTGAACTAAATAAATGGAAACTCAGATTGAGGATTTTTTTTTTAAAATAAAACCTCCACTGGGGCCATTGGCACATCTATAAAACAGTGCTAGTGGATATTTAGGTAGCTGCTAAATTTAGGCTATTTATTATGGCAGCATTGGAAAGGAAATGAATTTATATCATATAAATGTTTTTAGACCAAGGAGCATGAATGCATTCCACTCGCAAAATAAAAGCTGCATTTGGAAAAAATAAAGAAAATATTGAGACAGCAGAGACAGTTGTTTTCTTTCAAATTTAATTTTGATTTTGACGGTTTTATTCCTGGGCACTAATGTACTGCCTCTACCCACTTATATCTGATGTATGTGTAGAGCCGTGGAGGACATAAAATAATATTCTCAATAATATATGCTAGTGTAGATAACTAGAACTTGACACACCATGGCCTCCCGTTCACCAGCTGGTTCATTTATTACTGAGTTGGCCAGAGTTCTCCGGATAAGACCAGCCACTTCCTCGTTTCCTCTCAGAAGTCACTTTTAATTTTAACAAATTTTAATTAGTTAAATACCAATCACATTTTCGGTGATACTTTCTTTACCCCTACCCTCATCTTGAGTGTCTTTCTGCTACGCGTTCTATCCTGAGTCGGTAGTTATTTTTCTGAGGTTATAATGAGAATAATTTTGCCTGAATGATTTGAAGCAAAGTTCACCAAATGTTGGTGTTTCTTTTTAGTGACGATGAAGTTTCTTAAGCATGGGTTCCTCTGATGTGAAAGATGTCAGTATCAAGGACATATAGAAATTCAGATTTTCAACGACTTTTTCATATTCTTTTAGTACAGCCAAGAATGTCACTAGAAATCCTCACTTGTGCCATAAGTCACTCAGCACGTGGTCAATGGAGGACAGAATTGAAGAAGAAAAAGCACCTGGTGGGAAATAGTATCTATACCCAATTCAAAAGTATTGTTTTGTGACATGCTCAAAAGTTAGAGAACATGTTAAAATAAGAACTGGGAATTCCACAGTAAGAAGTGGGAGAGCCCGCAGGCTTGCTTTTATGTAATCAAAATAAATGATTGCTTTGACAAAAGCATACATAGGAGACTGGAAACACTCTGATTTTAGAAAAATGCCACTCGACACTTTTATGGTATTTAGAAATAGGATAATCAATGTTAATAAAACAATGAATATAGCTCAGTGGCAGAGGGTGTGTTGGCCTGCATCAGGACCTGAATTCTATTCCTAGTTTAAAAGAAGAAAGAAAAAGAAAGAAAAAGAATGAATGAAAGAAAGAAAGAGAAAGAAAGAAGAGAAAATGCACGTGATTTTTCAGAAATGGCTGCTTTAATGTGACCAGATGTGGAATAACAGCATTACTATCATGGAGAAAGAGGCAAAGTGTAGCTTCTCTTACAGTAAGGCTTTATGTACCAAATTAGAAATGGTAGGAACTAGGAAGCATTCTTTTGGTATTTAGCATGCTTCTTCTAAAACAATTATTTGGGGTAATTATAGAAAACTTGGAGACAAAAAAAGAACAAATCATACAAATGCAAAGCTAGAAAGAGATATTTTTGGCCTAATATAATGTTATGTAAATAAAGGGAGTGGGAATTGGAGAAATGATGTGACTTCCCTGATTCTCCTACAACAAGGTAGGGCAGCTGAAAGTGCCCCTCCTGTCACACCTACAGTCTGCACCTGCACCCTGCGCCCCCCTCCTTTTCCCTCACCTCAATAAAACGCAGGCACATGCAACCACTAGAAAATAAGAGCAAGGAATACCAACTTAAAAGAGGAATATTCATGATTCTTTCTGAGGCCCAGTTACCATATTCCCCAGATGAAAAGAAAGAGGAAAATTTTATCTTTATAGCTAACATAAAGCAGTTGTTTGAAATCTGAGTTCATCAGAAAATATGATGTTTTAAAATAGGTTTTACTTGTCACTGAATACACAGCCCTCTAAAGAGTCTTTGCCAATATACATATTTTTTATTACTTTTGATTCTTTCCTAAAGTTTATGGTATGCATAAATTATTCCTGAGGTAGTCTCATAAGAAAAATTTTAGTAGAATGAAAAGTCGTAGAAGGAAAATGTTTTAAAACTCCAAGAAAGACTTTTCATCACACTCGATGTCTTTCAGAATATGGTTAAGCAATACATTAGTCTCTCCCCTCCTTTTAGACAGGAAAGGAGGGGAGAAGTCTAACACACACACAGCAGCTGGAGGGCACAGTGCCAGGATACCCAAACAGTAACTGGGGCATTCCTGAATTAGGACGTGTTCTCTGCCAAGTTACCCATCAGCCATGCTCTCCCTTTACAATTAGCACCTGTTGCCCCATGACAATTTGAAGGATGCCATGTACCAACTTCTAGTAAATTTGAAAATGTTATGTATATTCCTCTGATTTAAAATGGTTGCTTCTCAAATGACTTATAAACTTGAGCAGCATAAAGAAGTTTTCGACTCTGTTGGACCTAAGATTCATATGACCCTGTCTTTAGCATGCTCTTTCTACTACTGGTGCTTTCAGTGCCTTTGACAATCAGTTATGTCCTATGGTATATTTGTTACTGGGTTTCTGTAAAAGCAAGTGTAACACATATAATCACTTACTTACATATGTATACATTATTTTCTAAGATCTGTGCATGAGGAAAAATATGCACTAGTGTAAGCATGTGTGAATGTGTGTCTACTATAACATTTAAAAAGGTAACTCTGAAGAAATATTAGCTGATGAGACAAAATGGCATTTCACAAAGCGGAATACAAAGCTATTTTTTCTAGTTTCAATATTGTCATAGACTCTGTGTGTGTTTATTAATTAATAAAAATATACTTGATGTGAATCCCCAGTGCTTCAAAATGGCCCCTATAAGTGTATATATTTCACTGAGATGCACAGGTTAATTCTGGGTTCCGGGCAAGTGTCTGAGAGACTCTCTTGAGCTGTCTGTGTGACGCTTTTATTTGTGAGGTAACTAGAATAAAGGGATTGTTTTTAAAACACATATATTAAAATACAGTATTCCTGTTACAGATTTTATATCTTCTGTTCTCCTGTGTTCTCATTGCCTGTAATGCTTAACATGAAGTAGAATCTCAGTAAATATTTGATGACAGGATAGGTGCCCCTAGGTTGAAAAAGGATAGATGGACAGTGGTAAACTGATGGATACACACATGTCTATCATGGATTATTCAAGACAATGAGGCAGAACCCTGCCCTTCCCACCTGAATGATGTTTGTTTAATATGTATATCAGGTCACATAAAAAGATAAGGATATGGGTATATGACTTAATGTTCTGTTTCCATTCCTTGCTGAAGGGAATATTGACTTTTATGTTTGAAGTTCCTAGGGACTCAAAGATGAGAGGGAGTTATATATTGGGTCCTCTTTCTAGAGGAAATAAGGCAGTAGAAACTTGATGTTAATTACTGTCTTGGGTAGAGTTACTATTGCTTTGATCACACAACACCATCATCTAGTAAAGAATCTATTTGGTTTATGCCTCCACAGCACTGTTCATCACTGAAAGAATACTGGACAGGAACTCAAACAGGGAAGGAATTTAAAGGCAGGAACTGATGCAGAGGTCATGCAGGAGTGCTGCTTACAGGCTTGCTACTCATAGCTTACTCAATTTGCTTTCTTATGGAATTCAGGAACACTGAGTGATACCACTCAGATGGGCTGCATTCCCAACCCCCCAAAACACACACACACATAAAACACTAATTAAGACAGCACTTTACAGGCTTGACTACAACCTATTCTTACAGAGGCATTTTCTAATTTGAGACTCTGTCCTCTCTTATGATTCCAGCTTTGTGTCAAGTTGACATAAAAATAGCCAACACAACTGACACTTTGTCAACTACATGTTGCAAAGGATGGGGAGAAATAGCATCTTCTAGATAAGCTAGGACCTCTGTGCTCTATAGTTATCAGCATAAGACCATTCTAATCAACGTTTTAGCATGAAAGGATGAGGGCTCAAGGTTTACAACAAGCAGATGAGGAACTGTAACAGATGATTTCATGGGGAGTAAGAGTCAGCAAGCTGTAAAGGTAAGACTTCTGGGAGGTTAGTTAGTGATGACCTCATGTTCCCTGTTAAGCCAGCACAAGGAGGTTTCCCTAAGAATATTTTCACCTTCCCCATTCTCTTGTTTCTTCCGAGCAGAGGAATAACATCCTCTGGGGAACATGTCCACGTTTGAAATAGTGTATATAATTATTTAGCTGCCAAAATTACCTTTATTTTAATGTTTATAGGACTATTTATTTAGTTATTTATATTTGGATTTTAGAATTTGCTAATCCCTTGTAAGCTGAAAAATTAAAAAATAAGTATCGACCAGTGGACATCTGCAACAAAGTCCTTAACTGAATTCTACCTCTATAGTCTGGTTAGGTGTATTTAAATTATTTTCTGTAAAATACCCAAGGTGGTATTCTTTGTTTATTTATCATTATTTATTATAATGCATTAAGTTAATGCATTAAGGGTTAGGCTTCAAACTGAGTCTTATTTGAGTAAGTCGCCTTACATACATTAAATGTCATTAAAATAAAACTATTTTCCTGCTAATGTGTTCAGGGGAGCATCCCCTATAGCTTCAGGAAAACCAGGTACAAAATCCCGAATATCAACTATAGATAAGGAAAGAAAGAATATGACACCCAAGA
>CM053758.1:68498500-68537585 GCA_028658305.1 Pachyuromys duprasi | reverse complement strand
ATTAACCTCCTAGGAGTCTCACCCTTAAAGCTTACTGTTCCTTGCTTCCCATGGAGTCATCAACTGTTAATAGTTTCTGAGCAGCCTTGCTAGCCCACAGAGGAGGACAGTGCAGCAGGTCCTGATGAGACCGATAGAATAGGGTCAGATAGAAGGGGAGGAGGACCTTCCCTATCAGTGGATTTAGAGAGGGGCAGAGAGGAGATGAGAGAGAGAGGGTGGGATTGAGGCAGAATGAGGGAGGGGGCTATAGCTGGGATACAAAGAAAATAACCTGTAATTAATATAAAAAATAAAAATTAAAAAAATACTTTCTCATTTGCTGTGGTGAACCTTGGCCCCTCATCTCTTCATGCTGAAATGTTGACTGGATTGATCTTATGCAGACAACCACAGTGTCCAAAGGTCCTATATTATCTAGATTGTGCTTTTTTTTTCCCTCATCATCTCCAACGTCTGATTCTTAAAATCTGTCTGTCCACCTCTTATTTTATAGTCCTTTGGATAAAATGACTTTGGATATAGAAGTTCCTATTTATAGCTTTGTACTCTGCACATTTGTTCTTTGCACTTTAATCTATTATGAGTTTGTACACTGTACAAAGAAACTTTTCTGATGAGGTTCATTAATTTAGAGGCCCAGAAATACAAATTTAGAGGACAGTTTGGTACTACATCCATTAATCAAAATAATGGTAGGAGTTCCCCTCTGGGACATATGAGCTCTTCAACCATGAGTTCTTAGCCAGAACTACAGAAGCAGGCGTGTGTTTCTGTCTGTGGAACAGACCTTACATATAATCAGATTGATTTCCCATGTGTTATGACCAAAGTATGCTGTATCTTTAAGAACAAGGGTTTACTATCAAGTTCTGATGGGAACCCGAGAACAATAGTAATAGCCTGTGTCATGGTTAATCTTTTTTGTCAAATTCAAAACATCTGGAATTAATCTAAAACACAAAAAGCTGGTATCTTACTTATAGCATTATTGCTGTGAGGAGACATCATGCTCATGGGAACTATTTTAAAGGAAAACATTTAATTGGCCCTTGTTTATGAATCAGAGGTTTAGTCCGTTGCCATGGTGTCACATAGGCAGACATGGTGCTGGGCAGTAGCTGAGAATTCTGTACCACAATCCACACGCAGTAGGAAGAGAGAGAGAGACTGGGGCTGGCTTGAGCATGTGAAACCTTAAAGCCACCACCAGGAACAGACTTCCTCCAACAAGGTCACACCTCCAAATAGTGCCATTCTTTATAAGCCTACGGGAGCCATTTTCACTAAAACCAACTTATTTCACTTTCTGGGCCCCATAGGTGCATAGCCATATCATAATGCAAACATGTATTCAATCCAACACAGAAGTCTCCATAGTCTATCACCACCTCCACACTGTTTAAGAGGTCAAAGTCTCAATGTCTCTTCTGAGATTCATGGCAATCTCTTAATTGTAACCTCCTGGAAACTCAAAATTAAAAAAGATCACATATTTGCAATTATAATGACACAGGGTATTTGAAATGGAAGACTCACTACTATCCCAAAGGTACAAAGGTACCTTTAATCCAGATGTTTTGAAGTGAGAAGATCCACCTTTACTCTGGGTCACACTTTTGCTGGAAAAGGAAGGACAAGGAAGAAGGAGGCATGCTTTTTCTTTTCCTGCTTGCTCTCATTGTTGCTAGCAATTCCATTCCTTCACTAGCATTACAGCCTGCTTCTTCGTGATTCCTGAAGATACAGAGAAAACTAAAAGCCAGTAGAGAATTACAGGCTTGTGGACTGAAACTCCTTTTTAGTCATATGAAGTTTGTAAAATAGTATGATTTCCTACAGTTTTTCCAAAACTCCAAAAGAGTAGTAGCTTTCCCTTCTATTCCATTCTCTGCCCTATCTTCTCTAACCTCTCCCCTCTTAGAGATCCTCTCTATTATCCTCCTTTTGATAAATTAATTGATATTTAAAATTTTAGTTATTTATAAGATTTAAGTATTTGTCTCAAAAACACCTTTCACTATATACACAGCCATTAATTGTGCAACAAGAGGTAAAACACTCCAACATAAATTATCCCAACGAAGGAAGTAAGCATTTTTATTTGTATTGTTGAACATGAAGCACAGGAAAATACACTGTGTTTTTTAACCACTGGCTCTTCAATGACAGACAGATTATAGCAATAGAATTTGCAATTGAATACTCTGGTCCATTCAACACTGAAGGATTCTCTCACACTTAACATGCTTGTAAGGAATTCATCAAATTCCAGTCAGGACTTTCTGTTTGTAAGTGGTTACAATAAGTCTTTTTACTTCAGGACACTCTAGGAAAATCTCTCATAGGTGGAGCCTGGGTTCCTCCCCTCCCCCTCACACACACGGGTAAATATGTGTAGGGTTGAACTATGAGCCAGTAAAAGTAGAAAATAAATGTTGGGGAAGGGGAGTGTGAATAGAACATAGGTAGCACTGGAGCAGAAAGAAAGCTATGGCAATGGGTGAGAAGGTTGAAGAGGTTGAAGGGACTTGGGAGGGAGGAGAATAAACAAAACACAGTTTTTGAAAACAACATAATTCATCCTAAATTGTATTCTCTCATGAAAATAAAAAGGAAAAAAAAACTCCCTATAACCATATATACCTATAGTATGAAATTATCTATTCTCACAGGGGAAGGGAATGCTAACACTCTCCTGTTGAAAGTAGAAAACAGGAAATATGCACAGTTAACAAATTAAATACCTCCAAAGATGAAAACAGTGATCCTATTATATGACAGGTTAAGGAGTTTGAATACATTGGTGTAAGAATCTTGTATCTAGTAGTTATTGTAGAAAGTATGTGATTTCAACCCATCCGGTATCCTTACATACTACCTTTTTAAACAAATAATATGAATAATTCATTTAAGGGATTATGTCTATAAGACTGACTTTATATCAAGTACAATTATTTGTTGAATTTATTAAAATTCCTGTTTTGTCACACACACCAGAACACACACTTACACATACATGCAGGTGCACATACACGCAAATAAACAGGAGATACAGAACGAACCACTGACTGAATAAAATTTGCATGTCTCCAAGGACTCACTATTTTACTGATAAAATCAGCAGATAGGAGATGATGAGAGAAATCTAAGCAACCTTTTTAAAGAGAATATATAGCTCTCCGGCCAAAACAAGATTTGATTCATTGGTATTAGCTGAGCTTAAGGAAAAAAAAAACTCAAATGGAAAGTGTGTGATAGCAATGGCAACTCAGAAAAAGGAAGAGAAAACCAATGTGGAAATGTACTACTGAACAGTGTCCAAGGAGAGGTAAGTAGAAGCTCAGTCACATGTATTGTCTCAAGGTAGCATAGTGGTCTTCTGCAGCTCAGTCCCTTAGTGTTTGCTCCTTCTAGGGAGAAGTTTGTTCTTGGAAGTCATCCAGTTTGAGGATACTGAGTTCATCTGTTCCTTCAGATAATAGAGTCTTAAATGCATCAGTTTAAAACTAAGCTCAAGAACTCAACTGGAGTTTATGAAGTTCCTAAAACTGAGTAGATTCACTAGACCACACCTTCCAAAATCATATGGAAGATACAAGAATTTCTGAGTCATTCATAAATAGCTGGTCAGCCTGAAAGTTGCAGAGATCAGCCAATCTGCCTTGCAAACTCAGATACTAGCAAAATTACTTGGAAACTATTCAAATCAAGTGAATCACCCGGAGAGGATACTCTCCTAACTCTTAAGCTGTCTTTAGGTTGGGCTATGCCCTCCGCATTTTCAGCTTTCGTGAGTTGTCATCTCTGTTCTGTGAATATTTGGTGATGAAGATGTGTTTGAGTCATTTCTGCTACTATAAGTCACAACTGACTTCTTTGCTTGTAAGTAACACTCCACCCCCCAAATCACACTGGCTCTCCAAGTTGGACTTTGTTAGTCTTTGTGGTGATTTGAACTGTTTTAGGTTCTTTATCTGGAGAAAGTAGGCCTTTGTTTTACTTTTCCCAGGCTTAGGGTCGCAGTGAATACAAACTGTAGTGTGCAATAACAAGGTAATACAGTTACACCTAGTTCCAACAATTTAAACCCTTCCTCATGTTTCATCTTTGGTCTCTGACAACCATTTGCATAGTTTCTATTGACATAGATTTTCCTTCCTGAATATTCATATAAATATAATTTAAAATTTTGACTTTGTGCCTTTCCCCATTTTTAGTATCCTGCTTTTGATATCTGTCTATCCTTTGTATAATTTCTGTAGTTAATTTATTTTCCTTGCCAGATAGTATTCTCTTGTACAGATATATTCATACATTACTTAATTCTACTCATCAGTTGGTGGAGTAGAATACTATTTATGAATTGGACCACTATGAATATGTTCAGCACAGGAAGTTTCTCTCTGTGTATAGTAGGTTCTAATTGGTAAAATACATAGAAGTAGGATATCAGTGCCTAGCATATTGTTTTTATGTACACTGACTTGTTTCATTTTTTATTTTTTCTTCAAAAATTTTTCATTATATATCTCGATTGAAGCTCCCTCCCTCATCTCCCCCAGTCCCACCCTCTGTCTCTCTTCCCCTTGTCCCCCTTCCTTAGTCCACTGAAAGGGGGAGTTCTCCACTATGGCCATCTTCCCATAGCTTGTTAAATCTCATAAGGACTGCTTGGATCCTCTTCCTCCATGGCTTTACATAGCTGCATCATCAGGGGCAAGTGATCAGATAGCAGACAACTGAGTTCATGATAGAGGCAGTCCCTGATTCCCTCCCTCAGAGATTCACATGAAGACTGAGCTACCAATTGGCCACATCTATGCAGGGGGTCTAGGTCCTCTCCATGCATGGTCCTCCATTGGTGCATCAGTCTCTGCAGGACCCCCTGGGCTCAGATCTTTTAGTTTTGTTGTTCTCCTTGTGGGGCTCCTTCCTGTTCACATATGTGGTACATCTACACAATGGAATACTACTTAGCTATTAGAAACAAGGAAATAATGAAACTTGTAGACAAATGGTAGGAACTAAAAGAGATCATCCTGAGTGAGATAAGCTAGAAGCAGAAAGATAGGCATGGTATTCATTCCTTATTAAGTGGGTATTAATTGTATAATATAGGACAACCATCTATACACATAAAGAAGCTAAACACCATTGAGGAGCTTGGGAGGATGCTTAAATCTCATTCAGAATCGCAAACAGGATAGACACCAGAAGTGGTGGAAGAGAGGAAACAGGATGGGAGTCTAATATAGAGGGTCCTCTGAAAGGATTCACTCAACAGGGAACAAAACAGATGCTGGGACTTTGGATAGAATTCTAGAATTTTTAATTATGTAGAAAATAAATGATAAGAATGATTGTATCTCCCACACCACTAGTTAGGAAAGTTTATAGAATAGAATGCAAACTTCAATCAACCTGGCTTATAATTTCTTTCATTTCTCATTGATCTGTATTTTGAGGAATTAAACTTCAGAACTGTCCCAGTTCTGGAGATACAGTTCTTGTCTGTGAAAAGAACCTTTGAGTTGTTCATGCCTCTTCTTCCCTTAACAAGCATCTTTTTACCTATAACAACTATCCATCACAAATTTCACCCAACATTAATTTATGCATTTCACAAAGTCAATTTGGATTTTAAGTAGGAGGACTGTAGCAATCCTGGATGACAGGGCCATTTCTCCAGTCCACTATCTTCATAGTGCAAGATACTATATCCTACTAAGTTACAGCATTAAAATGGACAAAACAAAGCTCAGTGAATTCTTTTAATATTTTTCTCCTTTAAATATATGTGACATCACCCATATTCTAGATTATATAGCCTCAACATCACAAACATTCGTCTTGGAAGAGTCGATGACAAAAAGAAGGTAATAGGAGTCTCATGTGTCTTTTAAATCTTCTTGCTTTCTATAAACAGTGAATTCTCCTATGCATCATACCTGTGTCTTCAGTGGAAATCCAAAATTGCATTTTGCTCACAGAAAGTTCTGTAATAAATAGTTATTCGAGAGTACATGTCTAATCTGGCATATTGTGTTCTTTTTCATCTGTAAAGACGTTGTTCCAAAAATAGGTGGAAATTATCCACACATATAATTCTCTAATAGTATCATCATGTAATTTAGTGGAAAGAAATTAATTCAGCTAATTTCAGGTCCATTAAGTTATTTGCTTCATAGATTTTACTAAGTAGAGTGGGTGGCTTAAGGAAGGCAAAGATGGGCTAATATGGATGAAACTTGAAGCAACAGCTGAAGGGCCTTATAGGGACATCCTTGGTGAGTCAGGTCTTACTCTGCATTCCTCCTGCTCTTTCAGTTCTGATAGATGCTATCAGGAGGAGAGACATCATTGACTCAGACAACCGAAGAGGAGCACTTTCACCTTAGAACCGGCTCTCCTCGAGTGTTATGTTTTGCTACATCCTAAAGAACGGTGTATCTGTTCATTTTCCTGATGGAAGGATTGTCAATGCCTTTCACTGAGGGAGCCTCCTAACATACATGGAGGCCAAGATTAGAGGAGAAATGTATATTTCCTTTCTGTGATAAACTTCAGCACTTGATATACACTCCTTAGATATTTCAACACCGGTGGATTTACTGGACAGCCCGGAATAGTCAGACAGAATTAGGACATGGAAGAACTCCAATGAAATAGTTTATTTATTTATTGCAAGTTATTTACTTTGTATCCCCATTTTTAGCCCCTCCCTCATCTCCCTCCTAGTCTCACCCACCCTCCCTTTTCTCCCCCTACCCCCTTTCCCTAGTGCCCTGATAGGGGAGGACTTCCTCCCCTTCTACCTGACCCTAGCCTATCAGGTCTCATCAATGCTGGCTGCATCATCTTCCTCTGTGGCCTGGCAAGGCTGCACACCCCAGGGGGAGGTGATCAGAGAGCCAGCCACTGAGTTCATGTCAGAGACAGCTCCTGCTCCCCTTACTAGGAAACCCACTTAGAAAGTGAGCAGCCTGTGTGCTTAATCTGAGCAGGGGATCAGGGTCCTCTCCATGTATGGTCCTTGGTTGGAGTATTGGTCTCTGCAGGGCCCTCTGGGTCCAGGGTTTTTTGCTCTATTGGTCTACTTGTGGAGTTCCTGTCCCTCTAGGTCTTTCTATCTCCCCCTTATTAGAAAAGAATTCCAGCACTCTGCCCAAAGTTTGGCTATGGTCTCAGTATCTCCTTTGATACCCTGGTGGG
This sequence comes from Pachyuromys duprasi, assembly GCA_028658305.1. Classification (NCBI taxonomy): domain Eukaryota; kingdom Metazoa; phylum Chordata; class Mammalia; order Rodentia; family Muridae; genus Pachyuromys; species Pachyuromys duprasi. The sequence continues at coordinate 68,530,370 of CM053758.1, read as the reverse complement.
TTGAGGCTTTCAGAGGTCCCCTGTGGAAGGCTCCTGTCTTGTTCCTTGTCTTCGCCCACTTCCAATGTCCGTCTTGTTTGCTATGAGTGAAGTTTCAGCCTCTTCCCTAGGATCTTCATTATTTAAAATCTTTAGGACTATAGATTTTAGTATGTTATCCTATATTATATGGGTAATATCCACTTTTAAGTGAACATATACCATATGTGTCTTTCTGCTTCTGGGTTACCTCACTCATGATCATCTTTCCTAGTTTCCACCATTTGCCTGCAAATTTGATGATTTCCTTGTTTTTAATTGCTGAGTTGTATTCCATTGTGTAAATGTACCACACTTTCTTTATCCATTCCTTTGTTGAGGGACATCTGGGTTGTTTCCAGATTCTCACTTTACAAATAAAGCTGCTATGAACATAGTTGAGCAAATGTCCTTATTGAATGGCGAAGAATCACTTAAAGAAATGCTCAACATCCTTAGTCATTCAAGAAATGAAAATCAAAATGACCCATCAGAATAGGTAGGGTAAAAAACTCAAGGGATAATGCATGCTGGAAGGGTTGTGGAAAAAGGGGTATCCTCCTCCATTGCTGGTGAGAATGTAACCTTGTGCAACCACTTTGGAAATCAATGTTCCTCAGACAATTAAGAATACTGCCACCTCAAGATCCAACTATGCTACTCCTAGGCATATACCCCCAAATACAAAATATTTTAAAGCAATTAAAGGGTAAAGTTTCCAAGGACAGACATTTAGAGTCAGCAGAAATCTACATGTAATACATGTAGCTCTCAGAAACATTATTGTCAGGAATTCTGTAGTAGCAACATTGCAGATTCTTGAGGAAAATACGTATAGTCATGTTTTATCTGTTTTTTCTTTTCTTTTGATTTCTTTTCTTGTGTTGTTTTTGTAGTTTTGAGGTAGACTTGCAGCTCTGTTTTATTTGTATGAGCCTTTTGCTCATATGATTTTTTTAAAAAAGTGTTACACTTGAAAAGAACTTGGGGAAACACCAAAGGAAACCTATAATTGCTTAAATATTCAACTTCTCTAAGTTACTGATGGCAGCTGGTCAAGCAGTCTTTTCTTGTAGTTTCCAGTTTAAAAGGAAATGCTGCCAACAAACTCTCACCAGCAAAGCCATCAGCCTGGATACTTTCTTTGTCTCAGAAACTATGGAGTGGAAGTGGGAAGGGCTGTACCTCATCTGACAGGGAAGCCCAAATCTTTTATTGATCTAACTTCATTCTTGGCTCCACTTAAAAAAAAATGTACTATATATCAAGCATCTATCCATTATAGTGCACCAGACTGGGTAGCTTAGAAATAACTAAGAATGGAAAATGGTCGCTACAAATGGTTATTTTATAATCTAGTGCCAGATAGAGCCATACTGATTTAGGGATGCAAAGACTTAAAAGAATGCTAGAAACCACGCCTGATTTCATCGTCTCATGGTTTCAACTTCTATGCATTGCCTTCCTTAATGGAGGAGGATTACTTATGTGTCTCACCTTTCTGTTTCAAGAAATATTACGCTTTTATCTATATTTTGATAAATGTATTATTTCAATTTTATGTATAAGAAAACTAAGTGTGAAAAAAATGATTTGCTTAAGATAGTAACATCGAAAAAAACGAACATTATTTTGTTCTTAGGTTGTCATATTTAACTATACCAGTTCTGCCTAGGACACACTTTGATCATTATGTCAGAAGTCTATTGTAATACTTTAAATGTGAATCCAGTGTTCACATCTCAAATTCAAATGCAAGAGAGAAAAAGGCAATTTCAGGTGAAGAGAAGAAAAATAAGCAAGGGAATAAGAAAGGAAGTGAAACATAGAATGGAATTTAGAATAAACACAAAAGCTGAAAGAAGAAAAATGGCCCAAGATATGCAACAGTAGAGAAAAGAAATAAGCTCTCAGAGGTTAAAATACTTAAAAAAAATATTTCTTCCAGAGTATGTATGTATGTATGTATGTATGTATGTATGTATGTATGTATGTATATATGTATGTATGTATGTATGTGTGTGTGTATTTGTGTATGTGTATATGCATTCATGCAAGGATGTATTTATTTACTTACTTATACAGCTACTTACAGGTTCTGATTATGTAGCCTAGACTATCAGCAACTTTGAATATGCTATCGGCTTGCTAATTTGAATTTTAGGGATCTCTAGGGTTGACCAGTAAGCTAATAAGAAAGAAGACCATGTATTGACTAAAAATATTTAAGGTTTGTTCTTCAGCACCCTCAAAGTGGGAAAAATTGTAGAACTGCTTTTAAGAGTGTGTAAAATTGAAATGGTGATTACTATTTTAACAAATCATATTTAAATTAAAAAGTAGGGTAAGTAAAATAAAAATTAAAGGAAAATGAGAGTTAATTATAAAAATAAGCATGTGTTTATACTATCTTAAGAATTTTAAATGGAACCAATGAAGAATACTTTTTGACATTCCTATAAGTTGAACACTACGACTGAGATAAGCTTGCCTGGAATGCCCAGAAGCCATGGTGAGTGCTGACAAAGACTCCTCATTAACCTTTGTTTGTTATGTCTTGAAGCTGCAAAATGTCAGGTTTAGTGCACAGTCTTGAAAGATGCAATCCTAAACATAATAATCTTGAATACTAAAATCCCAACATCGGCACCACCAAATCTAATGTTTGTAAAGTATCAAATCCTAAAATTAAAAAAATCCAAAAATAACTCAGAAATTATAAAATTTTTATAATATTTTTGAAAGCCCTTAATCTCTCTTTTTCCTATTTTTCTCATTATTTCAATCTGTGAACATCACCCTTTACAAGTTGATATCATACACATCCCATTTTTCCATCACCTCCAGCACCAGAACTACAGATGATATTAATGACTTTCAGAATTCTAATTTGTCTCTGCAGTATCTTGCAAATTTAATTCCATAATGTGAGCTACCACAATGATGTACATTGTGCATGTACAAAACACCATTGAGATGTTCACAGCAACTGACAGTATGCCTATTTTGTATAACTTCACTCATAAAACATAGAAGCTAAAAGGAACATTTGACGTTTACATAACATACCCCAAAGATAAATTATGCATAAAGAGAAAGACGTGGTCCTGAAGAGATGGCAGGTTGAGCATCACTATTATAGTTTGAAGTTTTGAGTCACTAATGAAATAGTTGCCTCCTGTTCTCTCAGGCTGTAGTTTTAATTGTATTCATATTAATTTACTGTATGCTACTTTTTCTTTTTGTGGTTCTTCTCTGAGATGACTGTTCCCTTTTGAATTCTTATGTGTCATAAGGCATTAAGAAGTCCATTTTTATGTACTCTAGTCATACAAATGGCAAATTTAGAGAAGGCAATACCTGAGGTCACACAATGCCATGAGGAGCCTGTTTAATCCTACTATAAACATAGTTATTCTCAACTTTAGTAGCTTTCACTTGTTTCTTCAGGAAAGTGTAGATTTGATTTATTCTAAGTTTCTAGGACATTATCAACTGGACAGAATGTCAAAGCTAGCTGAACTTTCTGTTGTTTCTGTATCATGTGACTAATCTATTACCATAATTTAGTAGTCTATTGTTCTTATATAATGGTTTTTTTTTCACAAGAATTTTAGTTTGGGGAGTATAATCTTTTGTATTTGGTGTTTGATGTTTGAGATTTAAGTTAAGAGATTTCAATCATTGAGTAGTTTCCTAATAGAGACCACAGTGTCTTTGGGAATTATGATCAGTGCTGAAAAAAAATGCGAGTGAATTAAGAATGTTAAATTAGAAATTTTTATTTGAGTCTGGCTTTCATTTTTCATCATATTATTTGAAAAAAAAAAGTAAACTCTCTGAGCTCCAAACTCCTCCCTGTAACATGACACGATCAACATAATCACAAAATAAATGTGCAGTTTTACTTTCTGCTTTTCTTTTTCCATAATCTGTATGTGGTATGAGAACCTACCTTCATCTTCTCTAGCACCTATTGCTTAACACCTAGTAGACTTTCAAACAGTAAGTATTCGACAACAAAATCAATTTTGATAATATTTCTTGATAATGTACAACTCTATCATTGTATGAATGTTCACTAGAATATTTGGGTTTGTTTATGAAGGTTTTTCTCCTTCTCAATTATTATTCTGAATAATAAGCACTGATTATTCTGGGATAGTGTCCAACATGGCTCCTGCCTGTGACAATGGGAACACCTGTTCTTTATTTGGTGTAAAAGCAAAGCAGAAAGAACCTGACTTAGAGCTAGAACTACTTAATACAGCACAAAGGGACAAAATTTCAAACAGTACAAATTTTGCTGATGAAAATGTAGTTCTATAAGTACAGAGCACCTCTCCTGGGATCTTGTTAGCACAGCAAAATCTTAACCCCACTTTCACCCCCAGAGATGCTCAGTCAGAATATACACTTAAAACCCTCAAGCCAAGTGATTCCCATTCCTGCTGAATTTGAAAAGCCCTGCGCTCCAACCCCTCTCACACTCAGAAGCAACCTACAAGCTCCCAATTTCTGTATTATGTTTTGGAAATGAAATCTGGTACAGAAGGAAACAAACATTTATAAATATCCTACTCTGTGTAAGGAATAAGGGAGAAATTCTGACCCAAGGAAACCTGCAAAACTTTTCAAGTTCTGTTATCCTATTATCTCAGAACCATGACAGACAACTACAACTCCACCTGCCTGAAATTGGTTAGCCCATCTGCCCAGAACTATTACAGACAACTGTACCTTTGTGTTCCTGAAGTTTTGCATTGGAATAGTAACTTAATGTGGAGACTTTAATAGGCATATTTTCACATCCTATCTCCTCTTCTTATTTGAAATGTAGTACTAATCATCATCCAGCACTCATGCATCCCAGTAGGAAAGAATACTCATTCCAGAGGGCTGGAAAAGCAAAGGTCTCATTCATAAAGCCCTTGACACATTTCTCTATTCACACTAAGTTCTCAACAAACACTAGATGCCACTCTAATCAAGTCATTCATTACTAAATAATACTTCCTATTTAATATAGATAAATCTTTCACCCAAAGTCTTAGTGGAGAGAGTGCTAACTCTTCTGTTTTCTAGTCAACACTCTTATGTTAACGCACTTGAAATTTAAAAAAGAAATTCAAAACAAATACACCTATTTACAAAGTCATTATTTTGCCCTATCCCTCCTCTTTTGCAGTTTATCTATTTTAGTCAAATCAATTATTGTACTATTTATGATTAACTTCTCCTACCTCAGTTAGGAATTTCTTTAATGTAAGGGATTGTATTTTACTAGTATGATGAATGTCCCATCTGTCTTGCATAACAAAATAGTAAATGATTTTATGTAATATTTGTCTAGACATGATTTTCTCAGCTCATCTCTACTTCAATCAAAGCTATGTCATGATTTATTGCTCCAGAGGGATCTATCATAGTTCTTTTAAATCTTGCAATCAGTTGCTTCACAAACTCTTCTGTGTGAGAAGCAGACCATTCATCCAGCAGTTTGCATTTATTATTAAAATGGCATCAAGTTATCTTTTATTTAAGGAACTGGGTAGGAAAATTCCATTTGTGAAATATTACTGGTTAGTCATGCCACAAATAAGCCTAAATATCCTCTATAATTCTGGTTGTTTGGCAAAGAAAAAAATCTTACAATGAGACAAAGGGAAAGCTGCTTAAATATGAATCTTTTGCTACAAAGCAAATAATTTAACCAAGTGAAATTATTACTGACAGTGATCACATTTATCCCATATCTATTTCTATTAGCTTGTTAGTGACAAGATGAAAAAAACAACAAACAAACAAACAAAACCAAGGCCATTATCTTGGCTGTTGTCTCAGTAAAACTTAAGTTTAAAATGTTTCTCAGCTTATTTTAACCTCTTGGATATTACCCAGGTAGGCTCCATTTCCCAGAGAATAAGAAGTAATGTATACAGTATTTGAGCGTAGCTTGGTAGAAATCGGGATGGAAGCATCTTTAAACTGCAGTATAAAAAAATAAAGAATCCATTAACTACACCTCAGTGCTTAACAGTTTGTGCTTTCTGACTAGGAGAGTGTCGTAACCAGTAGGACATCTCAATTCAACTGCCCTAGGATGTAAGTCTTATATCAAATACTTTGTAACTGCATCAAGTAAGACAATTTAATTAACTTCATTAAATTCTGTGTTTTAACTTATAAACCTGGAATTTCTAAACTTCAGAGCACCTGTGAAGATTTAAATGATGTACATAGAAAAAATGAAGGATGTGTGTATGTACAATATCTATGTCATCTCAAAGGCAAACGGGAAGGTGTGGTCATGTCTAACGCATGTAAGAAGATTATCATCACATGGTGGGAGCTGACATTGCGGAGCCTCTCACATCATCGTGGAGGTATGCATGAGTGTGTAATTACTGTAAGGCCTAGGAGTCATGGTTCTCTAAAAATTAGATTTGTGAATCCTATTCATTATGCTTCAGATTAGTGATGATTCCACTGGAAAATAGTGTGATGTGTCCACACTTAAAGAGAAAAGTAGAGCCTGAAACTTTACAAAGGTCCGTATAAAATTAGAATAAAACTTTCAAGGTGATGGTGACTATGAGGGAGTTAAACAGACATCATTTACAGAAAAATTCCTGAGTTTGGGGGTCTGTAATACCTACTGGGAAGGCACTGTCTGCAAAGCATTCCAAAGACAGAAAACTGGATGCCATTAACTTCCTCATATTGTAAAATAAGTGATGTTCTGATAGTTTATATAATATGCTTAGGGACAAACCACCCATCACTTGGAAAGAAGGTGCTAGAATTAAGACAGCCTCTGACTTCACAGGGAGTACACACAACAGACTTACAATGGATGATATTAGGAGAAGCTGACAGAACTACTTGTTAAGAAACTACTGAAAGGAAGTGCAGTGATGAGCACACAGCAATGAACCCTCACAACTGCAATGCTGCATTCCTAATGCTATTTAGGGAGGCTCTCCTCAGCCTGAATAGCTAGTATAGAAATTCTGGGTACTCTGTACATTGTGCCCCAATTAGTGACATGACTTATTCATATGAACAAAACCAATTTTGGTTACTGTGTCTTAAGCTTTTCCACCCGTAATCAAGATTGGAAATATTGAGCAAGTTTCTGGAACCATGATACAACCTATCAATTACTCATTGCTACGTCATGCCCATCTACTATGCCCCACATTGAGTTTATCTGTTGTTATTTCCATGTGGAAAAAAATAAACCAAAAACAAACAAACAAACAAACAAACACAAAAAACAACTTGACAACCTTGTGCTGTGATGTTGCTACCTCCCCTTAAAACACATAGAATAGGGCCAGATGAAAGGGAAGGAGGACCTCCCCTACCAGTGGACTGAGGGAGGGGTATAGGAGGAGAAAAGGGAGGGAAGGTGGAGTTGGGAGGGGCTGAGAGAGGGGGCTACAGCTGGGATACAAAGAGAATAAATTGTCAAAGACCTCAATATAAAACTAGACACACTAAAACTGTTAGAAGAAAAAGTGGGGAAAAGCCTTGAACTCATTGGCACAGGAGACAACTTCCTGAACATAACACCAACAGCACAGGCTCTAAGAGCAATAAATTGTAATAATCAAAAAAATAAAAAATAGGAAAACACTTAGAATAGATGGCAACAATTGGACATGTTCAAAAGACTTTAAAACACATGATAGGTGTGTAATTCATACAATATAGTAATCTAACCACCAGAGGCATTCAAGTTACTTTTTTTTTGTTACTTTTCACTGTGTTTTTCTGTCTTCAAGCACAAAGATCCACAGGAACTATAAGTGTATCCTGTTAGCTCTTGGATCTGTCAGCATCCATATTACAGACACACTTGGAGAAAACACAACTCTTTCGCCAGAAGGTGACTGTGTTCCACAATGCCAGTTCCATCTTCCTCCTGACAGCCTCATCCAAGCAGCTGCCACCCAAGAACACCAGTTCTCATATGTCTGAACTGGTTGCCAGCCTACTTTTATGTTTTATTTGAAATTAAGTGCCATCATACTAGGAGGATGGAGCTGTCAAGACCCATATGCAAAGATTGGCTGAATTACCTAGTGGCAGGCAGGCCCTGGGTGGCTACAGGGAGGAGGGATTTGAGCCATCACACACAGCACAGCTTAAAAATGATTACTTTGAGGGAGCTTGCAAAAGAGTTCAAAAGCAAAAGAATGAATTAACCAGTCAGGGCTTTAGTCTGCTCCAGTTTGATGTTATCCTCTGCCCGGCTCCTGTCCATTAACTTAATGAAAGAAAATCAAATTAATTATTTAATAAAAAAGATTTTCTTTTTAAATGAAATCCATTGCTGATCAAAGTAGATAATGGTTGTATGAACAATTTGAACATCATAATGCAGAGTCCATTCTCTTACTACATTTAAACATTAGACTGGACTTTGCCATGAGACTGGACAAATGCCTCCTGCCAATGTCCATCAGAGTACTGGCTGTTCTCTGATGATAACCCTGGAGCTTTGGCAAAGCAGTTGTGTAATAGTACACTGATATTTTCCCTGGATTTATTCACCAGATATCATATCCCTCTGTTGTAAAAATTACAGGAGTATGGAGCCTGATGCAGCTAAGTTATTAGACCTGTAATCTTTGCAAATCACTTCTTTCTCTTGATCTCAGATCTCTCATCTATGTGGTTATATAAATATCTACTACCCCATACGTTTGTGTAAGAAACATCAATGAAGCCTGGTATATAAGAAATATTCAGTATATGCATTCCAATTTGCTTCTATTTATGTGACAGATATCATAACCAAAACCATTTAGAAGAAGAAAGGGCTTGTTAAACTTACATTTTTTAGGTATCAGTCTATCATTGAATAAAGACAAGGTAGGACATCAAGCTATAACTGAAGCAGAAAACATGGATGAAGGCTGCTTACTGTATTTGTCCTAGGTTCACATTCTTATACAGCCTTAGACCTCAGTGCCGAAGAATGAATGACACAGTGCACTTGACTCCACTACATCAGTTACTAATCAAGAAAATCCACCAATGGACAGTAGGATAGGAAACTCTTCCATTGAGTTTCCCTCTTCATAGGTATATCAAGTTGATAACAATAATTACCCATCACTTGTTCCATCCTAATTTCTTAAACACTAATCTATCCTACCCAGGTTTAAGTTTAGAGAAAGTAGGCTTAGATTTTTCACCAAACCTACTTTACTTAGGATTCTTTAGCATCTTTGCCTCCCTTCCAACATGCCACAATGTTAGATAGGAAATTTATAGGGAGCAGGGTTGTAGTCCTCTTTTAACTACTTCCTGCTAATCAGGGTTGATAGGTCATTAGGTGATTACCAGACTCAATAGTCAGGATACCAGCAGTCCAGTCCCAAAGGCCAACACAAAGGCAGTGAAGTCACAAGACCAAGTTGGATTGCCTGGAGAAGCTCTCTGGAATGTTTCTCTCAAGTGACAAAGCACAACAATGTCAAAACAAAAAGTGCCGTCTCACTCTGCGTTGGCCTCTATGCATGTCCTCTCCTCAAAGTCCACCTTACTAAGTCTCAGCAGGCCAGAGTCATGCCTCTGGCATGTGAGGGATGACAATGAAACATCACATGCCCTCTCACAAACCAACCTGGGCAAAACATCACATGACCAGCTTGCAAAAAACATCACATGACAAAATTCAGTCTTTAAAGAAATTTCCACTTCAAGAGATCATTTGAAGAGGTATCATAGGTTATGGCTGCAAACAATTAGGCACTTCCAGTTTTAAGAAGAAATAGTGTCCACATAGTGCAGGTGCCCAGTTTTTAGCTCATGAAGTTCTTCCACTAAGATAATTTATTGGAGCGCTATAAGGAGAGCAACAGAATCAAAAAATCTGAGCACAGGGATCTCTCCTGAGACTGATACTCCAACCATGTACCATGCATGCAGATAACCTAGAACCCCTGCACAGATGTAGCCCATTGCAGTTCAGTGTCCAAGTGGGTTCCATAGTAATGGAAACAGGCACTGTCTCTGATATGAACTGATTGGCCTGTTCTTTGATCACCTTCCCCTGACGGGGGAGCAACCTTACCAGACCACAGAGGAAGACAATGCAGCCACTCCTGATGAGATCTAATAGACTAGGATCAGAAGGAGGGAAAAGAAGACCTCCGGTATCAGTGTCCTTGGGGAGAGGCATGTGTGGAGAAGGGGAAAGAAGGGAAGGTTTGGGAGGGGAGGTGGAGGGGAGCTACAGGAGGGACACGAAGTGAATAAAGTGTAATTAATAAAAAGATAATTTATGTCTGTCACAAGAATTCTCTGAAGGGGAGTAATAAACAATGTCTACTCTTCTCTTATGTGGTCCCAATGTAGTGATACTAATTCACCAACATTCACCTTGGGGAACAAATGAATTTACTGAAATTACTTACAGAGTATGGGGTGAGGGGTTAGTAAAAGGTATATACTGTGGTGTCTCTAAAGCAGACACTGGAAATTCTTCATCAGTACTGATAATAGCTTGCCCATAGTTGCATAGGTGGAAATCATTTCCCCCAATCTTTCTTAGACTATTCCAGCTTCTCCATAAGATTTCAAGACCATGTGCAATTAAGGCAGAAATAAATTCAAATGTTTAAAAGAGTGGCCCTAGACATTTTTAGGAGGGAAAGCCAACATCGCACAGGCCCCATATCCAAGTGCTTTCAATGTAGTCCCAGCTGGCTTCATGTGGATGGTGGCAGTTGTCTCTGAAGAAACTGCCTTACACCACTGTCGCAAAAACTGTAAAGATAAATATGGCATATTCATGTAGGACTTACTAAGCCACTCACATTCCACTACCCATGCCTCTGAGTCTGGACCTTTATTTCTCCTGAATATGTTTTAAACAATTATGGGATTTCATCAATGAGCTTTAGATCTTTTTCAGCATCCTGCTTATATTAGTCTTCGGAAAGAAGTATTCAAATAGGAAATATCTCACATAAAAATGTGGACCCCTGCTCTTTATAGTTAAGCCTTGGTTTTATTTTAACCTTTTACCATTAACTATAAATCACCTGAGAGAAGGATGGTTTGACTGCAATTTCAATATTCATCTACTGAGATTATGGATAAGATATTCAACTCATATTGAAATATCAATATTTTCATATTAAATTAGCCACCATGTTCTAAAGGTCATATATTTTAATTGATCTTTAGTAAATTACAGGATAATAGTAAGTTCCTGCCTCAAATAGGCTACTTATGTCTCCCTTGTAATATGAGCTCCTTAAGAGCACACTTTCCCCACCCTCCTGCCCAGGCAGCTTTCTTCTGACAAACAGGATACATTAACTACCCCCATAACATGCTGATTAGAAACTGGATTAGTGTGTGGACAAGCATTGTTCCTGTAGAGAAAAATAAATAAATAAAGCTCCTTCTCTTTACAAAAATAAGTCCAAAAGGACTACCACACGACATTTAAAGGGACATAGCCTTTACTGGAAGACAGTTTGAGATAGAGAAAAATTATTTGACAAAGTTCAACATTATTTCATGATTAAAAAAGAAAATTGGCAAATTAGGTAGAAGAATTCACAGTTTTCAGATGACATGATCATATATACAGGGTTAGAAATATTGAGATACATAAAGGTCTATGTGTAGGAAATGAAATGGGGGCCTTAGCTTACTGTAAAAGGCTGAGTTTCACATATGGAATGATGTATCAAACCCAGTAACCTGTACCAATGATGGGTGATGGTTACTTGTATTAGACAAAAATTTTCAAGGCTTTTGAATCCAGAAGACTTTAGTTGGTGCATCAGTCTTTGCAGGTCTTCCTGGGCCCAGATTCCTTTGCTCTGTTGGTCTCCTTGGGGAGCTCCTTTCCCCTCTGGGTCATTCTATTCTTCCTGCTTCCAGAAGATTTCCAGTGCTCTGCCCAAATCAGGATCTGCTTTGGTCCCATACAGGGTGGAGTCTCTCAGAGGACATCTATGGTAGGCTCCCATCCTGTTCCCTCTCTTCAACCACTTCCTGTGTCTATTCTGTTTGCTCTTCTTCTCATTATTTAGCTTCTTTAGTTCTGTGGATTATAGCATGGTTATTTGGTATAACATGGCTAATATCTGCTTATAAATGAGTGTCTTTCTGTTTCTGGCTTAGTTCCATCCAGTTGCCTTCAAATTCCATCATTTCCTTGTTTTTAATAGCTGAGTAGTATTCCACTGAGTAAATGTACCATAGTTTCTGTATCCATTCTTCAGTTGGGAGCATCTTGGTTGTTTCATTCTATCTGTCTCTATCCCTTACAGGCTGTGTGTGTGTGTGCATGTGCATGTGTGTATGTTTGTGTGTGTGTGTGTTTGTGTGTGCACGCATGCGCATGATAATGTGTATGCAGAAAAGTATACATACCTGCCTTGGTAAAGATATGAAGGCCAGTGAACAATCTCAGCTGTCTGCCTTTTTGTTCTTCTGAAACAAAGTCTCTCATTGTACTGGAACTTGCTCAAATAGCCTTGAAGACCGTGTAACCCAGGTATTTTTAAGACCCTGTCTCCTCAATGTTTTGATTGCAAGTATATGTTATTATCTCTTACCTCCTTTTGCTTTTTGTTTCGTTTTGGTTTGATTTGATTTTGAATAAACACCAATCTGGAGAGTTGAAATCAAGTCTCAAATTTGTAAGGTAAGCAGTTTATTAACTGAGCGAACAAGTCAGCACCCCAATTCTTTAAGCACTTTAAACATTTTTGTTCTTAGTTGATGAGTATGAGTGTTTTCTTTTTGGCCTCCATGTATGTTAAGAGCGTCACACACATGCAGTCCTCTTAAACACTGAGCTGCCTTTGCAGCTCATGAACTTTATCTCACAAGATTATCTATTTTTCTTGTGCAACACAGAATACCAAAGCTGCAAGCTACCTTAGTTGATTCAGAAAATGATTGCTAGAATATCTCTGATTGCAGAGTTGAATTCCTGCCCTCCCATGCTAAGTTATACTTTCTCTGAGTTCAGTTTGTTTTGTGTATCACATAATCTAGAATCTACAAAACTAAAGCTATGGTTTCTGGAGAAACCAGAGCCAAACTCATGGGATCTGATGAAAGTGGTCTTTGAACTTAGATCAGACTCTTCTACATTTATAAATCTAAAAAATTATAAGTGCTTTATTAACGATATGTAATAAAATATATGACTGTAACCTGATTCTTTTTAGTATGTTCTCAAAGTGGATTGTTCTATAAGGTAGGCCCAGAAGAATTCTTTATTTTTCTTTTATTGCTCCCAATTTAGGAACACAAAAAAGAGTTATTATAAATCACTCAGGCATGAAACAAATGACTGAACTAAACTTGTGAAATGACTTCAATTTAAAAAATAACAAAGCCTGTGTGCTCCTACTGAGGCAATAGTCTATTATAAGAATTGCTATGTGGTTCAGTGTTTAGCATTCAGGCCCTCAGCCAGGAGATACAGATGACATCGCTCATGAACTTTATTCTATAATACTATCTAATTTTGTTGTGTGATACAGAATACCAAAGACAGAAACCATATTAGTTGAATAGGGGGAGAAATTGGAATTTTCAAAGATTAGTTTTGAACTTGAATAGCCAGTCAATGTTTGGCTTCTAATTTCCTAGAACTCTCCATTTTGCCACTCAAACTTGCTGGCAATACTTATACTGTTTCTCTATAAGAAAACAGAAATGTTAAAAAGGAAAAAGAAAGACCTGGTTATTTAATTCAGCTGGCTTGCCTAACATGTAGTCAGGGTTTGCCTTGCCATCACCAGTTGGGAAAAAACAAACAAAAAACAACAAAACAGAACAAAGCAAAACACAAAACTATTCAACAGCATTAGGTGTTTTCAGCAGAGTTTAATCATCATGAGTTCTGGTAAATACAAGAGTCCTTTCGTCCTCATAACAATCTGCCTATGAGTTAGTCAATTATCAATGTGAATTTGTTGGAGAAATGTTCTCTTAATTCAGTGTTATCATCCACCAAACACCAAGTACCTATTACCTGTTTGGCATCGTACCAATTATGTGTTTGTCTCTACACCAATGGTTCTAGAATTATTATTACAAATTCCATTAAAATTGAAACTGATTTTGAGAAACATGCATATTAGTAGATCTTTGAAATACTACTTGATGAGCATAAAAATGAAGAGGGGACCTGAAGATGTTGTATACTTAATGAATAATGAAACTGAGACTCTTAAGTGCCCCACAGAACTTTGCAGTGGATAATTCATAGTAAATTGGACTTCCACTTATGACTAGACTACCAGGACTTTATCTGACACAATAATTTCCAACTGTCAAGAGGCTGGTTGAAAATATTGTAACCTAGGGCCATTGTATGCTCCACCATAACTATAGGGTAAGAGTGGAGGAGTGTGGATATTCCTATCATTGATCATCCCAGGAGAACTTCAGTCTGACATCAGAAAATAAGAATGCACAGGAAAGTCTTAAAGATAAACTTTGCTCTTCCTAATTTACAGTTTTACCTTTCAACTACCAGTATGTAAGGACATCTTTGTATTTGGATATGGGATTTCAAAAAGATGAATGATTCATTGATATGAGTCTGAATCAAACTTAATTATTGTCCTATTAAAAAGAAATTAATGCAAAGGAAACCCAGATCAAAGACTCTTGCAAAAATTAAAATCCATTTTCCAATAGTTTCAGATGTATGGAAATGTACAAATGAAAATGTAGAGTCACATATACCCCAAAATCAAATTTCACTACCCAAATCCTTTGAATGGTACATTTAATATAGTGAGTGAACCAAGATGTCTGCATTAAGTTAACAGTGTACTCTGTTTTATTCATAGTATTTGTTTAGTTTCTATCAAACAGACTTTTTCTTTAGTTTTTATCTAATTTCCAAAAATGTGGGTAGGATACTATATTATATGCAATCACCATCTTTCCTTACATTTTACTTAACAAAGAAAACATTTTAGATTCTTTCCTTATTTTGTTCATTTCCATAATTTTATTTAATATTTTATTTTACAATTTTTATTCGGATTTTTCTTTTTTTTGTCATAGTTGGTCAATAGCTACACATCTGTTAGAGGAAGACCACTGAAGTACTCTAACATTTTTAGTACATCTCATTACAGGTCTGGACTTATCGACGACTGGAAATTATTGTCATGGTGTATGCAGGTGTTCTTATTTTAAAGTGGTGGTCAGCTTTCCAACCAGTCATAGTATATTGTGAGAAAATGTGGCTCTGTGCGATCTATGTATCCTGCAAGGTAGACTACTGACTGATATAAATTACCAGGCTGGGAAATTTCAGTAATTATATTTATTCTTGAAGAAAATTTTAACACTTTTATATGTATTTTGAATGCACAAAAATATCACTATGGAAGATCAGAAAACCTTTATTTCATCTATTAACAACAGCAACCACAAAAGCAAACATGATGTTGGCCCTTGAATTTCTTCAATTGTACTTTTTATCATAAAACACATGATCATGTTATTTTTCTCCTTAAAATATTTTAGTATCTCCTTATCATTCCACCTGTATGGAATGATACAGGGCTTTAAAATCTCTATGTAATCTAACTTTACTTTGTCATCATCTTTTACCAGTGTGACTACAACACCCCCAAAATAGGCAAAGTCCCTACCATATAAGAAATAATTTGTATTGTTACGATATATTCTTCATGGCTAGGGGAACATAGAAGGTGGTATTGGAAGAACCAAGGACTAGTAGGAAAAAGATTTCTTCTGTACATAACTATTGTACTAGAGGATTTACTGTGCCCATGGTTATGTCATGAGGCATACACAAATTGAGACTCTCAAAATTTCACTGTAGACACAGGACAGGCCCACATGGTCCCACTCCAATCCATCCCAGAATGCTCAGCAGTTAATGCACCTTGCATATCAT
This sequence comes from Pachyuromys duprasi, assembly GCA_028658305.1. NCBI lineage: Eukaryota > Metazoa > Chordata > Mammalia > Rodentia > Muridae > Pachyuromys > Pachyuromys duprasi. The sequence goes on along the minus strand of CM053758.1, from coordinate 68,514,412 downwards.
GATCAGTTTTAACTTTCAATCCAACATAGTGCATAGTCATTGGAGAAGTAAGCCTCAGTTGAGGCACTGCCTAGATAGGACTGGCCTGTAGGCATATCTCTGTGAAGTAATTTTGATTGCAAGTTGAAGTAGGAGTTCCCAGCCCATAGTGAGTAACAGCATTTCCTGAGTAGGTGGTCCTGAATGGTGTAAAAATGTAGTTGGGCACAAGCCTGGTTATGACCACTAAGAAAGTCTGCCTTCAGCATTTTACTCTGGCTCCTACCTTGCCTCTCTTCAATGACTGACTATAATTTGAAGTGTTAAGCTAAAGCAAATGATTTTTCCATTATTGTTTTGTCAAAGAATATTATTACAGCAACACAAGGAAAGTAGAAGGTTGGAGATGAAATGCCACTTTCTTCAGTGGCCTAGCCCCAGAGAATTTACCATAGCCAGATTCACCACCAAATTAACTTCCTAATCATGTTCAGGTTACTTTTAAATTAAACATAGTGGGACATTAAGTGTGCCCATGAAAGAATGGATAGAGTGAAGGAGATAAAATATGGGACTGGTGGGTGAAAAAAATAACTGAATTTCATTTTATAAATATATAAAACTGTCAAAAATTTTTGAATGGGAAAAATAGTTCTTAAATACTAAAAATAAAAGAGGAAATGTGAAAATTCCCATCTCTGAAGTTTTGTATTGGATTAGTAAAATGCACTTACCTATTAAAACATAGAAGTAGGATTTTCAGCAAATGAGAAGGAAGAGAAAAATTATCTTGTAGTAGTACTAATATTTTACATTTCTTATAGTAGAATTTAGTAAAGGAGTACCTCTTTTTTTTCTTATAAAAATGTGTAATGACAACATAGATCTGAATATAATGTTGGACTTATTCCCCAGGAATGTAAAATTTATGCTTTTCAGATTTTTCAAATATACAGTCTAGTTTAAGGTCAGATTTTTTATGATTGGTGAGTTAATTCAGGTCATTTGAACAGTGACTGGGATTCATCATCTTAAAACTCACGTAGAACTTCTGTGGAATGGGCAATGTACTGGGCACTGAAGGATGCAGGATGGATTAGACTCTGTCCCTGACTCTGAGAGGCTCATCAGTCAGTAGAAGGTATAGACCCACAGTAACAACAGTAGGAAGAGATGAATGCCAAAATACAAAAAGTTTTGCAGGAGAGATTATGAGAGTATTTGCACAAAATAAGTGTGTCTTAAGGAATAGACAGAATATAGATTAGTCAAGATGTTTGTAGAAAAGGAAGAAATTCCTGGCATTTAGGACCATTGTTATGCACTGATTTGGAGAAGAGAGAAACACAGTCACAGCCAGTCATTGTCCCCAAAGCTCTCATTCCCTCCTGATGTGGAGGTTTAGCTACAAAGCTGAGATAAATTTTTGGCATTTGGCATACCTTGCTATATTTTAGCCCACCTTAGGATATATTCATATTCTTGTTAAATAAAAAATAATGTTTAGTAGAATTGGAAAATATTTTTTATAAAAATATCATTCCACCAGAAAGCATACTAAATAATGGACTAAACATTTCAATTATTTAAGAGAACATTTTTTTCTGTTCAGATTTCATAATATACAGGTGAATATGAAAGCAATAACAATTATGGTCACTTAGTTTTTTCTGGTATTTTCTAGGCAAAGCAATTTATTTTCAAATGCATAAGCTGAAAATGGAGAGCTATTATTATGGTAATGGACTAAATGCAAAACAAATGTGGTCTTGACACATGGAAAACATTCCCACAGTGCTACCCAGCAAAAATTTGCACTTTTACAAATATTGAAAAGCTACGCTTCTTTATCAGCATGTCCAGTCATTACCACACAGAGTGCTTCCCATATGCCCTGCACTTCACTGTGTTACAAAGATCGAAATGCCTGCTTCCTGGCTTTGAGATTCTATATGTGAGATAAAAACATAAACACTCTATCATGGGAGCACTGCTAACCTCAACTCTTTAGGGTTTTGGTTTGCATTTGCATAATGGTGTCAGAGAAGATCTCAGAGGATATGAAAATCCAGGACTGATGTGACCGGGTGAAGTTTGCCAGACTCATATGTAATATGACAGCATTTCAGGCAAGAGGATAGATGATTACAGAGGCCCCAAAACACAGAGGCATGAAAGGATAAGTGGAGAAGATCTCAGAGAACTTGTTCTGAAACTGTAAAGGAAAATGGACAATGTTTTCAAGTTCTGACTCTGGGAAGACAGAGGGAGAAATGATACTTTCAAAAAGATGCTTCTTTGTAAAACCAACTTCCAGAGCCATATTTAAATCACATCTTCAGTCTGGGCTTACTTGTTGATCATTTAGCTTGGCATATTGAAATCATAGCCCTTCTTAGTTAACATTCTCTGTTCCTTAACACTGTAAGTATTTCAAGGTATAAATTATTTTTTGTAATCTCAATACCCCCCTGGAGCATCAATACACATATGATATTGGTGAGCTAAATAAAAGAAAAAAAAGTTGATTACTGATTCAACACCAGTGATGGCTTTAGTGAATCTAAGCTACATTAGACTGGGAGAATGACTTAACATCCCTGATCATCATTTTCAGTATAAAATTGTTAAACTTCAACTAACACTGTCAAGATTAAATAAGATTCATTGATATTGATGTGTCCGTATAAATGTGTTTCCTTTAAAGTATGCTTAATAAACATGCTAGTTCACATCCTTTTTCCTATCTCTTTACCTCGTACACAAATCTCAGTACTCTGAAACATGAGGCATAAAGAAGAAATCAAAGTGGTCATGTCTATTCTGCAACTCTGTCATGCTTCAGAGGTACTGGTTTAACACTCCCAAGGTTGACTGTAATTTAATCTGCAAAAATAATCTGAATTCAATATATATGCTGATTTCTTCTTTTTAATTGAAAATACATATTTTTTTTATAAAATTCTGCTTATGGTTTCCCCCTTTCCCACTTCAAGGTCCTTCCCACTTACCTATATTTATATCCATTTTTTGTCCTCTCTATTAGAAAATAAGTAAAAAAATTAAAGAAAAAATAAGATAAGAGAAAAATAAACAAACCTGAGTAGGACAAAGCAAAGGTCTGAGCTGCTGGTGTCCCAGTTCTAATTATTTCCTAATTTACTTTTTTTTTTAACTAGGGTTCTGTTGTATATCAGTTTTCTCTCAGAAATATTTTGTTAGCAAGGAAGGTCCTTAAACTATATGTTGAATAACTCAAAATAGCTTTAGGAGGTTCGTGAAATTCCTCAGATCAACCAGGTCCGTCATACTCCCAAGACTATAACACAGTAAAAAACAAAACAAAACAAAAACAAACCAAACAAAATATCAAACTGCTGAGGGTCATTCTCAAGGGAAGACTCTGAGACAAGAGCTGCTTCTTTTTTTAAGTAATTTATTTATTTTTATAGTAATCACAGATAATATACTTTGTATCCTAGCCATAGCCCCCTCCCTCCCACTCTCCCCATCCCTCCCTCATCTTCTCCCTGCCCCCTCCAAGTCCACTGGTAGGGGAGGACCTCCCCCCATTCCATCTGACCCTAGCTTATCATGTCTCTTCAGAGCTGGCTGCAATGTCCTCTTCTGGGATCTAGCTAGGCTGCTCCTCCCTCAGGGGCTGGGGGGGGGGGGCGGCAGTCGACAAGCCATCCATTGAGTTCATGACAGAAATAGTCCCTGTTCCCCTCACTAGGGTACCCAGTTGTATACTGAGCTACCATGGGTCACATCTGAGCAGGGGTTATAGTTTGTATCCATACATGGTCCTTGGTTGGAGAAACAGTTTCATAAAAGACCCCTGTGCCCTGATCTATTTGGTCTTTGTGGAGCTCTTGTCCTTGCCAATCTTACTAACTCCCCCTTTTATCATATGATTCCCTGCACTCTGGCAATGACTTGGTTGTGAGTCTTAATAGCTGCTTTGATACACTGTTAGAGACTTTCAGAGGCCCTCTGTGGTAGGCTCCTGTCCTGTTGCTTGCTTTCTCCTACATTCAATGTCCATCCCTTTTTTCCATCTAAGCAAGGATTGATCATCCCACCCTGGGTCCTCCTTCTTGCTTATCTTCCCTAGGTGTATAGATTTCAGCATGTCCATCCTATCCTATCGGTCTACATAAGTGAGTATATACCAAGTGTTTCTTTCTGCTTTTGGGATACTTCACTCAGGATGATCATTTCCAGGTCCCACCATTTGCCTGCAAATTTCATGATTTCCGTGTTTTTAATTTCTGAGTAGTATTCCATTGTGTAAAGGTACCATAGTTTCTGCATCCATTCCTCGACTGAGGGACATCTGGGTTGTTTCCAGGTTCTGGCTATTATTGTTGTGTACTTAAGCATCTTTTGAATATATGCCTAAGAGTGGTATAGCTGGATCTTGAGGAATCACTATTCCTAATTTTCTAAGAAAGCGCCAAACAGATCTGCTTCTTAATAAGTATAGTCCAACAGAGCTTCCTGGAAGAGGTTAAGGCCAATGGCGTCCGTTGGGGAAAGCACGTGCCAATCTGTTGTCTTGCCTACAAGCTTTGTGGTATACTCCAGGCTTTCAGGTTTTGTGAGCTGTCACCATGCTGGAGTAGGCCTTGGTGACACAGCTGTCTTCGAATCATTCCTGCTCCTGTAAAGTAATCCCTCACCCATACTCCTATCAATGACCCCAATAAAATTCATTGGCTCATCAAGTTCTCAAGTTGGACTTTGGTGGTGTCTATACTGTGGCCTGTTGTGGGCTCCTTATCTTGGGCAAGGAGTTATGTGTGTTGCTTTTCTCCAAGAAAAATCTTACCATTCCAAAATCTTCCAGCAACAATTCCTTTCTTTTTCTTCTTGGTTTTCATGGTGCCTTATCTTCATGATCTCATACCTAAGTTTGAACAACTTAGAAACTGTTTTCTGTGTATCTTATGGTTGGGTATTTCTCAAAGTAATATTTGTTTTCTTTACCTTCTCCCCTTATAATCCTACATGAACATGTAGCATTTTGTTCTAGCCCCCAAGGAATCATTGACAAATACTTTTGACTTTTCAGTGAAAAACATGCTGGATACCTCTACATTATAGCATGTTTCTACACTGCTGTGGCAGAGGCCAATACCCTTAGGGTTCTATTTTTTTTTTTTTACTTTGAACCTTTGTTTATGCCCATGAGAAATGTTGTCATTATATTTTCTAACAATTATTGAATTCCATAATTCTAAAGTTCTTAACTTTTTATGAATCATTATTCAACTAGAGTTCTATTCAGTCTAGAATCCTAATTTCACAGTATATAAGGACTACTGCATGTTCAATGAAGAAATCATTACCAGCACTGTGTTGTGATACAGGTATACAATCCTTAGCACAAGCGGCTGAAGTGTGTGGGCAGGGAATCACCATTAGCCGAAGGGTATCCTGGGTTACATATAGGGTTCCAGGCTAGCCTGGGTTACAGAATAAAAATAGGTTAAAAAAAAAAGAGGGTAAGACAAGCAAACACCATAGTCTAAATATAGCCTCATCACCTCTCTCTTAGAAATTTGCAATAATTTCCCAAGACACCAGCCTTTAAATGTTGTCTTCTCTACCTCATAGTACAACCTGTCATACCACTGACTCTGTGTAAAGCATAGATCTATTCATGAAATTCTCTGGTTGTCACAATTTTAATTGTTCATATTATTAAAAAGAGAATAGCCAAGGCATTTCAGCCCTGCATCCTTTTTCAGCCCTGGTATTCTTTGAAATATCTCAGGCATCCTTTGTAACTCAAGACTATTAGGCTTGTTTCTCTTCAATCTTTTCCCCCTTCACATGTTCAAATAAGATAGAACTCATTCTCATTGTCACCTGTGAAAGAAGTGTTATCTGCTCAGCATTTCCCAAGACAACATTCTCAGCATAAAGGTTTATTCAACTCAAAGAGGCAAGAGACAAGGAATAAGAGACAAAGAGAGGAGACAGAAGACAAGGGAGAAGGGGAAGGGGACGGGGAGATGGAACAGAGATATTTGTACCAGAGGAGAGGACCTAGGACTGTTTCTGGATAAAGAGGAGACCCACATGTCCTGTCGGAAAATGGTGGTTTATAAAGGTATAGGGGGAAACCCCACGTTAGGATGAGGTGTTTAATTCTGATAGGGCATTCTAACTAGGTGAGACAAAGCGGGCTTTTGATTGCTGGATTTCAATACTTTGATAGCAGGAGCTTCATAGTCAGCCTTAGGAGGAGGAAGTAAAGAGATAAGGGAAAAGGTCTTAGAGCCTACCTTCAGTAATATAATTTAATGGTTTCCAGCAGGGCAGAGGGCAAGGGGGAGAACGGTAAGACCTGCCAGAGCCATGTTTGCCATGACTGAGCCAGCTGGAGTACCTTCGACATGGTCTCCAGATAGATGGCTTACCTTTGCTGTCTCCTGTAATAGCATCATTCCTGGAATGTTAAAGTTCTGTCACACAGCACAGCTCAAATTCTACCTCAGGGATCAAGGTTGGTCTGATGCCTTGAGTGATACTTTCCAATATTTGAGACTGAAAGCAAATTCCTTTTTTTTTTCATAACTCTGAAAAGAGAGTTTTTCTCATATGTCTGGGTTATACTCATGCACAGAAGTAATTTAAAGCGATCGTTTCATCCACTCTGTTATTTTAGGCTCTATATTATCATCAACATTAGAGCAGGGCCGTTGACTTTAGGTGTAAGATTAGTGAGAAGGTTTATTACTTCAAATTAGACCTTCTGATGAGATTCAAATGCTCCCATATAATTATTGCCAGCAAGAAATGATCCACCACCATACATTTAATTGAAGTCTTTTTTTTTAAAGGGGAAGGGGTGGAAGGGAAGACTTACGATATTGATTCATTGAAGTGAGTCAGGTAAATAACATTTAGTGCTGGAGGCTTTAAAGGTTCATCCGTTTCTATTTATTTCTGTAACTTAAAGAGCTCAATTAAATATAATGGGTTAAAGTATTAAAAATCTGATTATCAGTAGTTACTCAGTGAGACACTGATTAAAGCTTAAGGAAAAGACAATTCTATTCATAGAACTGAGTTCAGGAGGAAGATCAGAGAGGGTTTAGCTGCACTTCTCACCCAGTGTTTTTAATGCAATTGCTAAGGAAGAAACATACAAATTTGATTGCTTAACATGGAGTGGACTTCAGCAATGCACTATTACCATCTTGGGCATAGCTGACAACCACATTTTGATACACATTTGCAGGTAGACTTGTAGTGCTCTTGTTAAATTTAAGAAGAAGACGAAGAAATGTGTTACCTCCTTTTTTTCTTGTATATTCCACCGTGGCTGAATTTCAACATATTAAATCATTTTAAGAAACAGTTACCTTTTAAAGAATTCATGTAACCAACTGAACTGCCCATGACAAAATGGTATGAAGAGCGTCATATGTGAACTCATAGACTTGGTCTCTATTCATCATTTTACCTCATTCTGTCCTTCTTCCATTCAAGCAAGACTATTTCATAAGCCATCTATAGGACCTTGGCCAAATTAATTAACCACAGTAAGGTTCCTTTTTCCTTTTTCTGTTAATGTGGATGTGATCATTATGGCTTGTCTGGGAGGGCTGTTGTGAGAATCAAATGAAAACTTTAAGGTTGCATTCACTTTTGTATTCTGAATCTTTTACAAATGCATTTTTGTATTTGTAAAATCTCTACATTTTTTTCTTGTCTAGATTTCTAAATGTTATTGGCAATTATTTTTATTTACATGCCACGTTCTTCTAATTTTTAAGTACATTTAATATTTTAATTTTAATTTTGTTTTATGTGTATGAGTGTTTTGACTGCATGTATGTCCATGTAACACATGTATGCATGGTGCTTGTAGAAGCCAGAAGACACCAATAAATCTGCTAGAACTAAAGTTACAAGCTGTCCCGTGGGTGATGTAAACAGAACCCAGGTTCTCTGGAAGAACAAGTGTCCTTAACCACTGAGCAATCTCTACATCCCCATAGTCTAATGTTTTTAAAGGGACTGCCATTGATATTCAGTTGTTATTCTTCACATATATTTGACATATGGCACTGATAAGCCCATCTTAGCATAAATATAAATAGCATTATATTTAGCACATATTTGGACTATAAATTTAAACTCTGTAGACTATAAAGAGAATGTTGTTGCCACAGGATCAATACTGGTTTTTAGTCAGGATTAAACCCAAACAGCAAGAGCATACATAAAGCAGGCATTGTTTGCACAACACAAATGCTTTTGCACTAATTCCATTTCTATTGTTGTTCTTATCATTTTATTAACTCGGCAAGGGTTGTTTCTAGCTTATAGAATTTGTCCTCATCGTTAGGTCTAAAATTCTACACAAGAATTTACTTATAGAAGTTCTTCAGACACTCACCTACACTGCCCCACATGATTCCACTCTTCTGGAGTCACACATTAGTCCAGGCCAGTTGAGTTAGTTCCCCAGTCTCTCACCAGTGCTGCCCTGTACTTATACCCACTGCAGAGTAGGCTCAAAGTCCCAACCCTAGCCAAGAGCTACTTACTTTTAATAGCAGCAGAACAAAGGGAATCGTCTTTCTTCAAAGGTGTATCACTGGGTATATAAACTACTTAGTACCAGGTAAGATCCTATTTTCAGGAATAGTCAGCTAACATGAATTGAGTTATATTTTGTTGCTGTTTGTTGTTATCATTTTAGGAGAGAGAAACAACGTGAAGCTAAGTTGGGTAGCATGTGGGGAGGACCTAGGCAGAATTGGGAGAGGGGAAAATATGTTCAAAATATAAGATATGAAATTCTGAGGTAATAACAGAAAATGTTAGAAAATGAAAGGGTAAACTCAAATTTGTGAAACCAAAGATGCATAAAAACTTACAATAAAAGCCAAAATATCCAGGACATTAGAAGTGAATACTTTATTGAAAAAGTAAGCCTGTGTGTATTTGCGGGGGGACGGGAATCTCTGTGTCATGGTGCCAGAGACCTGGAATAGGGGAAGCCCCAGGAAGTCTATGGGGTCACCTTGCTGAGCAGCTGATGATATGGATCTTAAAGTGACCACCATCTGTTGCCAGACAGAATTTCCAGTTGAAGAATACAGATATCAACTCACTCAGGAAACTTTCAACCCAAAATATGTCCTGCCTACAAGGTGTGTAGGGACAAAGATAGAGCAAGAATTGAAAGAGTGTCCAACCAAAGACTGGCTCTACTTGAGAACCTTCCAACAGGAGAGAAAGAATCCTAGACACTATTAATGTTACTCTGCTGTGTTGTAGACAGAAGTCTAGCATAACTCCTCTGAGAGGCTTCATCCAGCAGCTGATGGAAATAGATGCAGAGACTCATAGGCAAGCATTAGACAAAGCTTGGGGAGTTCTATGGAAGAGTTGGGGGAACTATTGAGGGGGACAGAAGGGTCAAGGACTATATAAGAAGACCTACAGAGTCAACTAACCTGGGCCTATGGAAGCTTACAGAGACTGAGCCACCAATCAAAGAGAATGTATGGATTGGTCCTATGCCCACTGCACATATCTAGCTTATTTGCAGTTTGGGGTTCATGTGGTGCCCTCACAGCTGGAGCTGGGGCCATTCTCTGATTCTGACGCCTCCCTTGGATCCCCTTCCCCTTACTGGGCTGCCTTATCTAGCTCCAGTGTAAGACTATGCACCTAATCCTACAGCAATTTAATGTGCCAGAGTAGGTTGGTACCCATGTGGGATCTCCCCCTCCTCTGAGGGGTCTAGGGGAGAATGGGAGGGTTGTGTGAGGCAGGGGTACTTGGAGGAAAGGAGGAGGGCTGAAATCAGGATGTAAAGTGAATAAATTTTTTAAGTGATCTTATGTTGTTTTCCTGTGTTTGGACTCTGCCAGAATAACAGAGTGTGGTGTATGTAACACAGCTCTAGTGCCTCCACTGGTTTTATTGAGCTGAAAGCCTCCAGGTTTCTCTCTTCTGGGATCTGCACCTGTGCAAACAGGTCCCATGCCTTAAAACAGCTCAGGAACCATCTTTTTCCTGTCATGTAACCTCCATTCAGTATCCCAGAAGGTATCTCCCTCTCCTCCCTCTCTCCTTTCTTCTTTTCTTCCCTCTCTCTTTCCCTCCCCCTCTCCTTTCCCTTCCTCCTCTTCTTATTCTCCCTCTCCTTCTCACTGACATACATACACACATTGTTATATGCATGCACAGAAAAAATAGGATCCACAAATGACAAAAATGTGGTGCTTGTCTTTTTTGAGCTAGTTATTTTTCTTAAAATGATGATATCCTTTATAATAATTGTTCACCAAAGAAAGATATCCAAAGGGAAATTACATTAAATGAGTGAAAGATGTTTTAATTTTAACAAAATATTGACAGAATTGTTTCAGTAATAGTTGGATTTGTGGGTTTTTATATTTTGTATTTTAAATTAAATATTTAATTTTGAAGAAAATTATTCATAAAACATTGCAAGTAGAATATTATACAAAGAGGTGGAGAGATGGCTCAACAGTTAAGAACACTGATTGCTCTTCCAGAGGACCTGGGTTCAATTCCCACAACCCACAGGGCAGGTCACAGCTGTCTGTACCTGCAGAGCACGAGGGTCTGGTACTCACACAGATATACATGCAGGCAAAACAACAATTCACATAAAGTAAATAAAAATCTAAAAAACCAAAATCACACAAAAAATTAACCACACCTAAATACCATACAACTAAATGAACTTCTATATTTTTATCATAAACATTCAAATAGAACTTGTAGAATATCACATTGGACCTCATACTTCCACTATAGAATATGCATTTGTGCACTATTCTACCACAAAAGTAACAACAAAAATTACAGAATTAGAATTAGAAAAACGATTAGGTCTATATTCTTTTCCATAACTCGTGTGCATTAGCTACACTCAGTCTTTTCTCATACCCTTATAGTTAGCCTTTCTGTTCTTTTTACAAATTTTAAATTATATGTACATGTGTTTTCATCTATATATGTACATATCATGTGCTTTACAGGTGTCCAAAGGGATAGGAGCACATCATATCCTATGAAATTAAAATACAGACAGTTGTTAGCCACCACTTGAGTGTTGGTTATCAGGAAAGGGTCCTCTGAAAGAACAGCATGTGCTCTTAGACACTGAGCCATTTCTTTAGCCCTCAATTTAGCCTTCATTGTTCCTTTTCAACATGTTTTGCTATATCTATATGTACAGTTTTTTTATGAATATACATGCATTTGTAGTTAGATTCTACTCATGGGAGACAACAGTTGGATTTTGTTTTGTTTCTAAGATTGCATGACTTCACAACATTACATTCTGGGCCCATCCATTTTCTGCTAAACTTTGTAATTATATTTTTTTTATCATTGAATCATATGTGTGTGTATATGTATACACACTGGGTATGTGTATGAAATTTTCATTATCCTTTCATCTGTTGATGGGCAAATAGGTTAATTTCAATTATTTGCTAAAGTGAATAAAACATCAATAAACATAGGAGTGCAAATATCATTATGCTGGGTAAGGAGTTCTCTGAGTTTATGCCTCAGAGTGAAATAGCTGAGCCACAGTTTTTTGAGAAATCTCTGAGATAATTTTCAAATGGCTGTTTTAATTTGCATCCCCACCAACAAGACAATAGAGGTTCCTTTCTACCATCATATTCCCCAGAATTTGTTTTCTGATTTATTGATAATAGCCATTCTGACTGGGGTGAGGTGGTATGTCAATATAATTTTAATTTGCAATTTTATCTGATGTCTTGCACTCTGAACACTTATTAAAATATTTATCAGCCATTAGTGTTTCTTCCTAAAAAACCAATTATTCAGTTCATTTGCTCATTTGTTGACTTAACTTTTATTGCATTTTGTCCAATTTAAATACCAGTATTTCTTGCTAAACAATATCAACGCAATTTTCTTATGTGTTTCAAAGCAAATGGTTGACTTTCGCTCCTTTGGTGAAATTCTAAAGACAAAACTTAAATTTTCAGAGAGGTTGGAATTTGAGAAAAGCCAAGTGTATTGGTGAAACTTATTTATAGAGACAGAATTTATGGAAAGTTAAGTGGATGCTCACTTGACTTATACACAGTGATACATTTTGAAACCTCAGTTTATGCAAAGAGAATCAATTCAGCTTTCTCCTATCACATATTTTACTCAGACCCTTAATAAATTTGGTGGTGCTCCATGAATTTTGGAGCCTCCATGTGCTATACTGAGTCTACTAGTTGGAAATGATAGACCTAAAAGACGCAAAGATATGCACTTATTAGTCACCTAGAGTCAGGTTCTGGGCCTCGGATGAGTGAGTCAAATTGTAACATAAATTTAAGCATCATATTGGCATATGTTTCATCTATGATGCTATGCAGTGGGGAGTTCTGTGTGAGGCTGGGAATGACTTGGGTCAAAATCGAGAGCAGCTTTTGCTTAGTAAACTATTCATCACAAAGATTTCCTACATTTTCTCTATTGTAGCTCTATCAGGGTTTTATTTTACAAATTAAATTTTATTTGTTATTTCAGTAACAACGACATTAGTGCCATCATTAATAAAAGCATTAATATTCAACAGTAATATAATTGCTGTAATAATTCCCATATTACATTTTGCGGATAACTTGCTAGATGCCAAGCACGAGGTACAAGGCTGTGTACATTATCTCATTTAGTGTAGAGCACCCAGTAGGAAGTGTTCTACTTCTGGTGTTAGATGCGAAATTTTTCTCTGTAGAAGAATAACATTTTTCACATTAAGTAAATAAAAAGAAAGCATTTCTTTATTGTTATTATTTATTACAGTTTATTCACTTTGTATCCCGACTGTGGCTGCCTCCCTCTTCTCCCAATTTCACACTCCCTCCCTCTTCTCCACTTATGCCCCTCCCCTATTCCACTGGTAGGGGAGGACCTCCTGCCTTTCTATCTGACTCTAGTCTATCAGGTCTCATCATGACTGGCTGCATTGTCTTCCTCTGTGGCCCGGTGATCAGAGAGCCAGCCATTGAGTTCATGCCAGAGACAGACCCTAATCCCTTTACTAGGTAACTCATTTGCACACTAATGAGTCTATGGCTACATTTGAGCAGGGGATTTAGGTCCTCTCCATGCATGGTCCTTGGTTGGGTATCAGTCTCTGCAGGGCCCCCAGGGCCGATTGTTTTTTGTTTTGTTTTCTTTTTCTTTTTCTTTCCTTCCTTTTTTTTTCCTCTCCTGGTCTTTTGGTGCTCTTGTCTCCTCCAGATCTTTCTATCTCCCCCTTCTTTCATAAAATTCCATGCAATTTGCCCAAAGTTTGGCTGTGAATCTCAGCCTCTGTTTCGATACCTCGATCAGTAGAGTCTTTAAGAGGCCCTCTGTCCTGTTCCCTATCTTCTCCTGCTACCGATGTCTATTGCATTTGCCCTACTGAATGACCATCTTCTCTAGGGTCTTCTTGGGAATGGATACAGAAATTGTGATACATTTACACAATGGAATACTACTCAGCTTTTAAAAACAAGGAAATCATGAAATTTGGAGGCAAATGGTGGGAACTAGAAAAGATAATCTTGAGTGAGGTAACCCTGAAGAAGAAAGACACACATGGTATATACACTCATTCATAAGTGGTTATTAAATATACTATAACATAAACATAATAAAATCTATACCCCTAGAGGAAACAATTCTTGCCACTGAATTATCTCAGAATGTAACATAAAATGACCTTCAAACAAAACAACATGCTTTAATTTATTGTGAACTCTATATTTCTACTCTTGGCAAAATGAAGTTTCTTTATATTCAACTCACAGCTACCAAAAAAACATGTAATTTTTACTTTTGTTTTCATTCAGTAAAGAACCAAGTATCTCAAATTTTAGTTATTAATTAATTGTTTCTTTTTTAATAGTTAAGGGATATGAAAATAGGAGTCATTTTAATGCTCTGTGTGAATGTTTCAACAATGTTAGTTCAATATCTGGGGTTCAGGGTCATGCTGGTAACTGATTTTTATTATTTTTCACATGATACTCTCTATTAAAATAAAATATAAACCTATTTAAATCTCCATTCAGATGTGTTTCATATGACTGATGGATGAATGACATTTGTTGATAAAATTTAGTTTCTTTGTTTCTTGTGAAATTTGGAAGGAAGACAACAAAGAGTGTCAATGTCACAGAACAGAATCAAATAAAACTTGTGCCTTGGCTGCTTTCTCTGTTTTCTCTGAATGTTGTCTTCAGTTCCGGCTACCACTCTAGTTTGATGCTTGTTTGTTTAGTAAAGAGTTTCCCACTTCTGTCTTTACAATCTACTACAAAGAAGTCACTGGTGAGCTAGAAAGATGACCTGGTGATTAAGAGCATTTGTTGCTTTTGCAGAGCATCTGTGCTTTGTTCAGGTACCCACATGGTGGTTTACACATCTGTAATTATAGCTCCAGGGGACCTCTGTAGGCATCAGTGATTTATGTATACATATACATACATGCAGGCAAAACACTCATACACTTAAAATTAAATAAATACATCTAGAAAATATTTTGGTATCGCTGGAAATAATGTGGCTCCTCTTTCACATGCTGTTAAATAATAGGAAGGGCCAGGGTTAGTGCCACTACCACTCATTCGCATTTAAAGCATGAAACATGCTAAGTACCCTGCATATGTTCCTGTAATAATTTTCAGACATAGCCAGAAAATTGGGGCTACTTGCTCACTTTATGTAAAGGAGAAGTGTTAAGTAGTTGAAGTCCCCTGCCCATGGACACAGTCTTTTTGGGAGATTGAATAAAACTCTGTATGTTTCTTTACTGTCTTCTTTCTCTGCACATTTTAATATTTCAGGAAAAGCTATTTTTTAAATGTAATTTATTTATTTTTATATTAATCACAGGTGAGGTACTTTGTATCCGAGTCTTAGCCCCCTCCCTCATCCCCTCCCACTCTCCTCATCCCTCCCTCAACTCCACCCTGCCCCCTCCAAGTACACTGATGGGGGAGGACCTCCTCCCTTTCTATCTGACCCTAGCTTAACTTGTCTCTTCAGTGCTGGGTTCAATGTCCTCTTCTGGGATTTAGCTAGGCTGTTCCTCCCGGTGTGAGGGGGGAGGGTTGAAGAGCCAGCCATTTAGTTCATGACAGAAATAGTCCCTGTTCTCCTTACTAGGGTCTCCATTTGGATACTGAGCTACCATGGGCCACATCTGGGCAGGGGTTCTAGGTTATATCCATACATGGTCTTTGGTAGGAGAAACAGTCTCATAAAAGACCCCTGTGCCCTGATCTACTTGGGCTTTATGGAGCTCTTGTTTTCCCTAAGTCTTACTAAATCCACCTATTTTCATATTATTCCCTGCCCTCTATGGAAGGCTTGGTTGTGAGTCTTAATATCTGCTTTGATACATTGCTATGTAGAGTCTTTCAGAGGCCCTCTTTGGTAGGCTCCTGTCCTGTTGCTTGCTTTCTCCTACAGTCAATGTCCATCCCATTTGTCCATCTAAGCAAGCATTGATAATCCCAACCTGGGTCCTCCTTCTTGTTTATCTTCCCTAGGTGTATAGATTTCAGCATGACCTTCCTATCCTATAGGTCTATATAAGTGAGTATATAACATATGTTTCTTTCTGCTTTTGGGATACCTCACTCAGGATGATTGTTTCCAGGTCCCACCATTTGCCCGCGAATTTCATGATTTCCTCCTTTTTAATTGATGAGTAGTATTCCATTGTGTAAAAGTACCACAATTTCTGTATCCATTCCTCAACTGAGGGACATCTGGGTTGTTTCCAGGTTCTGGGTATTACAAATAAAGCAGCCACAAACATAGTTGAGCAAATATCCTTGCTGTGTACTTGAGCATCTTTTGGATATATGCCTAAGAGTGGTATAGCTGGATCTT
>CM053758.1:68481315-68498400 GCA_028658305.1 Pachyuromys duprasi | reverse complement strand
CTGTCATTTTGTTTTGATTGCAGTGTCTTTTGCTTTACAGAAGCTTTTCAGTTTCATGAGGTCCCATTTATTTATTGTTGATCTTAGAGCCTGTGCTGTTAGTGCTCTATTCAGGAAGTAGTCTCCTGTGCCAATGAGTAGGGAAAGGTATTTTAAAGAGAAATCTGAGGCTGATTTTGAGGCTCTACTATTGGCTCACTGTGAACACAGTGTCAATACAACCAATTTAATTATTTTTCAGTTAAGTACTACACTCACTATATAACTTTTTCATATTCAAAACCATGGAACATATCATTAGAAACAAAACTTGAAAAGAATTGTTTATAACATGTTATTGAATTTTGAACATAGTAAAGACAATTCAATATATATATATACAAAGGCCTCACTGTGTAACAGGCTATGACAAGGCTGATAAAATACAGATGAACATTTGGTTGTAGAAATACAGAAGAAGAAAAAAAAATCTGTGGAGGGATGACCAGGAAGAGAGAGAATTTGTTTAAGTCACCTAAGCAGAGGTAACTCTCATCTTTATATTGTGATCTTTATATTGCATTCTCTTGTCCTGGCTGAAGCATGTCCAGGTTATCGGATAAACATTTTTGCCGTATATCTAGAAAGGTGTGTGGAAGAGAAGACACCAAACTTTATAGATAAGTAGGCAAATTATCCCACAAATGCAAATTGAGTAAAGGGTCCTGTTACCATGCATCCTCTCATATAGAACAAAAGGAAGAGGGAGAACACAATTGCTTTTGATTCATGTTCATCTCCTTCCCTGGAATATGCATGTTCTAGCTCTCCACATTTTGCCCAAAGGCTGCATCGTGCCCCAGCCTTTCCTTCTCCTGCAGACACGGAGGTGTAGTTTCCATGTTCATAGCGGTACGATTTTTCCTGTCTTCCTCTCCCCTTTCCCCTCATCTCATTATGTTTTGTTTTTCTGTAGTATGTTGACATATAAAATATATTTTTCTTATTTAAGAGATAACTTAATTGTATTTCTTTTTGTTTTCAAATATTGACCTGCATTTAAATTGGTAGATATTTCAAAGTTTTGAAAACATTTAAGCTCTTGCTGCCTTGTCAAGGAGCTATGAACTCTTTTATCTAATAGGAGTGTTACGTGAGAGTCAAAAAGTTATGATAGATAATATTTTTCAAGGCACTCTTCGAAGTGCAAAATAAATAATCCACAGGATTCAAAGGACCGCGCAGGGTGAGGACCTAACACTCCTGCTCAGATGTAGCCACAAACTCAGTCTCCATGTGGGTTCCGTAGTAAAGGGTTCAGGGGCTGTCTCTGGCATTAACTCAGTGGCCAGATCTTTGGTCACCTCCCCTTGGGAGATGCAGCCTTAGCAGGCCACAGAGAAGGCAACACAGCCAGCCTTGATAAAACCTGATAGACTAGGATCAGATAGAAGGTGAGGAGGTCCTCCCCTCTCTGTGGACTAGAGGCATAGGTGGAGAAGAGGGATGGAGTGAGGGACTGGAAGGGGACAGGGGAGAGGTCACAGCCAGGATACAAAGTGAATAAACTGCAATAACTAATAATATTTTTTAAAAAATTGTAAGGTGAAGACTGAAAAATATTTTTATCAAAATAAAATTACCTGATTTACTTTTCAGAAAACAAGCAGTGTTAATTTTTGATAAATGTGTGAAGATAGTACATTAGCTTTTGTCTCCAGTAACAAAATAAGCTAATACACATAAGCATAAAATGATGGAAGAAACATGTTTAAGAAAGAGACTGTAACTGAATGTAGGCTGAACCTAAAAAAGGATAAGGGTGTAGATATCATGTTTGCTGTGTAAGAATAATCTGAGTAGGGAGTGGCTAGGTCTGCCTGACAGAGGAAACCACACTGAATCAGAATCCTGAAGCTCTGCTGGAGGGCAGTTAGACTTGACAGAGTGTCAAGTCCTAGAAATTATTGAGTTATGCCTCTGAAAGTAATGAGTGAAATAGAGTCTTATGTTTTCTTCCTATATGCAACAAATAATGGTGGTCTTAATGACACCCTGAAACTATTAGAGGAGTCATCCTTCAAATTGTAGACACAGGTAAGGACTTTTCAAGAAATGACTCCAGAAACTCAGGAAATCGTAGTAACAACTGAAAATCAGAAGTTTCTCTAAATCAATGGGAAAGGATAAACCAGGAAAGATACAAGTCTTTGACAACTGACAGAGAGCTGGTATCTGCAATATACAAAGGACTCAAAAACTAAATACCAAGAAAATAACCCAATTAAAAATGGACTATGAAAGTGAACAGAATGTTCTAATTATCTAAGTGGATAGAAAAACTTAAAAATATGTTCAACAAGAAGAGCAACAGAACCGAAAAATTTGGGCAGATGGGTCTTTTCTGAGACTGACACTCCAAACCAAGAACCTTGCATAGAGATAACCAAGAACCCATGCACAGAGTCCAATGGCAGCTTAGCTTCCAAGTAAGTACCTTAGTAAGGGGAACAGGGACTGTGTCTGACATGAACTCAGTTGCTGGCTCTGTGATCACCTCCTCATGAGGGCAGAACAGCCTTGCCAGGCCACAGAGGAAGACATTGCAGCCAGTCCTGATGAGACTTGATAAGCTAGGGTCAGAGGGAAAGGGAGGAGGACCTCCTCTGTCAGTGGACTGGGAGAGGGCTATAGGAGGAGAAGAGGGAGGGTAGAATTGTGAGGAGACAAGAGAGGGGGCTATAGCTGGGATACAAAGTGAATAAACTGTAATTAATCAAGCGATAAATGAATTTGAAAACATAGGAGTACTTGACATTTCAAAGGAAATACAATTGGTGCTGCCAAGAATTGGAAAGGCAAGATATATCGTAGTTTGTAATTTTTGAAGAAAAATTAAAATTTATATAATTTCAATACTGAGAAAGAAAGAAAAGAAAAAGTATCAGGTTATCTCAATGAAAAATTTTTAATTTAGGATAAATTAACCTTTAGTTGAGGAGTGAGTAGATGAAAATGAAGTGTCAGTAATAAGGACAGAAAATATAATACCATGGACTTTCCAAACTGGTCTCTACTCTGTATTTTTACTTATATAATTGCCATAGCTTATTA
The DNA here is from genome assembly GCA_028658305.1 of Pachyuromys duprasi. Classification (NCBI taxonomy): domain Eukaryota; kingdom Metazoa; phylum Chordata; class Mammalia; order Rodentia; family Muridae; genus Pachyuromys; species Pachyuromys duprasi. The sequence continues at coordinate 68,495,307 of CM053758.1, read as the reverse complement.
TGGTGTAGAAATTATTATTGTTATTTTAATGAGAACACTGAGGTTCTGGGGATTTTAATAGGATCTGTAAAGTCATGAAGATGTTATGAGAACAAAAAGGAATTTGACCTTGCTATAATTTTAATACCTATTTTTATCTACTATTTTATCTACCATTATTTTATCTACTATATAATGCTGAGTAAAAAAATCCACATTCTAATATATACATATACACACATACATACATGCATGTATATTTTGTAACTATCTGAAGCTATAGTAATCAAGAGAGTATAAGCAATGACAGAGCATCAAGCCCTTGGTTAATTTTCAAAGATGGTATAGCTACTATAATTTTTACTATTTCTAATAGTTGTTTTATTACCAAGAATCAACTTCTGAATACTCTACATTTTCACAGCATTATATTTGATCATCAGTTCATTTATTCCACAGGCTCTGTGATGATCCGAAGTGGTAGAAGACCATTTGTAAAGCTGTAGGTGAAATCAGAGATGATCATGATATCTTACCTCCCAACAGTATGGGTAGCTAGAGTTCCTTTATCAAAGAGAACTTATAATTTGGATCTTCTAATTGGATTATTTACTCTTTCAAAACTTTTCTCTTGCTAGATATGACCTTCTTGTATATGTGTGTGTTTATATATATTGTATATGCATATGTATATATTCACTCTCCTCTATGTATATATATGTATTTGTTGATTATGTAAATACATATTGTATATAATACTGTATTATATATATATATATATATATATGTATACATATGTGAGTGCTTTGACCAAACATCTGACAAGAAAAAATAAGCATGAGATAATATATCTTTTTTGGCTTAGTTTGAGAGTGAGTGTTGTCCTTCCTGGTGGGAAAAGCCTAAGAGTAAGTCCAGGGAAGCAGAAGAACAGGAGAGTATGACAGCTGCTTTTTCATATACCAATAAATCAAGAATCAAAGAGAGGGGAAGATGTCATATATCGAGCCTATTCTTAAAATGTATACATTTATGTCCCTTATTATTTCAAATGGGGTTTCGAACCTATGGAATCATACCACCTACTCCATTCATGATGGCTCTTCTCCTATCAGTTAAGTCTTCCCAGAAAAGCCCTCACAGACTTCCTAATGGTGTAACGCATCAGTTTCCTATGATTTTCTTCATCCATTCAGTTTGGCAATCAAAATGGACCATCATACACAGTGAAGTTTATCCAAGCACAAACAGTAAGGAAAATCTAGAGGGATGACAAATAAATAGGAAATGCATAAATGAGTCAAACCAAACACAAACAGATGTACAATGTAGACTTAAAATGGTTATGAAGATACTTTCATTGTTGTTAAGAGAATAATAAAACTGTCAATGAATCAAAATGAGTTTCTAATTCTGAATACTGTGTTTTACAACTATGCCAGGTTTTTACACATTGCTATGCTCTGTGGAAGCTTCCTGACCCACCCCCACCCCCGCACCTTACAATAATGGTTACAATAATAGACTTCTGAAAGAATTAGTGTCCTTGATGAGGGCTTAAGAAGTTAGGGCTTGTTCTTTCATTTAGTAGGGATGAATCATGAAGGCACCAACAACAAGGTCAAAGATTTCACTAAATCAGATATGGATGTAAGTACTGTGAGAAACAAATTACTTTTGTTTACAAGACATTCAGCTTAGGACATTTTGTTATAGAAGCCAAAACAGATAAAGAGACATACGTATTGCATGACTACTTCTCATAATATATGGACAAATGATTATCTCAACTTTATCAGAGAGGAGACAAGTTCCAAGATGTAAACTCATATTCAAACACAGATTCCTTTACTTTCTGGAGTAGACCTAAATAATTGTAGACCTAAATAATTAGAGAAAAATAAATAAATCTGATTGTTTTTCATCTGACCATGAATTAACTAAAAAATAAAAAGGAAAAATTGAACTAACTTGGGTAGAATTATTGGCCACTTTCCATAGAAATATTATCTGAGCCCAGTTTTAAAGTTTCAGTAGGATTTTAGGATTTTGTCAGAAGTGGAAAAAAAAAACCTGGGTAGGGGAGATAAAAGGAATTTATAATAAACTGAACAGAGATGTCAAATTGCATTGTTAGTAAAGAGCACATCAACAGCCAATAGGTGAGAATTCCATCATATCTAAACAGGGGCTTGTGGACAGGCTAGGCAGGAGGTTTCCATTAGAAGGAACATAAAATGTCAGATTGAATTTTTTTTGTGATAAGCAAGAGTAAACAATGTGGATGAAGCAGATGGACCTTCATATTCTCAGGCTTTGGGGCTATAAAAGAAAGCACAGTGTAAAAGCTGACAGACACACAGAAAACACAGAAATCTGATGATTTTTTTTTTCTGTTTCCAAGACTGACAGGTGGAGGAGCAAATCCATGGCACACAAAATACATTAGTGAAAAGATCAGGGTCTATTCAAATGAGGAGGGTGAAGAAGGAAGACGATATTTATAGTTTGTAATCACACTAGTGTAGCTATGAAATAGTTTGGTTTTCTGATCTCCCAACTTAGTAAAACCACAGCAATCTCCATGGCACTTCAGCGAACACAATGCTACTGCACTGTTAAACTAAGCCAAATGGTAGATCTTCTACCATGTTATCACAGGAGAAAGGTACATAAGCCTACAATGTGGACTTAGAGAAGTTTATTAGGTGTAGTGATTTACTGAAGAGGTAACTATGCAATAGCATGGCAAAATTAAAATATGTAAACAGTAATCTAAGATGTAATTTTAATGATTGTACAGAGATGTCGAAGTCTTCAGAAGCCCCCGGAATACAAAAATACACAGTGTGCTTTCTGGTTAAGAATTCTTCCTTGTTCTGTGGCTGTCATAGTGGCACTTTTTTTCACTTATTATCACAAGTAGAACCATGCTTATCTATCATATTCTAGTTCAGCTGCTAATTAAAAAAAACAGTCAAAGGAGAAAAATAACTAATTAAAAGATGTTTCTTAGTGAACATCTTTTCATTGTTTAAAGGCTGCTAGGAAAGCCAGGCATAGTGAGGCATCCTTGTAATCCCTGCACTCGGGGAGGTGGAGGCAGAGTCCACAGTATCTCTGTGAGGTCAAGGCCAGCTGGTCTACAGAGTCCAGAACAACCAAGGCTACACAGAGAAACACTGTCTCAAGTAAAACAAAACAAAAAACTCACCCCCCCCCAAAAAACACTCCTGCTACAATTAGAATATCCAGTTTTAGCAATTTAAATTGTGTGTGTATATGTGCCTGAGTATGGTGATCACAGAGTCCAGAAGATGGAAAGAGGTTGCTTAGAGCTTCAGATAAAGGTACTTGTGAGCTGACGGCAGTGGTTGATTCGAAACAAACTGAAGTTCTCTCAAGGGTAGTGTACACTTTTGCGCTCATAGCCATCTCTCAAACCCTGTTTGAAACAACTTAACTTTCATGTTACTAAGAAGGAAAAAATACTGCCATTGATGATTAATGTGATAAAAGTAGCATGTCCAGAATACTACTCATCTACTAAAAACTAGGAAATCATGACATTTGAAGCAAATGGATGGAACTAGAAAGGATCATCCTGAGTGAGATAACCCAGACTCAGAAAGGCACACGTGGCATGTACTCACTAATAAGAGGATATTAGTCATATATTACAAGGTAACCATGCAAGAATTTACAGACCCAAAGAAGGTAGGTAACAAGGAGGATCCAAGGGAGACCATCCTTAAGTCTTACTCAGCTGGGGAAAAAAAAGACAGCAGAAGTGGGTGAAGAGAAGGAACTGGATAGAAAAGAATGTGGAAAGGGAAACAAGGTGGGGGAATCAGATGTGGGGAGAGTGAGAAGGCAAGGTGAGGGGGCTTGTAGAAAAAAGGGAAACCGAGAGCAGGGATCACCTCTGAGACAAGCTGAGACCTGTGTCTGGGTTAGTTCCAGGAAGGATGTGGATGACTGTAGCTGAGGCTCCTAGCAGGGAGTGATATGGAGACTGAGGAGGCCACCTTCTAGCAATATAAGCTCCCAGAACTTTTATTGCTGGGAGGAGAAGACCAAGTTACCTATAAAACTTTCAACCCAAAATTTACCCTGCCTAAAAGATGTGTAGGGATAAAGATAGAGCAGAGACTGAGGGAATGTCTAACAAAGACCTGGTATAGCCTGAGACCCATCCCATGAGAGAGAGCCAATCCTTGACACCATTAACAAACTCTGCTATGTTTGCAGACAGGAGACTTAGCAGAACTGTCCACTGAGAGGCTCTACCTAGCAGCTGATTGAATCAGAAGCTGAAACTCACAGCCAAGCATTAGGCAGAGCTCTGGGAGTCCCATGGAAGTGTGTTGGGTAGAATACAGAAGGACCCAGATGGTACAAGAAAGCCACAAGAAAATCAACAGAGTCAACTAACCTAGGACCATGGGGGATTAAAGAGACAGAAGCACCAACCAAAGAGGCTGCATGAACTGGACCTTGGCCCTCTACACATATGTAACCACTGGGCAGCTTGATCTTCATTTGGGTTCCCTAGTAAGTTGGTGGGACCTGTCTAAGACATGGACTCTCTTGTCTGTTTTTGATCACTTTCCCCTAACAGGGCTGCCTTGCCTAACCTCAGTGGATGAGGATGAGCTCAGTACTGATATGACTTAATGTGGTGTGGGTTGTTGGGAAGGGCCCCCCTTTTCTGAGGAGAAGGGGATGGGGAACGGGGAAGAGTGTGGGCGGCTGGAGCTGAGAGAAGAGGAGGGAGAGGGCTATCATTGGGATATAAAGTAAATACATAAATTAAAAATAAATTAAAAAGAAAAAGAGTAACATTCATAAAGAATAGAAAAATGTTTTAATGTGGATATGTAAATAGAATTATTTATCAAACACCCTTCATACTTAATTTTTAAGAAGAAAACATAATATATGTATAAATGCAATTCAACTACCATTAATTATTATTTCATATATTTTAGCTGTCTTAGTTACCTTTATCATAGTGATAACACACTATAGTATGACTAAGACAATTTACAGAAGAGCTTATTTGGGACTTCCAATTTCAGAAGTTAGAGCCTACGACCATTATGACAGAGAGCATGGAAGCAGGCAGGCAATTAGGATGCTGGGGTAGTAGCTGAGAACTTGCATCTTTAGACACAACAGGAGGCTGAAGGAACTAATGGATAATGGTGTAGGCTTGTGAAACCTCAGAGCCTGCCCCTAGCGAAACTCCTCCTCCGAAACAAAGTCGTATTTTCTAATTCTTCTCAAAGAATTCCACTAACAATGGAGCAAGGATTCAAATACATTAACTTATGGAGACCGTGTTCATTGAAATTTCTGTATTAGCTAAGTAAAGATGAATATGAAGAACATGGTGTTGGTGTAGAAGAGATTCTTACTCCTGCTGTCCTGCCACTAAGATTCTGACACTTTCTGTTTGCATGTTGACAATAAGAACATCTGTGTGTTTTGTTTGCTATGTGGTATGTCCTGTGCTAAATGTCTTGATAATTCCCATTAACCCTTTCAAAGGTTCTCAGGGGTGCTATGGTCATTGAACTGTAAAGTTATTAATAACTGTTCCATGGTATCATCAATATTAATGATAGGTTGTAACTGAACCAGACTCAGTCAAATCTTAAAGGCTCTTCCCCTAACCAAGTGTTCTTGAAGATCTGTCCTTTTGAATATTGAACTTCTTCTGTTCCACCTCAAGCCTCAGTGACCTGAGGCTTGAAAAATCTTTAGGAAAACTGCATCTAATACTTGCACTTGGATTCTAAAATGCATATCAAGATGTTAAAACATAATGCAATCAAGAGACCAGTTTAATTTTGATTTGAGCACAGGAGCCTTTTGATTCTCTGCACAACACCTCATAAATTACACATTTTGAAAATTACACCCATTTTACTTTCTTATATCCACAATAATGAGCTTTTTTAGGCTCTTGTCTTTTACTTTTGCACCTGCACAGAAACCTTCCTTTGTTACCAGGAAGATGAAGATCTTCCTGAAAGCATTATTAATCAGTTCTTACCAGAAAGTCTTTCCTTACAGGAAGAACAAGGTTGTAACTATGAAAGAATCCAGCATTTCTCCTTACTCTTCGTCCCTTATCATGGACCTGGCTCATATTAAGGAACATGATGGTGTTGCTAAGGCAGAATCCCACCATTAGGACTCCCCAAAGCTCCTCATCTCCATGCTGAGTTATGGTAATGTCTCTTAGGCTTAGGAAACTGTGCTTTCTCACGCTTAGTGTCATTCTCAGCTCTGGCCCACTCCATTGTCTGCTCCAAAAAAATGCACAGAATAACAGCCAGACACACAAGAGTTGAGAATCCCAAATGCAGAGTCCAACTTCAATTCTACTTTTCCGTACAGATTTACTTCTTAGAAATATCAGTTCCTTTATTTCTTAAAAAGGTATTGGAGTTTCAAACTTAAAACACTTGATATTTGCCTGTGTGACTATGTAGAGCCTAGAGACTGCTGTGGCTCTTCTTATAATCTTAATGGTCTTCTGAGACCTAAAAATAAGTGCTTCATTACTATTCTAAATTAAATAAAAGAATATTGGAAAGAAAAATGCATAAAATTGAACATTATCGAGTTAGTGTTCTATTTCTTGCTTCTTTTATTTATTTATTTAATTATAATTTACTCACATTACATCCTGATTTTAGCCCCATCCCTTATCTCTTCCCACCCTCCCTCCTATTCTCCCCATCCCCTTCTTCTAGCCCACAGAAAGGGGGAGCCTTCCTCCACTACTCTCTGACCCCAGCCTATCAAGTCTCATCAGGACTGCCTTCATCCTCATCGTCTGTGGCCTGGCAAGGCCGCCCTGAAGTGCAAACAAAAGGATGTGTCCAAATTTCCTGCTATGTACATGAAATCACCTTATTAATAATCAATGTTTAATCAATGCTAGTGTCCCTCACAAAATAAAATTTTGTGAATGACATTGTTACTATAAGAACCATATTTTTTATTTATTGCTTATTTATTTAGGGGGTTTATATACTGCCATTTTATGTCACAGTTAGAGGACAGTTTGCAGGATATTGTTCTTTTCTTCACCCCATGGAACTGAGGATCTAATTCCGATTCCTGGGCTTGGCAGCTACAACCACTTCCAATGCAGCTAACACTCAAGGTCAAGCTCCATCTTTTGCTCTGGTCTCTTGTTAAATTTAAGGTTATTTTGGTCTTAGCAACAAAGCTTGCCAGCCAACCTGATAAATGTGAACAGTAGAAAGGATGAAGCATAAGATTTACCATCCATCTTGGGCTTGAAATATGGCCTTGGTTCATTCCTTTAACTAAAAAATTATAACCATGAGTTACTGAACATCTTAAACTCAATTCCTTATGCCTAAAGTGTGAGAGTATAAAACCTACCATGTACAATTCCCTCATATGTTTAATAAAACCACACCAAAATATCTAGTAGTGTGCTAATGCTAAACTCTTATGTTTATTAAACATTTCAAAAATAGGATCAGCACTTGACAAGCGTAATTAGTAGATAAGAAAAAAAAAAGTTTACAATTCCTGGTCAAGATTAGAATGAAAGAAGTCAGCATGGTTGTCCTAGAAGCTGACAAGATTTCCCAACATTGATTTTAGCTCTGCCATGTTGGCATCTATAGTGCCAGATTGTGGAGTAACTGTAATGCTGCAAATAGAAGCAGAGGACATGTGCCAGGCTTCCTAGGTTCAAGCCACCCAGTTACCAAACTCAAAGTCCCATAGCCAGGCTGTTTATTTCTACTGAGCTTGGCAGAGGAAAAAAGACAATACAGTAAGCCAAGGCATAGAGTTAGTGTCTAAATCTTGGAATCAAATCAAAGGTGGCATGTCACTCTTCCCATCTCAATTAAGCTATGTACTTCTGTGATGTGAAGTCTGTGTCTAATCTAAGACTTTATTTTCCTATGAGTTGGGACTTGGCTGCTACTCCCCATTAGATGAATAGTTCTAATCTGTGGGATGCAACCCCTTTGAGGGTGGAAGGGCCTTTATACAGGGGTACCCTAAGAGCATCAGAAAACACAGATATTCACAGTATGATTCAAGATAGTAACAGAATTACAATTAGCAATGAAAACATTTTTATGGTTGGGGCTCACCCCAACATGAGGAACTGTATTAAATAGTCACAGGACTAGGAAGGTTGAGAAGCCCTGCATTAGGTGGATAAGTTATTACAACTACAGTTGAATCTTTTTACCTTTCTGCTTAGCCATCTATCCTTCAATTTATCCAGTGTGTACCATTCCACAGTTTTTGTTTTTGTTGTTGTTGTTGTGAGAGTCAATCATATTTAGTCAATTCTACCACATCTATTTTCATTGCCCTGCATTATAGAATCTTATATTGGGTCCACAACTATTATACTAATACATTTCCTAATTTCTAAACTTCCTCACCTATGTTAGCATCCAAAGGGACTGAGAGTCACTTCACTTCTGAAGAATTTTAAAAAACAACAAAAGACCCTGGGCAGGGCTATATTTCTCAGTGGAAGAGAATTTGCTTGACATATATAACACCCTGGATCCCATTACAACAGAAAAACATATTTATGATGAATAAATAAATATAAGATGTTTACTCTGGCACTTTGAACAACTGTGTGAGTAAGCTCAGTTTGGTCACACTCCCCACCAGCTACTTTTATCTCCACACCTCAGTTTTATTAGCAATATTAAGATGCATTTATCATGCCTAATAATAAACATTCTTTTAAAACATTCATTTATGGAAAGTGTTGGGAAGAAAGAGGTCTGGGAGTAGATGCAAAGTATAAATAAGTTAGAAGAATGGGAGGTGAATGTGATCAAGATACATTAAATACATGTCCAAAAATGTCGAAGAAAAATAAACCACTGAAAAACAATTCAATTAGATTTTAGTCCAGGAAGGGTTTGGTGTATCATACCCACTGTCACCTTTAAGATACACTCATTACCTCAGAGAGTAATCCCCATTCACAACCACTCCCTGTGCTCCCTGACACTAATAATAATGAAGGTGTGATGCAGTTCAAAAAATAAAAAACCTTATTGTATGAATGCAATCTGTAACTGATTTTCAGAAGTGTACATCATATTTGCTCATACTGACAAGGTGTGTAGTGTGACCACTAAGCTTTACTTTCTCATTGTAAATGGGACAATTATAAAGCAGGAGAGCCGGTGATGGTATACAGTTATTATTAGTAAAGGAAATTGTTGTTTGAAATGTCAGCAATTAGAATCTGGACTCAACTATCTGGATGTTGCTGGGTAATTTCCTAGTGTTAATTTATTCAGCTGTCCTATGGGGCAGGAAATAGCCATTTCACATAGAACCAATAATGATAAGATGATAAAACAACGCATGCAAAGGAGCTGGCTGTAGTTAAATCTGCCCCCAGCCCCAACCAGACACCAAATTCATAAGAGACTGGTAAAGAAAATGGCTATACAACTAAGAGGAGATGACTGTGCTTTGTCTCATTTCTTGTTTCTTTGAACTTCATCTCACCTCTTCTCATAATGTTCTCATTGTGAGCATCCTGCTCAATCCACAAAAATTTCAAAACATTCATTTGGGTGAACTAGTTGCAGCTGCAAACCCACCAGCAGGAGCAGGTACTATATATGCCCAGTGTTGATTAGCATCCTTGCAACTCATTATTCTGATCAGCCAGAAGCAATTTACAATCATCTTTAAGCAAGTGTGCATCATTTTCATAATTGACTTGCAGGAGCTTTGACACAACAACTTGTAGCTGTCAATCACTGTCAAAGGATAGAGGAGGAGGAGGCCTTCTGGAGAGAAAAGCAAAGATATAGTTTCAGTCCGGAGAGAGAGAGAGAGAGAGAGAGAGAGAGAGGCTTAAATGTGGAGCCATCTGGCTATATAGCCTACTCCTTTTGTCACCTCCAGGCCTTGTCAAAGGACCTTTCCATGAAGAAGAATAGGTTAAGACACAAGGTGGAAGTCAGTGATACTCTAGGCTGCCTGAAAAATGCATGTTTTGTGAGTGTAAAGCTTTAGGCAGAGTGAAAATTTTTATCTACTTAGTTTTATTCCCCTCTGATACTCCCTTCTCTTTGCTAATTAAAGAGAGAAAGAACTTGGCTCACAATTTCATTCACACTAAGAATCATAAAATTTGCATGTCTACAGAGATAATATGTAGCATCTAGGTAGATAGCTAGGTACTGCATAAATCTACAGGAACAAACATCTGCAATGAGAAAAGATAGAATTTAAAATTTGTGTACTTAACATTTTTATTTATGGTTATCAGTGTAAATACTTATCAATTTTAGGGTTTTTGATACCTAATAAGACAAAATAATCAAGCATTCACTTGGAGCTGAAAAATATTTTCTAGATTCTTTTGGGGAGCTCTTTGGGGCTAGGTCTGTATAGACAATGCACATTACTGACCCAATGCCTAAGAAAAAGGCAAAGTATATCCAGGAACATGTATTTCACCTGGATCTGTATGCAAGTAAAGCCAGGATATTCAGATTGCAGTGAAGTACATGGATCAACTATGTTTGAGACAGGTAGGGCAGTAATGGCACATGCATGCACTCTCTGCTTTTTCTGTGCTGTGAATATTGATTGCCTCTTTATTTCTGACAGAGCAAAGTTGCTAGCTATATTTGCAGAGTCTCACAGCATGGCAGGCAATATGAAATGATAGCATGTAGGATGAAAGCTCCATTCGGACAGCAAACATCATTCTTCATTCTTGTCATTTACCCTAAGGGGCAAGAGCAATGGTTTACAATCAGATGTCCTTATTGTCTGTGTGCAAATGTGAAAAATAAATAAAATCAACATTCTAAAACTGAAAGCGCTGAATGCCTTTTGCATGCATATCTATCTCTGCTTTCCATCTTTAACCACCATTTACTGAAGATGAATGGACACTGTTTTAATCAATGTATCTGTCCTAATATCTGGTGAAGGCAAAGACAAAAACCCATTTTGTTCTGTTCCCTTTTGAAGACAATGCTCAGTGATAGATTCATGCATTCCATGTCCCCTTCTTGGTGATGTGTCCAAGGATCTACATTTGTAGAAGTTTCTAAATATCCTTTCTTCTTTATTATCTTTTTAATTGTAATTTTTATATTAATTAGTTTATTCACTGTGTATCCCATCTGTAGCTCCCGCCCCTTTCCCTCCCAATCCCACCCTCCCTCTCTCATCTCTTCCCATCCCCCTCTCCAAGTCCACTGATAGGGGAGGTCCTCCTCCCCTTCCAACTGACCTTAGCCTATCAGGTCTCTCCAGAACTGTCTGCACTGTCTTCCTCTGTGGCCTTGAAAGGCTGCTCCCCATGAGGGGAAGGTGATCAAGGAGCCAGCCACTGAGTTCATGTCAGAGACAATCCCTGCTCCCATTACTAGATATCCATTCCTCCATGTCTGGTGATACATGTGTCTGAATGTCTGTGCATACATACAATTAATGAAGATCACTTAAAATACTGGAAACTTCATGTCTTTTCAAGTGTCACATAAATAATGGAAAAAGTTAAAGCTACTGTTTATTTAAAGAAATAATGATTCTCCCTTTTTTTGCAATCTCTTCTCTATTGAACTGAGAGTTATGAAGGCATGAAAAATCTGGATCTGTCCTCACGGTTTCTATTCTTTTCACTCCCTTCTCTCTACCGCTGCTGGAACTATACTGAATCCATTCTTTAAAGACATTAATTCACTGTTCCCCTAAATCAACCCACATTTTAGTCACTCATTAACTTTTGCTGTCATCTTATTTCTTGTATCTCTGTATTGCTTCTATAGATGCACACTCTGTGTTCAATTGTTCTGAAATTAAGGATGCAAGTCACTTATTTTTGTGCATATGATAATAAACATAACTATGTTTTCACTCACCTTTTACCTGTCACAATTATATTCTCTGGGCTTTATTATACGTATTTTCTTTTTATAGTCCATAATTTTATTTGTGTATATTATCACTGTTTAAAATTGTTCAGTTTTCCATCTTGAATTGTACACCTCTTTTCCCAATTTTTTCATTATTATTGTGTATGTGCTCTGTGCGTGTGTTTGTGTGTGTGTAATGTGCATATGTGGGCATGAAGATGCCACAGTATGCATGTGGAGGTCAGACATCTGCTTTTATCTTTAGCTGTGTTCCATGAATTGACGTAAGGTTCCCGGGCAATGATATTTATGTGATGAGCCATCTTTCTGGCTCTATACCATATGTTCTTCTTCTAGTTAATATTTCTACTTTCAAATGTCCAAAGTCACTGAAAAATATTCTTTATTCATCATCAATTTTCCAACTTTTAAATTCGTTAATTTTCTGGCCCCATCCTGGTATCAATGACTTCATATCGACAAATAAAATGAATAATTTTGTTCTAAACTTCTTAGGTGTGCCTGCACACTGATTACTGCTGACAGTACTCAGCTTCTGTTTTGTTGTCATGGTGTTCTGCTGAAGTCCTGCCTGAGCTTCCTTCTCTAGCTTAGATTCAGTGCATGCTTAGATTCAGTTACTCAGCAGGCATATGCTAGGGATACTCAGAGTCCTTATATCACTCAGTCAATGTGGTCTAATCAGACTAAGACAAGCACAAGTTACAAATTGGCAAAGAAATTCATTACAAACAAGTCCTTTGTTTTCATCACTTTCCTTTTATTTCTTAGTTGGACTGTATCACATTATTAATCAAGACATCATCTTGTTGTTTTGTTGTTGTTTGTTTTTTTTTTATTGTCCTCCAATCTTTTCTGAGATATGGGCTGGAGAGGGGCACTTTCAAGATGGCAGTCACCTCTTTTCTTTCTATAACACAAAACTCTTTTCTTTGGATTCAAACTGTGTGTCTTAGTTTTATGTCAACTTGACACACTGGAGTCAATTTGAAAGAGGAAACATCAACTTGGAAGTTGCCTTCTCACCTTGGTCTTTGGGTAAGCATATGGTGCATTTTCTTGATTGATGGCTTATACCGGACAGTCCAGTTGACTGTGGGTAGGGCCACCACTGGACTGATAGTCCTGAATGACATAAGAAAATAGGCTGATCAAGCTATAAAAATCAAATCAGTTAATAGCGTCTGCATCAGTTTCTACTTTCAGGTCACTTTCTTGAGCCTCTCACCTAACTTCTTTCAATGATGGACAGTGACTTAGAATTGTAAGTGAAATAAACCCAAGTTGCTTATCTTCATGATATTTTATCACAATAGGAACACTAACAAGGAGAGAAACCAAATTTTCATTACGATTAATGAGATCCTTCATGGTTCAGTCATGACTCCATTAGTTTCTTTGGACACTGCTTTCACCAGCCTTCTGGCTTCTGGCCATTTAGACTTCTTTAAATCTCAGGCTCTTAAAAGCTTTAATGTGTTCACCATAAGCATAAGATCTCTGATTCTTTTCCCTATAATGTTCTCTACCCTCTACAGTTCATGACTATAACAGTTCATATCTACCTAAAGTAATATTTGTAAGCTCAACTTCTTTACCTTAGTGTACTGAGAGGCCCCTGCCCTTTATGTCCTAGCCAGTTTCCTTGTGGCATTGACTACAGTTTAAATTATGTACTCATTTTGGTGATGAACAGGCGACTACATAAACACCTACGCTGTGAAAAGGTGGCATAGATCTTATGGGTGGCTCAGACTTTTGAGTCGATAAGACAATAAATATTAATAAATTATTAATTTATTTGATCAAAATATTTGGTCAGTTCAAGATTAGCTACAGTAGGGATTCCCTTATCATCTCTGTCTCCTTTAACTGCTTGTTTTGCAATTGGGTGAACAAAGTTATTTTAGAGTCCATATGCATTTCAGCAGAAAAGATAATACATATTAAAATTGAGTACATTTTAAGAAAATGTTTACGTTGAAGAGAGATGGAAGATGGAAACCATAAGAGACAACACAAGATAGAAGGGGATGAAACTTATCCCAGATTCTGTTTT
>CM053758.1:68454214-68480815 GCA_028658305.1 Pachyuromys duprasi | reverse complement strand
TGTCTCCTTTAACTGCTTGTTTTGCAATTGGGTGAACAAAGTTATTTTAGAGTCCATATGCATTTCAGCAGAAAAGATAATACATATTAAAATTGAGTACATTTTAAGAAAATGTTTACGTTGAAGAGAGATGGAAGATGGAAACCATAAGAGACAACACAAGATAGAAGGGGATGAAACTTATCCCAGATTCTGTTTTGTGGACACCCATCCAGAAGTAAAGATATTTCCCTACCCTTTTCAGACCAGTCTAGCCTGGATCTTATTCAGGAACAGAATATTGTGTAAGAGATACTGTAAATGCTCTGTACTCCAGCCTTCAGACATCCCTGATTATCATCCTTTGCTGTTGTGGGCTCCAATTTCAAAATCTTAAGATGAGGAAGCCAAACAAGCCTTACTGAGAGACTCAGAGCTTTGTTGTGTCAGAAACAAACATGAATAGACAGAAAATCTCTACACCAATGCTGACATGTAAGGTAGCATGTAAGAAAAAAATGGTTGCAATGCCAATGACCTATAGAGGTTCAGACCTGCCCAGTGCTGACATCACTGAGCTTCTACCCTCTTCTTCCAGCTTTGGTCCATTACCTGCTGTCAAATGCTCTCTTTCTTAGCTGTCAAATGCTCTCTTTCTTAATAAGCAAAGTCTGCTTCTACCACTACCAATATATTGCAGTCTAGTTTCTTGCTCCATGTAACAAAAATCTGGTAATCTGTCTGTCAGATCTCAATATATTCTCATAAAACTGTGGAGATAATTTGACACACTTCCCCCCTCTTCCTTGTGCTAGTAACCATTAGTATGTTTGGTGGGTTCATCTTAGACCTTACCATCTAGTTATCACATGACCTGCAGGTGCCCTCCTGTGGGATCTTGTTGGTATAATGTTCTTTGGAAATGTATATACCTTAGCCTTGTTCATCCAAATGCTGATCCCCCCCCCACTCTGGTTTCAATCTGGATATTGCATTGTGATACTTATTCTAAGCATTACCTGTCTCAACTTTGTGTAAACATCCAAAGTAAAGCAACTAGCCACAATGTTGAGCAGGGTAAAGGAAGTGAGAGAGGGGAGGAGCCAGAGGACAGGAAAGAGAGGAGGAGCCAGTGGACAGAAAAAAATATGGGAGGCAAGAGGCTAAGAGAGAGCTGGAGAACAGAGGCAGGAGCAGAGATCTTGGAATGACATGGAGGGATGAACTGGACCTAGTATATCATAAAAAGAAAGTATAATGGGTGAATCTAAATGTTAGGAAATTGTGAGGGCTTGGAGGTTTAACTGTTGCCCAGCATTGTGAGCTAGGTTAACTAAAATCCCAGTGTGTTTAGGATTAACTACAAGCTTTACTAGAAGATATATCAATAGTAAATATTGATATTCTTTTACTACATGAAACCCTGCAACAACTGAAGAACTGAAGTGAATGATAATTCATTGCTGTTAAGCCATCATATTCTGTGGTAGTGTTCACTGAACAAAAGCTAATTCAAATGAGTTTTGTAACTTTACACATTTTATAAATGACATAAATAAGACAGAAAATATTTAGCTGCACATCCTGTGCCTAGCTAGAATTTGAATGGAGTTCTGTGTGAATACAAATTCCATGCTGGGAGGGAAAGTGACACACTGCCTCACTGAATCTGTTTTATATTTTCTAAATTACTTTTAAACATTTCAAAATGTCAAACACATTGTCCGAAGTCTTTTACTTTCCACAATAGACATCCAGTTTTAAAAAATATAATGTAACAAGCTTCCTGGCCTATCACAGGGCATGTAGTTCTAATTGCAGACCTAACAACACAGCCACCATTGCTTGTGATGCCAGCACTGAGTACCAGGTGGCATCAGACTACATTAGAATCAATCTGGGCTCCCCAAATCTGGCCTGTCGGCTGAGCTTGGGATCTATTCCATTTCTGCATAACACATCAACTAAAATAAGATTTAACGATTTTAAATATTTGAAAAGAAAATCAAGAAAAAGGACATGATAGCACAACATGTACGAACCATATGAAAGTAAACTTTCACCGTCCATAAAAAAGTGTTTTAGATTAGAGTCAAACTCACTTGTTTATGTGCTGCTTTGGGCAGTTTTGCCACTGCGATAAGAGCCACGCAGCTGTGTCAACGAGAACTGATGTCCCGCTACGATATGATAACTCGAAGTGCCACTGCAGTTTTCCTCACTTGGGGAACCTGCCTTTGTTTCTTAACTTACTTAATCTTAATGGATAATTGTGACCCTCCTTTGAATGATATTCATCAAGTAAGCCATCTTTCACCCACTTCATTTATCCACAATTTTTCACTTCTTATCTTTTGAACCAAAATGTATATCAGAAAATTAATTTTATTTGAGGAGCTTCAAGGTCTCTGGTCTTTAAATAGTTGTATTTTTATTCTTACCTTTATCATGTTCACCTTTTTTTCCAAAGTTGCTTTTATATTCAATTTTATGATCCATAATTTAACTGTCTTTGATAAAATGATTCAAGTAATTGTAGATATGGAGTCATGTACTACAACACCAATGATCTTCCACTAGTTTAAATTCATTCCATAATATTCATACTAATACAACCAGTTATTGACCATTTTTGCATGGACTTTTCATACGATAACACAGCCATCCAGACCATTCATTCAGCATATTCATATTATATACCAACTCTCTCCTAAGTATCATGAGAACTTTCTATTTTTAATCTAAAAAGAACCCAGTCATATTACAGATATGTGCTCACAAACTGCATTGGCTGTTATAAATATAAATTCTTCAACATGTTAAAATATACTACTTGGTATCCATTGCAGTAATTGTTAAAATCTCTCTTTCTCCTTACATATTGTTTTATATATATATATATATAATATATGTTATATATTTATACATAATATAAATATATTATAATATATTATATAATATATTATATAATTATAGTATTGTAATATAATATATTATATAATTATATATTATAATATATAAATATTGTTATATATATATATATATAATGAAAGTAAGTGAAATTATGTTAAACTAGCCTGTCCTTGGAAAGTCAATGCTGGGGCAGAGTGGACCCCTTTTACTTGCTCCACAGGGCTGAACCTTTAATGTGTTGACAAATGACGTGGCAGCATTGTCATAATATGAATTCTCTGAAGCTCTGGCTCAGAGGCTCATGTTCTCTATGACTGCTGTGATCTGAGACATTGTCTGCTCCTACTCAACCCACCCCATGCAGAGTCAACAGAGTGGGCTGCAGACATAGGTTGGTGTTAGAGCTGTTATCTACCTGTCCAAGACGCTGGGATCAAGCCCCAACATGTGAAAAATAAAATATTTTACAATAGCAGGTCTTCATTGGGTGTTCACAGTTTAATTATTAATGGTCAGTCCTGTTCTAATGGAAAATGTTTTATAGACACTCATTAAAAGAAAGACAAGTGACAAAGGAGAGACCATAGGCTCAAAGGCCACAAAAACATTTATCTATACAGAGACCTACAAAGTGAAAACTGGGATTCCACCATGTCTGTTTTCATCTTGTACTACTTCAATTGCCTAACCTGTGAAAATGAAAATAGTGTTTTGCTGTATGGTCCTTAAGAAGAAAATGCAATAATGTAATAGAATTTAAACACATGGAAAACTTTTATTTTCTTTATTAAGAATGCAGTGAATGGAGTTATGCTTTACGAAATTAACCTGACAGCAAAAGGCAGTTTGTTTATAATTGGGATAAGATTAGGTATCCTTACTTAATGAGCACATACTACTAATTAGAGAATGTGGCTGATGCTGGGGGAAAAAGGCTCAATTGGGTTGCTTTTAAACGCTTTGTTCTGGGAAGTACTCCCAGCAATGTGTCTCTTAGACATTCCTACACACTGGATCTCTTCATGTATTAATTTATTGGGAAATATGCCAAGAAAGCAGCAGCTGCAATATGGAGGCAAAGATAATTTGGTTGTATGTAATATGGTTAAGGTAACAATATGAGACATGTATTATATGAAAAGGTATCAATAGTGTTCTGAGATCCCAAGCCTCAGAATACGGTTCCATAGATGAAACAGAAAATGCAAAAGAACTAGGCAAGGGAGGGGCAGCAGTGTGTTTACTTTTATTCCTATTGAACTCTCTCAGTGGGTAGTTCAGAGTCATTTTGTAATGGAATCCCCCTGGGTAGTAACATATATACTTGAAGGTTTTTCAGAGTTTATGGAATGATAACATGAATTTTTGGTTTTTCTGCAACAATATAATTTAGCTCATATGTTTGTGTAACCACTGAGCATTAGTAGAAATACAGAGAGGCATGCGTGTTTCTGTTTGGTGTTTACCCTACATCAGCAGTTTAAAAAATTACTACCCTGCGTCGGCTCTATTAATGACAGTCTGTGTTTGGAAGGCTTGATAAGTTGTTTACAAGGAAGTTCAGAAGGAGAAATCAGCGAGTGTTTGCTGAATACTGTGAAAACATTTTTCTCAGGATGTGTTGCTGGAAATGGCAATTAGTCAATGTAGGGAAACTGGTGTGTCTTTACACATTAAATCATGCTAAAACAAACAGCCAGGCCAATTCAGCTCAGCTTTTCCGACAAATAAATGCAATTATATTGAAATACAAAACCGTCTCACACAATTCCTGTTTGTTACCCATGAATTCTCATTAGAGTTCTCCAGATGAGCCAGAAAAGAAGTTTCTGTGTTTGCATTTTTACAGAAAAATATAGTGAGGAACAGGGAGATGAAGTACTTACAGACTGAAAGACAAATAGGTTGAAAACTTGCCTGAAAGCTTTCACAGCTGCTTTCTGCAAACTGTGTACTGTGCTTGGGAAGTTCCTGATTCCTTTCCGTTTCTCAAGACAATTCTGTGCATCTAGTCTCACCTTGACAATGAGATGGCACAGTGAAATAGAATTTAAGTACTTTCATCATGATCATTTCTTTATCAACAAAAATTCTCCCTTCCATAATAGCTGTAGCATTTATTAAGGATTCTGTGCCATTTTATGTAAACTAAATTCCTTCCTGGATTCATCCATGAGAAGGGTAAACTATCCTTAACTAGCTATGTTTTGGGCAACCTATAGGGTTTGGTCTAAGGATGGAGATTCTATTAAAATTTCTCTCAGTCACAAAGAACTTTAGGACTTGAGGGTGTGTCAAAGGAGCCTCAGTCTCATCTGTCGGCCGTGTCCCAGGAATTTGGCAGCAACTCAGTTACACCAAGACCATAAATAGAATAATCAGGGAAATGAGTAAGGTCAAGTCCTAGTGAAGTAGCTGGATCAGGTCTTTGGTAACTAAATGCTGGTCGCTATGTGATTAAATCTGACTCTCTTGCTTGCAACAACAACACAAAAACATTTCTTAATATTCTAGTTACTTTATGTTAGGTACATTATTTAGCATGAAACATATTTTCTTAGATTGAAAAAACATTCTTAGATAATTTATAGTTAAAATATAATTTTCAGAATTTGGGGGGCTTTTTACTTTTTTACAATTTATTCAATTTATAACAGTTTTAGCCCCCTCCCACCTTCTCTCCCTCTGCACTCCTTTGCATCTCTATGCCAGGCCTCAGAAGGGGGAGCCCTCATTCCCTACTATTGGACCTTAGTCTATTAAGTCTCATCAGGACTGCCTGAATCCACTTCCTCTGTGGACTGGCAAGGTAGCCTGGCCAGGGGTAAGTGATAAAAGAGCAGGCAACCAAGTTCATGTCAGAGATAGCCCCTGCTCCCTTTACTAGGAATCCACCTTTTAAAAAGTTATTAATTATTTTATAAATTACAGTTTATTCACTTTGTATCACTGCTGTTGCCCCCTCTCTCACCCCCTCCAATCCTACCCTTCTTCCCTCATCTCCTTCCATGCCCCAACCCAAGTCCACTGGTAGGGGAGGTTCTCCTCCCTTTCCCTCTGACCCTAGCCTATCAGGACTCATCAGCACTGGCTACATTGTCTTCCTCTGTGGCCTGATGAGGCTGCTCAGAAATTTGTGGTTTTATGTGGGAGAGTAGCTGTCCAGTTTCAACTTGTCTTTCCAGTGCTTTCCACAGTGATACATGCGAAAGTGTCAGTAAAGATACACACTTTGCTTTATTTTTGGAATCCAGAGTTCAGCAAGCCTTTATAGAGAGTAGAAACATTAACAATAATTTCAATTATTTAGTACAGAAAGATGAGCTTGCATCATGGCACACATAGGGAGGTCAGATGACAGTTTGTGGGAGTAAGTACTCTCCTTTGACCATGTGGGTTCCAAGAATCAAAATTCAGGTTGTCAGACTTAGCAGTAAATAACTTTACCTGATGTGCTTGTTGTCCCCTTAGATAGCTACATTTTAGACACTTAGTGGTTACATAAAGCTGATGAGAACTATATTGAACCATCAAGATTTTAGATAATATATAGCACGCACACACATATATATACAAAAGCATATAAAAATCTTCCTGACATAATCCAATAGGATTGGTTTCATGTGAAAGTAAATTTTTCAGAACGTGTTTAAATGTTAGAGTATTATTATTACATAAAAATTTCAGTACTATTTTAGATCTCTAAAAGTAGTCTTTATCACAAAAAAGAAACTAATCTTAGTGTCCAAACACATATAGAAGTTAAGATTATTCTGGAACAAATAGCTATTCAGCAATCAATAGTATTGCCTTTCTACTCAAGATTTTTAAATTTAGTTTCATAGTCATTATAAAAAACTAACTGTTTCTTGGCATTAATGAATCTAGTTTGAATAGCCTTAATTGTTGAATGCTAATTTACAGGGATTGCTAAAAACTTTTCTACATATGATTTATAATCCATGAGTTTCATGATTAATAATACATCTTATTTATATTAGAAGTTTAATTAATTGTTGCATACACGATTATAATGGCTTAAATAAAAATTTCTACTACTTTCTAGTCTTGCAATAGTCATGTGTTTTGTGTGTCAGGGAGCAGGTGCTCAGTATATAAAGCTATCTTCAAGTTCCTTTTCCTTATCCCTACTGCTACGATAACAGATTGCCACAAGTCAGCAAATTAACAATAAGTAGATATGTATTTGATTTACAGTTCTGGACACCATAAAGTTAAAGAACAAGGCACTGCACTTGCTCGAGGCATTTGTCTTGAGTCACAATTTGGTGGAAAATCTAGGAGACCCGTGGTGACAGGAAATTAAGACAAAAAACATATTTTATCAAAACCACTATTGTAAATAACTTCATTAATCATTCTTTGAGGGCAGAGCACTTTTGGCCTAATCAGTATTTAAGGATATCAAGTTTTAACATCATTCACACATGGTATATACACATTTATGAGTGGATATTAGACATATAATATAGGATAAACATATTAAAATCTGTATACCTAAAGAAGCTAAGCAAGATGGAGGACCCTGGGTAAGAAGATCAATCCTCATTCAGAAAGGCAAACATGACAGACATTGGAAAAGGGAGAAGACAGGGAACAGGACAGGAGGCTACCACAGAGGGACTCTGAAAGACTCTACCCAGCAAGGTATCAAAGCAGATGCTGAGACTCATAGACAAAGTTTGGGCAGAGTGCAGGGAATATTGCAAAAGAAGGGAGAGATAGAAAGACCTGAAGGGGACAGGAGCTCCACAAGGAGAGCAACAGAACCAAAATATCTGGGCCAGAGCTCTTTTCTGAGACTGATACTCCAATCATGTACCATGCATGGAGATATCCTAGAACCCTTGCACAGGTGTAGCTCATGGCAAGTCAGTCTCCAAGTGTGTACCCTAGTAATGGGAACAGGAACTGTCTCTGACATGAACCCAGTGGCTGACCCTTTGATCACCTCACTCTGATGAGGGAGCACCTTACCAAGCCACAGAGGAAGATAATGCAGTCAGTCCTGATGAGACCTGATAAGCTAGGGCCAGAAGGAAGGAGAGGAGGACATTCTATAAGGGGACTTGGGAAGGAGCATGGGAGGAGACGAGAGAGGGAGGGTGGGGTTGGGAGGGGATGAGAGGGGTCTACAGATGGGCTACAAACTGAGTAAACTGTAATTTATAAAAAATTATTTAATTAAATACAATTAAATTAACAAATATCAAAATTTATTATTATTATTATTATTATTTTAACTCTTCTACATAAGAAGCCATTACTACTCACTTCCCTGCCAGTAGTTAAACTTACCACTGTTGTCTGCATGTTTCTATTTCTTGTGCTAATTTTCAGTCAGGAAATCTTTTTAAATTTCATTAGTCTATGCGTCTGTAAAGACTGTAAGGTGCTACAGTAATAAAGTCTTTTGAAAGTTACATCAAAACTTTGTTATCACAAACACTAAGAAACGCAAACTCAGTCAATCTCATTCCATCAACTGTAGTGCAGAACTGCAAGGCAGAGGGATGGGCAGCTCCTTGATTGATGCAGCAACATGGGAAATTTTCCTGGAAACGACACCAGGGGATATTCTGGGCTTGGGGTGACTCAGCCAAATACAAAAGGCCAAAGTTATTTGTAATTTACATATTTCCATTTTGAGACATCTTCCAACCCTTTCGACACATATGGTTTTTGGTAATTATTTTTAAATGGAAATTCAGACAGCAGCAGGCAGTAAGTATTTGAGTTAGGATTTCATATGGAGAGACTTGGTAGGGTACTTGGCAAGCTTTATTTTCTCCTCCACAAAAACCAAAGGTGAAAGCCGGCATTTTAAATCTTAATGATAGGCACTCTACTCTTTTCTCACTCTGACCGTTATTTTGTAAGAACTTGGTAATGACTGTTGGTTATGCACTTTCTTCCCCCATGGTCTTCGTTACCACACACACAAGAAACACTTATCAGAAGTTCAGAGTGGGCTTACATATAACTCGCCACAGGTTATTACAATACAGGACTCCTGAAGAGACAACCATTTGAGCCAGAACACTGGCAACCTCTGAAGACTGGCTAGTCTCTAATAGTGCGATGCCTGCCTCATTTTCTCAAGTCGGCATTCATTGCCACTTTTATGTGACTGTTCCCAATTGAGAGTTTCATAAGCTTAAAGAATATAAACTTTAGAATAACATACATGCTCTCATGTTAATATATCTTCTTTTATTAAATAGGATTTCTTACCACATGAGTGCATATATGTGTGTTCGTTTATATGTGGGTTGTGTGTGTGTGACTTTAGTTGAGGATGGTAGCCCATCAATTGGCAATGTAGCTCATTGAACTCATGATCCTCCTGTTTCAGCTTCTTCAGTGCTGGTGTCACAAAGCTACTAACATGCCAACAAAAGGAGAGTTACTTTTAAAAACAATATAACTTCATAAAATATAGCAGACGCCTGGTTCCTCCTGTTATATTTGGGGGAGAATACTGGGAGAAATGACTAGAATTGGAGGGGGTAAGAACACAGCACAAGCAAAACTCCATGTAATCAATGAGAATAAAAAATGCTCAAGTACACAACAAGGACTATTGCTCAACCATGCTTGTAGCAGCTTTATTCGTAATAGCCAGAATCTGGAAACAACCCAGATGTCCATCAACTGAGAAATGGATACAGAAATTGTGATACATTTATTAAATGGAATACTACTCAGCAATTAAAAACAAGGAAATCATGAAATTAGCAGACAAATGGTGGGATCTAGAAAAGATCATCCTGGTTGAGGTATCCCAGGAGCAGATAGACACACACGGTATATACTTACTTATAAGTGGATACTAGACACATATGATAGGATAAACATACTAAAATCTGTACACCTAAAGAAGCTAAAAAAAGAAGGAGGACCCAGGGTAAGATGATCAATCCTCACTTAGAAAGACAATTTGGATGGACAGGGGAAGTAGGAGAAAACAAGAAACAGGACAGAAGCCTACTGAAGAGGGCCTCTGAAATATTCTACCTAGCAGTGTATCAAAGCAGATGCTGAGACTCATAACCAAACCTTCGGCAGAGTGCAAGAGATCATATGATAAAAGGGGGAGTTAGTATGACTGGGAGAGGACAGGAGCTCCACAAGAACAAAATATATTAGGGCACAGGGGCCCTCCATGAGACTGTTTCTCCAACCAAGGACCATGTATGGATATAACTTAGAACCCCTGCTCAGATGTAGCCCATGGTGGCTCAGTAACCAAGTGGGTTTCCCTAGAAAGGGGAACGGGAACTATTTCTGACATGAACTCAACTACTGGCTCCTTTACCTCCCCTCCCACCAATCCCCCCGCCCCCTTCAAGTGAGGAACAGTCTTGCTAGGCCACAGAGGAGGACATGGCAGCTAGTTCTGAAGATACCTGATAAGCTAGGGTCAGATGGAAGGGAAGGAGGACCTCCCATATCAGTGGACTTGGAAAGGGTCAGGGAGCAGATGCAGAGTACTGTAGCCACACATTAGGCATAGCTTGGGTACTGCTGTTGGAGAAGGAGGAGGAAGGCTCAGAGAAACCAGAGGGGTCAGGGACACACCAGGAGAATAAGGCCAAGAGAATCAAATGACTGTGACTCATGGGCACTTATAGAGATCATGGTGCCTGTAAGGGTCTGACCCAGGTCCTCTGTATATATGTTATAGCTGAGAAACTTGGTGTTCATGTGGAATCCTAGCAGTAGGAGCAGGGGCTGTCCTGACTCATTTGCTTACTTGTGAGACCCCTTTCTTCCTACTGGTTTGCCTTGTCCAGCCTTGATGTGATGGTATGTGCCTGGTGTTTTTGCCAGTTATACCAGTTTGTTTGAAGGCCTGCCCTTCTCTCAGGTGGGAATAGATGCAGGGTGGGTCATGGGGAGAGGGAAGGGGGAACTGCAGTCTGGATGTAAAAATGAGAGAAGAATAAAAAAGTTTTAAAAAGCCTAAAACAAACAAAACATATAGCAGACTGATAAATTTCTAATGTCTTACATCAGAAATATTTTCATTTGTGTAATGATCTGGCTATAAAACCCATTTTGTGAAAGTGTCAGTGCTTTATTAATTTT
Organism: Pachyuromys duprasi; assembly: GCA_028658305.1. Taxonomy (NCBI): domain Eukaryota; kingdom Metazoa; phylum Chordata; class Mammalia; order Rodentia; family Muridae; genus Pachyuromys; species Pachyuromys duprasi. The sequence continues at coordinate 68,469,811 of CM053758.1, read as the reverse complement.
ATTAATAGAGAAATTTACTGTCTCTTACTGTTCTAAAAAATATAGAACTGTTGTTATAAGAAAGAGAAGGGTGTTAAGAACCCCATCAATCAAAAAAGCTGATTACTACGTGTCCACATACTAAGTTATTAAATTATGGCTTTGGACAACTTAAACAGTTTTAGTTTGTTTAGATTTATAACAGTTAATGTTCAATTAGCAGTGTCAGTGTGAAAACTAAATAATATCACATGCATAAGTATTTTGAAATTAATTTTCCTTCATCTTTTGCCGTTTTCTACATCATTAATAACTACATTTTTCGGTGATCAGAAAAATTGGCCTTATAGTTTCCTAGGCATGAGCATATGTTCCAGTTGCCCCATATTCAGATGAGCAATGTAAGTCAGCCCTCACATGAGGTATGTTCTTAGGCAAGAACTAGGTGTGATGGTGTCAGCTCTGGTGACTCTCTTATATATCCCCATTCCTTGTATAGTACACGGAATTGATGAGTGAACACAAAAGTCTTCTTAAACTTTCCAGGAAAGCCAATGCATGTGTCTGCTTGGAGGACCCTTAAGTGATTGCAAGTGGTACAGGAGAAGGGAAAATAGGCATATAATCCCTGCCATGTTGCAGTTATTTTATGCAGAGAAGATTCAGACTAAAATTCTAGGTGATTTGCTTTGTAAGTCTTACTAAATACAAGCACCTATAGGGACCATACTAAGTAATAAGAAGAGCTCCCCCTGAATGAAAGGAAGCAAGAGTCTCTGGAAACCTGGCAAAGCTGAGGGGAGAAGAGAACTACCGAGGAGGCAGAAAGAAGACGTGCTGACCCTGAGTAGCAGCTGAGGATCTTTCAGTCCGGGGTTAAACTGTTGCTGCTCCCTCCCACATATGCTTATTGACAGTTTATTTCTCCTGCTGCCATTATACCAAAGGTGACAGCTAATTAAAGGAAGATGAAGTACATTAAACATATTTTAGGTGAATAAATAACTAGAGGAAATTTGAGATAAATGAGCATGCAATTGCCTTCACCCAGACATTAAATAATAGTAGCACAAGGAACAGTAATTAGAATCAATATAGGGTTTGTGAAGAGTGTCAGGGAAACCCACCTAATTAGGACAATTAATAGTATTGTCTAAACGAATTTCAATAGGTTGACTAATTAATTTATCTTAATGTATACAAAAATGAATAAATTCTTAAGCTTCAAACATTGGATTAGGGATACAAATTAAGAGTATTTTCCATAGTCAGCTTGAAAGCTACTCACACAAAATAAATTGACATGGATAGCTAATGAAAACAAAAGCTCAAAGAAAACACACTGTCTAACATGAAAATAGAAGCCTGAAGTTGCTGTTGAGTAAAGAACATTTTAAACCATTGGATCAGTCCGATGCTACCAGTTCCAGGAAAAGCATAGATAATAGAGGAGAACAGGAGACATTCAACACATTCTTCTGGGAAGGAAAATCCTGTGTTTGTTTTCTCACAGTTGATTTGGTTTGGAGGAGTACCTTAATTTTTCTTAGTGTTCATTTCCTGAACTGTAAAATAGTCTTCACTGCCACATTATTTTTATGCTGATATGGAAAATATGCGTAAGTTCTGCCTTTGTTTTAATACCTTTCGTGTCTGAAACATGACTGGCTTATCTTTATTGAAAGGGATAAACTTCCATTTACTGTAACTGTCTTCTTTTAAAATGATCCACCAAAGCCACAGGAATAGAGTTATTTAGGGATGAAGAAATAGTATGTACCACCCAAAGCTAACCTACTGTTAGCTTTTTATTCATCATATCTTTGCAGAATGCTAAAGTATTTGTGGTCTCCTAAGCCACAAGCAGCTAACTCAACTCTATGCAGTACGGCTCAGACTCCAACCTTTCCTGGATGATTATAATAATGAGTGTGGCATTTGGGGTGGCTATCAATGTGATAATATAATGGACCTTTTTCTGTAAATACTTAAAATACATTAACAACTTTGAGGAGTTATTTCATGGATCCTTTGGAGAAATCTCTTGCTAATGGTATTGTAAGAGTAGAAAGAGTAAAACACTGACCTTCAAGGGACAGTATTCTTTTCTTTTCTTTTTTTTTATTAATTACACTTTATTCACTTTGTATCCCAACTGTAGCCCCAACCCTCATCCCCTCCTAATCCTACTCTACCTCCATATTCTCCTACCATGCCCATCTACCAGTCAACTGATAGGGGAGAACTTCCGCCCCTTCCATCTGACTCTAGTCTATCAGGTCTCATCAGGACTGGCTGCATTGTCTTCCTCTGTGGCCTGGTAAGGCAAGGCTGCTCCCCTTCAGGGGAAAGTAATCAAAGAGCCAGCCACTGAGTTCATATCAGAGAAAGTCCCTGCTTCCCTTACTGGGGAACCCACTTGGAGACTGAGTCTATGGGCTACATCTGTGCAGGGGTTCTAGGTTATCTCCATGCATGGTTCTTGGTTGGAGTATCAGTTTTAGAAAAGACCCCTATGCCCAGATATTTTGGTTCTGCTGCTCTCCTTGTGAAGCTCCTGTCCACTCCAGGTCTTTTATCTCTGCCTTTTTTTCTTAAGATTCCCTGCACTCTGCCCAAAGTTTGGCTGTGAATCTTAGTATCTGATTTGATACCCTGCTGGGGAGACTCTTTCAGAGCTCCTCTGTGATAGGCTCCTGTCCTGTACTCTTTTTTCTCCCTCTCTAATGTCCATGGTATATACTCACTTATAAGTGGATATTAGTCATATAATATAGGATAAACATACTAAATTCTGTACACCTAAAGAAGCTAAACAAGAAGGAGAACCCTGTGTAAGATGAGCAATCATCATTCAGAAAGGCAAACAGGATGGACATCGGAAGAGGGATTGTAATCTAATAGATAAAAATAAGGACTTGGAATTAGGAAGCTTTGCTTCAGAATTCTAACCTTGTCCCTTCTTTATCATGCAACTCTGCATAGCTATCTTAAGAGCCCAGTCTTTAAGGGAATGACTGTCATATTTTTCTGAATAGTCATAATGTTAAATGTTCCAATTATAATTAATTTTGGGAAACTACACACTACAAGATACACATTATTTTATAAAAAAAGTAACTTCTCACATTCTAGGGTACATGTTTTTTTGTTAACCAGAAGCGTCATGTTTACTTTTTGTTCCATGATGGTTTTGCTTTAGTCTAATAAAAATGTATGTCCATCAATACTAAGCAGAGGAGCATTCAATCTGAATGACTGGTTATAGTTCATGCATCGCATATAATAAAAGAGGGGAATATAGTCGCCCTTGAGTTGTCCTTCAACAATGATGCTCAGATGGAGGAGAGGTACCTAAGGAAGAAGAAGAGCCAATACACAGGAAAAGAGCTAAAATTCAATGAAAGCATTGTGGTAGCCTTTATAGTGGGCTAGTAAATCATGTCCCAAAGTGTGTCACAAAGTATGATTCAATTGAAGATTTCAACATGGAGAGATTAACATGCAGTTTGTCTTGTTTCATCTTAAAGTAGCCAAATAAGAGGAAGAAAAAGAAATACTGACCATACGCAAGATGAAATGAAATGGTGTAAAGGTGAAAGAGTAAATTGAGATTGTATGTCAACATCCTTTCCCTAAAGAACAAATCAAACCAAGAAAACTAGCAAAGTCTATTGTAACTGTAAATATTACTGACAAATGGACTTTAGTTTCTCTTTAAGCTCAAAGGAAGGCAGATTTTATATTTAGGAAAGAGGCAATGTTACAGTGATAGAGCAGGGAAGGAGGGAGGCCACAGAACCTGGAGAACAGAGAAACTAAAAATAATACAGGAGGATGAGTTGGAATTTCTACTCACCAGACATCAGAGGAAATGCAAGTCAGAACCTCTGATATAATCACAAGGAAAGACCTTTCCTGCAAGCTCATGTAACACTTCACAGCCATGTTATTGTGCTGTTTTCAGCCAGCAAAAGCTGTCTACTTTAACAAAGTCCTGCAGTTGCTTGTCTGTGCCACATTCAAGTCTACAGCTGATAAGTGAGATTAGTTATGACAGACACCCTTTCATTCAACTGGAAACTAAGGCCTGTTCTCTTTGTTAAGAAGACATGCTTCTATTTTTTTATATATTTTTTTGTTTATTTGTGAGTGTGTGTGTATGCATGAACATATATTCCCATGTGCACACACATTTGTCATGGCATTTATGTGTAAACCAGAGGATAACCTTTGGAAGTTAAAACTATCCATCCACCATGTGGGTTCTGGGGGCTGGACTCAGGTCATCAGGCTACCATCCTCATCTGCTAGGCCATCTCACTGGGTCGTGCATTTGAGGCAGGACTTAGTTGCTCCACCTCCTGAGAATTGGCCAAAAGTCACTGAGAGAGCTTTAATGAATTAAGAAGTCCCCACAAGACAATATGAATCTTCAGGCTTTCTTTACCCTTACCGTAGCGTAACTTCTGACTTGTTCTTGCTTAACTCACTCTCAAAATCATGTTATAAACCATATGAGAATTCCTCTCTACTTAATGAGAGTCATGCCACCTCAGTGAATCAGGATGCTGCTTCTCTTCTATCCTACTGAGAACATCCTAGGAATAAATATTTTTGGTCAACAGAAATGGCTTGGGCAATCTACAAGTTTGCTGTGTTGGATGTGTTTGGAGGGTGAAGAGATGAAGCACAGGGAATCGCACTGACTGAGCAAAATCCAAAGAAAACTCAGAAGTCCCCTAGAGAGGAAGAGCTTCAGCACAACCAAGCATTATGCATTCTAGTCGTTTTGTTTTTTTTTTTTCAAAATTCAAGTGAGCTGACTTCCTGATGACTCTCACAGAAGGCAGCCATCACATTAAGAGGAAGCCCTAACTGTAATCCTTCATTTTCTTTTCATTTTCATGAAAAAAAATATTTCAGCATAATAGAAAGTGATCAGAGAGCCAAATCACTGGAATATGAAAATCACAGGATTAGCTGTTTCTGAATGCCTCGGATCACTCCCATCATGGAGAGAACTCTTTTTAATCACACCAAGATGCTGCTTTGTGACTGTTTCTTACAAGATAAATGCCCCTTCTTCTTTCAGACAAAATCAATGGATCACCAAATATTTGGGTAGGTAAAATAAAACAACGTTAAAGATTTTTCCTCAAACTTATGTCCTTTATTTTTTAGCTAATTTTTTAATTTAATAATTTTTTACAATTTATTCATTGTATATCCCAATTGTAACCCCCTCACTCAACTCTTCCCAGTCCCACCCTCCCTTCCCCTTCCCTCGTATCTTCTCTTAGTACACTGAGAGTGTTTGGCAGAGCAGAATGAGTCTTATTGAAGAAGGGGGCATAGAAAGACACAGAGGGTACAGGAGCGCCACAAGGAGACCAACAAAGTTAAAAAAAATCTGACCTCAGGGGGTCCTGCAGACACTGATGCACCAAACAAGGATCATGCGTGGAGAGGACCTAGACCCCCTACTCAGATGTATCTCATAGACAGCTCAGTCTCCATGTGGGACCCTTGTAAGGGGACCAGGGGCTGCCTCTGGCATTAACTCCGTTACCTTTAAAGATTTTGAAGAAAAAATAAAGTAAAATAGAATAAATAAAAACCTCATCCTCATGAAAGAAGTGGGAGATAGTAGGACCTGGAGAGGATGGGGAGCTCCCCAAGGAGAGCAAGAGATCCAAAATGTCTGGGCACAGGGGTCTTTTCTGAGATCGATACTCCAGTCAAGAACCACTCATGGAGATGGCCTTGAACCCCTGCACAGTTCAGTGTCCAAGTGGGTTCCATTGTAATGGGGATAGGGACTGTCTCTGACAGGAACTGATTGGCCTGCTCTTTGAGCACCTCCCCCTGAGGCGGGATCAGCCTTACCAGGCCACAGAGGAAGACAATGCAACCACTCCTGATGAGACCTGATAGACTAGGATCAGAGGGAAGGGGAGGAGGACCTCCCTTATCAGTGGACTGGGGGAAAGGCAGAGATGGGGAAAGGGAGGGAGGGAGGGTGGTATTGGGAGGGAAGGAGGGAGGAATCTACACGGGGAACACAAAGTTAATAAAGTATAATAAATACATAAATAAATAATATTATTTTCTTAAAACAAAACAAAAAAAATCTCATCCAAGTTTTCAAGTTGGCACTCTATAAAACACACTTCAATGTGAAATCCTTCTAGAATTAGTCAAGCAAATGGCCACCTCCTTTGTGTTTCCTGTTCTGCAAATGAAAGTTGTGATCCCTTAGAATATGACTTTTACTTAAAGGCCTGGGTGGGTTGTTCAGCTGCTTCCCCCATCCTAGATGCGCTTACCACCTCTGTTAGCACTACTCAGTGTAAACTACAGTCACAGCTTTTGCATTTAGCTGATCTATTTTACTTCATCATTATTTAACTTAGCTGTTTGTGTATGTATAGGAAGATATGCTCTCTCATGCTATAAACAAAATGGTTCCATTGAATAGATGTACTGATATGTTTTATTCCCTTACTGTTGGTTGAAGAATAAAGAGTTTGGAAGATTCACAGAAAGTCCTTGGCCCCACTAAAGTTTACTTCTTCACTCTGAGATTGAAAAGCAAGTGTTGAAGATAATATTGTCAACCTGATAAGATACAGGATTATCTAAGAGACAAACTTCTGGACATGCCTTTGAAGGAGTCTCTACATTGAGTTAAATAAAATTGGGAATAAAAACACTCCAAATACTGATGGTCCAATTCCATGAGCTGGGATCCTCGGCTGGACGAAAATGAGAAAGTGGGCTGAGCACCAGCACTGGTGCTCATCCCTCCCTGCTTCTTGGATGAAGAAGCAATGCCCCAGCAGCCTCAGGCTCCTGCTGCCAGGGTGACAGCATCCTTGCTGTCATGGATGCACTTTTCGGCTGAGGCTGGAAACTACAGTAAATCATTCTTTCCCGTTTGACTTTGGTTAGTTATCTTGACACAGCCATGAGAAAAATAATTAGGAGAGGAGGCAGAAGAGGAAGCTTTCTGAAATATCAGCTTGGCAAATGTTTGAGGTTTGATTTTAATGTGAAAGCTACAATACTACTGAGCATCAGCTCTCACATCAGAGCATTGCTGACCTCTGAAGTCTTCTGTTGATGTCACAGGTATCCTAGCTACTTCTTTCTGATTTTATTTTATTATTATTTATTAGTGTTATTTTATTTCTTTTATTCACTTTGTATCCCAGTTGTATGCCCTGCCTCATTTCTGCCTGGTCGAACCCTCCTTTGCACTTCCTCCCCTATCTTTCTCCCCTCATCCACTGATAGGGGAAGTCCTCCTCCTCTGACCCTAGCCTCTCAGCTCCCATCAGAACCGCCTGGATCCTCTTCCTCTGTGGGCTGGCTAACCGCAGTGAAGCTTATCTCAGATCACTTTGTTCTACCCCATGTCGCACTGAAACTTTACCTTCCTTTGCTCTAGTTTTCTCCTCTTTTGTTGTTCCCTAAATTCTCCAACTCACCAGATACAAGGATTTGCTTTTAATTTTCAAGTCATTTTTCTTTCATGAGAAAATATGTAATGTTTTCACAATAATTCATAGATTACATACTTTCAACCCATAGTCAGTCTCTCTCTCTCTCTCTCTCTCTCTCTCTCTCTCTCTCTCTCCCTCTCCCTCTCCCTCTCCCTCTCCCTCTCTCTCTCTCTCTCTCTCTCTCTGTGTATGTGTGTGTGTGTGTGTGTGTGTGTGTGTGTGTATGCTTGTTTATTCATGGACCTCTTCTGGATATCAATGTCTGGATACTCAAGTTTCTCAAGTTTCCTAAACAAATGACATATTATGGATGTATAACCCAGGCAACCTTTCCCTGCATTACAAATCATCTTCAGGTTACCTACAGACCCCGAAAGCAGTATTAATAATGTGTAAATATATATTTTGCTGTGTATTTTATGTCTGAGAAAAACACTCCATAAATACTCAGCACAGATGTATTTGTTTTTCAGATATATTCAATGTAATTCATGGACACAAATCAGGGATTCATGGACACAAATCAGGGATGTAGAGAACAGCTATAGTTGAAAATTAGCTTACCAAGCAAAATTTATCTGAATTCCTAAATGGATAGTTTCACCATTAGAGGAAAATCATTATGTACAGAAACTAGTGAGAATTTGAGTCCTATGATAGGAAAGTGCCTTGCTGACGCTGAGCAAAGCAGAATCGGCACTTTCCTTCTTCCTGTTGCAACTTCCCCACTGGGAAGAAACGTATCAATCACGCAATAATAAATGCAACATTTTGGCTATTTTTGACTTTATATTAACTATTTAAGTCTTTAAAAGACAACTTGGAGTGTTCCTAAGGGCAAGAGGGCAATAAGCAATGGGAATAACGTCCATGTTACATGAGCTGTATTTAGGCATGAGTTATGTTACAGTTGACATAAGTTCAACAGATGAACCAAATGCACTAAACATGTTATTTGTATGAAATGCACTAGAAAAAGAGATGTATAGCAAAAATAATACAAGAACCTCAATGGATTTTGACTTTAAATTTTCCTTTAAGAAATGGATACTAATTCAGAGTCCCAGAGTAATCCATTGAACATAACTGTACTAAATAACATTGACTATAGTTATTTGTAGCAAAAGAGTCATCATTACCCAAGTTATAGTACTAACATAATCTAGGAAAGGGATCGTGAACAAGATTCAAGAAATAATTTATCTCTTGACACAAAGTAATTTCTTCTTCATTTATACTTTTAATGTATATTTTCAAGAATCTTATAGGTGTTTAAATATATGCACACAACTGGAATAACAAATGCCCAGATAGCTGGTAAAATATTACATCTATGTGCACACACACACACACACACTTTTTTTTTTGAGACAGAGTTTCTCTATGTGTATTCCTTGCTGTCCTTGAAACTCATTTTGTACATCAGGCTAGCCTTGAACTCACAGATATGACTGCCCTCTGCCTCCTGAGTGCTGTGATTAAAGGAATGTGCCACCAGCTAGGCATTTCTAGATGCCACCTAGCCTGCCCCCACCCTGCCCCTGCAGCTGCCTTGTGCAGCACATGGGGCAGATGCCTAGGAGTGCAATGAGGGTTACCTGGGAGTCAGGTGAAGGCTTAGGCTGGCCTGCATCAGCACACCCTCACAGGAATGTGAGGAAGACTTCTTGGGTGAGGAAGTTTGGCAGGAGTTATGCCAAGATTGGCAGAATTTGCCTGGGTCCCCATCTGCCCTTGATATTAGTCTGTTGCTCTCCTGCTCTTGGCAGGTACTTGCCTTGCACCAGAATCAGGTCCAGTGCAAGGAAACAGAAAGAGAGATAGAGACAGAGATATAGAGAGAGACAGAGAGACAGAGACAGGGAGAAACAGAGAGGAAAGGAAGGAAGGAGGAAAGGAAGGGAGAGAAATAAAGAAAGATAGAAAGAAAGGACGACCTGTTCATTTATGTTCATTTTCATAAGAAATGAACAGGTGCATCATATAACCCACCAAGCGTCTAGATAGAGCAAAAGTGGGAGGGATGGAAGTTCCCCCTCTTCTTTTGACCTAGGCCATGTATCTTCATTTAATCCTGTCCAGCAGATCTTCTGGTTCTAGGCCATATAAGACAACAAATCTCTTATTTCCAATACCTTATCCCTTGGTTGGAATTGTTCCAATAGCTCCCTGGGGTTTCAGGTGTTTGCATTTGTAGTGAAGGTTTCCATTGGCTTTTCCGGTTTTCTTTCCAGTTTGTACACAGCATATTGAGAGCCCCTTGAATTTATAAGTGCATGAATCACTCCCATAATAAATCAGCTTTTATACATGTATACATGTGTTGTATCAATCTACATTTACAAAAATAATAGTGACAGATAATAGATAGATAGACAGATAGATGACAGAGTTTTTTTTTCTAAAAAACTTTGAATAATGTGCCCTCTAGTCATTTGTGTATGTTCACCAAATGTTCCCACAGCTGGAATCACATTTCTATAGCTTATATCTGGAAAAAATCTTTCCAGCAGAAGTTGGTTCAAAAGTATAGAACTCAAATATAGATAGGAAAAACCTAAGCATTCAAGAATGGCAAAATGCTAGCTTTTCTGAAGTTAATAAGGTCATCATTTATTCTAAAGCCATGCTTAAAGTGTAGAAATCCCAGGAAACTATTCTCATGCTGTTTCCTAATAAAATATAAATAAATAAATAAATGAATAAATAAATAATGCCAGAGACAGATGGTAGTAAAAGTCGTTTGGAGGTCTTTTAGCTTTCAAATACAAACTTTACATATTATTTATATAGAATTTATTTCTATCACCCTGAAAGCATACCAGTACTTTTAGACAACCAGAAGAAAGAATAAATGCATGTACATATGCACATAACTAAACCCAGACAAATAAGGATTAATAGATGACATTTAAATTAACTAAAATGTTTCTTACCTTAAGCCTAGAATAGGCATAGGTCAGTTACAGATGATCTTATCTAAATCTGTTTGCAAATCCATAGTTAAATCCATTCATATTGGCAGATACACAAAATGCTATCCTGTAGTATTAGATTTGGCTAAGGATTAATTAGATTAAAAACTTCAAAAACTAATTCATTGAGATAAGAAATGATAATTTGCCAGTCTACAAAAAGGAATTATCCTCATCACAGTATTTTGTAGAGAATTTTTTAAATTATCTCCTTTCAGTCAAACATAAAGTTATCAAATTAAAATGTCTAGCAAAGAAATAAAAATAATGAAAAATAAAAGTGATACGGTGACTATATACCACAGAAAAGTATTTTCACATTAAATGTGAATAACATAAGTCAGAGACACAACCTTATGGATGCCTTAAGTTGAAATAGTGATTGTAGTTATTCAAAATTCAATCATTTGCTTACTTAGATTACTTTTTGAAAATAAAAACAGAAACAAGAATCTTGAAATTCTATCTTCACAATGGAATAAGTCCTGTACCACACATAAAGTATTCAGCTTCTACAGTTCTTGCCAGAGGGTCTGGCTCTTCTATCACCAGGCTGGAGGGATGTCAAGAATACATCATCAGAGAATGGCCCTTAAGCACAGTGAATAAAAGAGAGCTCTGCAGCCCAGGAGCATAACCAGTGGCTGTAGCAGCTGAGGTGAGACCAGCTTACAACTTAATCTCGGAAAAAGTTTTGGCTGCAAGATTTTTAAGCAACTTCTTGCAGATCCAGGGTCTACCAGTTTAATAACTGAGACTCTACACAGCAAATAAAGACTAAAGCTGCTCCAGACTAGACAGGATATAAGGGACTTCCTGGGCTTGCTTCCTTGCTAGTAATTCCAGCCCTATGGTCTCTCTTTGGACCGAAACAGGGAGATTTCCTCGTGGCTCAATAGAAAAGAAGTTTGCCTTTACTTAGTGTACTTCAACAGTAACTCCAGAGTACAAAACTTCCATTACTCAGAGCACCTGACACTTCTGCTTTCTCAAACAGCAAAATGGGCAGTCCCTGCATCTTCTACCCTGATTTTCTCAAGTAATAAACCGATATCTGGAGAGTCTCCCTGGAAGTAGTTTCTGTTTTCATTAAGTGTCCTACCTTGTATATCTTAGCTACAGGACAGGCTACTAAATCTCTCATCCATGGGTGTTATTGGAGTTTTGAAATCTAGAGTCTCCCAGACCACAAAGAAAATTCAAGTGACTTATAGACTTCTCAGCAGCTATTTCCCCAGGTTCTATGTGAGTATTCTGAACAAGTGCACAGATACCTGCCTCAGACTCTTTCTTTGATGTAGGGCTGACCAAGTCGGTGATAAGTTGTGATTCTGGGGCTCTTTACTAGTAAACAACAACAACAACAAAAGATAGAAACACATTTTGTAAGAGTCCAATATCCCTAGCTGCATGCCTAACAACTGCTTTTTTCATATTTGAAATTCTCTAGTTCTATGGAAGCCACTTGGAAAAGAGACAGAAATATAAACTATTTAGAAACATCCATGACCTCTGCATGAAAGAGGGGAAAGAAACATCTCTGATACAAGAAGAGTTTAACAAGACTGATATTGGTAGTTCTTTTATCTAGTAAACACAAAACAACTTATAGACCAGAGGAAAACAAAGAAATTATGTATATGCCACAAAGCAACATAAATCTATAGAAACTATCCCTAATAAAATCAAGATATGACACTATCTGACATGTAATTAAAAAGATTTGCTATACTAAGTTCAGTTAAGTAAGGAGAACAATGTCAGAACAATGTGAAGACTTCACCCAAGTGATATATAATATTTTGGAAGTTACACGTAGGAATCATTGTATTGAAAAATAACTGAGAAAAAATAATTGCACAGAGGTTCCATAGCAGACTAGAACAAGAGAATTTTAAGGCATTTCAGTGAATTTGTTACATCTTAGAAGCAGAAAAAATCAAAGAATGAATAACTAATTAGGTAGTTACATATGAGAATCCATATAGTAGAAAATATAATATGGATTATCAAAAACACTAGAAAGAAATGAATGCTATAAAGGAACTAAAACTTATTAAAATAAATAATGTCATGATTCTCCTAAATTTGGGGAGTTAGTAAGGAAAAAAAATCATAAAATCCTCTGGGTGCTTAAATAATAAAATATGAAGGATATCCATAGACACTAAGACAAAGGCCAAAGGCAACTATAGAATAATAATAGCATCTTACAGAAAGCAATTTGTTACACAGAGAAAACATCCATATAATATGCTTTACGTTGCATAGTAACCATGAGAAACATTTCACATAATTAATACACAGAAAAAGAAATGATCAGAAATATACCATTAGCGATGAGCAATAACAGCAGCAGCAATAAGAAAATACCACAGAAAGCAGCTGATGCAAGATGGCAGCACCTGCAGCACAGCAGGGTCTGCACAGGGACCAGCAGAAAGAATTCTGGGTCCTAAAACACCAGCGATTGTGTTTCCCAGATGAAAGGAAACCTCGTGGTGTGGGATTCAGCTGGGTTCAGGTCACCCAGCTAAACCACAGAACAGTGCCCTGGTTCAGCCAGGCACTTGGTCATCAGCCCAGAGCCACACACCAGTGTGCTCTGATCACTGTCCCAGGCTGAACTATGGGACCCACAACACCAGAGAATGGTATTTGCAGTCAAAAGAAAACCACACAGTACAGAAAGCTATCAGGACCTACCTCAAGTTACCCAGAGAGTCCCTGGAAAAGGACCCAGGTCCAGCAGGCACTCACTGCCAGTCCAGAGTGCAGTGTGCAGCTGCCACCACAAAGCCCTGTCTGCATGCCTGACTTACCTTCACAGACAGAACCTAGGGAGCCAGGGCACCAGAGACTGAGTCATAGGAAAAACACACAGTGAGGGGAGCAGCAGGTGTGACCTCAGACCACTCAGCCGGCACTGCCCTCCCTGCAACTCCTCTCCTTCCTCTGAAAAGTTCTTTAGAAAAGTCCCAGGTTCCTGCAGGTGTCCGGTGCCCAGTTACCAGTAAGGCAAAGCCACATGCCTGTGCCTGTGTGTTCTAATTGCCATCTCAGACAGAACTACGGACTCCAAAACACCACAGACTTGGTGTCCCTGTTTGGGGGAAACACCATAGTTGAGGAAACATCTGGTCCAGCCTCAGGAAAACAAGCTCCAGAAAAGTTTCTTGGTTCCCACATTCTCTAGGCTCTGGCCTCCTAGTGCATGCATGAGTGCCGTGCTCACCTGCCATTGATTACTGCTAGGGTACTAGGGCACACAGCTGCAACCTCAGACCTAAAGAAGACTGAGAGCCACTGGAACATCCCTCAGATGCTCCAAGGTGTTAAACCAGGGGTCACAGGACCCCGGGTTCTTCAAGTGGGCTGTGCCCAGTAAACAAAGCATAGGAGCAGCAGCTCACTAAATTCAGAGCAAGAAAGTCAGCAGCAGGGCAGCCATGACCAGGACTTCTTCTGATGAGAGCAGAGCCCTGTTGAACACCACAGTTACTACACAGGTCCACATGCCTGAGGTGAACTGTGACAATTCCTGAGAAGCACCACCATTCAGTTGACCATAGGCAAAAGCTGAGGAGGCCTTCTTCAGAACCCTGCCAAGGGGATTTTCCACACCCTGGGACTCTAGCAGGCACCAGAAATTAAGAGGCAGCACCTGAGAAAGCCAGAGGATTAGAGGACAGCATAAAAACTCACACAACAAAAGGCAAAGCAATATGGCATCTCCAGAACCCAGTAATCCAAGCTCAAGTAGCCCTGGACACCCTAACACAAGTGATATTCAAGAAGATGACCTTACACCTATGCTCATAAAGAGGATAATCGAGGAAACAAATAAAATATGTAAAGAATTAGAGGAAGATAATGTCAAACAGATTATGACTATCTGTAAAGAACTAGAGGAAGATGCAACTAAACAGTTTGTGGACTTCAGAAAGGAAATGATTAAGTCACTGAAAGAAATAAAAGAAGCAGAGGAATGTTCAAATAAACAGGTGAAAGAATTGAAGGAAAATACAGTCAACCAGATGAAGGGAATTGACAAACAGTGCAAGATCTGAAGATAGAATTGGAAAAATTAAAGAAAGCACAGAGTAAATCATGGAAAGAAAGAACTTTGGAAAGAAAACAGGAACTGCAGCATAACCAAAAACTACAAGAGATGGAAGAAAGAACCTCATATGTGCAAGATACAATGGAAGAAATCAGGGGAAATCCAAGATGGCTGCCACGAGAGGACACTGTGTCTGAGGAGTAGGACAGCAAAAAAAAAAAAAAAAAAAAACTCAGCCACCAGGAGACTGAACTCTGGGACCTAAAACACCAGCATTTGTGATTTCCAGGTGAGCGGAACTCCTACGGCGAGGAAATCAAGCGGGAAAATCCTAGAGACACTCAGTTATTCCCCGGAAAAAAACTCCTGGTGACCAGCAGCACACAGCTCTGATCTGAATGAGCAGCCACACTGGGCGCCAGCAGCCACCATACCAGACTAGGCCACACAGTCTCTGGGCCAGACTGAGGAGGACCAAGGTACCATTTTGACTGACCTGCACACTGCGGGCACACACTGCTCGGGTCCGCCAGGAACCACCTCAGTCAGTGTGTGAGTCCATGGGCCAGTCTGAGAAGGACCTTGGTTCTGTTTCAACCAGCAGACATATGGCAGGCACTCATGGATCGCTCCCACCGGAAACCACCTCAGTCCCTGTGTGTGTACACGGGCCAGACTGAGAGGGCATAGAGGACCATTTTGACTGGCCTGCACACTGCGGGCACACACTGCTCGGGTCCGCCAGCAACCACCTCAGTCCATGTGTGTGTGTGTGTCCACGGGCCAGACTGAGAAGGCCTCGGGCACCATTTCAGACAGGCCTGCATACAGAGGGTGCACACTGCTCCGCAACGACTGCAACCACTCCAGACCCACTGTGTGTCCGCAAATATCATCTCAGACTGTGGTGCACAGCCTCTGGCTCAGAAGAGGGCGCCAAGTCTCCAGTTCAGGGGAGAGCCCATAGCAGCAAGCCCAGGGCAGAGCGCACAGACCCCAGCTGACATCTCAAACTGGGACACTCAGCCTCTAGCACAGAGTGAGGAACAAAGCCTCCAGACCAGAGGGGTGA
>CM053758.1:68410929-68448294 GCA_028658305.1 Pachyuromys duprasi | reverse complement strand
CAAAAAATGGTGCTGGTCCAACTGGATGTCTACATGCAGAAAAATGAAAATAGATCCATATTTATCACCCTGCACAAAACTAAAGTCCAAGTAGATCAAAGACTTCAGCAAAAACCAGATACTCTAAATCAGTTAGAAGAAAAAGTGGGGAAGAGCCTAGAACTCATTAGCACAGGAGACAACTTCCTGAACAGAACACCAAAAGTGCAAGCTCTAAGATCAACAATAAATAAAGGGGACCTCATGAAACTGAAAAGCTTTTGTAAAGAAAAAGACACTGTCATCAAAACAAAATGACAGCCTACAGACTGGGAAAGGATCTTCACCAAACCTGTATCTGCCAGAGGGCTGATATCCAGGATATATAAAGAACTAAAGAAGAAGTTAAAAGGCAATAAATCAAGCAATCCAATTGAAAAAGGGGGTACGGAGCTAAACAGAGAATTCTCTGTAGAGGACTATAGAATGATAGAGAAACGCTTAAGGAGATGCTCAATGTCCTTAGCCATCAGAGAGATGCAAATCAAAACGGCCCTGACATTTCACCTTGCACCCATCAAAATGGCTAAGATCAAAAACTCAAGTCACAACACATGCTGGAGAGGTTGTGGAGAAAGGGGAACACTCCTCCATTGCTGGTGGGAATGTAACTGGTACAACTACTTTGGAAATCAATCTGGAGCTTTCTCAGACAACTAGGAATAGTGCTTCCTCAAGACCCAGCCATACCACTCCTAGGCATATATCCAAAAGCTGTTCAAGTACACAACAAGCACTTTTGCTCAATCATGTTTTAGCAGTTTTATTTGTAATAGCCAGAACCTGGAAACAACCCAGATGTCCATCAACTGAGGAATGGATACAGAAATTGTGGTAGTTTTACACAATGGAATACTACTCAGCAATTAAAAACAAGGAAATCATGAAATTTGCAGGCAAATGGTAGGATCTAGAAAATATCATTTGAGTGAGGTATCCCAGAAGGAGAAAGACACATATGGTATATACTCACTCATATAGACCTATAAGATATGATAAACATAATGAAATCTATATACCTAAAAAAGATAAAAAAAGAAAGAGGACCCAGGGTAAGAAGATCAATCCTTGCTTAGAAAGACAAATGGGATGGAAATTGAATATAGGAGAAAACAATAACAGGACAGGGTCCTACTGCAGAGGGCCCCTGAAAGACTCTACCTAGCAGTGTATCAAAGCAGAAACTTAGACTCATAACCAAAACTTTGGCAGAGTGCAGGGAATCATATCAAAGAAGGTGGAGTTAATATGATCTGGAGAGGAGAGGAACTCCACAAGGACCAAATATACCTGGGCACAGGGGTCCTGTATAAGACTTTCTCCAACCAAGGATCGTGGGTGGATATAACCTTGAACCTCTGCTTGCCTGTAGCCCATGGTAGCTCAGTATTCAAGTGGGTACCCTAGTAAGGCAAATAGGGACTATTTCTGAAATGTACTCAATGGCTGACTCTTTAACCTCCCCACCCAGCAAGGGAAGAACAGTCCTCCTAGGCCACAGAGTACTTTGCAGGCAGTCCCAAAGAGACCTGATAAACCAGTGCCAGATGAAATAGGAGGAGGTCCTCCCCTATCAGTGGACTTGCACAATGGCAGGGAGTAAAGGAGGGAGGAAGGGTGGGATTTGGAGGGAATGGGGGAGTGGGATTCACCTGGGACACAGAGTTAATAAAATGTAATTAATAATAAAAATAAAGATAAAAATATTAAAAAAGAAAACCATGCAAGGATTTTTCCTCAAACAAGATAGATGATAAAGACCAGGACCAGATGATGTCTTCTTCTCATTCTGCACAGGGATAGTGATACAGGTGCAAACTCTAGCATCCGTGCACATATGCATGTGTGCGTACACCCCCCCCCCCCCTCACACACACAGAAAACACATGTGGTTTAATATAGATAATTCACATGAACCTACTATTTGATGCCTGCAAGAGATTTATTTTATGTTTAAGCATTCATAGACTGAAAGTTTCAGGAAATAAACAGGAATTAGATACAAATGAAAGTCAACACAAACTTAAGGTATCTTGAAATACAGCACATAAAGTGACATTAAATCAAATTTGTGAAATACACAACAAAGTAAAGATAATAATAAAGATATTATTTAAAATATATCATCAACATATGTATCTATATCAGAGTACCTAAGTGTAATATTAAGTATATGTTACTAGATTTAAAGAGACTCATAGGCAGTAATAAAACAATAAGGCAGACGATCTAGAGAGAACTATTTATAATAACAGACCTGAGCTTAAGATATACTTTAGAAAACAAATGCATCCAACAAATATTTGCAGAACAATCCAATTAACTGCACTACTATTCATTTTTCACTCACATCTGTGGAGTATAATCCATGATAGATTGTAGGTTAGAGCACAAAGAAAGTCTTACCAAATCCATGATGCCTTAAACCATATCAAATGTCTATCCCATCCACAGTATAATCAAAGTTGACATGAATACCAGAAGAAATCTTTAAAAAACTCACAAATGTTTGGAAATTAAACATAAACTCCTGGGTAGTCACTAGGTCAAAGAATACGCTAATGGGAAAATCAGAAAATGTCTTGAAACAAATATAAACAGGCATATGACACCCTTAAGTGTATGACATCTGACATAAATAGTCATGAGATTGATGACTGTAACCCAAATAATATATTTAAAAAAACTTTACAGTAACAAGCTAACATTATACCTAAAGCAAATATACGAAGAAAATAATTTCAAATCTAGAATGGGAAAATATTAAAATCATAGCAAAGACTAACACAGGGTAGAAATTAGAAGGACAAATATAAAATGAAACACTAAAGTTGTTTTAAATGGTAACATAATCAATAATCCTTCAGCGAGGCGACAATGAAGACAAATAAAAGGGGATTACAGCTGATACTGCAGGACTACACTAAGAATGGGAAAATCTAGAAGATAAGGATGGATTTCTAGAAATATGCCACTTATTAAGACAGCTCTAAGAGCAAACAGAAAACATGAAAAGATAGTTCAGAAAAATGACTTGAGGTGGTGAGAAAAAAATTCTCTTCAAAACTGAGGACACAATTCATTGCTGAGTTCTCAGAGACACCTAAAAAGACCTCAGATGGCGGCCTTCCTCCTAAGTCCTTCCAAATAAACTAAAGAGGGTGGGAGATCTCTCTGCTCATTTTATAATTTAAAAAAATGCTGCTACTTGATAGCCAACATGGCAAGGAACATGGCTAATAGCCCTGATAAATACAGATAAAAAAAAGCTTAAAGCATAAAATCTAATATTAGCAGTATATTAAGTTTCTATTCAGCATGGTGAGAGGGAGTTTATTTCATTTGTTTCATGTATTTCATTAAGCATATTGTCATCAATAAATATTAGAACTCATATTAATAGAATGGAAGCCCCAATCCATATGAGCATCTTAATAAATATCGACAAAAATGTTTGGCACCATTCGACATAAATTAATAATAAAAAACTCTCAAGAAGATACACCCCAAGATAACAATGAGCTAAAAACTAGCATCATACAATTGATGAAAAGATGCATTATTTTGCTTCTGCATATAGTCCTAGAAGACTCAGAGAAGCAAGTGAGCAAGAATAAGGAATTAAGGCACCCATATGAGGAAAGAGGAGGTAGAATGATAAAATGTTTTTCTCTCTTTGCGACAATCCTAACGATGTCACTGAAATTGCTCTAACTCACTAATTCATAAAATTATGTTATGAAAATGTATGAACCTATTACATAGCATTTATTCACATGTGTATACACTAATAATCTGTTTGGAAAAGAAAAATACAATCCCATATACAACAACATCAAAATAGTTTGGAGTAAATAAAATTAAAGATGGAGAAGATAGGGACAGTGAAAATTACAAAACACACATGAAGATGATTTTAAAAGCCACACACAAAAAAAGAGGCGGGCCAGGTTCAGATAGTGATTTTTTTCCATTATTCAAATTTCCAGTCTACCTGAAATAAACAATATATTTAATTCCATCTCTTTTAAATTTCCAGCATCATGGTTAGAAGTAAAACAGAGTTTCTAGCATCTCTGGGAACTGAAAGGATCTCATAGTGGTTCACTTCAACAATGACCTGAAACAATACACTGTGTGTGTGTGTGTGTGTGTGTGTGTGTACTGGCTCATAGTTTTGACTCATAGTTTTAGATTGTCTTATAGTTTTTGGTTCATAACCAGTTTGTCCCCATTGCTTTTGGCTTAAAGCAAAGCAGTCCATCACGGCGGGAAGCATGTGACAGAAGCAGCTGCACATCAGGTAACATTTGAGACAGACACTAAGGGGCAGAGGTTCCAATCCTTCAAGAGAATTCCCTCATCATCTCAGAGTTCTCAGACCTGCTTGTGGTATTTTCCCACTCCTTGGAGAGTAGGAAGTTGATACAGATGTTTCAGTTAAAGATGAGCACACATACTCACTTTTTCTTAATCTTTCGATCATTTATGCATTCTCACATGAAATGTCACCAACAGTGACAGGAAGCTTCTCTGACCTAGGTGAAGAGCAGGACAGATCCTAGGTCAACTCTAGCCTTCCCAATAAGTGGCATTTTACAGGGATAGACACACACAGGGTCATCATTTGATAATGAAACATGCCAAAACTGTAACTGAAATTCCACAAGCCAACAAGTACCAAGGGGAGCTAACTTTACCACTAAATTCATAAAGTTTCACAATTAAACTGGAGAGATGGCTCCCATATTAAGATCATGAGCTGCATTTCTCAGAGGATCCAGGCTCAGTTTCCAGCGCCCATGCGATAGTAGACAATCGTTTTTAACTCCATCTCCAAGGCTTCTGACAGCTTTTTCTCAGCTCTCTGGGCACCAGGCATGCACATAGGAGCATACATCCAGGCAGACCAAACAGTCATACTCATAAAATAAAAAGAATACATTATTTTCTTTTATACTGGAACAAAGAAATGCAAGCATGTATAAAGGTGCACATCTTTTTACAAAAGCTTAGGAGTGTCTATGCACATAATATATGATTTTCTTCACTTGAATTTTACGTGGAAGTTTCCAGGTGGAGGACATTAAAGTAGATAGTTTCTACCATCTATACCTATAAATATTTTCACAATGTTCTCAGGACTATTTACAAATTTTGCTCACATTCTTGCTTTTAAACTCTGTATTCTCTTACAACACTGATACACTTATACCAAATTCTGAGCGTATGATGTGAAATTCTCTTAAAAATCATGAGCCCTGGTTTAAAATTTGGTTACATAAATTAGAAATTAAAGGCAGCAATAAATTCCCCAAACTCACCACTTGTAAGAAAACACTGTGATCTACTGACGATTATGTACCTCTATTAAATCTATATAGGAGAAGGTCTCTGTATTGGCATATCAGGCTGCAGCGCTTCCTCATATTGAATTCAGTAGTTGCATCCATCATTTGGAAATTGGCAGGGCAGTAATATTTTCATCAAAGACATCAGCAAATCCTAAGTGAGAGTATGATTTATGGTTTTGCTGATTGTAGATTTAAGGGAGTGTGGAAGAAAATGTTAATAAAGCAAAATAAATTTGAAACTGTCAAGAGCGGAGCCTTTACATCATGAATAACACAAATAAATGAAGGAAATATTCTTCCAGGTTTTGAAATTTATTAATAAATTAGCAAAGAAGTCACTTGCTATTACTGACAAATGAGTGAAGTGTCCACATAACTCTTTCTTGTTTCCCTCTTGCGTTACTTATTAACATAACCAAATTATCACATAAAATTGATACTGGAGCTACAATCTCTTGTCATTTGGTACTATGGATTGACTGCAGATATAAGAAAATACTAGATTTGTCATGTCAAAAAATAAAAATGTGTCATATATAATAGCAATGGCAGCTGAATGGAATTTGTAATGCAAGTATTATTTATTAAACTATTATTTATAATTGTGTGTTAATCATGATTTAAAATTGTAAGTTTATTTTAAAAACATGTAACATTTTTCTTGATCATAAGTCTATTTGCCTGGATAACAAGAAAATTATGACCTAAACATTTATTTTGTTTATTTCAAAATGCTATGGGAAGAAATTTAGCTTATTAACTCAAAAATGTGTTGAAAATAATATAGAATATAAATATAAATTAAAATTACTTGTATTTGAGATTATTTCATTTCATATCCACATTACTTCAAAAATTTTATACACTGTTAACAGTGTTTTGAATGTCAAAGTTATATTACGGGTAAGTACCCATGGATTAGGGTATTCCCTCAAAATGCCTTAAGGAATACTCTTCCAAATAATTATTTATTCTTTCATTTTCTGAACCCAAATCCCTCTTATTGAAGAGACTACCCTACCTTATTTTTTTATTTTAATTATGCTTAATTTCATTTTTGTAAAATAAAGTAGGGACATTCCGGAAAAAAATGCTTACAGTTCAAGAGAGCAACAATTATCACTTGTTTTTAATTTTTTAATGCTCTATAATTATCTTAAATTTTAATTTTTTTATTAATTGCAATGTATTTAATTTTTATCCCAGCTATAGCCCTCTCCTTCATCCCCAGCCAATCCCGCCCTCCTAGCCTCTTCTCCCATGCCCCTTCAGCAGTCCACTTATAGGGGAGGTCCTCCTCCCCTTCCATCTAACCCTACCCTATCAGGCCTCATCAGGACTAGCTGTATTATCTTCCTCTGTGGCCTAGTAAGGCTTCTCTCGATCTCAGGGGGAGTGATCAAAGAGCCAGCCACTGAGTTCATGTCAGAGACAGTCCCTATTCCCTTTACTAGGGAACCCACTTGAAGACTGAGCTGCCATGGGCTACATCTGTGCAGGGCCTCTAGGTTATCTTTATGCATGGTCCTTGGGTAGAGTGCCAGTCTCAGAAAACAAACAAAAACAAAACAAACAAACAAAACTTGTGCCCAGATTTTTTGGTTCTGTTGCTCTCCTTGTGGAGCTCCTGGCCCCTCCAGGTCTTTCATCTACCTCTTCTTACATAAAATTCCCTGCACTCTGCCCAAAGATTGGCTAGGAGTCTCAGCATCTGCTTTGAAAGCCTGCTGGGTATAGTCTGTCAGAGACCCTCTGCCTTAGGCTCCTTTGGCATTCCCTGTTTACTCCATATTCCAAGGTCTATCTCATTTGCCTTCTGAATATTAATCCTTTCAGTATGTTAATCCTGCAGATCCATGAGCATGGGGGATCTTTCCATCTTCTGGTATCTTCTTCAATTTCTTTATTCAGACTTGATGTGTTTTTTATTTTGTTTTTGTTTTTGTTTTTTTTAAACAGGCCTTTCACTTGCTTAGTTAGCGTCACACCAAGGTACTTTATGTCCTTTGTGGCTATTATGAAGGGTGTTGTTTCCCTAATTTCTTTCTCAGACCTTTTGTCTTTCATATACAGGAGGGCTATTGATTTTTTTGAATTAATTATATATCCAGCCACTTTGCTGAAGGTGTTCATCAGCTGAAGGATGCTCTGGTATAATTTTGGAGGTCACTCATGTATACTATAATATCATCTGTGAATAGTGGTACTGGGAATTCTTACTTTCCCATTTGTATTCACTTGATCTCCTTTAGTTGTCTTACTGCTCTAGCTAGGATTTCAAATACTATGTTGAAGAGATAAAGAGAGAGTGGGCAGCCTTGCCTTGTCCCTGATTTCAGTGGTATTGATTTAAGTTTCCTTCTGCTTAGTTTGATGTTGGCTATAGGCTTGCTGTATATTGTGTTTACTGTGTTTATGTACATGCCTTGTATCCCCAATCTCTCCAAACCCTTAAACATGAAAGGATGTTGGATTTTGTCAAATGCTTTTTTTTTTTTGGCATCTAAGAAGATGATCAATGTGTTTTTTTTTCTCCTTCAGTTTATTTATGTGGTGGATTGCATTAACGGATTTCCATATATTGAACCACCCCTACATGCCTGGGATGAAGCCTACTTGGTTATGGTGGATGATACATTTTATTTGTTCTTGGATTCAGTTTGAAAGTATTTTATTGACTATTTTTTGCATCCAAGTTCATAAGAGAGACACATCTGGATTTTTTTTGTTGGGTCTTTGTGTGGTTTAGGTAACAAGGTGACTGTGGCCTCATAAAATGAGTTTGGGAATGTTCCTTCTGTTTCAATTTTGTGGTATATTTTGAAGGGAATTGGAATTAGCTCTTATTTGAAGGTCTGGTAGAATTCTATGCTGAAACCATCTAGTCCTGGGCTTTTTTTTTTGAAAGGGAGACTTTTGATGAATGTTTCTATTTCCTTAAGTGACATGGGATTATTTAATCTATTTACCTGATCTTGATTTAATTTTTGGTAAATTGAATCTGTCATGAAACTTGTCCATTTCATTTACATTTTCAAATTTTGTGGCTTAAAGGCTTTTGTAGTAAGACCTGATGATTTTTTTGATTTCCTCAGTGTTCTGTCCTTATGTCTCCCTTTTACTTTATGATTTTGCTGATTTGAATTGTTTCTCTTTGCCTTTTAGTTAGTTTGGCTAAGGGCTTGTCTATCTTGTTGATTTTCTTAAAGAAGCTTCATTGCTTCTTTGAATTGTTTTCTTTGTTTCTAATTCATTGATTTCAGATCTGAGTTTGATTATTTCCAATATTCTATTCCTGTGGGTGTGTCTGTGTTCTCACCTCCCAGGGCTTTCAGGTATGCCGTTCAGTTGCTTGTATACGATGTCTCAAACTTCTGTCCGAAGGCACTTAGTGCTATGAACTTACATCTTTGTGTCCCATAAGTATGGTTAAGTTTTGCCTTAACTCTCATTGAACATTAGGAAGTCACTGATTTCTTTTTTCAGTTCTTTCCTGACTCAGCTTTCATTGAGTAGAGAGTTGTTTAGTTTCCATGCATATGTAGGCTTTTTTGTTATTTCTATTGTTGTTGAGGTATAGTTTTAATATTTTATTTGTTTTTATTGTTTTATTGTTTATTTGTTATTTTATTATGCTTTTAATATTTTTATTTGTTCTGTAGATTTAGTGTTTTATTATTATGTGATTAGAAGAGTTTTGTTTCTTTTCTTTTCTTTTTTTCATTTAGCGCATGGTGGTATGATAAAGGTACAAGGGATTATTTCAATCTTCCTTTATCTATTGAGGCTTGCTTTGTGTCCGACTGACTATATGGTACCCTGAGGTGCTGAGAAGAAGGTATATTGCTTTTGAGTTTAGGTGAAAAGTTCTGTAGATATCTATTAGGACCATTTGATCTATGACCTCTGTAAGTGTCATTATTTCCCTAGTTTCTGTCTAGATGATCTGTCCCTTGGTGAGAGTGGAATGTTGAAGTCTCCCATTCTTAAGATGTTGGAATTTATGTGTGATTTAAGCTTTAATAAGGTTTCACTTACAAATGTAGGTGCTCTTGTATTTGGGTCATAGACGTTCAGGATTGTGATGTCCTCCTGGTATAGTTTTACTTTGATGAGAATGAAGTACCCCACCTCATCTTTTTTGATTAATGATGGTTGAAATTCAATTTCTTTTAGATATTAGGATAGCCTCCCCAGCTTGTTTTCTGGGTCCATTTGCTTGAATAATATTTTTCAACCCATTTACTCTGAGGTAGTGTTTATCTTTGTTGCAGAGGTGAGTTTCTTGGATGCAGCAGAAGTTTGGATCCTAATCCACAAACATTCTGTTAGTCTGTGTCTTTTATTGGAGAATTGAGTCCATTGATGTTGATAAATAATAGTGACCAATGAATTTTAGTTCTTTGTATTGGGTAGTTGGTGGTATTCCTGTGTTTCAATGCTTGTTTTCTTTTAATTCTTTGCTGTGAAGTTATCTGTATCCTGTGTTTCCTTGGGTTTAGTTGCTTTCGTTAGATTGGAGTTTTCCTTCTAGTATCTTCTGTAGGGCTGATTTGCTGTGTAGATATTGTTTAAGTCAGTTGTGTCATGAAATATTTTGTTTTCTCCATCTAAGTTGATTGAAAGCTTTTCTGGGTATAGTAGTCTGGGTTGGTATCTGTTGTCTCTTAAAGTCTGCATGACATCTGCTCAGTTCCTTCTGGCAATCAATCATAGTTTCTGTTGAGAAATCTGGTGTGATTCTGTTAGGTCTACCTTCATGTTACTTGGCTTTATTCCCTTGCTGCTTTTAATATTTTTATTTGTTCTGTAGATTTAGTGTTTTATTATTATGTGATTAGAAGAGTTTTGTTTCTTTTCTTTTCTTTTTTTCATTAGTCAAAAATTTATTTGTAATTGATAGCTGCAGGTGGGGGGAATTAGTTTTGTTCAATGAATCACACTGGGTATTTCAACCCCATTGTACGCTGGACTAGGGTAGGGGAATTGGATGGGAAGAGGGAGGGGAGGAGTTTGGGGAGAGATGAGGGAGGGGGCCACAGCCAGGAAACTAATTAAATAAAGTATAACGATTGGCAATAATAATTTTAAGTGTCAAAAAAAGAGAAAGAAAACACAACACACACACAAACACACAAAACCCAACCAAATGTGAAGAGTTTCTTCTCTCGTCTACTTTATTTGGTATTCTGTAGGTCTCTTGTATGTTTGTAGACATTTCTTACATTAAGTTGGGAAATTTTTCTTCTATGATTTTCTTAAAAATATTTTCCGGTCCTTGGAGCCTGGAGTCTTCTTTTTCATCTATTCCAATTATTATTAGGTTTCATCTTTTGATGGCATCCTTGATTTCTTGGATGTTTTGTTTTGGAACTTTTCTGATTTTATTTTTTCTTTGAGAGATGTATCAATTGCTACAAGTGTATCTTCAGCCCCTGACACTCTCTCTTCCATCTCTTATATTCTGTTGGTGATGCTTACCTTTGTCGTTCCCGATCTTTTCTCTAAGTTCTCCAGGTCCAGGATTTTCTTTGTTTGTGTTTTCTTTATTGATTCTAACTCTGTTTTCATGACTTTTACCATCTCCTTTATTTGTTTGAATGTGGATTCCTGTCTTTCCATAATGGCCTTTTTTTTTTCCTTTCCTCTCTGTATGCCTCTACTTGTGCCTTTACATGTGCCTCTACATGTACCTCTATTTGTTTGATTCTAATTGCCTGAATTTCTTTGAGAGCTTTGTTCATTTCCTCTTCATATGCTTCTAATAACTGGATAAGCATAGATGTGAGGTCATATTCCTATGTTTCAGATGAATTAAAATATCCATTGATTTTGTGGTTGCTGGTGAAGCCATGATGTCCTGATTTTTGTTGGATATGTTCTTATGCTGACTGCCAGTCATCTGCTTATCTGTAACCTTTGCTTTTTGTTCCTGGAGTCAGTACTTCAGACTTGGTTCATCTGTCTCTGGAGTGTGGAGTATTCTTCAGGAAGGTGGGAGAGGTCCACCTGTTCTAGAGTTGATGTTGGTTTTTCAAGTGTAGCTAAGGGAGGCAGGTTGCAGTCACATGTGTACAAGCACGGAAGTGTGCATGGAAATGTGCATTGAAGGACAGTGTGCTAGAGCTTGTAGATGCCTAGAAATTGGATTGTAAACAGAGGTGCTGGTACCGTTGGCAGGCACAATATACATGCACAGGTGCCCTGAATGTCTCAGTAACCCACAAGCCTGTCTTACTGTCCCCCAGGTATTCAGATCTGTCTTGGTTGCACTGTCTTGGCTCCAGAAATTGTTTGCCTGGACTCCACTGGGAGACCCACAGAACAGGGGCTTCAATGTTGTTGTTACAGGGCTCCTTATATGGCCCACAGCAGGAGAATGGGTGAGAGAGATTATATGTCTGGTTGTTAGAGTAGAGGGACCCTGGATCTTAGGCTCAGTGTGCACTCACTTGAAGGTGTACTCACTTGCTAGCAGGCCTATGTGGAAAGCCCAGGATCCCCCGCCCCCCATTTTCTACTCTCAGATTTGGGCCAATAGGGGCAAATGAAAGTGTAGGAGTTCTGTCAGTGCTGTGTAGGGCGGCTCACAGTTGGGGCTGCCTCTGCCATCTCAGCCACAGAGCATGGAGGCTTGTGCTTGGGGAAGTGGCAGCTGAGGAGGGAGGCCCTCGCCTGGATCAAACTATGGCAGTTCATGGGTTGACCCCTCTAGCCCAGGTAGCCTCCCCTGGCAGCTGATATTAATATTAATATAATATGAATATTCTGCTTCAGCTGCCCCTCCACTCAAGTTTTGGAGTTTTGGATCTTCTGTCCCTCAGATATGGCGCAAGCTGTTCACCACCATCTTGGAGCCCCCATCTATCTTGCATTTTTTTGAAATTTATGTTAGTATTTAATGTGTACATGTGTTGGGGTGCACATCTGCCTGTGCACCATGTGCATGACTGGTACCAGAGGAGGCCGAGAGGACATAGGATTGATTCTCTAAAATTAGAGTTACAGATGTTTGTTCTCACGTTAGTGCTGGGAGTTGAACTCAGGTCCTGTGAGAACATCAGGTGCTCTTAACTGCTATGCTGTCTGTATACCTCCGATCAGGCATCTTATTTGATCGCTTTCCTGTAGCCCTTTGCTACTCTGCCTGTATTTTTTGATGTTTAAAATTTATTTAACTCTTAAACACATATTTATTTATTCTTTGACAAATTTACACATATAAACAATATATTTTGATCATATCTAGGCTCCACTCTACTTTTTGGGTCCCCCAGACAGCTCTCTAACATGTCTTCCTACTAAGGTCAGGTCAAAATGTATTTATTTCTATAATCCATTGTGCCAAATTAGTGCTGCTCACATGCAAGTAGATGTGGACTGTTGACTGGAGTACTGGTAAGCTAAGAGCTGCCTGCAGCAGTCATCACTTCCCAGTAGCTATTCATCTATAAGTGGGGCCTCATGAGGGGCTCTACCAACTAGTTTTGAATTTTGATCAGTTTGATCTTATACAGGATTTTTAGACGAACCAGAGCTGTTTTTGAGTTCAAGAATACAATGGTTATGCCCTGTCCAGAAAGCACTTCCTGGGATTCTTCCTTCTGCTGTTACATTCTTTTCTTCCTTCTCCTATGATATTCACTGAACCTTGGGGTGAGGGATAACATAAATGTCATATTAAGGCATTAGCACTCCTCGTCACTTATTTTCAGCACTCTAATCATGAATCTCTGCATTCTCTGTGATCTATTGTAAAATGGGGCTTCTTGAACAAGGATAGGAACAGGACAGATAGTAGGTCAGCTCTGGCCTTCTCCCAAAAGTTTCATTTTCATAGAGACATGGGGAGGATTCTAGATAATGTAGGTGATGATTGTCATATTGAATCCATGAGATATAAACATGAAGAGGAGCTGACTACATCAGAAGAGACAAAGATAGACATCCATCATGAGTGTTCAACACGTGTCTGTTGTTTGAGACCTCATTCACTGATAAGGGAGCTCTTACAAACTGCACCACATATATGCCTTGTTCTCATTCATTCACATATTCGATAAATTGCACTAAATGCTGATGACATGTCAGATGCTCTCCTGATGTGTTCCTCTCTCTCTCTCTCTCTCTCTCTCTCTCTCTCTCTCTCTCTCCTTTGCTAATCAATACAGCCCTCCAGGAGAGGACCCTTTTCATGCCATTCTCTGTAGCTAGCACAATTATGAACACTGAACAGCATGCTAATAAATAACTGTTGATTAAATGCCATTCTTAGAGCTTCTTAGAAAAGTGTTCTTTTAAAAGTTACTTGGATCTCCAGTGAAGAGTGTTATTCAAAGAAATTCTGAGGATTGTGGGGACAGAAAAAAAAAAAGCACAGTCTTTGAATGACAATCACACGTCTATCTAAACAACAGAATATGTGCATTTTAAACAAACAGATCTTAGACATTTTCCCTCATTGTTCTCATCATGTATGCAAATAAAATGCTATTTCTTTTTGATTGTCTGAATGTTCTTCCCTTCATCAAGATAAAAACAGCCAAATGGACTTTTAATGAACTTGAAGTATATGTTCAGTAAAGCCTGAGGACTGGTTCTGCAGAGTAGAGAAAGTCGTACTTTGATAGTGTGGATTTGTGCATCTCAGGCCTTAGAAACAACCTTGAGAAAGCATTAACCCCTCAAAGCCTATAGTTCCTGATTTATAAAATGTTGGTAATAATTACACATGGAGCATTTGTGCAATTGTGTTTCACGCTGTGTGTTATTTAAAGGTAGATGACAGATGTAGCTTTTTGCTCTCTTATCAGTCATGATAAGAAGAGAAGGTAAGAATTAGACAAATAAGGCAAAGGACCCAAAAGTGAATGATTTCCTACACTTGGCTAAAAGCCAGAGATGTTTTTAGATCTTTCAGTAATTTCATCCTTCATTGGAGGTCTTAGAGGCCAAAAAAGAGTATTGTTTTTTTTTGTTGTTGTTGTTGTTTGTGAGTTTTTGTTTGCTTTCTTGCTTGTCTTTTGTTGGTTGCTTTTTTTAGTTTGTTTTATCTGTTTCCTCCTAAAGGTGTATGTCTTTCCTGAAAACTATGTATAAGGACACTATTGAAGTGGCAACATACCTGGACTCTAGAAATGTCGACTAGACTATAAGCTGATTGCATCTCCAAGCTTTAGTAACTGCAAGGCAGTGCCATTCATTGGTACCCAACTCAGGATTCTTCTTATTTGTAGTCTTTCTGCCTTCTATCTTTTCCTTAAGCTCCTATTACCAAATATTCCTAAATCTTATCTGTGATCCATGAATCTCTCTCTTAGAATTTTCAAGACTGATTCAAGCAAAATTTTGTGTTACCATGAACATCTGACACACTAAACTCTGAGTTCAATATCTGTCCATGATTCTCAAAGACACCACAAAGATTTTGCATAGGAAGACTGATATAATATTCATAATTGCAAAAATCATGTTTGCTTTAGTTTTCCATGTATTGATGAAGCAAAATATTGGATCCAGACTGAATTATAAAGGGGAAATTTTTCCCATAGATGTAAAAACTGAAAATTCAAAATCAAGGTGTAGGATTATCATAAAGTCCACCTTTCTTTCATCACACAGGGTAGAAAGAAGAAAGGTACATCAGAACTGAAGTATGTGTTCTGATGACTGAGAACTAAATGAATGGGAACCTACAACCATAAGTACTTTTTAAAAAGGTGAAAATCTGTTCAATAGAACTAAATTCCTTGATTACTAATCACCTGCCACAAGGTTTCATCTTTCAGTATTGAAATACATAAGGCCGTGTTTCCAAGTCATATACTCTGTGTTACTTCAGATTCCAGGCACAACCAGCAGATACTTTTACTAACTCAGGGGCCACAAAAAAAGACTTCCTTGTAAATGTGCTTGTCTCCTGAGCATTAACATCTAAATTTGATAGTCGCTAACCTATATAAAAGCCTGGCATGTTGCCAGATACTTGCCAACCCGGTGCTCAGGATTCAAAGACAGGAAGATCCTTGGGGCTTTCTCACAAGCCAGCCTATGAATCTTATGACAGTATGAGACTTGTTTCAAAGTGAAGATGATGATAATGATGAAAAAGATGATAGTGATGATGACGATGATGATGATAAGAAGGACATGCACTCTGCCAGAGGACAAAAGCCAAAATTTTTCTTTGACCTCCAAATGAACACACACGCACACACACATACGCTCACTCACACACACACAATTTTTTTACTAACTCAGAAAAATAAAATGTTCTTAAAATTAAGAGACATTGTGTATTCGTTACTAGATCTATAATCATTACACAAAGGAAGACCAAAATAAAGAGTGATTTTTGCCTTCAAAAAACTGTTTGTCTAAGCAGTTAAAGACCAACCCTAGAAACAATAATAGATGCAGCTTAAGGAAGGGGTTGACCATTTATATGTATTGCCAGGAAAATCTAGACTAGCACTTTTAAATGCGTTGTAGTTTCATAGTAATATATACACTTGCAGGTGCAATACTTCCTTAGCTTGAAAAGCAAATTTACCTTTTACCTTCTTTGATAAGTTAAACACACTGGTTGTTTATATTCTTTGCTGGTACATAATTTCACAACTACATGTTTTATCCACTCTTCTGGTGCTGGGAAATGAACCCTGAACTTTTCATATGATGGGTAAGTGTGCTACCACTGAGACAAACCTCAGCCCATATTTTCAGACTTTTAATATACTATATTTCTTACTCACAAACAGATCTTTATTTTAGGTTTGTGTTCCATATTGGTCAGATAGATCTTACAAAATAAAAAAAAAGACATTGTAGATAGGATTGTTTTGTTTGTCAATTATAGAGGGTAGACATAAAAGTATAATACATAAGAGGAATTAATCATTGTGTAGTTGGTGAAGGCAATGGTGTATTACAAGGATTCCATAGACACAAAATATCAATTCACTCTTACAATGTAAATAACCTCCCTAACGTTTTGATCTTTGTAGCAAATGATATTTACATTTAGATATTAGACATGCCAAAAGCTCTAGCCTTATATTTTACCAGTTTGGTAAGCTTAAGCTTAGAAAGTACCACTTTTCAAATGTTAGCATTTGATCAATTCCCATATTGAATGATTTGCATATGCATCAACAGACGTGGTGGATTTCACCTGCCACAGTCTCAGCACTTGAATAACCGAGGCGAGGGAATTACAGTGCACTGCTTCTGAAATAATGACAAGAAAAAGACCACATTATCTATATTGATATAATAATTTTCAAATATTTTTATCCATAATTGATTGAATCTGTGAATATGACACCCCTGGATATGAAAGAACACCCATTTAAAATTCTTGTGAAGACCAAATAAAAATGTAGTAAGACATTTCATCATGACAGGAGAGCTTGGTGCAGGCTCAGTTAGAGTTGTCACTGTAGAATTGCAGTAACTGTTATGTATTCCTGCTGACAGTAGCAATAAAGATGGTTTCCATTTAATCAAAAGAGTAACAGTTTTTATTCTCCACTTAGGTATACCATTTTGTTGATTAGAAGAAAAACATTAGTGATCACATGTCCTAAGGATCTCAGGTTACTAGAGACTTCTAGATTAGTCCTATAGACATGACTGTCTTCACATCCTCTGGGAGGAAACACTGAAGTGTTTCTCTTGATTTTTCAGCAAGCTGCTGTTTTTTTTTGTTGTTGTTGTTGTTGTTTTGTTTTGTATTTTTTAGCATTCTGCACCTTTATTTTGTATTGTATTCTTACCTAGGAGACACAAGGAGGCAAGTAAATCAGAGAAACCAAGATACTTGAACAAAAGGTACAACAATTAGAGCAGGCTTGAAATAATTCTTAGGCGTGGTTGAAGTATGAAATACCTAAATTTTATGTAGGATAGACATATATGAATAAGATCCACTTTAAAAAATCTTCTAATTAAAGACTGTTTAGAATAAATGCCTGCAGTTTAGTACTGTATTATTTATATTTTACATATTTATGTTTAGTATTTAATTACTTTCCATAACTGTGGCCACCAATTAAAAAAAGCAACATCATAAGTGAGGTATCTCAGACCTACAAATACAAATAGGGTATTTATTCACTTATATGTGGTTATTAGCTTTTAAGTCAATGATAACCAAACTATAACTGTAGAAAAACAGAGATTAAGAATAGAGTAAGGGACTAGAGGAACAGACAGATTTCTTTATAAAGGGAAATTAAAATATATAGTTATGATTGAAATGGGGCTGGATCAGTAAAATAAAGTGGAGAGGGAAAGTTAAAAATGTATGAGAAAGGGAATACAGAGAAAGAAACCTTAAGTTAATATATATTATAAATATATAATATAAATATCTATAATAAATATATATAAACATATAAAATAAATAAATATATGGAGATTATCTAAATGAAATCACAAATGGGAGAGATGGAGCCCCACCTAGCCATTTTTTGTCATCAAAGGAAGCATCTGGTACCAGATAGGGTTACATCTGAGTTGTTGTCTAAGAGATTCAATGGTATTTTCCAAACAACCCAGACTGTTGCAAAGTCTATAGGTTGCTCTTTACAAACTGACAGCAAGTTCCCATTTCTGAAGACAAAACCTATACAATTCATTGAACATGGCAATGTTGAGCTTGTGCCTACATAGAGACTTTACATCTGTATTCTAGCATCTTTGGTTACAGGCCACTCTGCACACTACCAAAGGAAAAATGTAATCCCCAACCCAGCCACAAACCCTTTGATCTGGAGTACTGTCCTACCATCAAAGTATGCTAGGGCAATGGTGGCAGTAGCCAACCAATATCTTATGTGACTTAAGGTCCCCTTTACAAGATAGAACCCATAGCCAACATTACTTGGGGTACTAATAACCTGAGTCTCAATAGCTTAGGGACCCAGGGTAAAACCAAATACTACTGTTCTAAAAGAATAAAACAAAACAAAAACGTAACACTAAAATGACTTCTAATGACATTTTGCTATGTTCAGATCAGTGCCTTGCTCAACCTTAATGAGAAGAACTTCCTCCTGCAGCACTTGGAAACAAAGGAACAAATACAGAGATGCACAACCTAACTTTGAAATGAATTGCTTTGATGAATGATAATTTTTGAATCATTTTTATTTGTTCTCATATTCTAGATATCATTTTTGTAACTATATTTTCAAAGATTTTTTCTTTGAAAGCACCATAGCAATCATTCTTGGAATTCTATTCAACCCATATTTAAAATTTTCCAAGGTGTTGCCTGGCTTGTTATCTTTATAAAACAATGAAACACATGTCCATGCTTCTTGTAAAGTTTAATCACTATTGCATTTACATTTTTATTTATTTTTATATATGAGTATGTTTTTACACATGTCAGGGGTCATAACAGAGGACAACCTGTAGGAGGTGGATCTCACATTTTAGCGTTTGGGTCACTCAACCAGCACCTTTGCCTGTATAGCCCTTTTAAATTTATTTTCATTGGCAACACACACATTTGTGGGGCATACACTGTGCAGTATTAAAACCAGTGTTACTGACACTTCTGTTTCTTAAACAGTTACCATTTATTTGTGTTTGGAGACTATGAATTTATCTTTTGTAGTTCTTTTTAAAAACACATTATACATTGTAAATTATACTCACCCTATTTTGCTGTCAAACCTGAGAATTTATTTCCCCTCTATAATTGTATTTTGATATGTGCTATCCAATCTTTCTAGTTGTTGGTCCATTTCATTTAAGTAACTCTAGCTCCATTCATTTTGCTTCAAGTGTGCTAATCCACACTCACACCAACAATGTATAAGATTGTCCTTTCTTTTACCACTTGGAAATAACTTACTACTCTTTTTTCCTTGCATAATGATGGCCACTGCGGCTGGGGTGAGACAGTATCTCTGCATGAGTTTTATTTACATTAACACCTTGAAGAAGAAAACAGGCAGTCTTTGTGCACTTTTTGATCACTTTCATGTCTTCTCTTAAAGATTGTCTGTGGAGATTGTTGACCCATTTCTCAGTTAAAAATTAAACCCTTCATCTTCCATGGTCGTCATTTTCCACACCCTTTATCTTTCACACTCTTCATCTTCCACAGCCCTCATCTTCAGGACTCCAGGTCGCTGTTTTTTCCTATTCTGTATTCAATGATATTTAGCCAAAGGTAAGAACTTGCCTGTCATGTGCAGGGCCTGGGTTCCATTCCCAGAGAAGAAGACAAAATGGGAGGAGACAGAGGAGAATTCCTCAAAATGGATGCCTTCTGGCAGCCATGGGATTGGAGACACAGCTCCATGAAGCAGAACCCATCTGTAGTTTCTCTGCAGCAACTCACATTCAGTGCTGTAGGCTAAAGCCTTTCTTGTTCCCCAAGTATGGGTTCCAGGGAGTTTTTAGGATTCTAAAGCATGTTTTGCATTCTTTTCAGAACCAAAACCAAGTTTTAGAGTAAAATACACTGCTTTGATTTTTTTTGTCATATCAGAATAGAGTAAAATATGTAATATACCCCAAACCTGTTACACCTAAAAGAAAAAATGAAAAAAAATTGACTTTTGTCTGGGGGTATTTGTTTACTTGTTTATTTGTTTAGACCACAGCCTCATATGCTCTGAGCTGGCCTTAAACTGGCTGTGTAGCTGAGAATGGCCTTTATGCTATAAAATTAGAGCCTCCTTAATCCAGTATTATGTGGTAGCTTTTATGCCAGGTAATTTTTGCTTCTTTTCCTGGGGAAAGCAAAGAATAGTCCAAAGAAAAGAATCTCAATAGCCTCAGATCTTGCAGCCTCTTAATTTGACATTGAATTTTTTTCAGGTTTGACTCCTAGTCCCTTCTACTATTGAAACAGATTTATTAAATTATAATTTCTATGACTCCCATATAGAAAACAATTGTGTTCTGACCCTAAAGAATCAAACAATTGGTATAAAAGCTGACATAATTTTTCTATATTTAATTTATTTCTGTGTGTTGACTAATACAACTGTGTAACCATGATGTAAAGCATAACACACCAGGACAGATGTGGAAAGTATTTGGTGTTGGGTGTAAAAGCCACAATTTTCCTCATTCTAGGCAAGAACTTGGAGCTAAGATGTTGATATTTTGCTGAAAGCATGGGTATCAGCCACAGGGCTTTTATCTCCAGTGAAAAAATTTTAATGCCAGTACCTTCTGGGTTTAATCATTTTCATGCTTGTGGTGATTATCTCTAACTTCTGATTTTTGCAAGTGCATATCTATGAGCTAGATGAATAGAGTCATCATTGGAATGGATTTGCTACATTTGATTTTGCTTTTTGGCTCAAAACTTAAAACGTATCTCTATCAACTCTCTACATTTAGCATCAGGTCCAGGGCTATATTTCTAGCTCCTTTACTCAATGTGATTTACTTATTTCCTGTCATATACATCATTATCATGAGTCCAAAATAGCCTTGGTGTTTTAAACGTTGTAGTTTTATTTTGTTGTTGTTGTTGTTTTGGCTTTCTCCTATTAATGCTCTATACTTCTGCAAGATTTTGCAAGAGACATCTCTTGCCAAATGGGTATCTACACCTTGATAGGAACCTGGATGGCAAAAGGGAGTCTGGCATAGAGCCAGGCACATGAGACTCAGCCATCAAGATAGGAGAAGAAGGTACACTTGGTACCTGGACACAGGTAACTAGTCACATGGCAGAATGTAGATTAGAATAATGGGTTGTTTTAAGTTATGAGCTAGTCAGAGAAGAGCCTATCTATATGGCCTAGGTATTTGTATAATTAATTAGTCTCATGATTCACTTTTCTGGGAGCTTGGGGAAGGGAGAAAAAAATCTCCCACAATACTGTTTATGTTTAAGCTATTGATTCTTCAAGTGTGTCGTCTCTGAGGAAGTAATTAGCTGCATATCATGAATGTAAATGTTATCTACTGTCTGTTTTATTAAATTATTATTTGAGGGGGAACTCATGGATATCACAAAACATGTGTAGAGCTCTGGGATGTTTTGAATGAGAGTGGTCCCTACAGACTCATATCTTTGAATACTTTATTTTTAGTTGGTAGAACTGTTTGGAAAGAATTAGGAGATGTGGGATTATTGGAGAGTTGTGTTGCTGGTGCCTGATTTCGAGATTTCAAAAGTATAGTGCCATTTGCAATGTCCTCTCCCTTCAATATTTGAACTTTCAGTTGCCTGTTATGTCTTTGCTCCCAATCTAATACTCTAATCCTATGGAACCATAAGCACATTTCAATTCTTTCTTTTATAAGTTGCCTTTATCAAGGTGCCTTACCATATCAATAGAAAGGAAATTAATACTAGGTGAGAGGACAATTTGAAGAAGTTGGTTCTCTCACTCCACCATGTGAGCTGAGAGGATGGAATTCAGGTT
This sequence comes from Pachyuromys duprasi, assembly GCA_028658305.1. Lineage (NCBI taxonomy): Eukaryota > Metazoa > Chordata > Mammalia > Rodentia > Muridae > Pachyuromys > Pachyuromys duprasi. The sequence goes on along the minus strand of CM053758.1, from coordinate 68,426,492 downwards.
TGACAAGGACCATGCATAGAGAAGATCTAAACCCCCTTCTCAGATGAAGCCCATAGGCTGCTCAGTTTCCAAGTGAGTTCCCTAATAAGGGGAGTAGGGACTGTCTCTGACATGGACTCAGTAGCCTGTTCTTTGATCATCTCCCCCTGGGGGGTGCAGCCTTGACAGTCCACGGAGGAAGATGATGCAGCCAGCCTTGATGAGGCCTGATAAACTGGGTTGAGATAGAAGGGGAGGAAGTCCTCCCTATCAGAGGACTAGGAAAAGGTCATAGGGAGAGAAGAAGAAGGGTGGGTGGGACTGGGAAGAGACAGGAGAGGATTCTACAGCTGGGATATAAAGTAAATAAATTGTAGTAAATATGAAAGGAAGAAAAAAACACAGAAAGAAAGGAAAGAAAGAAAGGAAGGAAGGAAGAAAGAAAGAAAGAAAGAAAGAAAGAAAGAAAGAAAGAAAGAAAGAAAGAAAGAAAGAAAGAGAAGGAAGGAAGGAAGGAAGGAAGGAAGAAAGAAAGAAAGAAAGAAAGAAAGAAAGAAAGAAAGAAAGAAAGAAAGAAAGAAGGAAAAGAATCTGTACTCACTTGCCCTACATTCAACAGGGATAGGTTTGCATTAGCCGGCATTGGTGTGAGCTTGATGAGGCTACCTCTAACATCCCAGCCATGCTTATATTAACATAGTTACTGGTTTGAATTTGAAAATTGGTTCTGATCTAGAATCTATATTTTCTCATGCCTCTCATGGTGTTTTTGCCACTGAAAGAATCCCAAGCAAGACACCTGTATATCATCCCAGCAGACCATGAAACTGCAACTAAAAAGAGAGAACCGGAAAATCTTTAAGTGAGCCTATACACTGATGATTCTATCTTCTATCTTATTATATCTACAAATCACCTATAGAATAATTATAGTAATAGAAATGTTGTTAATTAAAACACTTTGTTATTAATTATTTTTATTTTCCTTTTCTCATTTATAAACTTCTAATATTTCCTTTGGGTTGTGTGAGGATCTGTTCCTTTCAAGCCCATTTTTTCCTTTCTTGAGATATGTTTTTGTTCTTCACCCATTAGTCTTTTCTCCCCTCTCCCTTTTTGGAGACTTAAGCCACTGGCTTCCATCAATTCATAGCTCCTTCTTTTGTATTTCCCTGATAAGTTAACAAACGTCTTCCCATTATTTAAACTTACTTGTCAGTTTATTGAAATGACACACAAGCTATGAAAACAAAGATAGGGACAAGGTTGATCAACACTTGCACTGTTTCATCTTGCTTTCCATTTAGACCTAAACTTATTCTGTCTTCAGAAAATTTCCTAGTTCTCCTCATTCTCTTTCATGTTCCCACCACTGTCATGTCTATCAGGTGGCCCTGTAAACTAGCCTTGGGCCTCCTACTTAGATGTAGATCAATCTCCTGTGCTCTTCAGCTAAAAAAAAACACTGCTCAGTGTCCTGCTCTGACCGTTACCACAAATTTGAGGTTTTCATTATTGCCTTTCCTCAACATCCAGCGGTTCATCTCTTCTCTTGAAATATTAACACTATTAATGTAATTCCTCATTGCCTTTTAATTCTGCTTCTAGTGACATAAAGAATATTAATCTAATCTTCATGTCTCATAACTCTTGAAGGTATGAAAAATGAAACATTAAAAAATTCTGCTACATATCAGGGGGTCTAATGAGATGATAGGATAAAGAGCTAGGCAATATCTCTGCCTTTCACAAAATAAACAGGCTAGGATTTATTCATCTGTATTGTTTTCAGTAAGAGAAGGTGCCAGGATATATTTATTAAACAAACAAGTGGATATACATTGTGTATATAAGCAGATATGGTACAAACCATGAAGATAATTCAATCTCAGTTTTAAAAACACAAAGTTATTTGATTTGATTTGCCTAATATTTTTTCCAAGTTGACTAAACATGGTACTACCATGCTATTTCCAAACTAAAATATTAAAGGAGAGATTATCACTATCCGAAGAAGTGCAATGTGCTATTAGATATAAAATCAGACAGGCAGACATGCCTCAGGACATCTTACCCATCGAGATGGAACTCTGGAGAGGTGTGTTCACATAATTCTACCACTCTGTTACAGCTTTGTCTAGACATGCCTCAAACAGCTTCGATAATAGCAAACCCCTCACTTTCCATCACAACTTGTTCCATTAACAACTGTATTTTTTTTTGCCAACCAAGTGAAAAAAATATATATGTGCATATAGATTTTCAACAAGTTATTATTTCACTATTATTGATGAGACTAAGAATACCTTTAAGAAAAGAAAGAGATGATTTAATACATGTTGAATGGTTGAAAGAACTATTTCTGATAATGAATTAAACTGGAATAATTTGAAGTTTAGCTGGTCACATGACTTGTTTACACAGCACTGAAGTTCTGGTTAGGACACTATGTAGCTGGACAAATTGGTTCTTAAGTGAACGGGCCAGGGGTAGAAAATCATTTCTTGAGCTTCATGTCCATTTTCCATTATAACATCCCCTTCAAGGGTTATGTTATATTTCATTTGGATGTGTATTCATTTCATGTTAGTCATGCATATAAAGAGGGTGGAGAGATAGCTAAGTGATTAAGAGAACTTGCTTCGTTTGCAGAGTTCCTGGGTTCTGTTTCTAGAACCAACATGGCCACACATAACTCTTTGTGTTTACTGTTCCAGAGGATCCAATGACATCCTGTGCCCTCTGTGGGTATCAGGCTCACATATGGAGCACACACGTGCATATAGGTAGATACTCATACACCTAAAAACCTAAAGAAATCTTAAATAAATTAAATTTGTATGTGTCAAATATACCATATATATATATATATATATATATATATAAACACATATATAGACACCATATATATAAATTATACATATCTACCCTGTATATGGTATACATGTATATATGTATTTATATATATATATATGTCTATATAAATATATATGTATGTGTGTAGTAGTGTGTCTTTGTTTACACATATTGCTTTCTATTTTGTGACAGATTACATACGTGAAATTTATATTTACAACACATTTCTTGTTCTCTGACTTACTCTCCTCCAGCCTGACTAGATCAATCACTCTGATCACTAATTTACGTCTTCCTGGCATCCAGGGTTGAGTTGTTCTCTTTCTGACAGATTTGTAGGGATATTGCAACAGGTTGACTCAGTTTGGATGGAAGTCTGAAAATTGGAGAATGGAAGAAAGATTGAGAGAATACAATTTCAGGAATCTACAAGAATCCAAAAACAAAGGGAGAGAAGTGGCCAAGGCAAGGAAACAGAACAAGCTCCTTCTTACCTACTCGCTAAGAGGAAAGCACTGTAGATAGATCAAGTGAGATTCTATAGCAGCAGTTCATAACTTGTGGGCAGTGACCCCTTTGGTGGTTGAATCACTTTTTCACAATGGTTCTATATCAGATATCTTGCATATCAGATATTTACTTTATGATTCATAACAGTAGCAGAATCATAATTATGAAATAGCAACAAAATAATATTATGGTTGGTGGTCACCACACTATGAGGAAGTGAAGTAAAGGGCAAAGCACTAGGAAGATTGAGAACCTCTGCTCTAGGTGTGGAAGACCACAGGACATTGGCCACTGAACAGGACCAAACTCAGAGGTTTATGTTTTATCACTCTTTCATAAGAGTGACATTTTCCATCCTTCCTGTTGTTAGGACTTACACTCCATCAACAAGAGAGAATTTTCTCTAAAAACTTCAGCATCACTTGAGCTAAATAAGATTCATAAATTAAAGTTCTTGAGTATACAAGTTTAAATGCATTCTCTATATTAGGATTTGTTATAGCATTTGATATGGGGTCTAGATGGGGTTTGTCCCTCTGTTATAATGTAACTCCATTTAAGCTCTTTATTCTAGGAAACTTCTATAATAGCTTTCATGTGACCTTTTTAGAGGTTCATAGTATCTTTCTTCATATGTTTTTCTGTTACTCCTCTGTCCCATCCTTTCATTATGTAACCCTTTCTGTTCCATATTCCATTTCCTCCTCCATAACACCTGTGTTCTATATTTCTTTCCTTGAAATTGTCCCCATGACACTTTACTAGGTTTCTGACTTTCAATGAGTATTCTAATTTAAACACACATAACCAGATTTCAAACTTAGCCTCCACATTTGAGATAGACCATGCATCAGTTGTCTTTCTGAGTCAGGCTTATGTCACTCAGAATGATGGCTTATAGATCCATTTATCTGTGAAAATCACATTTAAAAAAATTGAATAATATTCCACAATACATACATACACACATACACACACGCCACATGCAGAGAACATTCAGCTCTAAGTGGAACATCATGTTTCCTCTCTCCAAGGTTCAGGGATCACTATGGGAGAGGGACAAATAGATTATAACAGGTAGTCATGGTAGATGTCTGCGGAAAAGCAGGATATGCTGGACATGGCAGCACCATTGCACACATGAGCTCTCATTGGCTGTGATTACATAGAGAAGGCATGCACAAACCAGCTTACATTTCAGTATACAGGACAGACTCATGAACTCTTACTACTTGATGAAACTCTATTGGCAGCTGGGAGCTACTGAGAAAGGCAGAGTCAGTTTTCTTTGGGGAGTTTTAAAAATAAATTATTACTACAAGAACAATTGAAATTTTGGACTAAACATCTCTGAACAAACCATGTTCTTTCATCAGTTTATTCATTTATGAAATGGAAATGCTATTGTAGCTTGTTGAGTAATATTACTTGGCAAAGATAAGTGAAGAATAGGAATTATTAAGTTTTACATAGCAAGGTTTTTACTTTGTTTTATTTTTTTTTTGCCTGTTTTCTGTAACTCAGAAAAAAAAAAAACCTCTAGTACTTTCAGTGGCTTGTTTAGTAAGTAAGTGAAATATGTCAGAGAGTTTAGTGACAAAGCAAGTACCAGAGTTGTTTCCATGGAAGAGGCACAGCATGTTTCCTGTATCCAGAGGTGGGTTCCCATCGCTAGACAGGGTGGGATTATTACTGTCATTTTCACAGATACAAGTACCGAAAGGATATGCACAGTTTTGTTTAAAAGATCTTGCTAAGAATTCCCAGCATTTAGCAAAGTTCTGAACCTCACAGGAAGCTTCTCAAAGGAACAGAGGTCCCTAGAAGTCTAAAACAACCAAAAAATTACACAAAGTTGAAAGATTTATAGTTTGCAATGAGATTTATAAATTCTCTCTGCACTTCAAAATGCCCAGCTTTTTACAGGTCACTGAACCCCCATTTACCAGGAATCCTTTGTCTAATGAGTGACTAAGAAAACGTGTATCAGGCAGGTGGAAAACATGAGCTGGATTGGTTAGCTCTGTTTTATTAATGCCCACATTTGAGTAAATGCTGAAACAGGATTTGTCACACCAGATGCACTGCAAGCATAACGTTATTTATGTGAATAGGTATGGGTAAGTAAGTGAATTAATGTTGCAGTATTTCTAAAGCCAGCTGTTCACCAAGCAGGGAAATATCTGGCTGTCATAAGTGATCAATTGTACTAAAAGGTCTAAGCTTTGCAAATTTCTAAATAAGATATTCAGTGAAACTCTCTCCTACCTAAACCAGGTCATTCCAGAAACCAAACCATGGAACTCAAAGCTTCAGGTTCATGCCCAGAAGTGTATTCCCCTATCCTAGATATTGTCACTGAACTGAAAATGTCACAACCCTTAGGGGCACATGAAAAATGCATATTATTTCACATCTGTTTCTTCCCTGGTCCCAATGGACCTGATATTTCTCCAAATTGCTATGTGGGAAAACCAATTTAATTTGATTGAAGTATGAAGAGAAACTGACAACAAGCAAAGTAGAGTATTTGCTTTGGGGCTGAATGAGAAGCTTGGCTTTGTATTATTATTACTGAGAAATTTATTTGTAAGTATCTCTTTTTTGTTTTAAATCTCTTTTCATTGCTGATGCAACTATGACTCATCTCTCCAAAGATGAATTCAAAACTATCTTGCAGTTTCCTAAAATACATAGCTCACATTTAGACTATAAAAATGCAATGTGTGCTCTGAAGATGGAGGAGTGGGGGCAATGAGATGGAGGTGTAGCTTTGTTTCTTAGCAGCTGTGTGATCTTGGTGGGATATTTAATTTTTTTTTTTTTAGATTCATCGTGGGCAGCCAGCAAAAGTATATATAGGATAAAAATATTTAAAACAGAATGTGAAAACTATTGGCCTTAGCATTTTTGGAAAACCAATTGGCAATGCTAATCAATTGAATTAAGCCTTCAAAGATGGTAACAACCTTTCCTTGTTGGCCTGAGAGATAAAGATACGCTTTCCTTTTTATGAAAACTCCTCATTGCATCAGCTTTCTTATCTTCTCATAGCTTAAGATTTAAATAATCTGAGAAAAATGCTGCTTCTGACTCTCTGGACATCAAAAATCCCTCTCAGGACATGGAACATAAAGCATAACAGGACATGTTGGCTCTAAAAGGAAGATGGACTATATCCCGATCCACAAACCCTCTGATCATCGGCCGCATCCTTGCTAGTCTCCCTAGGGAGAGGTGTCAGATTAGATTTAGCACAATCCATTCTGCAGCAGGGCTGTGCACACACTGATAAGCGAGCGTGGGAAGGGAGAGCCTCGTCTGTGTCTCATCCCTGGAGCGCTGGCTGGGCTGTTCATTTCACGTCTACCCCAATTGACCAAAGGCACTTACTAAATTTTGTTTGATGCTCTCACAGGATCCTTTTGAAAGTCCTAGGTTTGTGACCAGGCTGGAAAGTTTGGCGAAATGCAGAAGCATTGTGATCAGATCATAGAACTGCAATGGCCGACATGGGATTTCTGGGGGAAAATTATACTTTCGCTGAAACAATTAGCATCCATCCAGTAATTGTGCCAGCTGAATGATTCAGTGAGTCAGGGCTAGTTCCCATCAAGTGAGGATGTCTCAAAGTCCTTTGAATAAGATGTTTAGAACATTCCTTCACGATAATAGGCACTCTGTGAAATATGGTTAAAAATAAAAATGAGGCAGAGGGGGTCACATGATGATTAAGTGTTCTCCTTTTCTGCCCATATTAGTGCTGTTAACCTCTTCAGTCATCATGGGAGAAAAAACATTCAATACACTTTAACCACATGAGATAATTGCACAGCTTGAAATAAAGTTAATGCGTACATACATACATACATACATATATAAGCACACATATGTGTGTTAGAACCTTAAATTCTAATATGTTGAAGGAAAAGATATTATAGGCAATGCAAATTAAAGACACTGGTGAGCATAAATGGTCTTTCAAGATATATACAATATTTTTACTTTATTTATTTATTATATATTTTATTAATTACTATTTATTCACTTTGTATCCCCCATAAACTCCTCCCTCCTCCCCTCCCAATTTCACCCTCCCTCCCCCTCCTCCACACATACCCCTCCCCAAGTCTACTGATACGGGAGGTCTTCCTTTCCTCCTTTCCTATTCTAGTTTATCAGCTCTCATCAGGAATGGCTACATTGTCTTCCTCTGTGGCCTGGTAAGGCTGGTCCCCCACCTGGGTGAGGTGATCAAAGAGCAGGCCAATCAGTTCATGTCAGAGGCAGTCCCACTTCCTATTACTATGGAACCCATTTGGACACTAGACTGCCATGGGCTACATCTGTGCAGGGGTTCTAGGTTTTCTCCTTGTATGGTACTTGGTTGGAGTATCAGTCTCAGAAAAGACCCCTGTGCTCAGATTTTTAATCTGACACAGGGCTAATATCCAGCATATACAAACAACTACAGAAGTTGAACAGCAGCACATCAAGTAATCCAATTAAAAAATGGGGAAAGAGCTTAACAGAGAACTTTTGATAGAGGAATATCGAATGGCATAGAAACACTTAAAGAAATGCTCAAAGTCATTAGCCATCAGGGAAATGCAAATCAAAATGACCCTGAGGTTTCACCTCACACCCATCAGAATGGCTGAAATCAAAAACGCAAGTGACAACACATGCTGGAGAGGTTGTAGAGAAAGGGGAACCCTCCTCCATTGTTGGTGGGAATGTAAACTTGTACAACCACTCTGGAAGTCAATCTGGCACTTTCTTAGACAACTAGGAATAGCACTTCCTCAAGATCCACCTATACCACTCCTAGGCATATATCCAAAAGAGGCTCAAGTACACATTAAGGACATTTCCTCAACCATGTTTGTAGCAGCTTTATTTGTAATAGCCAGAAGCTGGATACAATTTTTATATGCTAATTTTTTATGTCTGTTGGTAAGAAAACCAGATGATTGACTACAACTATTGAATTTGTGGCTCACATTGATCAGTCAGAGAAATGCATAAATTCCAATTAAAATTAGTGATAATAAAGACATTATTGTCTCAATTTATATACACACACATACATATTTATGCACATCTAGAAGGAAATGCATTGGCTTTAAAACAAAAAGATTTGGTTTGGCAGTCTTATACTGACACATTTGAAGTGTGTGATTCATGCAAGTCCTTTTAATAACTCTGAGTCATACTTTCCTCAATTACATTTCCCAGGGAGTTTGGTGAAAACTGAATGGTAGATAATGCCCGTTAGAATATTTATTGAGCACTTGCATATGTCAAATATTTGACCAATTTCTCTGAGGCATTACATGAAGACATGTAGGAGAGATTTCTTGGAATAACAAAACAAATCCATACACCCATAAACACACACACACACACACACACACACACACACACACACACACCTTTCTTCAAGCATGTCCTGGTACCTTGAAAATCTATTTCAGCCTACTCTCAAAGGGAAATTTAAAGCCTGCAGGTGTTCTTCTCAGTTACCAACAGGAGTTATACTAACTCTCATGACAGAATTATTGTAGAGGGGGAAAGGAGCTATATGAGATATTGTCTACAATCTTCATTTTGTTGGCAGTCACCCTGAGGGATAAGAGGGCTCCTCAGAAAAGCATTCAATTGAAGCTGTCAGACTCTAGAGTCAAATGTTTCTGCCTGAAGATCAGCTTTCACCCTTCTTCTGGAGTGGTGGGGGCTAGGGTAAACCATCAATACATCTAACACATAGAAACTAGACAGAGAGTATCTAACCATTCAGAAAAGAATGTAGGCAAAAAAAGAAGACTTCTATGTTCACAACGTCATTCCAAATGCATTGAAAAACGTTTATAGCATATGGGAAAATGGCCTACATTATTTAATGACAGAAGTGCACACTTGAGGCCACACCAAAGCAATGACAGCTTTCAAAAATTACAGCCCTTCTGCAATTGAAAGAATTTTATTTCAGGTACATTGGTTTGCATCACTATTAAAAATGTATCATTATAATTAATCATCTCAGTAATTTAGGAGAGAAATTATATGAACTGAACACTTCTTTCAAAGATGAAAAGTATTTAAAAAGTTTTATTATAAATTAAATGGAAACTATATTCTATACTCATATAAGTTTTGTTTCCAAATATAAATTCAATGGTATAGTGAAAATTTAAACATTCAATGAATTATTATCATTATTAAGGCTTTTGAAGAAACTATTAATACATGGGTTTGTATATTTCAGATTGAGTTTAGACTGAATATGTAAGTCTCGTAGATTACTTGCCTCATATTCATGAGGCTCTGTGTTCACTCTACTACCATACACACATACACAGACAAACCAACACACGGTTGATTCACCTGTGAAAACTCATATATCCATTAATTGTTGAGCCATCTCCCCAGCTCAGCTCTTGAAAATTCAAAGGAGTTAACTGAAAAAAGACTTACCCCCATTTGTATGATCTCAGGGTCCTAATTTTATATACATCAAATGAAATTTTTTACATGGGTGATCAAAATTCAATTAAAAAAAGATCAATATTGCAAGCAATCAAATGGATACAATACTTATGTATAATCCAACAAGAAATGCTAAGAGGTATAGAAAGGGAAATTGTCAGTGCTTCTGTGATTTTTGAGGGTGATTAAAAAAAAGGAAAGGAGAGAGTGTTTGAAAAGGGATGCTTGCCCATGTAATGTTACCCATATTACCCTACTAAGAGTAAGGAAACAATCCTGTTCTTAGAGTTAGAAGTAAATGAATAAATACATTAATTAATTAATTAAAACTGATTCTATATTCCACATGGAAAAGAAACAAAATTACTAAAAACAGGAAAAAAACGCTCAAAAACAAGGGATTGGTATTTAATATATAATGCTACCAGATATGCTTTATATCTTTGACAAATAAATACTTTACACAAAGTAGCCTCAAATAAATAGAAGAGTTATTAGATAGGAAAGTATAATATAAACCTAATTATGTATTAACATCCAGAACAGTATATAAATGACATTAGAAAGAAATAAAAAATAATGAACTATTTAGTAAAAATGTTCTATAAGCAATTGTGAGGAAATTATTCTGTTCTACATATCATGATAGTAGCCTGCCAAACTTCAAATGAATGAAATATTTAAAACAAAACTATAAAAGCGTTACTAAGAAACTGCACAATTTTATAAAATAACACCAGATTTAAAAAAAATCATTTAGAAAGCTAATGAAAGGGCAAAAAGCCACAACAACAAAGATGAGTTCAACTACATAATTCCACCATAAGGTCACAATAGACAAGATAAGTACATGCATAAGAAAATATTTTCAAATCATCATTGAAAATATTAGATTTGGTATACCTTCAGACAAGAAATAAATAAAAATAACAAAATCTAATACAAATGTGCTTTTATAGATTTAGTGAATATGTGTTTCTTGTGGTTTTTTTTTTCACTTTACAGTTATTTTGTTCTTCTTGTTGCTGGTTTGTTTGCCTGTTAGTTTTCTAAAGAAAGAGAGAAAGAGAAAGAAAAGAACTGGCGTTAGGTGGGAGGAGATGTAGTGAGTATTTGGGGGAGGAAACCTTGACCAGAATATATTATATGAAATTCTCTTTCATAGAGTAGTCTAATACAAAAAATGGGAAATGGACAGCATGTAGGCAGTTTACTTGAGAAGCAAGCAAACGACTTTTAATCTTGGCCTCAGAAAGATAAAATATTAAGTTAACGCATTCTGACAATCCATTTGTAACCTACACAATCCAAGAAGATGAAAAACTTTGATAATTTCCAGTACCAAGGAACATGCAAAGAAAAAGGCACACAAAGTAATCACAAAATCAAAATTTATATGTGTGGAAAAATTTAGCAATCCTCTGAAAACAAACACAATGTACAAACACAAGTGAGATGAATAATACATAGTTATTCACTGAATACATTTATGGACTATAGGTTGAATTGCCAAAGGCTGTGTAAAAGGACATGCTAAATCACACAGACTACATACCTTCTTTGTGGTGGCTAACTGTCATTTGACCCAGTTCAATTGTTTTATGTCTCCAATTGTTTTAATAAGAACTCAACTCCCATTATGGATTAAGATCTTGGCATTGAGATATTAGTAACACTCAGAATTCTCCTAAATACATTCCTAAATTCTGTTACTTTAAAATGAGTGTTCAATATTTTACATAAAGATAATCAAAGATCATAATCTCTCATAAGTTGTCACAGTTCTCTTGTTACTTGCCACCTCTGGGATTATATATTAGCATGTGAATATCTCATTCTTTTGGAAGTTTGTATGCAATGACTACAAGGTAACTCTGAAGAACATTCCAAGATGATAGATAAGTAAATACATGTGAGCATTTCACACATTTCTTTATGTATATTAATGTCGCTATTGGTATACTTAAATAAACCGTTGACAGGCACGTCCATAGCCAAGTATTGTTTCATAAATAGGAGTTGATAGAGAAATGGAATGCTCGAAGGGTGGGGGATATAGAAACAGATAGGAAAAAACGGTAGGTAGATAGAGGACAAATAGATGAGAGACATCTGATAAAAAGACTGTATGTAGATAAATCCATAATAAATAAACGATGATAGATGATATGCAGATAAATTTATGATACGTGGTAGTTAAATACAAATTCTAGATAGATAACTGATAGATAAGAAGAAATATGTAAACAAATTTCTGAGAGATATATAGATGACAGAGAGACATAGATAATCAGATGAGATTACGTATGTTCAGGGTTATATGGCCATAGATGAGATATAAATAATCAACAGATAGATGATAGATGATAGATAGATAGATAGATAGATAGATAGATAGATAGATAGATAGATAGATAGATAGATAGATAGTGGATAATACATGGTTGATAGATGTCTTCCTCTTCAACAAAGTCATACCCTGACCACATGTGCACACTGATGCTTCTATATCTCTCTCATACTCTGATACCATTCTTACTATTAAGCATAATACATCATGAAAATTTTAAATCAGGACAATACTTTCTGAAGTTGTAGTTTGCAATGACTGAGTTTCAAAAATGTGAGTCTAAGCAATCTACAGAGTTATAAACATTTTATTTGACTACAAGAAAACAGAAGATATTAGAAAATATGAACAGATATAGTAAATGAGTTAAATGTTATTAAATGTCTATTATCTTTTAGTTTAACTATACATTTTTTATGGATGGTCTGCATTCAATATTTAAGACATTTCTTTTTATTTTTTAATATAATGTCTATTGTTAATATTAGTTACAGTTTATTCATTTGTACCCCTTTCCTCATTCTCTCCCAATCTCTCCCTCCCTCATCTCCTCCCTGCCCCTTTCTAAGTCTACTGATAGAAAAGGTCCTTCTCCCCTTCCATCTGATCCTGGTTTATCAGGTTTCTTCAGGACTGGCTGCAATGTCCTCCTCTGTAAGGCTGCTCCTCCCTCAGGGGTAGGGGGAAGGTCAAAGAGCCAGCCACTGAGTTCATGTAAGAGACAGTCCCTGCTCCTTTCTTTCTTTCTTTCTTTCTTTCTTTCTTTCTTTCTTTCTTTCTTTCTTTCTTTCTTTCTTTCTTTCTTTCTTTCTTTTATTTTTATTTTAATTTTTGTAAAGGTCAAAGACTTTATTTGGGGATTTATTGGGGGCTGTTCGGGAAACATGAACTCTAATGTCTAAATCCCTGTTCCAAGGAAGACAGGGATGGCAGGAAATGCCAATCTATTACAAAGCAATAAGGAGACTCTTTGAAGGAGCAACTTTGTTGGAGTTGCAGACAAGTGTGTGACTGGGACATGGTGACAGCTACAGGATAAAGGAGGGAATGTGGGCACTTGGTGATTATGTCTATACTGTGAGAGTTACTAACCCTTTGATATGCACCCAAGTCCTCAAGACACCTGCAGGCAAAGGGTGGCCAGCTACACTCACACACACACACACACACACACACATGCACACACACACATGCACACAGGTATGCACGCACGCACGACAGTACTGGATCCTTACTGCCTCTCAACACTAGCAAAGTTCTTTCAGTACATATATTTTAATTTGTTAATAGTGATTTTATTTAGATTTTCATTTATGAACGATATGGTGTCACATAACTGAGTGACTTTTATCTTTAATTTTTTTGAGTTTGTAATTTGATTGCATTTAATCTCTTCCTTTCTTTCTTTGAAACCTTCCCATATGCCCATACCTAGTCTCCTCTAAATGCATGACTGCTTTTTTTTTTCAGGAAAGGACTTTGATCAAGGGAGCCCCTCCATGCAGCCCCCCTTTATATATATATATATATTATATATATATTAATATATATAATATATATATTAATCACAGGTTATGTACTTTGTGTCCCAGTTGTAGCCCCCTCCCTCATTCCCTTCCAAACTCACCATCCCTCCCTCATCTCCTCCCTGCCCCTTTCCAAGTCCACTGATAGGGGAGGACCTCCTCCCCTTCCATCTGACCTTAGCTTATAAGGTCTCTTCAGGACTGGCTGGAATGTCCTCTTCTGTGGCCTAGCAAGGCTGCTCCACCCTGGAGGGGCGAAGGGGGATCAAAGAGCCAGCCACTGAGTTCATGTCAGAGATAGTCCATATTCCCCGTACTAGGATACCCAGTTGGATACTGAGCTACCATGGTCTATATCTGCACAATGAAATACTACTCAGCAATTAAAAATGAGGAAATCATGAAATTTGCAGGCCAATGGTAGAAAAGACCATCCTGAGTGAGGTATTTCAAAAGCAGAAAGACACACATGGTTTATACTCACTTATATAGAACTATAAGATGGGATAAACATACTGAAATCTATACACCTAAAAAAGATAAACACTGAAAGAAGACCCAGAGTAAGATGATCAATCCTCACTTAGAAAGACAAATGGGATGAACATTGGATGTAGGAGAAAACAAGTAATAGGACAGTAGCCTACCACAGAGGGCCTCAGAAAGACTCTACCTAGCAGTGTATCTAAACAGATGTTAAGACTCAACCAAAACTTTGACAGCGTGCAGGGAATCATATGAAAGAAGGGGGAGTTATTAAGACCTGGAGAAGACAGGAGCTCCACAAGGACCAAATATATCAAGGCACAGGGGTCCTTTATGAGACTGTTTCTCCAACCAAGGACCATGTATAGATATAACTTAAAATCCCTGTTCGGATATAGCCCATGTTAGCTCATTTCTTTAGGAAGATAATTGTCCAAAAATGTTTAGTGAAGTTTAGTATCAATTTCTTCTCACATTGTTGTCTGTGCATGTGTGACAGAGTGCAGACAGAAACACCTTACTGGAGGAAGGATTTGTTCTAGCTGATGATTTCAGGCAGTATGATCCATCACGTTAGGGAAGCCCTGGTAGTAGTTGATGGGGAAGTTAGAGTTAATGTGAGACAGCTGGTTATAGGAGCTGACCCATCAGGAAACAGGAAACTCATATTTAGCACAAAACCAGTCTTTAATTTTCAAAGCTTTCTTTAGTAGCCGCTTCTTCCAATGATGCTCAGCTCCCCATGGATGTGTCATAACCTTCTAAGGCTATACTACCAGGTGTCAAGCAAGTGTTCAGACACATGGAACTTTGTGACATATGTCACTGTTAGTGTGCACATTCTACCCCATTTGTTTCAAAATTATTTGATTTGGAAGTTGACTTAGCAAAGTATCACTATTTGCAGATGATATGATAATATACATGAGCGACCCCAAAAATTCAACCACAAAACTCCTTCAACTGATAAACACTTTCAGTAAAGTGGCTGGATATAAAATTAACTCAAAAAAATCAGAAGCCCTCCTGCACAACAAAGACAAAAGGGCTGAGAAAGAAATTAGGGAAACAACACCCTTCACAATAGCCACTAATAACATAAAGTACCTTGGGGTTACTCTAACCAAGCAAGTGAAAGACTTGTTTGAAAAAAACTTCAAATCTCTGAAGAAAGAAATTGAAGAAGATTTTAGAAGATAGAAAAACTTTCATGCTCATGGATTGGTAGGATTAACATAGTGAAAATGGCCATTCTGCCAAAAGCAATCTAAAGATTCAATGCAATTCCCATCAAAATACCAACATAATTCTTTACAGAACTTGAAAGAAAAATTCTCAACTTCATATGGAGAAAAAAAGCCCATAAT
>CM053758.1:68295003-68410429 GCA_028658305.1 Pachyuromys duprasi | reverse complement strand
GTTGCAGAAAGAGGGAGCCAACTACTGCAAGTTGTTCTTTTACTTCCACATACTCCCCTGGTACATACTCTCAACCAAATAAATAAATGTAATAACAAGTTAAAGATGAAGAGACAGATAATACAAAGTTTAAACAGTTTTTAATTTTTCTAATGACTATTGAAATTCCCCATAAAACAAGTATCATATTTTACTGCTATAGATTCAAAGGAAATAATTTGAAAGTCTCTGTCTTCAGGGAAGAGTCCCTGTCAGTTTGGGGGGAAATGAAGGGTGGGATCTAAGAATTTACATTCTGGTAAGTTTCTGCTGGTTTATTTTAGCTCAAGAAAGAGAATGACATATGTGGACAGGACTCTATGAATCTAACTTCTATCCCAAGAGACTAGAATCTCTTAATAGATCATGTACTAAAATAAAGATCATATAGAAATATAATGATGCAAATACATTGGTACTAATGATGAGTCATAACATGAATTTCAGCATAGCTAGGTCAAAGACTATAACTCGAAAAGTATTTGGATGCATTTACTTTATCTTATTTGTAACTGAGATACATGTAAAAATGTGGTTTATTGAAACTATTCCACTAACTTTGAGAAATCCTTTATGTGACTGACAAATCTAACAATTAAAGTAAGAATGACAATGTGCAAGTGACCTTTACAGATTCAAGATACAACTTAAGGTTATATCAGCTCAAAGTATTATTTCACAATAGGAAAAAGAATTTGGTGATATATTGCACATTTTGACAAATTCAAAAGCCAGACAACAGAGCATATTTCATTAGGTATTCTATACCCAGACTGCTGAAATTCAATTCCAAAATCACTAATGACAGTTCATGTTTTAGTAATGTGTATAAGGACATATTTACAGCTTTTTCACTCCATCGTTATCCTTTTTACTCATAATTGAACACATTACCAATGGGGCTGAAGGTCAGTTAGTAACCTAATAGAGGTGAAAGTCCAGGAGAACCTGATGCTGTCCTGTAATTTTTTTCTGTAATTATATCTAGTTTATGGTACCTATATTGCTTCACAAATGTCTCAGGAGCTTTATTTTTCTTTTATCCATTTGTACAACATAATACAGCAAAGTGAATTAAACCCGAACACATTTTCACAACTGGTTATTGCTTTACAAACATATATGTTAATACATAGGAAACTGGACTGCTAGTGTGTATTTCAGGCAGCTAGATTCAACTGGTAGGAGCAGGTTCAGAAAAAAACGGTTTGGGGCATCTCAATGTATAAGGCATGAAAAACTCTGTGTATAGTTTGAATGAATAAAACTTAGTAACCACCTCTGACTACTTTTATTTAAAAAATTAATTGTGAATATTTTCCCATTAAGTTATATTGAGGAGCTTCAATAAGTAAGGGACATAACCTTGTCCTCAATAGATACTCTTTTACAGAGAAAAAACATACTATGAACAGAACCACAAGCGATTCTGCTATACACATATACACAAAGATTCAGTAGACAGCATGCTAAAACTTTGGAGCTTAATATTTAGTCATGTAGGTGCATTTCAAATATCCAAAATATAATGAACAAGAGAAATAGAAAAAGACTGTATATTAATGAAAAATGTAAAGCAAAAATGTGTGGATCATGCTGGTAGCTAACAGCTACATCTTATCATTGAATTTTTCCTTCACTGACATTTCATTGCCTTTATTTTTTTAAAGAATAATTGCCTTTGAACAAAGCCAAAGACAGCCCCTGCTGCCACTGGTTAAGAGTCCCACATGAAGACCAAGGTGTACAAATGTTACATATATGCAAAGAACCTAGGAAATGGCCTGTTGAGAAAAGTCTTGCCAGACAACCAGATACTTTTATTGCAAGCAAATAGATACAATAGGTACATGAAGCCACTTTGGGTACCACCAAGGTCGCAGAACAGAGATCTAAAGGAAATAAAGAAAGAAGAGCAGAGTAGCCAGGTCTGTCCAGGCCCTCTGTGCTCCACTTCACCTGCTTCCCCCCTTCCCCCCGGTTCCCTGGCTTTATCCATTTGCTGGGACCCACACCAATCTGCAGCCCCCAAGGCCAGGACAGATCAGGGAGTAGCAGGGAAATCAAGGACTGCTGCCATCTGGGATCCAGGCACTCTAACTATAAACCCAGAGACCACCAGACCTGCGAATAATAGAGTCAACCAAATACCTAGAGGTCAGTGCAAGAACACCAGCATCAAAATTCAGGACCATATAACACCATCAAAATACACTATCTTACCAGAGCAAGTCCTGAGAATATTATCACAGCAGAAGTACAAAAAAAATGATCTTAATTCTGAGTTTATGAAAACTACAGAGGCTGCAAAAGAAGAAAATAAATCCCTTAAAGAACTGCAGGAAAATACACACAAACAGGTGAAGGAACTAAGTAAATCCCTTAAAGAAATGAAAATAAATGGGAGAAGGAAATGAATAAAACTGTCCAGGACCTAATACTGGAAATAAAAGCAATAAAGAAAACACAATCTGATGCAAACCTGGAGTGGGAAAACCTAAGGAAGAGAACACGAACTACAGACACAAGCATCACCAACAGAATGCAAGAGATGAAAGAGAGAATCACAGGTGTAGAAGATACGATTGGAGAAATTGATACACCAGTCTAAGAAAATCTTAAATCTAAAAAAATTTTTGACACAAAACCTCAAAGAAATCTGGTACATTATGAAAAGACCAAATCTAAGAATAATAGGAATAGAAAAAGAAGAAACTCCGAATTCCAAGGCTCAGAAAATATTTTCAACAAAATCATAGAAGAAAATGTCCCCAACCTAAAGAAAGAAAAGCCTATAAACACACAAGAAGCCCATAGAACACCAAAAAGATTGGACCAGGAAAGAAAATCCTCCTATCACATAATAAGCAAAACATTAAATGCACAGAACAAAGAAAGACTATTAAAAGTTGTATGGGTAAAAGGCCAAGTCAAATATAAAGGCAAACCTATTAAAATTTCATCTGACTTCTCAACAGAAGCTATGAAAGCCAGAGAGGCACAGACAAATGTTATGCAGACACTAAAAGAACACAGATGTCAAACCATACTACTATACTCAGAAAAACTTTCAGTCTAGTTTTCTCTAGTTATGGAGAAAACTAGATATTCCATGACAAAACCAAGTTTAAACAGTACCTAGCAACAAACTGAGCCCTACAGAAGATAGTAGAAGGAAAACTTCAAGCCAAGAAGGCTAACTACATCCAGGAAAACAGGAAAAAATAATCTCACAGCTGCAAAACCAAAATAAAGGAAACACACACACACACTCTCTCTCTCCCACGACCACCACCAACATCAAAATAACAAGTATCAACTGGTTGTTAATATTTCTCAACATCAATGGCCTCAATTCCCTAATAAAAAGACCCAGGTAAACAGAATGGATGTGCAATCAGGACCCATCATTCTGTTTCATAAAAGAAACATACCTCAGCAGTAATGATAGGAATTATCTCAAAATAAAGGGTTGGAAAAGGGTTTTTCACCAAAAACAAACACAATAAGCAAGCTTGAGTAGCTATTCTCGTATCTAATAAAATAGATTTTCAATCAAAATTAATCAAAATAGATGAGGAAGGGTACTTCATATGCACCAAAAGAAAAATCAACCAAGATGAGGTCTCAATTCTGAACATATTTTCCCCAAATGGAAGGGTACCCACATTTGTAAAAGAAACATCACTAAAGCTTAAATCACATATTAAACCCCACAAGTTAATAATAGGAGAATTCAACCCACTCTCTCACCATTGGACAGATCATTGAAACAAACTAATCAGAGAAATAACAGAACTAACTGATTTTATGAGTCAATTGGACCTAACAGATATCTGCAGAACACCCCGTCCAAACACAAAAGAATGTACCTTCTTCTCAGCACCTCATGGGACATTACCCAAAACTGACCACTTCCTCAGAAAAAAGCAAGCCTCAACAAATACAAAGAAAATTGAAATAACGCCTTGTATCTATCAGGCCACCTTGATTAAAGCTGGACTTCAACAGCAAGAGAAACAATAGAATGCCTACAAACTCATGGAAACTGAACAGTTCTCTACATAATGACCAATGAGTCAGGGAATAAAGAAAGAAACTAAACACTTTTTTAGAAATCGATGACAATGAAGGTACAATATACCTGAACTTATGGGACACAATGAAAGCACTGCTAAGAGAAAAAAAACTTATAGAGCTAAGTGTCTTCATAAAGAAATCACAGAGAGTTCACATTACCACGTTAACAGCTCACCTGAAAGCTCTAGAAAAAAAGGGGGGGGAGCAAACATACCAAAGAGGAATCAACAGCAGAAAATAGTCAAACTCAGGGCTGAGATTAATAACTTAAAACAAAGAGAACAATATGGAGAATAAACAAAACCAAGAGCTTTTATATATATATTTTTTTACAAAATCAACAAGATAGACAAACTCTTAGCCAAACTAACAAAAAGACAGAGAGAGGGAGAGTATCCAAATTAATAAAATCAGAAATGAAAAGGGGGCTATAATAAGACACTGAGGAAATCCAAAGAATCATTAGGTACTTCAAAAACCTGTATGCACAAAATTGGAAATATTATTGAAATTGATGATTTTCTTAATAGATACCACTTACCAAAGTTAAATCAAGATCAGGTTTACAAGTTAAATAAAACTATAACACCTAAGGAAATAGAAGCAGTCATCAGAAGCCTCCTAACGAGAAGGAGCCCTGGGCCAGAAGGTTTTAGCACAGAATTCTACCAGGCTTTCAAAGAAGGGCTAATGCCATTACTCCTCAAACGACTGCACACAATAGAAACAGAAGGAACATTGCCAAATTCATTCTATCCAGGCCACAGTCAACGTTATACTTAAACCACATGAAGACCTAACAAACAAAGCAAATTTTAGACCTATCTCACTAATGAACATTGACACAAAAATACTCAATAAAATACTCAATAAAATCTGAGAACACATTAAAGAGATCATCCACCATGACCAAGTAGGCTTCATCCCAGGCATGCTGGTGTGGTTCTACATATGTCAATATAATCCACCATACAAACAACCTGAAAGAAAAAAAAGCATGATCTTCTCATTAGATGCTGAAAATACCTTCGACAAAATCCAACACCCCTTCATGTTTGACGTCTTGGAGTGATCAGGGATACGAGTTACATACGTAAACAAAATAAAGGCAATATACAGCAAGCCAATAGCCAACATCAAGTTATATGGAGAGAAACTTAAAAAGCATTTGCTCTAAAATCAAGGACAAGACATAGCTGCCTTCT
Organism: Pachyuromys duprasi; assembly: GCA_028658305.1. Classification (NCBI taxonomy): domain Eukaryota; kingdom Metazoa; phylum Chordata; class Mammalia; order Rodentia; family Muridae; genus Pachyuromys; species Pachyuromys duprasi. Next base: position 68,405,105 of record CM053758.1, on the reverse strand, counting down.
TTTACCATATCTCTTCAATATATTAAATGAAGTTCTAGCTAGAGCAAGAACACAAATAAAGTTAATCAAGGGGATACAAATCAGAAAAGAAAGAAGTCAAAGTATTGCTATCCACACATGGTATGTTAGTATACATAAGTGACCACCAAGATTCTACCAGGGAACTCCTACTGCTGGTAAGCACCTTCAGCAAAGTGTCTAGATACAAAATTAAGTCAAAAAAGTCAGTAGCTGGGCGATCCAAGATGGTGGCTTCAAACATGAAGGGTATAGGAGCTCAACAGTGAGAGCAGAGTGACTGTCAGGCCATTCCGTGGACCGCAAAACCTCTAGGTCTTTCTTTCTCAGATGAGAGAAGAACCCACGGGGATACATGAAAGTCCATTTTCATGCCACCCTGCTAACACCAGGAAAAATTCACTTCTGCAACCCTAGGCTACCCGCCCCTTGGGCACTCTGTGTCACTGCCTGTGGAGTGAATGCCTTCCTGTACTGAGGGTGAGGCTCGAAACCCAGGCAGTCACTCTCAAAGTCCTGTGGACACCTTCTGGGTACCAGCAGCTCCTGGTTCCTAACCCAGGAACCCAGTCTCATTGTCCTGTGGACAACTTCCTCTCACTGTCCCTTCGAAGGGATACCTTCTGGTACTGTGTGCTAGGTGACTACTTCCTAAGCTGTCTGACTCATCTGGGCTGGAATCAGCCAGCACAGCACAGACAGTGACAAACAGCAGAGCTGAGCTAGATGTGAGACACAAGTCCTACTGTCTGCCATCTCAAGGAAGAGAGTGGAGCACTCCAGCAACTGTAGGCACAGATATCTTTCTGCCTATGCATCAACAGCCTGGCTCACCTGGGCCAGAAACACAGCCGGAGAATACAGCAGAGCTAAGCTAGGCATGGGAACAGAGTTCCATTGTCCTCCTCTCCAAGGAGGTCTGGGGGCAGTGAAGCCACTCTAGGCTCAGAGATCTTTCTGCATTCTCCCTATCAGCCTGGTCCACCTGGGTCAGAAACAATGAGCCCAGCTCAGCCAGTGAACCCAGGGGAACTGAGACAGGTGCAAGACTCAAATCCCATTCTCCACAACCTTAAGGAAGCCTGTGGGGTACTGGAGCAGCTCTAGGTCCGAGATCTAGCTACCTTGAATACCTGGGTCACAAACAGAGAGGCAACAGAGACAGTGAATCCAGCAGAGACTACTCAAGACTGCAGTGACTGGTGGACCCAATCTGCAGTACAGTCTCCAAGAACAAATAGTCAAGGCTACAAACAACCAGATGGATAGAGGCTACTATAAGAATATAGGCAACAAAAACCAGGACATCATGAGTCCACCAGAATCTCCAAAAATCAATGAGATTCTATTGCAGCTGAAACACAGGAAATGATCCAGATTCCCTAGAACCTTTTAAGTAATGCATTTGCTGGACACTACAAGAAGTAAAAACTGTGTTCTTGACATGACCTGACTGCTGTACTCATAGATTGACATCAGCTACGTATAAGACAAAGCCAATCAAAATTCCAGCATGGATAAAAAAAGTGATCATAAGGCTCCTTCCTAGTGAAGAACCTACTCACAGTAAATGACAGCTGAGGAAAGAACAGTTTTTGTTTGTTTTTCTGGTAAAGAAAAAAAAGCTGAGAGCAAGCAAGCATGCATACAATGGTTGCTTTTCCATGTTCTGGTGCATCACCCGAAACCCAAATACATAAGGGCAAACTAATTGGTTGGAGTGAGAAGGGAAGAAAAAATGAGAAGGTATAGGATATTTAAACTATGAGGACATGCTGTAAACATGTGAAGGAATAAGCAGTGGAAAGAAGGGATTATACATATTATATAGGCATATAAAATTTTCAAATAAAGAATAATTTTGAAAGAATTCAAAAGAAAGACCAATTCCTTACTTTGAAATGCCATTGTCTCTTATATGCCAGACCTATCTACGTGAACATGTTAAATATGGAAAACATCACTGTCTTCATCCTTTCTGATAGTCTTTTGATGTCACTGTGCTGTTCTATGTTACATTTATCCAAGTCTAGCATAGTGATTGTGTTAGTTAGCTTTAACTATCAACACTATTAATAATCACCAGGAAAGAGACTTTTAATGTGGAATTGTGTTGATCAAGTTGATTGATTAGCACATTTATGAGGGATAGTCTTGAGTCTTCATTGAGATAGGAAGAACCACCTCTTCGTAGGTGGTAACATTTCCTAGGAAGGTTATCCTGAACAGTGTAAAAGAGAAGTCAGTGAGCTAAGAACAAGCCAGCAATCTGAGGGCAATCAAGCAAGCCAGCAAGCCGGCAAGCATGGATTCATGTACGTAGTCTTTGCTGTTGGTTGAGGAGGTCCCATGCTTTAAGATCCCATGCTGACTTGTCCACAGCCATGGACTCTAAGCTGGAACTTCATTCCAAATAAATCCTTCCTTTTCTGAGATCTATTCATCAGGGTATTTACCACAGCACTATAGATGACTATATAAATGATACATATAAATATTTAGTTTTCTCACACTATTGTATAAATTGTAATTCATATCCACTTCTCCCAATTATGGCCCAAATGGGTGAGTATCCTTAGACACATGTTACACAGAATTTGAATATCACCCCACTGTTTTCACAAACTGTTCTCACATAGAAAAGTACAAACTTGATGTTAAAGTAAGCCATCTAGAATACCATGCCCCTATATATTATTAAATATATTTCAGGTGAAAAGTCATAATACTATAAAATCAACTATAGGTAGGTTTTACAAAGTCAATAAAATATAATTATGTGAAGAGATTAAGTTCTCCTTTTCAAAATTATCCTGCAATTGCCATTTCATTACATATTGAACGAACCATAAAAGAAAAAAGTCAAAAGAGAGAAAGTCAAAACAAGATACAATCCTTTATGACCAGCATCAATATTAGCAAATAATTATCATCCACTAATACCATACAGATGCATTGTTGTTAGTCCCAAGGCAGTTGACATATCCACATTCTGACAATTTCTTTTTAAAGGATGAAAATGCAAGTGGAAAGCAGCCTTGGACCTGGCTTAATTCTTTCCTGCTTCACACAAACTCCCTCTATCCTTTACCACAGGGCACCACTGTTATAATTATTGCTATTTGGTATTTTGGAATTTTGAGATCTGATTACTTTTTCTTTTTTCCAAATTATTTTTTTAATTTTATTATTAGTTACATTTTATTAATTCTGTATCCCAGGTGAATCCTGCTCCCTTATTCCTCCCAATCCCACCCTCCCTACCTCATCTACTCCCTGCCCCTTTTCAAGTCCACTGATAGGGAAGGACCTCCTCCCCTTTCATCTGACCCTGGTTTATCAGGTCTCTTTAGGACTGCCAGCAAAATCCTCCTCTGTGGCCTGGCAGGGCTGCTCCTCCCTTGCAGGGTGCGGAGGTCAAGGAGTCCACCATTGAGTTCATGTCACAAACAGTCCCTATTCCCCTTACTAGGTTACCCACTTGGATACTGAGCTACCATTTGCTACATACAAGCAGGGGTTCTAGATTATATCCATATATATGGTCCTTGGTTGGAGAAACAGTCTCATAACAGACCCCTGTGCCATATGTATTTGGTCCTTGTGGAGCTCCTATCATCTCCAGTTCATATTAACTCCCTCTTCTTTCATATGATTCCCTGCCCTCTGCTGAAGGTTTGGTTATGAGTCTCAGTTTCTGCTTTGATACACTGCTAGATAGAGTCTTTCAGAGGCCCTCTGTGGTAGGACCCTGTCCTGTTACTTGTTCTCTCCTACATCCCATTTGTCTTTCTTAGTGAGGATTGATCACCTTATACCGGTCCTCATTTTTGCTTATCATCTTTAGGTGTATATATTTCAGTATGTTTATCATATTTTATAGGTCTAAATAAGTGAATATATACCTATCTGACAGAGGGCTGATATCCAGAATATATAAAGAACTAAAGAAGTTAAAAAACAATAAATCAAGCAATCCAATTAAAAAATGGGGTACGGAACTAAACAGAGAATTCTCTGTAGAGGAATATAGAATGGCAGAGAAACGCTTAAGGAGATGATCAATGTCCTTAGCCATCAGAGAGATCAAATCAAAATGGCCCTGAGAATTCTCCTTGCACCTATCAAAATGGCTAAGATCAAAAACTCAAGTGACAACACATGCTGGAGAGGTTGTCGAGAAAGGGGAACCTTTCTCCATTGCTAGTGGGAATGTAAACTGGTACAACCACTTTGGAAATCAATCTGGCGCTTTCTCAGACAACTAGGAATAGTGCTTCCTCAATACCCAGCTATGTCACTCCGGCATATATCCAAAAGTTGCTCAAGTACACAAGGATATTTGCTCAACCATGTTTGTAGCAGCTTTATTTGTAATAGCCCGAACCTGGAAATAACCCAGATGTCCATCAACTGAGGAATGGATACAGAAATTCTGGTATTTTTACAAAATGGACTACTACTCAGCAATTAAAAATGAGGAAATCATGAAATTTGCAGGCAAATGGTGGGATCTAGAAAATATCATTCTGAGTGAGGTATCCCAGAAGGAGAAAGACAGACATGATTAGTTTTTCTTAAAAGCTGCTGTATACCTTAGTCACAGCAGAGACTGATGCAGCCAAGTCTAATTACTAGAGTAAACAATAGGTGTGCCATTTTGCTATGACTTCTGTTGGAAACTAGTTAACAACTAACTTTATTGAAGAGACATCAGGTAAGGGGCACACGGAAAATAATTCAGCTCAGATCATGCCAACACCATCATTCTTCTTTGGCTACATAGAGCTCCTGGGAGCCTCCATATCTGCTCTCTACTTTAACAATTATATTTATTCAATTATATTACAAACCACTGAGGCATGTATCATTATAGTCTACATATTACATAACAAAAATGTAGTGTAGGAAGAATGAAGTTTTGACTTAAAAGACTTGGTACCGATGGCAATGGGAAACATTATAAACAACTTATCAACTAGTCTCTACCAGTACAAACTTCCTGTAACACATTCTCCCTGGGCTAGTGCTATCATCATTGCTCAATGCCTGGGTACTCTAGGTATTGTCTGTCAGGCATTTCTCCTTGCCCAACACCATGATCCAGCTTTTGTAATATCACTGTGTTAATCCCATGAGAAGACATAATTGTCTCAATTTTTCAGATGAAACCAAGGTGCAGGAAGATTAAATACCCAGAATAGAGTGAATAAATTCATGTCTCCAGCAGTCATATGCAAATTCTCCTGATTGTAAAAATGGCTTTTTCCATGTATACATGAGCCTTACTCTCTGATTGACATTTAGAAATGTGGGAGATCATTTGTGAATATACCAATGCACTGAACCTATTGAGAGCAATTCAAACTGAGTGCCTAGTGGCCAAGGACACTGGACTCACTTAGTGCGTTATGAACAGAAGGTTTTCTGATCAAATACCTATATATCTCCCTTTTATGAACAGTAAAAGAAGTGATTTTGTTATTGTTATTGTTTTGTTTTCTTATCACAAAGGTCTTTCTAAAGTTGAGCATTTACTAAGTCTTTTCCCACAGTTGTTGCCACTGTTCCTATGTATCAAAGCTTAGGGAAAGGCAGAAGACTCTGGAACATGGGATTGCACATGACACTGACTTCATTCCAGTTCTAAGGCCGTTATCATTTTTGTTCCTCTAGGAATGCAATCATTTATAGTTTGCAATAGCAAATGAGGGCAGCTGACATGTAAATAATGCAACTTAGCACCTTTGATCCTCTCCGGAGCAGTGTAAATTAATTCTGATAACTGCCTAAATCAAATATGCAGTGAGACAATTATGAGATTGCCTTGGGGCACGGAGGAGAAACCATTTGCTGCTGTTTGTGGTGGCTTAATGTTCATTTATAGGGATTTCACTCTGCGGTCTATTTGTATTTATCTGTCTGTACCTGTTGCAGCCACCTGAGCTATACACATAAAACAACAGTTTGATTAGCCTTTTCGCTTAACTTACAGATGATGGTAGGTGGTAGAATGATTTTTTCATATGTTTCTATTAAATGCTGATGGGCAATAGTTTGCGAAGGAAGGAGGTGCCATGGTAACAATTAAGAGGACTGCATCTCACTGGCGGTGAGATTTTCTTTGTATTCAAAGAATGATTGAACTACCTCATAAGGTGACAAGTATGCTAGGGTCATTTGATGTTGATTGTTGCTGTTCATCAGTGACTGGATGTGCCATGATTTTCCTTCAATAAACAGCAAAATAATAATAATAATAATAATAATAATAATAATAATAATAATAATAATGTTACAGTAGCATGCCATAGTGTAACTCAACAAGAAGGTTTTTTAGTGTATTTCAAAAATTATCTTCAGCATCTGAGCGTATTTCTAGCTTTACATTATTCTGATGATAGATCTGAGAAAGCAAAGCAGCCATTTCAGTGGTGAAGAAAGTAAAACCGAGTGTTTTGCATCTTACTTAGTTAAGAGAGCTATTGCATGTGATAGGTCAAATTCCAACTAACTCCTGACAAGACATTACATAGGTCAGTGTTCACCTCTACAGAACATACAGTGTTCAGCGAGCTCACTGAGAGAGGAATAGTTGATATGATGAAGACTCAGCTCTCACGCTATCTATCTAGAATTCTCAGTACTGTTATACAAGGCTTCTTATACATATTATCATCATCATTATTGTTATAATTATTTTTAATATTACAGGGAGGTAATTAAAGAATGAATGTTTATCCCCTTTAGAGAAGGGGAGTGAAGATCTCTGAAACACAAAGTTGTGGGTTTTTTGTTTGTTTGCTATTGTTTTTGTTGCTCTTTAAACCACTGAATGGAAAATCTTTCCCTAAATCTGACACCTGCCCAGGACACAACGCCAAAAGTTAAAAATTTCTAATTGCTTATTAAATATCATGATAGATAATATTCTTCTGGCTTTTGGCATGCCTTTTAAGAGAGGTGGTTGAGACACATTCTTCTACTTGGAATTCCATATCTTCCTCTAGCTCATTTTTGAATAGGGAATGGGTGCTTTTAGACAATCACCCTGATACAGATACACCAGTCTGAAAGAGAGAGACAGAGAGAGAGACAGAGACAGAGACAGACAGACAGAGAGACAGAGAGAAAGAGAGACAGAGGGACAAAGAGGGGGTAAAATATTGTCTCCTTGCTGATGGATGGTTAGACCATTTTATACTGTAGGAAGAAAATGCATGTGATAGGGCAACTTCATTAAGAAAATGAACTGATCTCGTTTACAGTGCTGGAGGTTAAAGGGCAACACAGGGGCTATCTTGTGTCTGGGGAGGATTTAATAGCAGACAGCAAGATTGACCAGATCACCATATCAAATGAGAAGCAACACTGTGACTCAAGCCTTACACTCCTTCCCAATAGCACTCTCCCAATTGACCCGAGGACCCCCAACTTCATCATGAACTTCTCACCATCTCGACAAGGTCACGCTGAGATCCAAGTTTAACACAGTTGTATGGAAAACTCAGTTGGGCTTCATCCAAATCGCAGTACAGGGTTAGGCGTTGGTGAGATTCCAGGGATTCAGTTTGAACACAGAGCACAAAGCAATTGATGTAATGAGCACCATAGGTGATTTCTCAGAAAGAAAGCATGGGAGCATGACAGAGGACATTGGTAGTGAACATACACTCAGTAAAACCTATGAAATGCTGTATGTGGACTCCTGGAAAAGATTTTGATCAGAAAAATAAAAACAGTGATTGGCAAGTGTGCGGTTTCCTTTTGTTCCAGTTGATAGTATAAGGGCTTTCTTTTTTAAGAGCTCAGTGCTATGGAGTGCTGAATTCATCTATAAGTGGGTTAATGGGATTTTTAAAAGGTTATAAATTATCCCAATTAGCTTACAGAGGTCACTCTGCAGGACACACTAGTGTTTCAGAAAATATAATAAATCCATCAACATGTAGAAGACCCATAACAGGTTTTATTGACTTATGGAGGGTGAGTGATTGACTAACCCAGATTCACTGTAATTGGCACAGCACTGATGTGAGAGAAAGCCTGATACACTTATGGAGCTGAAAGTATTGGATGTACCGTAGCTCCAGAATGTGAGAAAGATATAGCCCAGAATGTGCAAATGGCATGTGGGCAATGATGAAGCTCTACTCTGAAGCTGTTGGGGCTGTGTCAGAACATTCATGGACTAAGAAAATACACATATATTGTATATGATGTATATACATGTATGTGTGTGTGTGCTCATGCATGTGTGTGTGTGTGATGTCTTTCTCCAGCATAATTCATTCAGTCTCTTTTACAGATCACATTGAAAACAGTGGACATTCACAATTTTAAGAGCACATAGATAAGAAATAACTGACCTTTACAGTATATTTATATATTAGTCATTGCCACCTGAAACTGACCAGCTTCTCTAGCTTGCTGTCCAGCAACCCTAGGATCTGCTGGTTTCCTCTTTCTGACGATAGGATCACAGTTGTTTATTTCCAATACCTGGCTTTGGCATGGCTGTTAGGAATCTGAACTCAGGACCCAATGTCCCCAAAACAAGTGCTGAGCCACTGAGCCATCTCCCATTCCCGCTGCACCAGTATAGTCATTTGAAAATGAGATGAATACTAGCCACCCCAAATTTCTCTTAGAGTAATTAAATGAATAAATGCATACAAGGTACCCCAGCTCAGGGACTAGCTTGTTATAACTATTCCATAAACGGCAGTCTATTTTTTGTGTTTCTCTTTCCAGGCCTGTGGCTGTCCCTAAAGGAAATCAGCTCTGCCACGCTAATAACATTGTCTCCTCTTTTACTACAGGGTGGTTCATTATTCTCTAATCTCAGGTTTCTTCCGCAACACATTACATAGTAAATGATAAGAGCTCTGCTTGTACAAAGGTCAGCCGCTTGAGGCTAAATTTTTATCAAAGATGAAAAACATCTCAAAGAAAATTCAATTTTTAAATATTTAGTTGTTTATATAAACTCTTGCTTTTCAATTTAGCAAGCCAAACAGTGAAATTTTCTGAATAAACTAAGTTAGGCATGGCATTTTTTTTTGATTTTTCAACTAGCACAAGCTTTAAAATGTCAATATTGCTTTTACATTTATTGTTTCATTTGATTTATTTATTTAAATTACATTCTCCCACACCTCTCTTTCAACAGATAAAAAGTAAAATATTTATGAGAGAGGAGAAGCAGAGAGATATTATCTGTCTGTGTGACTCTGTGTGTGTAGCACATGTGGTGGTCAGAGAACAACTTGAAGCGATTAGTTTCTCTCCACCATGAGGTTGCAAGTATATGTGTCTAGGTGTGTGTGTGTGCACACGCGCATGCGTGCGTGCGTGCGTGCGTGCGTGTGTGTGTGTGTGTGTGTGTGTGTGTATGCTTTAACTTTTTTATGGTGGGAAAGGGTTATGTTCAGAATTACCCAGCTGGACTCAGCTTAGATTATCCCAATCATGTTGACAACATCCAGAGCATCATATAGCTCCCAGTTTATTGTCTAACACATCTCTTCATTCTTCCTGATCTATAAAATCATGAAGAGGCTGTGCTACAAATTCTCTCTTCCATAGACAAAGCCTCTCCCCTTACTTCGTTTTCTTTACCATAGTTGAATAAGATCCTATATCATGAGGAGAGACCCTCCTCCATCTTCTCTTTGGTTGATCTTATCAGATGTTTTGTCATATCCTTATATATCAGGATATGATATAGGAAATCAGTAGAGGTTGTTACGTAGGTAATTGTGATACAACTGACCATGTTATTCATATGCCTTAGGAACGAATGTGGAAGAATATACAGAGCATATCTGCAGACTGGGGAATCCAGAGCTGCTAACGGCTCTTAACTGGTTGTTATAATTGAAGTTTAAAAATCTAGGATACCAGTAGAAAAAGCAAAGAGTAAAACTTCACGCATGCGTGTTAGATGGGAACAAGTTCTCTATGGAACAATACTGAGGCTGTTTGGCCAAGAATCTCTTTATGCTCTGTCCCTCCTCTTATAATGTGGAAAAGGCTGAATTCATATGGAATGGATAAACTTATTTGGCAGAGGAAAATAGAGGACAATTTGTCGTCCATGCTGTGGCTTGGTTCCTGCCTGCTGCTTTCATCTCAGATTGCAGTGTGAATACCCCCTACCAGGTGAAACAGAAAGTTGTGAAATTTGGCCAGTTTGGCAAGGAGAAGCTCATGTATGTGTTTCTTGTTTCAGAAAAGGCAGGCTAATGTGACTAGTTCAAGTAAAGGTGAACAATAGGCCTTGTGCTAAGACTGTAGGAAAGATGCCTGGGAAACAGCATGTCTGGATATGACTGTGATGGTAGGCTCTACCCTCCAACAGAATAAGCCAAAATAAGTCTTTCCTCCCATAAATTGCTTCTTGTCCTGGTATTTTGTGAGAGCAATGAGAAGAGTAACTAATACCATATTCAAGGTACCCAAAGCTTAAGCTTCACATTATTTCCATAATAAATCTAATTTAGGGATTAAGATAAGTTGAAGGCGTATGTGTCACTATGAAATCTCATTCCTTTACTTGTATATTTATTCCTATAGTATTTCCTCAAAGCACATAAAGTGAATTGTCAAATGCACTCTCTCCCTGTCTCCTGTCTTTCTATTTCTCTGTCTCTGTGTCTCTGTCTCTGTCTGTATGTCTTTCTCTCTCTCTCTTAGACATGTATTCATAATATACTAGTAAAACCATTAATAATTTTTTTAGGAAAAGAAAAGTACAAAGAGACACCAGAGAACTTTCAAGCTTGGAAGGGCAAGAGTAAAATGTATTTAGTGTCTTAATTGGTGTCATGGTTTCATGATTAAATACATATGTCTAAGCTGCCAGATCAGATATTTTTTAACATTTGTGTCTCATTACATATCTGTTACATCTCAATAAATCTATTTTTAAAATCAGTAAAATCAATTAAAAAACAAAGGATTTATTTATTGTGTTGTTGCTAAAACAAAAGAAATAAGTCTACAGCATGGGTTCCTGAAGGGTAGAACTAAGCATGTCCCCTTCTATACTCCATTTACAAGATTTATATATTCCCTTTCAAATCCCCAACAGTAGAACACTAACTCCTGCAATCCTGTAAGATTTAAGAAGGTTATATTTAACAGAACATACTCAGAGTCCCTACTTCTTTTTCTAGGATACGTTCAAGGCCAAGAGGGAGAATTGACAAAACTTGTCACAGGCTACATAATCAAATAGTAATCTTTACTCTGAAATTAATGCATGTCCTCAAAACATAAGTGGATGCTCCCAAGTAATACAGTGTGAGGCCAGTCTAATAGCACCTACAGCACACTTTCAATTCAAATGAAGAAATATTTTCTATTTCAAAAGTCAAAATGAATTATTACATGAGTTTTAAGTATATTATTATGAATTATTATGCTTGATGATGCTTGCTTCAGAAGGGGCTGCAAAATGGACTTAATTGCTTAATGTCTAGAGAAGTCTGTTAGACAACCTATACCTCATACCATGGTGTCTTCCGCATCACACCTTACTGTGAGGAACATGATTACAGGTGATATAAAGGTGAATTAGCAAAAATGAAACAACTGAAAATTGATTGTGCTGACTTATTTTTTAAATGTAATTTATTTATTTTTATATCAATCACAGGTTAGGTACTTTGCATCCCAGGCATAGCCCCCTCTCTCATTCCCTCCCACTCTCCCCATCCCTCCCTCATCTCCTCCCCACCCCCTCCAAGTCCACCTACGGGGGAGGATCTCTTCCCCTTCCATCTGATCCTATTTCATATTGTCTCCTCAGGGCTGGCTGCAATGTCCTCCCCTGGGATCTAGCTAGGCTGTTCCTCCCTGGCGTGTATGGGGGAGGGTCAAAGAGCCAGCCATCCAGTTCATGACAGAAACAGTCCCTGTTCCCCTTACTAGGGTCTTCAGTTGTAGCTCGGTATCCAATTTTGTTTTTCTTTTCGGTTAAAAATAAGCATCTTTAAGTGAAGTTTCAAGGCAAGGAGAGTCAGCCCACTCAGGACAGCCATGCTACATATTGTGATAATGGGTTCAGTCTGTATAATGTGTCAGTGTTATAACAGCTTCAAGTGATAAACAAGACATATATTGCTCTTTAACTCGTTGAAAAGTGCCTTGTATATTCAGTATCATTTCATATTTTTGAAAATTTGTCATACAAATTTGCCATATGTACCCCTATAAATACAAACAGCCTGGTCTTTCTGCACCTTGACTATTTTTTGAGCTTGAAAAGATGGGAATATTTACTCTCTTACACCATCCTTAACTATATTCCTGTTTCCACAGCATGTGATACTTGCTCAAAAATCACTGTGAGCCATGGATTGTAATGTATCTACTGTTATGTACCTCTGGAGGTTCTGACCTATACTTTTGCATTTATATCACTTCCTCTAAATGTAGATATAATAGCATTGAGAACAATATTTTTCCTTCAAGCGTATAAACATTTTGATGAAAATATTACTATTTATTAATTACATATATTTTCTTCCCAACTGGATTCTGAGTGTGGGCAATGCTAAATTAAAGAAGATAGACAATTGCTAGAAAATCAGGGTCAGGCAGTCTCAGGTTTTAGTATTGTATTCAAGAGTTGCTAGAAAGCTCTTTTGAATAAGTTACTTAGTCAATCATGATTTCTTCATTGTTGTTGATTTTTTTAAATAAAAAAAGGTACGGCATGGTATTTGGCTTGCTATTGTATAGCAACAAAAGATACAATAAAGAAATATGATAGGTATGGTCGATTCATTATATGTCCAATAAATGATAACTGATGATGCTGACACTTCCGTGTTGCTATTGTTGCTTTCATAGTGACAGCTGAAAACTAGGAGATATAACAAATATGCATCGATGAAGACTTTACTTATTCTCTACTTGAAGATTTTCAGGCAGAGAATATTACAGATAAGAAATAGCATTCTTCAAAGCAAACTGAGCCTCATCCACATATTGGCTTGATCTGACAGACCTTGTCATAGTGTAAATGAGAGAACTGCAGTGGAGAAAAGCCATCTGGGTCTTCTGAGGCATCAAACCCATAGGAGATAATGAAAACATGCATCACTTGTAACCTTTTAGGCCAACTGTGCTATTGGACATCACAGAAATATAATGGCTTTCATAGCGTGCCAGAATATTCTCCACCCCTACATACACCTAGTTCATCAAGCGGCTCCACTCTTATTGCTTCAATCTGCATTCAGCTATAATATGTGCTGTAAGCCTGCATCCTTTCTTCCAAGCCATCAGGGCCCTAGGAAATTGTTGTGGCTAAATGCCATGCTCACTATGTAACAAAGACCACAAGGGCTGAAAATCAAGCCTGCAACACTATAGAAATTTTAAAAGAGAGAGAAGGGGCGTCATGTTAAAAATAAACAGTTTCAAATATTTCATGAAAAAAAGTTGATGCAATTTGCAACTTCATTTGTTCCAGTGACAAGCTGATAAAATGTTGGTGATACAAATGCATCAGAAAAATCTGACATAAATTGAAAGTGACTACACATTCCATTATCCCAAACTCCCCTGGTAATAGAAAATGATTGTTAAAGACAGTTTCTAATATGTCTCAGAAACATGAGGCTGTTTATGAGAAATAATACTGTCAATTAAGAGGAAAGATATACATTCAAAGGGAGGAGAAAACTGTCATGATTTGCTATCCCAGCATTGGTGTTTTGGTGGCCGGCTGGGCAAAAACTTTCATTAAATAATATTATAAAATGTAAAAAAAACTAAGAAACCTGTTATTAATGGAATACATTTAAAACTTAGTAGAAAAGGTAGAAAAATGATTCATGGGGCAATAAGTCATTAACAGAAAATGAAGAATTTATGGACACGCAGCAATTAAGCTTGCCACGAAGGTTACTATAAAAGAATTTCACATACATTTAAGTGACCTTCTCTTCAGGAAAAGCAGCTGTTTGAATTGAAATTTGAGAACATGACACATTAGAATTAAGTTTCCATAAAAAATGTTCTGAAATAAAGAAAAGTAAAATTTGGGGTTGGAGTGATGGCTTAGTAGTGAGTGTCACTTGCTTCCCGGTACCCACGTAGTAGCTCACACCATCTGTACATGCAATGCCGGTGGAGCTGCACCCTGCTCTGTGGTGTGGCTCCTGCGGCCACTGCACATACATGCTGCATATTCCAATATGCCGGAAAACATACTTACACATAAAGCCATAATAGATACATGTTTTAAAAAAATAAAAATAAAATGTGCACCCACTATGCAGTCTTCAGCAATGATTTTACTTATTTTTACAGCAAGGTTCTGTAGTACTAGTATCAGTTATCATTTGTAAAGCATAGTTATACATGCAAAGTAACAACAGAGAACAGAGCTTATGGTCTTCACAGTTGGAAAAGTTAACCACAGAGAAACTAGAGATACTTCCCCAAGGCCACAGAATTGATAACTGGTAAAACAGAATTTTGATTTTAAGATGATTTCCTTTGAATTAATTGACTACTTCTCCAATGCTCAAATTTATTACATCTTTATTATATTTTCACAATTCTGAATGCATTGATTTTACAGTAACCTTTACAAACGTAGTAATTATGTGAATTTAGACCATCTCTAAATTGATTAATTTACAAAATTCAGCCCCTAAACTTATTTCTTTCCAAAACATTTACTAAGAATACCAGAGTTCCCAAGAATGGTTACTTCTCAGTGACCAGGAGAACAACAGAGATAATTTTAGTTATGTCTTCTCAATTTCAAACCCGGGAAATCCAGTCTAAATTAACTGAAGCAGAATGAAGAAACTAGACATGGCAGGGAAGGAGATGCTTCAGGCACTAGAGTAGCAATGGGACCCTAGAAAAGCTCTGAAGCCTTTCTAGTCAGGATGCTAGATTTATATCTTCCCACATCATTCCTTTTTGGCAGCTGATTTCATTTTATCAGGATCAGTCACATGTTGGTAGTCACAGTCATCACAACTCCTAGGCAATGCACCTATATGCTGAAACAACAAAATCTCCCTGAAGCTTATCATATAAAACACCAAAGAAGAAACTGCATTGTCCAGGTGGCTTCAATAGCTCAACCAGACAAATCACTGGTCAGGAGGTTGGAATAGTAAGTGGTCTATGCCTAGGTTTAGGGATAGGCATCTTGTGGGAATCTGGAAGATGAGAACTGAATTGAGAGCAGTCACAAGAATTGCAGGGTTACAGTTGGAAAAACCACCCAAAGAAATATAGAGGAAATTGTTGTAATTGGCCACATTATGAATGCATGCAACATGGCCAGGGTTAATCAAGAATTTGGTGTGACACAGTTTCTGTTATATTATTTTTAACATTACACATATGCCTATGCTTTTAAACATTCACCATAACTATGGATAATGTGTTGCATTTTTATATTTCAGATTCAAATGTATCAAATGCATGTCTAAAATTTCGGTGTGAATATGAGAAATTAAAATGACCTTGTTATTTTAATGAAGTCATTGGACTAATTTAAATCAAAAAGTAGCATCAGTGTGGTTAATTCTAAATTTGTCTTACCATCTGCTAGAAAAATAGCCATGGAATTTTTTAAAATTACAGTTTATGCACTTTGTACCCTGGCTGTGACTCCCTCCCTCATCTCCTTCCAGTACCACTCACCTTCCCTTTTCTCCCTCTATGGCCCTTACCTAGTCCACTTATAGGGGAGGACCTCCTCCCCTTTCATCTGACCCTACCCTATCAGGTCTCATCAGGCTTCATCATCTTCCTCTGTGGCTTGGCAAGGCTGCACTCCCCACAGGGGGAGGTGATCAAAGAGCCAGCCACGGAGTTCATGTCAGAGACAGCCCTGCCCACCCCCACCCCTCCTTACTAGGGAACCCACTTGGACACTGAGCAGGGATTCTAGGTCCTCTCCATGCATGGTCCTTGGTTGGAGTACTGGTCTCTAAAGCTCCACACACACCCTGGCCCAGGTTTTGGCTCTGTTGTTCTCCTTGTGTAGGTAACCCAGAAGCTGAAAGACATATATGGTATATACTCACTTATAAGTAGATATTAACCATATGATAGATGATAAATATACTAAAATCTATAGTCCTAAAGAAGCTAAAAAAACAAGGAGGACTCTAGGGAAGAGGCTGAAACCTCACTCAGAAGAGCAAACAGGATAGACACTGGAAGTATGCGAAGATAAGAACAGGACAGGAGCCTTCCACAGGGGACTTCTGAAAGACTCTACCCTTCCAGGTATGGAAGGAGAAACTGAGACTCACAGCCAAACTTTGGGCAGAGTGCAGGGAATTTTATTGTAGAAGAGGAAGATAGAAAGACCTGGAGGGGACAGGAACTGCACAAGGTAACCAATATGCATGGGACTTTTTTTTAAATTAAGCATTCAATATTTTCTACTTTTATTTCTCACAATTACACAAGTAAACACACACACATGAAAAGAGAGAGAAAGAGAGAGATGGAAAGAGGGAGAAAGAGAGAACCCAGACAACATATTTGAATTAGTTATTTTCTCAGACTTGTTCATTGACTCCAACAACAACAGGCTGAATATCTATGCTTCTACTCCTCCAACTTCAATTTATCATTCAAGTAGACCATATTAGCTGTTTCATATTAGTTATTTAATGTTTGCTGTTACTTCGTGTGTCTTTATATATTAAGCAATGATAAACCTAATGATTACACAGTCAATGCAACATGTTTGCTTTTCTTATTGTTGAGTCATCAGTATATAGCTATGTCTTTGTTGGAACACCTAAACAATAAATAATTTTAAATACATAAGTGGATTGATTAACTGATGTTCTAACATATAAAGTATTTTATTTACCTCAAAAATATATTTGTTGTCATTGTAGGGACATTTCATTGAATTTAAATAAATATAAACATGACATCAGAACAAATATTTGATCTTTTCCTTATTACTTATATTACCCTAAATATGTTCATGTGTCTTCATCTTAAACTGTCTAGCTTTCCATTTTCTTGGTGTGTAAAGTCACACTCTTAATATATTTTCTATTATTATATTATCAATCCCTTATTTTCTCTTACCATTATTATTCTTTGAATACCAGCACCTTGGACTGTGGCATCTATCTTAATGTCTGTCTTCATTTCCCTCAAAACTATCACAGCAAATGCATTACATGGAGTATATTGATTTCTCTCTTAATGATATTTATTGAGAAATTTATCCATTGGGTTTTTTCCTCCTACAAGCCTTGTGAGAGAGGCCTCACATTATGAAGATAGCAACAACTCTTGTGTAAATGAAGTTTAGTTACATGGGAGATGACAAACCAAGGTCTTGAGAAACATCCAGTTTACAAAGGCTAACTCATACAAAGATTCATGGTTAGTTTGGTGAAGAAAGAGAATTAAAAGAATGAAAAGAGAAACAGTAACATATATTTTAATTTGTGTAAATTGAAAAGAGGAATAATAAAAAAGGAGTTCTTTATATGTACTGGATATCAGCCCTCTGTCAGATATAGGGTTGGTGAAGAGCCTTTCCCAATCTGTAGGCTGTCGTTTGGTTTTGATGGCAGTGTCTTTTGCTTTACAGAAGCTTTTCAGTTTCATGAGGTCTCATTTATTGATTGTTGTTCTTAGAGCCTGTGCTGTTGGTATTCTGTTCGGGAGGAAGTCTCCTGTGCCAATGAGTTCTAGGGTATTTTCCACTTCTTCTTCTAACCGATTTAATGTGTCTGGTGTTATGTTGAGGTCTTTGATCCACTTGGACTTTAGTTTTGTGCAGGGTGATAACTATGGATCTCTTTTCATTTTTCTGCATATAGACATCCAGTTGGTCCAGCACCATTTGTTGAAGATGCTGTCTTTTTTCGATTGGATGGATTTGGCTTCTTTATCAAGAATCAAGTTTCCATAGGTGTGTGGGTTTATTTTTGAGTCTTCTATTCGGTTCCATTGATCCATTATTCTCTTTCTATGCCAATACCATGCAATTTTTATAACTATTGTTCCGTAGTACAGTTTGAGATCAGGGATGGAGATATCTCCAGATGATCTGTTGTTGTACAGGATTTTTTAGAAATTCTGGGGTTTTTGTTTCTCCATATGAAGTTGAGAATTTTTCTTTCAAGGTCTGTAAAGAATTGTGTTGGTATTTTGATGGGAATCGCATTGAGTTTGTAGATTGATTTTGGCAGGATAGCCATTTTCACTATGTTAATCCTACCAATCCATGAGCATGGGAGGTCTTTCCATCTTCTAATATCTTCTTCAATTCATTTTTTCAGGGACTTTAAGTTTTTCTCAAAAAGATCTTTCACTTCCTTGGTTAGAGTCACCCCAAGGTACTTTATGTTATTAGTGGCTATTGTGAATGGTGTTGTTTCCCTAATTTCTTTCTAGGCCCTTTCGTCTTTAGTGTACAGGAGGGCTTCTGAACTCAAAAACTCAAGAAGTCAAAAAGCAACAAATCAATGAATCCAATTAAAAAATGGGGTATGGAGCTAAAAAGAGAACTCTCTGTAGAGGGCTGTAGAATGGCAGAAAAGCACTTAAAGAAATGCTCAACATCCTTAGCCATCAGGGAGATGCAAATAAAAAGGATCCTAAGATTTCACCTTACATCTGTCAGAATGGCTAAGATCAAAAACTCAAGTAACAACACATGCTGGAGAGGATGTGGAGAAACAGGAACCCTCCTCCATTGCTGGTGGGAATGCAATCTTGTACAATCACTCTGGAAATCAATTTGGCATTTTCTTAGGCAATTGATAATAATGATTCCTCAAGATCCAGCTATACCACTCCTAGGCATATATCCAAAAGATGTTCAAGTACACAACAAGGACATTTGCTCAACTATGTTCATAGCTGCTTTATTTGTAATAGCCAGAACCTGGAAACAACCCAGATGTCACTCAGTTGAGGAATGGATGCAGAAATTGTGGTACTTTTGCACAATGGAATACACTCAGCAATTAAAAATGAGGAAATCATGAAATTCGCAGGCAAATGGTGGGACCTGGAAAGGATCATCCTGAGTGAGGTATCCTAAAAGCAGAGAGACGCACTTATATAGACCTATAAGATAGGATAAACATACTGAAATCTATATACCTAAAGAAGATAAACAAGAAAGAGGACCTGGGGTAAGAGGATTAATCCTCACTTAGAAAGTCAAATGGGATGGACATTGAATGCAGGAGAAAACAAGTAGCAGGACAAGAGCCTATCACAGAGGGCCTCGGAAAGACTCTACCTAGCAGGGTATCAAAGTAAATATTAAGAAACATAATCAACCTTTTGGCAGAGTGCAGGGAATCATATGAAAGAAGGGGGAGTTAGCATGACCTGGAGAGGACAGAAGCTCAGCAAGACCAAATATATCAGGGCACAGGGGTCTTTTATGAGACTGTCTCTCCAACCTAGGACCATGTATGGATATAACCTAGAACCCCTGCTTGTATGTAGCAAATGGTAGCTCAATATCCAAGTGGGTACACTAGTAAGCAGAACAGGGACTATTTTGGACATGAACTCAATGGCTGGCTCTTCGACCTCCCTGCCCCCACCCCAAGGGAGGAGCAGCCTTGCTAGGCCACAGAAGAGCACATTGCAGCCATTCCTGAAGAGATGTGATAAGCTAGAGTAGATGGAAGGGGAGGAGGTCCTCCCCTATCAGTGGACTTGGGAAGGGGCAAGGAGGAAGTGAGGGAGGGAAGGGGAGGATAGGGAGGGAATGCAGGAGCGAGCTATGGCTGGGATACAAAGTACATAACCTGTGATTAATATAAAATAAAAATGTTAAAATTAAAAAATAAGACTGGCTATATGACATAGGTAAAGTAGATAATGTGGTGGGTATGACTCACATTGAAGAACTTTGAAAATTTCACAGAAAAACTGCTATAGAAGCAGCACACACATGTGTTGTTACAAGGGAAGAAAATGCTTCCTCTATACAAGACAGGATAACAGGATCAAATTAAAAAAAAAAAAACTTTGCTCCAGATATGTATTATTTTCCTTTGGCATTATTAGTCAGTGAAGTACCAAAGATTCTTAGCCAATCTCAAAACCCCCTCACCCAAACATTATTGGCTATTGTCATTGCTCTTGATTTACCCTCTGTAACTTGATGTTATGACCCTCTCGTTGAAGATACCTTATATATAAATCATGAGATATGAAGTCAAATAATGCTAGCCTCATAGTATCATTCCTAATATTTAGTTTTTATTGAGTCAGATGATTTTTATTTGCAATACTAGGCAAAAAGGTATCTAACAATCTTACCCAGCTCTGAAGTCTGAAAGCTGTAGTATTGAATAGCCTGACAAGATATATCCACTGATGCAATTAGTGGCAAAAATGTTATAGAAGTGAGAAATCACTTTCTGTTTGAATTTAAAGTGTAGTCCACAATACCAGACATTTTCTAGGTAATGTTAATTGTGCCCAAACTCATCATTGGCAAGGTCATAGATCCTAAGGGAGAATCTACTTGTATTACTCTATTAAATGGAAATATTAAATGTTCTTATTTTGAAACCTTTAATTAGTACATCTCTCAGCTTTCATCAGAGAAGGTTCTCTTTTACAGTACAATGTGGTTAATAAAGATCCGTAGTTGGTCAACAGTAGAGAATAAGAGACTTTGGAGCATTCAGCATAACATAAGGAGACATATATATCACCTTCCCTAACCCCAGGGAAGATTGTTTAAGAAGGTTCAGAAAGAAAGTAAGAACATGAAAAGAATGGGCATCTGTAAATAAACATTACATTCCGAGTAAGATCAGACTGTTGAACACATGAATTCATGGCAACGGTGACTGGTGACTCCATGCACAAGACTTGCACAAGATTAAGCCATGCACAATTCAAGTATGGACAGTGGACTCAGGAAGTTCCACCCACACCTGAGAAGCTACTGACAAGTGGCTGCTGTTGGAGGAGAGAGAGTAAATTTTTGTTCAGGTATATGGCCTCTGCGAACCTGTCCATGAAACAGTAGATGGTTCTATACACGTGTATTTGCAGACAACACTAAATGGATCCTGTGAGTTTACAAAAATAGAGACCAAGGGTAAATGAAGTTGGGAAGAAAAGGTGGTGGGAGGGAAGGGTAAGAATTGAAGGGTAAAGGATGGAAAAGTTTCATCAAAGCAAATAGAGTGTGTGTGTTTCTGTGTGTGTGTGGTTCTCAATTGAAAAAGACTTTTAAATTATGCAATTGGTCCCTGCCAGAATTTATGTTAGACTTTGAATTTTCCTGGTAGGTATACTGATCCTCTTATATTTTGATTGTTGTTTTAAACAAACTCTCACTCAAACTATTTTTGTGATTTTTTAAAAACCATTGATCATTTATTTTGTCTGCTATATCTCTTACTTGACATTTAGCAAATTACATTAACTCCATGGCACATAATACATGACTGCACAAGACTGTCTCAAACAATAAAAAAAGAAAATCAAATTTGAAAAGACATAATGAAGAAATGACATTTTTTCTAATAAGAGGCCCTATTTGAATATGCAAAATAAATAATTTGATTAAAGATTTTCTTACATTTTGGAATGTATCTGGTGTTCTAATAATAATTCAGCTTCATAAAAATTTATATTGTTCCACTTACTTTTGAAAAAATGACTGGGTGAATTTGGGAAGTCTGAACTACAGATTTTCATCAATATGACTAGGTTCGATTTCATGGTAATTAAGAAGAAAAGAATAAAATATCTTATACAGAATGCTAGATAAATAAGTATCCAATGAACAAATATTGAATTTTACTGAATTAAGAGTAAAAGGTACAGTTCTTAGATACTTCTCTAATTTCATTCACATTATACCCTTTCTGAAATTTTCATGATCTTAGAATCAAGACAGCTAATAATCTACCTAAAGTTGTCAAATTATTAGCATAAGAATCACAATTGGAATGCAAACAATGAAGAAATCCTTATTTACAGTAAGGTACTGTAGCAACTTGGCATCCTATAAGCAGTCCTGAAAGGTATACAGTGATAAAATATGATATATGAGTAAATATATTTTTCATTTTTGTTAATGTTGAAAGTACAATATAAGTTTAAGCAGAAAATTGCCAAATCATGAATCATAGTTGATGTCAAGCAGATAATTTCCATGACCAGTTTTTATCTGCTTAATCATATAAATAGAAAGAAATGCACAGTTATGCCTAATTTGCCTCATTACTGATAATATGTTCAAAGGAATGAGAGATGTTTCTTATTTAGTAGAAAACATTGGTAATCACATTGAAGCCCCTCTGGACTTTTGAGGAGTAGAAAACAGTCTTCTGAAAGCAATTCTAGGCTTCAGAAAAAAAATAACCAAAACCAAGAATTTTAGACATACAAGACAGATGTTGTGTGATTCAACTCCTCTCAACAGCAGCCATTGCCTAGCATCCATCAAACATCTGAGGATGTCAGGCATTTTCAGCCTCACTATAGGAAGTTAAGCCCATCTGCAACAGGTCTGTAATGGGGAATTACTAACAGAAACAAGGATATTTATAGAACAGGAGTCTCAGAAGCCATGTGCACATGAAAGTTTTCCCTTCCTCCTTTCTGCAGTCAGGAAAGCCTGAGGCACTTTCAGAGAAGCTGCTCTGGGCAAATCCTCAGGGCCTGTCTTACTGCTGATGTAACTACCACGAGGTTTGAGTAGAAGGTGGTAAAACAGGAGAAGATAACAGATGTCTCTACCACAGACTTGCTTTAACTCTCCCTCAGTCAGGGAACACCTAGTCAACAGGATTATAAATACTAACACCTCCTAGCCCTAGCCTCTGATCTACAGACCCAGAACAAAAACCCCTAAGGATGCCTAGTAGCCAGAAAACCTGGACCTGAGGCACAGCCACCCATATCTGTAAAAGCAGGAAAAGCTTTCTCTTTCTGTAACCTACAGAGCTGTTTATCTAGAGAACCAGTTCCTGAGATCTGAGAATAGGGTGATATTTAGCTTGTGCATAAGATTCCATCTGAAATGTGCTTTGGGACTCACCTTCACACTGTCTCTGTAGACATGAGTGGGACCTCTATGAAATACCTAAGCCTTCCAGCAATATGACCCCAGGAATGTCTTTAGAGACTGTGGTTCATTTTGCTGCTTCTCAAAATGTGAATATATAACTCATTGAACATGGACAAGAAGTTGATCTGGTATCTACATACAGCCTTCACCCCCTCATTCTAGCATCTTTATTACAGGAAGGTACTTTGTATATTACTAAAAGAGAAACATAAGCACCCAAACAGCAACAACATACTTTGAGCTACAATGGTCCTTCTAGACATGCTCCTCCAATGGTAGAGTAAGAGAGTTTGTTTTTGTTTGTTTGTTTGTTTTGAACAGTAGGATTTGGTTTTATCTTAGGTACCTGGCCTATCTAGTCTCTTGGAGGTGCCAATTACATCTTGTGAAGTGAGGCTTAAGCTATATCAAATATTGGTTGGTTACTTGCAAAAGGTTTATCATAGCATATTATTTTTAATTATTATTATCCCTTGAATTGTAAATAAATACCACACTTACAGAGTCACAATTTGCTCTTGTTAAGGAGGTGAGGCACCCATGCTGTCCGTAAGTATTTCAATAAGATTTTATGGATATACCTCCATATTGCCAGGCGCCTGCCTCTCTTTTATGCCTCTTTTCCTTCTTAAACCAATGAAATATTCATCTAATATTCAACTACTCTTTTTAAAGATATAGAAAAGACAAGACTTTTCCATTAAAACAACAGGGATACCAAGAACCAAGAGCTGCTTCACTTAAATGAAAAAAAGTGTCCTTCCACCCTCCACTGCTGTCTCTCTCTCTCTCTCTGTATGTCTGTCTCTCCCTCTCTCACTTCCTTATCTTCTTTCTGCTTCTTTCCTTCTCCTAATTCCATGTGTTTCCTTCTCTCATTTTCTAGTCTGTGACGATAACTTACAGCCCTAAATAAATTTATAAAATATAAGTGACTGAATAGCAACTTTCCTCTGGGAAAATGGCATTGGTTTATTATTGTGATCTCAAAACAAGAGCCAGGGTTATAATCAGCTTAAGATTAAGTTAGCTTAATATTCATTTTGCTTCATGACTCTTTATTCAGCAGTGTTAAGCAGTGGACATGTGTTAGTCAATGTGAGGGTTGTACTTTCTGATCTCATGGGTCATACACTTGCAGAGAAAATGCAAACCTATACACATTTAACTTTGGAGATGGGGAGTTTTGTCAGCCTATTTTTATGTGAGAATAATAGTCCTGGTGTTAGTTGTGGATGTTTAGTAGTTGTTGTTTTTCTGTGTTTAATGCTTATTGTATGTCAACATTATTCTATCCACCTTGAATGTATAAGATAATTTAGTGACTCTTCTAAACTATAAATCTGACTTTATTTTTATGTGTTTGCTGGTCCTTCTTTAGCTGGAAAACAAAGGACTTGAGAATGTTGTGAGACAAAAGACATCAGGGGAAGCTGGTAGAATGGTAGAACACCTCTTTAATCTCACTAAAATGTCATGAAGTAACAGAAATCACTGGCATTGTGGCAAATCCCTTAAATGCCACCATTCCAGATGCAGAGGAAGGGACTGTGAGTTCTAGACTAGCCCGGTAAACTGTGCGTTCCATGAGACCCAAAGCTGCAGAGGAAATCTCTGCCTCAAAAATCAACCAACAACACAAAGCTTATAAAATGACATCATTGGAAATAAATATTAATGGGGAGAACTCTGTGTTTTCAAAACTCTTCCCAGAGGAAAAAAATGTGCTATAATAGTTGATAGAACTGAGGCTATAAGGCTGAAAATCTTCATAGGGGAAAATTATATTCCAAAGTTTACTGTTCTGCTTAAATAGAAGATAGATGCTGTTGGCTGCTTCCTTTATGTTTCTCTGTCAGAGAGATGGTCATGGTGGTATCCAAAATGGACTGCTCTCAATAACAGATGACATGCCGGACTCTGACATTTGTATCCTGACACTTGCCTATGTGTTCCTTGGACATTTCTTTAAACATATGTAGGAGAGAATATAAAAAATTCTGTTTCAAACAAAGCATTGTTATTAAACTCCATTGTTTAATGATATAAGCTTCTAAATTAAGTCACATGGTATTCTATCCAGCCACTACTGTTCTATCCTTCTCTGTCACAACCTCTCCTCAATATGCTACCATCACTATCTCCCAGCTCCACTTCCTCATCTGCCTTTCTCTAGCAAGTCTGAATTACATACCACAGTGATCTAGAGTATTTGTTTACTTTCTGTATCGTAATAGTCTTGCATACTGTATTACACAGGTCCAGTGAAAAATTAATAAATAATAAATTTGTGTTCAAGGAAAAACTTTCTAATAAGTTGTCCAGAAAATCAAAATATACAGAAAAATTCTTCCACATGGTTCACACAGATGACAAACGTTAATCAAACACCTTTATGCTCATCTTCATTGCTGCTCCCTGAAATAGTTTTCCATTTCTTCCAACAAGAGCACAGTGCTTTTTTTTTCCTTCGAGTATTCTCTTTTCTATCCTTGTATACAGAATAACCAGAGGCACTTCAGTTTTTCAAAACTCTGAAGCGTGTTCAAAAGCATGTTATTTATAGACTAATTGGCACAGCCATGTAAATGCAATGGTGGCAGCTCAATTTCTCGGTGCAGTCTTATTTGCTTCGTCGTAATTTGACAAGTTGGCATGTTTGAGGTTAATGAGAAAATTTATTTTCAGTGACATACCAGGCATTTAGGAGAGCGAGTCACACTAATAAGGAATCGCATGTTCCACACGCTGCACAGTCTTTGCAACTTTTCTTTAAAAATAAGGAACATGGTTTGCTTTAAAAGAAGGATGACGCAAACTTTTATTACAAATGTTTTATTATACATAATTTCTCACATGAATACACCAAAATACTTAACAAACTATCAGGTTTTCCATTATTATAGGCTCATGAGTAATATGACAGCTACAAAAACAGGCTGCCCCCAAATGTATTAAGGGGCCTTTTCCATTGCCTTGTAGGAAAGTACAAAACTGAATTTAAATATCTTTCCAAAAATAACTGTTTACAGCCATAGCAGGAAAATGCCATGTGTCCTTGAAAACATCATTTTATAATAAGCTACCAGTTCTGAATACTGAGCTACAGGTCATTCCTAAAGGCATTTAAACAAAGAACCAAATAGCCTTCAATGTTGGCCCATAGGGAAGCAAAAATTAACAAATGAACACTTACTAAATATGCACTGATGTAGAACTGTTGCATTTCTGGTAGGATCAAGGTTAATACATATATGGCTCAGAAACTCTGAAGCTTAGGTTATTGCAAATTAATGCTGTCAAAAACAGACATTCTTTTCATGTTAAGCAAACATGCCTGCTTTTAGTTTATTCTGTGAAGGTCTTCATGTCAACATAAGTTGTAGCATCTGGATCAGAAATAGCCACATGTAGTATGAGGCCTAGTCATATCCCCAATGTAGTAAAAAAAAAAACAAAAAAACAAAAAAAAACCCATCATAATACTTATCTCTTAGACCTGTAGTTAATGGTTCTGCTTGGCATCCAGTATTTTAGAATGAAAATGAAATTGAAACTCAAAACAAGAAAAAGTAAGAATTTGAGATCTCTGTAATGAAGAATCTTAACATGAAGCTAAAATAACCTAGTGCTTGTAGTTTGCCTCGTTACTTTCCTCATACCATTCAAATGCGTCATCTCATGGACTCTAACCATGCCTGTACCGTAGGCAGACACATACAGGTTATCACAATGGCCTTCCTTAGGCTGAATGAATATATTCTGATTCAGTAGCTCAAGGGATGGTATTTTTAAGTAGTTTCTTGGGTATTTTGACTTGTAGATGGGCTGGAGTTAATGGATTATGTAACTTATCTTTCTGAAGTATTTCTTGGAAGTAGGTTTTATTCACTTCTAATGGACTTTCATATTTTTGTTTACAGTGCTTCTCCTGAGCAACTACGTTGGAGAATCCTCCCTAATCACATCATTGTCATACAATAGTGTTATTCAGAATATTCAAATTAAAAACAAGTACAGTGTACATACCTTTAAGTTGCCATATAACTGTGCTAAGTAGCTTTTTTTTAAAATTTCTGCTCCATATACAGTTCTTTCTTCAAGTTGCTTTTGATCTACTTGAAGTCATAGACTATCTAAGAAACTTTAAGTCTTAAAATTTTATTACGTTATCCAGACTCATAGTGCACATAATTAGCAGCAACAATGATGCATTTGCTTACGGTGCATCAAGCATTGCTTTCCAAATTCTGTATTTATGAACTGAATAAATCTCCCTAATAACCAAATGAAATAGATGAGACATGGTCTACAATTACAGGTGAGGAAACTAGGCACACAAAACCTAAGTCAATTAATGTCATTCTGCCCATGGGGTGAATGCATTGATACCATGCCTATATAGCAGGAGAATGTGCCTGATTTTAGAGGTTAGAAGAGGAAAATGTTTTTAATCACATTAGTCTTTTAAAGGTGATCAGATATATTGTTGTTTAGCTTGTTGCCTTTACCACAATCACACTGAGGATGATGTGAGAACTTTGAATTATATGTGCGTGCACATATGGCTATGAGATTTTATATATATGTTTGTGTGTGTATGTGAGCGTGTGCATGTGTGCACATCTGTGTATACAAACGTACTTGTCTTTGCAGGCCCCAGTGTATGTAAAGAACAGGTATCTGTTTCAGTGCATATTCTTGAGCTGCATTTCTACTTTATTTTGTAAAAATTGTCTTCCCAAAGAAACCCTTCTGGTGCTTCTGATTTGTCAGATTGTCAAGACAAGCACATCAAATCTTACTTGTGGCCTAAACAAAGGGAGAGGGGTTATCAACATATACTGTCATACTTGGAATTTGTGTAAGTGCTGAAAATCTTATCTAGAGCCCTTATGCTTATGCAGCAAATGTTTTATACTGAGCCATCTTCTCAAATCCTGACGATCTTTCCAATATAATACTTGGGTATGATACATCTTCAGCACAGAGATACCTATGCTAAACGATAGAGCCAGACGTGTGAGTTGAGTCATTGCTCTGTGTGTCCTTTCAGGAGAAAACAGATGATATAGGTCAGAAAGAAATGCCAACATCTGTTGACATACTGATCTCTCTCTCTCTCTCTCTCTCTCTCTCTCTCTCTCTCTCTCTCTCTCTCTCTCTCTCTCTCTCTCGCACACACACACACACACACACACACACACACACACAAAGAGGGCATTTGTTAACAGTTCCAGATTATTTAAAAATAAGGAGCAATGGGAGTTATTAAATTGGGCAATCTGGGTTCTAAGTAGCATTTATATACTCTTTTTTTTCCTGGATGCCTTCTTTAAAATTAAATTTTTAATAACCTTTAAGCCTTGCAGCCTTGAGGGAATAATTTCTTTCACAGTAGTTCAAAGGTTTAATTTCACAGTAAAGCTTTTGAAATATGGTATTATCCCCTTTGTTCTAGAAAATTACTGTTTAAAAAAATCATATTTCAAAGTAATGATTGTAATGAGAAAAAGATATGAAGCCCAACTTCAAAAGAAAAAAACTGATAACCTCATGTGTGATGTCCTCTGGTGAGCCCTTCCCTTGCGGATTCTAATTTGTAACAGTTTGTAAAACCATTGGGATGGCAAGGTCTCTGCTCTGCAATGATCCAGCCTGAGCTTAGGTCTCAGAACTGGGAGGGCAGTTGACACAGACATAAAGGACGCTATTAACTCTCCTATACAAACACAGTACCATATGTCTTAGGTTGTGCTGGGTGTTTCTTGCAATGCTATTTCCAAATTCCATCTGGGGAGTTCTGGAGCCATTTCCTCAGAAATTAAGTTGTGTGTGCAACTTGCAGTGGAGATGGTAGAAATGGCTTTTGTTTGGGGTCAGGAAGAAGGCTCAGCAGTTTAGAGTGCTTGTTGCTCATGAAGAAGATCTGGGTTCAATTCCCAGAACCCACAAATTGGCTAAAAACTCTGTTAATCCAATTCCAGGAGATCCAATATTCTTTTACAACCTTGGCAAACATGGTCATGCACATGAAGGCAGCACATTCATACAAATAAAATCAATTAATCTAGAACAAGAAAAGTAAATGTCACGTGTGCAGACATACTCAACAGAGAAGCAGCAGGAGAAAACAGAGAGATACTGAGCACCCAGACTTTGCTAGGGAGTAATTTTGAATTTATATATATCACAGTCTTTAATCTTCATAACAGTAGACCAAGGTAAGAAAGTTAGTACCATCTTATTGATAGGAGACTTTTAATTCCTCAGAGGGTGATTATCATCTTTGTAGCATAACTACTCTCAGAATAAAAATCCCCATGGCTACTTCCAACTGTAAATATTTGGGATAACTTCTGTCACCTGATAAGGGTAAATTAACACACGAGCATTAAAAGGATGAATTGAAGGGAAAAGAGCTATAGCAGAGACATTGAAACACGGACTGAGCAGCATGAATGTTATCTAAGAAAATCATTGAAATCCCCCTAGTCTCTGCACATGAGAAATGGATACAAAATTATGTTAGTGATACCATCAACTAATAAAAGCAGTGGGAATGTAAATAAGCTTTTAGAACTCTGTCATATGTGTGTTGTCTTATGCTGCAGACAACCTCAAGGGCAGGCTTTGTGGTGTCTGTTTGTGTAAACATGTGATTGTTAATGCTTAGAGCCTTCCTATGTGTTCTTCTTCTTCATTCAAAAGATATTTAAATACTTCCCACAAACACATTAACAAACCTTTAGAGCTGGAATTATAGTTTATTCACCAGAATGTTTTTCATGTGTATTGAACTTAAAATCATATTTCCATTTATGCATTTATAGATTCTTTAAAGTAACCTGATTATCCACACATACAAAAAATCATCTGAATGGAGACAATTTAATCTAGATGTCTGATTAAAGAATACTGTGAGTGGTTTAGCTTGAACAATGCACACTCTATTTTTGAGAGTCTGCACCATTTAACTTTATAAACTGATAGTATATAACTTTGGTTGAATCTATAACACTTGCTATGCTTATAAGTGCTCTGCAAACATTATCTTCTTTAAAATATCCCTATAACTCAAAGAAGTTAGTGCTATAATAAGCATGTACGGAGAAGAGATTTGGAAATGTTAAGTAAATATTCTCAAAGAAAACATTGAATTCAAGATTCAAAACTAAGCTTCTCACATTTACTAATTTATGCTTTCAACAAGGTATATTAAGTTCTAAGTATTAAATACTACACTTGATGCTAGGAATACAGTGATGAACAATAAAGCTAGTTTTAATATATGCAAATTCAGCATCAAAGTAAAGAAATGGATCATGTAAATGATTAATTCTATTTACTTATCTATAATTATTTAAAGATATTTAATTATGCTGAAATAAATGTTTATATGATCCTGAATAAAGGATGTTGTCTTTATTTTTATTATTGTATTGTTAACATTATTATTGTGATTATGCACATGTGTGATGTGTATAGAGGGTATATCCATGGCACAGCCCACAAGTGCAAGTCAGAGAACAACTTCATGAAGCTGTTTCTGTTTTCCCTACATTGTCCCAAGGAATGACTCAGGACTTCAGACTTATAAGACAAAGACCTTTACCACCGAGCCAACTGCCTATGTCTGTATTCTTCTTTTTCAACATTATATATGCCAAATATTTTAAGAGCCAGAAGTCGTTAATATCACTAGAACAGTGGTTTGGAGATACAGCAGGGCTGAGGCATATATGAACTTATGGAGACTGTGATATCATGCCCAAGCGCTGCAGAAGTTTGAGTCAAACACAATCCCAACTGGGTGCAAGGAAAGTGAGCACAAAGTCATACCTCTAACCAAGAAGATATTTGTAATTGATACTTGCAATCAAGATAAAGGAAAATGTTTTCTCCCATGGAGTATCACTGGCTATAAAACCCAACTGACTCCTTGTTTTTGTGTGCTTTGTTTATTTGTTTACTGGTTTGTTTTGGCTTGTGGGATTTTCTTTTGAAAGAAATACCATGAAGTTGAGGAGATATGGAGAAGTGTAGTATCTGAGATGAGCTAGGGAAAGTGAAAACTAGGACCAAAATGTAGTATATGAAAATCTTTTTAAATAAAAATTAAAAATATGTGTATGCAAATCATCTGCATTCTAGTAGACAGTTTAATGACATAGTATTAAATAGTGGATTTTTTCTTCTTATCTTCAAGTAATTTATTTATTTATTTATTCTAAGAGAGGGCTTTGGATGTATCCAGTCTTGTCTTGAATCAGATGTAAACCCTGCCTTTTCTTGAACTCACAATCTTTCCACTTCACCATTCTGATTGCTAGAATTATAGGTATGTTCCACAATCTCTGACTCTACAATTCATTTTCTGCTATATTCAGAAATAATTTCCACTTCAATATTATGCATATAATCTATATTTAACTTTAAATTATAACATTGTATTGCAAGATGCATATTTTTTTCTTGTAGCCAAATGGCCCTGGGTTGCTTTATAACATACATTATTTTGGAGTAAATGTCTTAGTAGGTCTGAAAACTGGGCTGCTTGAACTAATATATTTCTTTCGTGGTCTATTTATTTTTGTTACTCAAGTTTCTTGCCTCTGAACTAAGGGTCCCTATTTGATGGATTTAAAACTATGCCTGGGAATTTCATGAACCGTGATTTTAAGTGCATATAAAATATCTCAATAGAAAAGTGAGACACTGGGTGACAGTCTTTCTTTCCCAGGGATTATTATACTTGTTTGGTTGTATGTTATATACTTTATAATGTTTTAATTATAATTATAGAATTACTTTATGCTTTCTAAGTTTTACTAGCATGTTTTCATCTGGCTGCAGTTGGTTGGGAAAAAGGGAAAGGATCCAGGTTATCCCCTTTGCTTCTGAACTTGAGCAAGGCAGTGTTCTTATGAGAGGTTTTTTAGAGTCTACTAATTCTGTATAATTATTTTTATGACTTAATCAGGTGGGTTTCAGAGGTTGGTAGAATTTCAACCTCATTTCCTTCTTTTCATCTGCTTCTATATAAATCCTAATCCAGACTTTATCTATAGCTCAGGAAAACTCTAAGGACTAGGATATTCCTGAAGTTTTATATATATATACAGAGGTAGATATACAAGATAAAAATCATAATTAAAATCACACATTTCATATATGTAATATGTGTGTGTGAGCGTGTGTATCAAGGAAGGAAGAAGAGAGAAAGGGAGAAAGGGAGGGAAAGAGAGCAAGAAGAAAAGACTGATTAAGGCCACAAAATATGGAGTAGATGTTCATTCAGTCGATAGTTCAGCAAGCTTACTTATCCTGGTGTGGTATACAGTGCATGTCTAGGTATTTGCCATAGATAGTGTTCAGGTTTGAGATTTGGAAAATATAGTCACAATTATAGAGTCTATGGCAATTAAAACACAAGAGATAGTAGAAGAAAGGACACTGAATTCATTAACATTTACAGCATATTAGGTGCAGAATGTGCTATCCAGGGGCAAGAGACAGAAAAGACAGGAGAACAATGGTGGGGGGTTAGCTTCCAATAAGGAGATGGAGGCTCCTTTAAGGGTTACCTCTAAATTTTTAAGAAAAGAGGAAAAGAGAGAAAGAAAAAAAAAAAAAAAGCTCTTCTCTGATAAAGCAGACCAGCCAGCCAGCCCCTGTCTGTTTTGCAATTTTCAGTACACAGTTCCACTTTCACACTTCAATAATTCATTCTCTAAGCACTTAGAATCCAGAAAACTGCTTTCACTGATGTAGCTGAAATGCAAGGAACCGAGTTTAGTAACAAACATCTCCACTTATCTCGTCTCATTCCCCAGTAAACTGTGTCAGAAAACATGTGTAAATAGTAGCAAGCAAGCTGCCTTGATGGCCTTTTTGGGAGGGTGCTCTGTTTGCATTCTACATTTAGTGACTTTCAGAATGCAACCGCATTTGAAAAAAAAATGCAAAATACTCTAAAATAAAATTTCTCAAGCTGTCATAGAGTTTTCAGACTTAGATTCAAGTAGAAAGATCATACATGGAGGGGTTGATTTGCTTTTAGGCAACTGTGGGGGTTTCATTCTCTATGGAAGATGCTATTGGTTCCATTAAATAGACAACAAACATAACATGGATTGGATTGTTTTCTTGAGGTTGAATTGAAATAGGACCTGGAAGTTTGTCTACCTTTCACCTGTAGAAAAGTAAGTTCTATAAAATGTTTTAGAGGATAAATATCAATAGCCTTAAATTTTCTCTCAAAATTGTGAATAAATTACTGTGTCTCAGAAAATAGAGAAATAATTATGTATTCTCTAAGTTGTATGTACTCTTTAGAATCATCAATTCTAGCTATTGAGAGATCTGATTGTACAACATAGCCATGGTATATGAATGGATTTTTGTGTTTTGGCAAAAGCAACAGTTTGAACTATAAAGGCTACCATCATTGGCGAGGTCTCTAATAAACCTGCCATCAAATCCTCCTAAATGATTTTAAAGTGATGCTGAGATATGAGGTACTTCATTATTACAAGGGTGGTGGCCATGTTTCTAGACTTTTGATATTAGCACTTGCCATTGGGAAGAGTTAGTGCGATATAAACTAACAACTATTATGTATTTACTTTGGGTTAGATCATCAAGAATCTAAAATGTTAATCTTATATATGTTAGCTCTATACCTTATAAGAGCATTGGTATGATTCTTCCTATTCTTACAATTCCATGGATAAAAAGAAATGTCAAAGAAACTATTGACATAAAAAGCAATGTCTTCATCTATTGCCATCTCACAATGTTCCAGATTTTGAAAAGTAATCCAGAGCTGAGACAAGTTAATAAGCTTGTGTGTGACCTGAGCAAGGACTTCCACCCAGCTCTCCTGGATACCAAAAACAAGCCTTTGTACTCTGCTGGCATTTTAAATATCTGGGAAGAACAAAACAAATGATAATATCATAAAGAAGAGTCACTCATCCCCAGCCAAGTAGAACTTCATAGCTCATGTTCAGCAGATTAAAATCTGAGATGAGATCTACAGTGGCAATACGGCCACCCAAATAGATTTGTCTCGTTCAAACAATGGCATAGTTAACTATAGACTGTAGATCTTTATTTTATCAAACTTAGAAAAGCTTCATTATATGAAGGAGAGATGTAGAATGCTTCCAAGGCAGGCATATAAAAACAGCCTTGGTGATGCATCATTGGCTCTTGTTTTACTACGCCAGCTGGCTGTCAAGATGAAGCATGATCTGAGAGGTCAGACACTAAAGGATAGACTGCTAGCTAGACCCTGTTATTCCTGTGAAGGAAGATGGCAGCATCGAGCACAGCCACCTTCTCTCTCCTCAACCCTGCTATTTGCTCAGTGAATTAATAAGGAACAGACTTCTCTTATATCAGACTAACACTTATTCTTTAGAGTAGTTTGTGATACATAATACAGGTTATGAGATATGCTTGACATTTTCAAATTTGCCCAACAAATCTACATAAGCCAAACCTTAATTTAACTTTTCTTCTTTTTGTTTTTTTTCATATATTATATTAATTACAGTTTATTCACTTTGTGTCCCAGCTGTAGCCCCCTCCCTCATTCTTTCCCAAACCCACCATCACTCCCTCATCTCCTCCCATGCCCCTTTCCAAGTCCAATGATAGGGGAGGTCCTCCTCCAGATCTCATCAGGACTGGCTGCATTGTCTTCCTCTGTGGCCTGGTAAGGCTGCTCCCGCTCAGCGGAAAGTGATCAAAGAGCAGGCCACTGATTTCATGTCAGAAACAGTCCCTGTTCCCCTTAGAATTTTGCTTTTCTTTAACAATATAATTATGAAATAATCTTGGTGAACAGAGAAAATTAAAGAGAGAGTCTACTTTCTAATTGTGAATGGCTGTACCTTTTGCTGGATAATAACCAACCCACAAGTTTACAACATTCATGAAAATAGGAAGAACTAAACATTTCTTTTAAGGGTTAAATTTGGACATATACACACAGAGACACACAAGACACATGAGAGGCAGGTAAAGGGAATATGGGAAAAGTTGTGTTATGTTCAACAGAGAAGTTAGGAAAAATCATTAAAAACATTAGAAGGCCCCTGAAAGGCTCTGCCCTGCAGAATACCCAAGCAGATGCTGAGACTTATGGCCAACTGCTGGGCAGAGTGCATGGAATCTTATGAAAGAAGTGGGAAATAGTAAGATAGGGAAAGGACAGGAGCTCCACAAGGAGAGCAACAGAACCAAAATATCTGAGCACAGGGGTCTTTCCTGAGACTGATACTCCAACCAAGAACCAGGCAAGGAGATAACCTAGGACCTTGCACAGATGTAGCCCATGGCAGTTCAGTGTTCAAGTGGGTGCCCTAGTAACAGGAACAGGGACTGTCTCTGACATGAACTGATTGGCCTGCTCTTTGATCATCTCACCCTGATGGGGGAGCAGCCTTACCAGGCCACAGAGGAAGACAATGTAGCCACTCCTGATGAGAGCTGATAGACTAGGATCAGAAGGAAGGAAAGGAAGACCTCCCCTATCAGTGGACTTAGGGAGGGGCATGTGTGGAGAAGAGGGAGGGAAGGTGGGATTGGAAGGGGAGGAGGGTGGTGTTTAGGGGGGATACAAAGAGATTAAAGTGTAATTAATAAAAATATAAAAAGAATCTAGACCTATAAGATAGAATAAACATTCTGAAATCTGTACACCTAAAGAAGATAAACAAGAAAGAGGACCTGGGGTAAGATGATAAAGCCTCACTTAGAAAGACAAATGGGATGGACATTGGATGTAGGAGAAAACAAGTAGCAGGACAGGAGCCTACCACAGAGGGCCTCGGAAAGACTCTACCTAGCAGTGTATCAAAGCAGATTCTGAGACTCATAATCAAACCGTGTGCAGAGTGCTGATAATCATATGAAAGAAGGGGGAGTTAGTAAGACCTGGAGAGGACAGGAGCTCCACAAGGACCAAATATATGTGGGCACAGGGATCTCTTATGAGACTGTTTCTCCAACCAAGGAGCATGTATGAATATAATGTAGAATCCCTGCTCAGATGTAGCCCATGATAGCTCAGTATCTAAGTGTGTACCCTAGTAAGGGGAACAGGGACAATTTTTGACATGAACTCAATGGCTGCCTCTTTGCCTCCTCCCCATCCCCCAAGGGAGGAGCAGCCTTGCTAGGCCACAGAAGAGGACTTTGTAGCCAGTCCTGAAGATACCTGATAAGCTATGGTCAGATGAAATGGGAGTAGGACCTCCCCTATCAGTGGCACTGAAAGAAGGCAGGGAGTAGATGAGGGAGGAAGGGTGGGATTGTGAGGGAATGAGGGAGCAGGATACAGCTGGGATACAAATTTAATAAACTGTAACTAATATTAAAAAATATAAATAAAAATTCTCTGCTTAAAAAATATCATAGATTTTAAGTAAGGCTTAAGCATTCAATCTTAAATTTAACTTTCTCTCTCTCTCTCTCTCTCTCTCTCTGTCTCACACACACACACACACACACACACACACACACACACCAGCTTATATTGCTTGTCAATAAAATAAAAATTATGGACGCAGAGATCCTTTTTATGTTACTAAAAAACGCCACTAAACTCTCGATGTTATAATCACAGTAACATGCAGAACAACTGAATCACTAAGTGTCCTCATAGTTGTTTACCCTTCAGAAGACAAGATCAGCTAAATTAGAAATGTCCATGCTTACATGGCAGATATGGTTGAGAACCAGGAGATATTTACTTTTGTACTTCTCTTCAGCATCCATCAGGCTTCCCATGCTAACACCTCAGGACATGGCTCTCTAGGTTTCAAGGTAACTCAACTGTAAAGTCACATTCTCCAAGCTGCCAAATACTCACTTCAAAGATGCCAGTCTCATAGGCAACCTCTCTCCTTCAGCATGACTAACACCATCTGCCTATTCTTTCCCTAACTATAGCAACTTTGGGATATCCTTCAAATGCCACTCTCCTGAAAGCCTTCACCCACTGGGGAGTATTCTTGTTGAGAAGATTTCAGTATCTCTTTCCCCACCACACCTTTTCAAAACACTTACTTTTTCATCAGTGGAGTTCCTCCATTGACTTTATATTTGGTCTCATATAGTTATAGATAAGAAATGCATCTTCTTTATAAACAGACTGTATTTTCTGTCACACTGGTACATAAGACCATGTTATGTATAAATCTGACAAATGAGAATGTGAATGTGAACATGCAAATCCGGTAACTGCGAATTGAGATATGGATAAGGAGTCAAATACACAAAAGATTTTCTTGACGGCTGGAAAAATATATCAAGGGAGACAGAAAAAGATTTGCTTCAGTGCTTGAGACCTCATTTCTTGCCAAATTCAAGGCATACAAACAACAATATTGACTTTGTAAGGTCAAAGTTACTGAGTTTTAAACAAAATGACTTCAGTCGAAGGAATAATTTCAATGCACATCAAAAAAGGAAAAGGATGTTTTTCAAGAAAAATCTTGCTTGCTGGTCATTAGCATTTTAATCTGTAGACACACAACTGTATTTTCAAACTATTTTTAAGGCAAAAAGAGATGAGGACTAGACTGTGAAGAACCCGCAGAATTTCAGTAATGAGATTAATTAACTCAATCATTACAAAGTTACTGGGAAAGAATAATGTGATCTATCTATCATTTATCTACTCATCTATTTGTCACGTACTTCCAACTAAAACAGAAACACTACAGCTAATTTAGGTATCTCTACAAACGTAAAGTTGGTGAGAAGTTGGGCCATGATATTAAAGTAAATAATTGAGTTCTAGAGTGATGACTCAGAGGATAATTGTCAATTTAAGAGAGTCTAGAGTAACCATGGGAATGGGCCTTGATTGAATTAACTTGGTGGAGGATGTACCATGTATTCAAATGCTGATTCCTGTATCCAGATATCTAGTTGGAGTCCAGTCCTTAGCATTGTCATTATTACTGAAGCTTCTCCTCTCTCAATTTTGTGTTAAAAAAAAAAGAAGAGAAAAGTTCTTTCTTCATTACCTCTGATTGGTTAATAAAGCTCTGAACAGCGTATAGCTGGATAAGACACTTAAGCTGGATCTGTGATTCCAGGAAAAGGGTCCCAGGTGAAGAGCAGGGAGAAGAAGTACCAGGAGGGAGTCTCCATGGGGACCGGGATGGAGAGAGAGAAGCTGGGGTGAGACGAAGGTGGAAGGTAATGGTCCACGTGGTTGAGAAGCAGGCCAGCATCAGGATTACTTGGGCTAATTCAGACTCAGCTCACTAAGAATCTATCCAGCTATAGTGTCTGAAGTTATTATTAATACACATAAAGATCTCCATGTTGTTATTTGGGAGATAGATCAGGTAATACAGAAAGCACATCATTTTACATTAACTGAGCTGGAACGATCCATATTTATTGTTTGAAAGGCCATTCACTAAGCAGGGGAATCCTGGGCTACAGAGTGGAGAGAAAGTGAACAGGACAGCAGGTGGTATTCATGCTTTTCCTAATTGTAGCTTCTCGTTACTAGCTGCTTCAAGCTCATTGAATCTTGGATTTAATGCAATGAACCAGTGTACCCTTGAACTATGAGCAGGAACAAATTCTTTCTTCCTCGAATTGTGTTTGTTGAAGTATTTCATCAGATCAACAGAAAAGAGAGTACACAGGGAGAAACACTGGTCAGTGAATAAAGCATAGTATATCAAAGAGGATGATATCAACTTCTGACTTTCATAGTTATATAATACCAGAGCACATGCACGTGCACACATACATCCAAACACAGGTAAATTTACAAGCTCCACAAACATACACATACAAAAAATAAGTATTTATAATTATAATCATAAAATTTTATATAAAATCAATTTTATAGGGTAAAATTTTAAAGTTCTGCTGTTGTTTATTATGCATGGATGTAATTAATGTTGGCTTTGTCGCCTTGTTATGGTAGTTTTTTTTTGTTCAGATCAACCATTTTTTTTTTGTTTTTGCTTTTTTGAAATATACTGTTTGGTCTTATATGGCGAAATTGTTTTCTTTTAACCATAAATATGCATGCAACAGGAAGAATTGATTTGATGCAACAATCATGTGAAATTAATGACAAAGTAAAGCAGGTACAACCTGGGTACTTTGAGTAAAATACCTGTGTAGTCATTGGCTATAAATGTGACCTTTAAACAAGTTGTTCCATCTTTATGTACCTTTATCTTAAAACTATAAAATAAGGATTGTTGTGGTTCTTAAATCAGATTTGAAAGAATCTAGCAGCATCATTTGAGCAATTTGTGGAACACTCACCTACTCATGGTGGATACTCGGTGAAGGTTAATCACTCACATTCCATTTGTTTCTTTCCATCATTTACACTAAGCACAAAGATTATATATAGTTCAAGCTGCAAGATTCCTTGTGGAATCTTGGATATTTGGGGTTTTGGAATGCCTGCAGGCATTTGTAGTTGTTTTTATTTCTGCCTTAGAAATTTCTTCAAATAGTTAGTAATTTTGAAAAGCTTTGGTTTTCCCTTTGGAATCAAGGTCAAATTTGACTCTAGTTCATTAGAAGGGCCTTAGATGTTACAGATCAATTGCTGTTCTTATAGGCTCCCATAATATCCACGTGTTCTTCTATCAAAAAATGTGACATAATTTTAAATGTTTACTTATAGATCTGTTTATTCCTAGAAGCATAATTTATTTGCTGTCAAAAAATTCCATTATGTTACATAATTTCACCAATGACCATGTTTACAGTAGATACTCTAATTACATGCATGTTAAATGAAAGGATGCATGAACAGCTCAAGAAATTTGTTTTAAAACAAGCTTGATATCCTTGTGCTAAGAGGCAGATGCATAGGAATGTTTCAGCAGGTTCTGATAACATATACATGAGCTATAATTAGTGATATGTTTTTATTGATAACCCTTTAGCTATTCTATGATGTCCATACTAAATATTATCATTAACTTCCAGGATATTTGAAAAATATCACATTTTTTATTTTTTATTTTAATCTTTTATATTAATTGCAGTTTATTTACCTTGTATCCCAGCTGTAACCATCTCTCTCATTCCCTCCCAATTCCAACCTCCCTCCCTCATCTCCTCCCTGTTCCTCTATAAGTCCACTGTTAGGGGAGGTCCTTCTCCCCTTCCATGTGACCCTAGCTTATCAGGTTTCATCAGTACTGGCAGCAATTTGCTCCTCTGTGGCCTACCAAGGCTGTTCCTCCTTTGGGGGATTGGGGGAATGTCAAAGAGCCAGCCCCAGAGTTCCTGTTAAGAGACAGTTCCTGTTCCCCTTACTAGGGAACCCACTGGGATACTGAGCTTCCATGGGCTACATCTGGGTAGGGATTCTAGGTTATATCAAAATATGGTCCTTGGTTGGAGAATCAGTCTCAGAAAAGATCCCTGTGCCCAGATATATTTGGGCCCTTTGAAGCTCCTATTCTCTCCATGTCTTCATAAGTCTCTCTTCTTTTATATGATTCCCTACAGTCTGCCCAGGGTTTGGTTATGAGTCTCAGTTTCTGCTTTGATACACTGCTAGGTCGAGTCTTTCAGAAGCCCTCTAAGGTAGGTTCCTATCCTGTTTCTTGTTTTCTCCTACTTCCAATGTGAATCCTTTTAGTCTTTTTAAGTGAGGATTCATCATCTTACCATGGGTCCTCCTTCCTGTTTAGCTTCTTTGGGTGTACAGATTTTAGTATGTTTATCCTATCTTTTAGGTCTAGTATCCACTGATAAGTGTGTATATACTGTGTGTATCTTTCTGCTTCTGGGATACCACACTCAGGATGATCTTTTCTAGATCCCACCATTTGCCTGCAAATTTCATGATTTCCTTGTTTTTATTTGCTGAGTGTATCCATTGGGTAAATGTATCACAATTTCTGTATCCATTCCTGCATTGAAGGACTTCTGAGTTGTTTACAGGTTCTGGCAATTACAAATAAAGCTGCTACAAACATGGTTGAACAAATGTCCATTTTGTGTACTTGAGCATCTTTTGGACATATGCCTAGGAGTTGTATAGCTGGATCTTGAGGAAGCACTATTCCTAGTTGTCTGAAAGCACCAGATTGATTTCCAAAGTGGTTGTACAAGTTTACATTCCCACCAGCAATGGAGGAGGGTTCCCATTTCTCCACAACCTCTCCAGCATGTGTTGTCACATGAGTTTTTATTTTAGCCATTCTGAGGGGTGTATGGTGAAATCTCAGGGTCGTTTTGATTTGCATCTCCCTCATGGCTAAGGATGATGAGCATTTCTTTAGATGTTTCTCTGCCATTCTATATTTCTCTACAGAGAACTTTCTGTTTAGCTCCATAACCCATTATTTAATTAGATTACTTGATTTGTTGCTTTTAAATTTCTTTAGTTCTTTATATATTCTGGATATTAGTCCTCTGTCAGATATAAGGTTGGTGAAGATCCTGTCTCAGTCTTGAAAGAAAAATTCTCAAGTTCATATGGAAAAAAAACCCAGAATCTCCAAAATGATCTTGTACAACAACAGATCATCTGGAGGTATCTCCATCCCTGACCTCAAGGTATACACAGAGAAATGGTAATAAAAACTCCATTGTGTTGGCATAGAATCAAAGTGGTTGATCAATGGAACCAAATAGAAGACCAAGAAATAAATCCACACACCTATGGATACTTGATTTTTGAAAAAGATGCCAAAACCATTCAATGGAAAAAAGACAGCATCTTCAACAAATGGTATTGGTCCAACTGGATGTCTACATGCAGAAAAATGAAAATAGATCCATATTTATCACCCTGCACAAGACTAAAGTCCAAGTGCATCAAAGACTTCAACATAAAAACAGACACACTAAACCTCTTAGAAAAAAAAAGTGGGGAAGAGCCTTGAACTCATTGGCACACCAGAAAACTTCCTGAACCCAACAGCACAGGCTCTATGATCAACAATCAATAAATGGGACCTCATGAAACTGAATAGCTTCTGTAAAGCAAAAGACACTGTCATCAGAACAAAACAACTGCCTATCGCATTTTTGTAAAGAGTAAAATTCACCTTTGAGGTAGAAATAGTAAAGGAAATTATGTAATAAAAGAAAATATTGGTTACTTATCATATTATCAAGTGTTGGAGTCACTCTTAGGTGTTAAGCTCACTTTTTTTTTAAGTGACTACATGAAGTAATAGGGGTTTTTCCAATATTGACTTTGGTCACCTTTTAAAAATGCATGAGAGAGGTTATTTTCCCAAGTTGGTTGTCCAGTGTCAAATGGTCAGCTCTAAAACCATACATAAAACCAACATTATCAAGACTGAATAGCTTATATTTGAGAATATAGATATTATATACATATATGCATGCAATTATAATTAGTGAAATAAATCATGAATAAGAAGGAGAATAGAAAAGAGTATATGAGAAGATTTGGAGATAGGAAAGAGAAGAGAAAATAGTATAAGTAAATTATAAATATAAAAAAGCCACCATATGCTCATGGTTAAGTTTATCTAAGATATAATTCATGTGCACTAAGCTGCCCATAAACTTTCTTTTCACATCCTTCTGTCAACAAGAAGAGCAGAATTCCCAGTTTATTGAGTTCTTTTGGTTGTTCTTGAGCAATCTATATAAAATGGATGTATATATAAGTTCTGTTGTTCAAGAACTATTCTGAAGATATATGAAGAAATGGCACTGAGTATAAGGAAAAGAATTTGTAGTGCAGTCTCAATTGAATCCCAGAAAGAAGATACAGAGCTTTCACATAGGAAGGTCAGGGAGTGTGTGTGAGATGACAACCCTATGTCCTTCTCAAGCATTGACATGTTGGGCTGGTCAGTGGGAACAAGAAAATGGTGTGGTGACAAATGCATTGATTCTCCTTAAATGAAGCCATATTTCTGAAGGTGATATGATGGTACACCATAGTGTTTAACAGGCCTGGTAGTTCACAACTTATGAATTTTAAAATATGGATTGATCATCTTGTCCAGGGTCCTCCTTCTTGCCTAGCTTCTTTAGGTTTGCACATTTTAGTATGTTTATCCTATATTATATGTCTAATATCCACTTATAAGTGAATGTATACCTTGTGAGTCTTTCTGCTTCTGGGATACCTCAACTCAGGATGATCTTTTCTAGGTCCCACCATATGCTCACGAATTTAATGATTTCCTTGTTTTTAGTTGGCGAGTAGTATTCCATTTTGTAAATATACCACAGAGGTCCTCTGAAAGACTCTACGAGTAGGGTATCAAAGCAGACTCATAGCCAAACTTTGGGCAAGAGTTCGGGAAATCTTATGAAAGAAGGGGGAGAGAGAAAGAACTGGAGGGGAGAGGAACTCCACAAGTTGAGCAACAGAACCAAGAAATCTGGGCCCAGGTGCCTTTTCTGAGACTGATACTCCAACCGAGAACTATGGATGGAGATAACCCAGAACCCCTGCACAAATATAACCAGTGAGGGGAACAGGGACTCTCTCTGACATGAACTCAGTGTCTGGCTCTTTGATCACCTCCCCCAGAGGAGGGAACAACTCTTCCAGGCCGCAGAAGAAGACAATGCAGCCAGTCCTGAAGAAACCTGATAAGCTAGGGTCAGATGGAAGCAGAGGAGGACCTCCTGTATCAGTGGACTTGGAGAGGGACATGGGAAGAAATGAGGGAGGGAGGGTGGGGTTGGGAGGGAATGAGGAAGGGAACTACACCTGGGATAAAAAGTGAATAAACTGTAATTTATATAAAAAATAAAAATTGAAAGAAAGAAGGAAAGAAAGAATGAAAGGAAGGAAAGAAAGGAAGGAAGGAAGGAAGGAAGGAAGGAAGGAAGGAAGAGAGAAAGAAAATCGAGAGAGGCTAATGAGTAAAGCTATCTCTCTATTGCACAGAAAGTAACAATGTGCATCCAAGTAATGGTGTATCCAAAAATTTAAGGTGTTTTGGTATTTTGGTCACTTTGCAAATAGAGATAATGTACATATGATTATGCTAGTGACCTGTTGCTGTTCTTAAGGGAAGAAAGGAAATTGCAGAGTTTGCAGAGACTATAATTTTATATGAAATCAATAACTCTAAGTAAAATATGTTTCCATTAGTTGAAGAGAATTGGGTATACTTAGTTAACTTAAGGTTTTGTTAGTCTTCAGTAGGTTAAAGATGTTAACAAACTTTCGGGATGGTTGTGGGAAGTGAAGAAGCTGTGATATAATCACAGCTTTTGTTAATTCTCAGTAAATACACAACTTGGAAATAAGAG
This sequence comes from Pachyuromys duprasi, assembly GCA_028658305.1. NCBI lineage: Eukaryota > Metazoa > Chordata > Mammalia > Rodentia > Muridae > Pachyuromys > Pachyuromys duprasi. The sequence goes on along the minus strand of CM053758.1, from coordinate 68,360,713 downwards.
TTAAGCATGTTAGAGCCTTTGAACAAGTTACCTAGATCTTACAGTTGTCTTGGCAAAGCTGAGCTTAATCTACACCATCTCATTACAATTATCTTCATTAACCCTTGTACTATACTGTGTTTCTTTTATGCACGATACTTTCATCATGTGAGTGGTCATAATTCTTTCTCAGCCTAACAGTTTTTCTTTTACCAGGTAAATTAATGACAGAACTAAAAAGTAACAGAAGTATTGAAAGGATTTTGTCTCTTTCATTTTATCATCTTTACTTTTTAGATGAAGTGAATACACAGATTTGCAAGAATAAAGAGAATTTTTAAAATGAAGGTTGTTCAATGTGCACTTGAAATCAATCCATGGTTAACAAGGTTTAGCCTTGAAACTAATGAATATTTAATTAAATATCCTCATCAAGGAGACTTAGTAAATTACTGTCAAAAGTGTTCTTCCGATTAGCATCTTTACAGCTCATGAATGTACCTAGAGCCAAAGAGCAGACAAAACTATGAAAATTCAAAGGATGTTGAACCAGGAAGGTCCTTAGAGATCACCTCATCTGGGGCTTAGTGACATGTGCTTTGCTCAATAGAGTCCCAGATCTTGTCTAAGAACAAGAGATCCCTTTGTCAAAGGAACAGTGAGGGCAATTGCTTAGGTGACTCCCATAGCCCATTAGTGAGCAAAAACACCAAGAAAAAAAAAAGCCTAATTAAACCTACTTAACCATCCTTTCATAAAAGTGATAATTCCATTAAAACTAATCTGTGTACTTTAGCATACAACAACAACCCAAGGAACAGGTTGTGCTTAGAATGCTGACTCAACCCCATTTTCTGCTTCTATAACAAAATACTGATGTTTGAATAACTTAGAAAGAAGAGAAAATTGCTTTGCCAATAATCTTAGAAACTGAAATATAGCTGAGGCCCATCTCCCTGCCTCTTGGTGAAAGACACTAGCTGCTTATGGGAAAGATAGGAAAAAAAAAGGAAGAGAAATGTCATTAAGAAGGGACAACCAATCACAGTAAGCAAGTATAAAAATTCAACTTTCCTCAGAGTTTGCCCCATGAAAGAACTGCCAGAAGTACAGCATTTGTCACTCCAAAAGTTGGGATATCTTATTTCTAGTCATTTGTTACAAAGCTGCAGTACTTTCTTTTGAATAACTAATAGTATGGTGTGTGTTTGCATTCACACATGATGTGTGTATGGATGTTGGAGAAGAACAAAACCCAGGAGTTCTCGGTTTGGTTTCTTTTCTCTTGTTTCCAGGTATAAATCTCATCTGGCTTGTCTGCTACATTCCCTTAAACACTGAATGGTCTTGCTGCCTCCAAACTCTAACTCTTTTTATTTCTTTTTTATTATTACCATTTACTATAATTAATTCAATTTGTATTCTGACTGTGGCTCCCTCCTTCATCTCCTCTCAATCCCTCTCTTAAAGACTATATCAAGAGCTCAGTTCCCAATGCATGGACCTTTAAATGACATGCATAAAACATTGCTAGAGCATTGCACATTCGTCTTGTAAGCTGTTGATTCACCATACATGTTGCACATTATTTGGGGGTGGGGGGGATGAAGAGCAAAGACAGGGAGTGACTTAACCTGAACCATAGCATAAGCCTGTGTTTCACTGTCCAGCCTTTAGTTTTCTCCCAAATTAAAAAAAAAAAAAAAAAAACTCAGAACGTAACATTAGACCAGGCTTCCAATGTGTTCACTGAGACTTTTTGGTTTTCAGTAAGCTTGATAGTTTAGGCAAGGGGGGTTGTTTTATTCTTGTGTTTTGTTTTGATTTGTTTTTTCTTGTTTCAACTTGTATCTAAGGGACCAGGCATCTCTATTCTGATGGAGAAGACAGCCCCCAGCCTCACTTGAACATTTAATCAAATCTTCATTGGAATCCTTCCCTCACTCATTCCCCAGAGCTGTTAATTGCTTTATATATAGCACTACCCTGAATATTCTTAATTGTGAAAGAGTTTGAAGAGATACAGTGTTTAAATTTGATTTACAAAATTCTCTTAAGTGGTCTTCATTGCCTTTGCTGTAAAGTATCCTCATTTCTTTTCTGTTTGAAGAGGTGTTAATTAAATGCTTTGAGTTAATTTAAAATTAACAGTGGATATAATTTGATGTCTTTCTATTGAATCACAAAGTTCTAAATGAAAATGCAGAGGTCAAGAATGTTCCTGTTTCAGGTGTAGTTAATTGAAATGAATAGAGAATTTCTGAGTGCTTATCATCCTCCAACTGATAATTGTGTCACAGAGAAAGGAAATGCCCAAATCCAGTCCATTTTGAAATAAGAATAAAGCAGGCTGTCTAGGCTCATGCACTGTTTTCAAACATCAATTGAGGCACTGGATTTTCACTGAGATTCTTATCTGATTGAAAGAGATGAGTAACTGGGTGTACTGCTGAAAAGGCAAGGGTTTGCATTGTACTGTTCTTGAATCATGGAACAAGAAGAATTGAACTGATACAAGGAGAGGTGCTCCCAGAACCAACACTTCAGTTAGCCCCAGAACGTGACATTAGAACAGTTGTCCTCAAGACACATTCCACAGAAACATTTAGATAAGCCACAAACTTGTATGTCAAGTCACTTTTCTTTGTGATGGTTTTATGGAGGCAAAATTTTAACAGTTCTGTGAGATTTAAAGTGTAGCATTGTGACTACTTCTTGTTCCTGTTTACCTGGTAGAGTTAGTATTCTATTGCTGCAGAGAATATTAGTAAATACCATAAAGGACTAAGGACCATAAGACAACCCAAATCTGGAATCTTACAGATTCTTTGGTGCAGGAAGCTACTCTACTTTGGATCAAAGTGACTCTGAAATTATAGTTAAACTCCAAGTGAACATAACTGTTGGAATACTTTTGCCACCCCCCATTTATGATTAAGACTCGCATTCCAACTGTGAGGTCTTTACTCTTAAAAGTCTTTGGCCATTTCTTTTTTCTTTTTTTTTTTTTTGTCTCTCTTTTGGCATGGCACAGATGTAGCCTATGGCAGTCCATTGTCTAAGTGGGTTACATAATAATGGGAACAGGGACTGCCTCTGACATGAACTGATTGGCCTGTTCTTGATCACCTCACCCTGATGGGGGAGCAGCCTTACCAGGCCACAGAGGAAGACAATGCAACCACTCCTGATGAGAGCTGATAGACAAGGATCAGAAGGAAGGAAAGGAAGACCTCCCCTATCAGAGGACTTGGGGAGGGGCATGTGTGGAGAAGGGGGAGGGAAGGTGGGATTCAGAGGGGAGGAGAGAGGGGTTTATGGGGGATACAAAGTGAATGTAGTGTAATTAATTTAAAAACATTAAAAAAAGAAAATTAAAAAAAAAGAAGTCACATTCTGAAATCAGAGTAACATGGGTATGAGTATGTTTATCCCTTGGACCAATTGAGGATATTTCATTTCTGTGAAGTAGAAATGGTAAGTCCTACTTCTTGAGATTATTGTGAAGATTTAAAAGTAATGTTTTCAGTGAGGTATTTGAAACAGTATACTTTAAATGTTAACTATTTTCCCAGCACACCTGAGTAAAGGCTCCCTTGCTAAGCATCCTCAAAATCCCTAGAGTGATTAGGTTCTTCTCCAGTGCTTACAGTGATCAGGAGTTTGCATTGAGATAATTCACTTGTAATTTTTAACTTTTAAATTACAATCATTTGTTTATGAATTACAAAAGTGTAGCTTGATACCCTTTTTAAAATTATTAAAATGTGATGTAAGCCACACATATATATTTTGAATGTTTTGGTATATTCACTGAAAATTAAAAGAAAGCAGATGAGATTAATCATACTAATCATTTTTACTTAATACAATATATTTCACACATTATCATTTCAATATGAAAATGACTCTTGAGAATAATTCTACCTTATTCTTTTTTGTGGATTAAATTTACCAAATTAGTACATACTTTAGGTTTAAAGCTATAAGGTCTGCAACATTTCTAGGGATCAGTAGCCAACTATGGCTAGAAGGTGCCATTTTAGATATTGAAAAATATATAACGACATTTTAAAATTTCAGGTTAATTGTATATCTTGTATACTTATTTAATTTTGTAATAAGTTTATAGTCAGAAAAAGTTTAAAAATAGTAGTGTTTCTGTATCCTCTAAACAATAATTTTTGTTGACCTCTTTTAACATTGTGTATTGTCAGAAATATTAATACATTACTCTTGCATGTGTATATTTGTGTGCACCTGTCTTACATACATGTTCATATGAATGTGTGCACCTTTCTTTTTTTTTTATTTTGGTGTGAGGCTGACTGGTCACTGAATTTCTTGGGCTCCACATATGTACACATTTTACCCCACAATCCTAAAGCTGGGGTGAGCACTTTGTCCCACAGTACCCTATTTCTCACTCCTGTTCCTACTGTAGAAAGGAAAAGTCTAGCAATACCCCTGTCTTCTCCAGTGAACCTTCCTTTGTTGAGTAAGAGATTGTCTTGCATTCCTAAAGCATTTAGGAGGAAGGAAAGTGGTTGCTTTCTCACATCTTCCATCAAGAGCTTGCCTCACAGGTTTGTATCTCTACTCTAGAGGCTTGATAAAAGTAACAACCACAAACCAGTGTATTCAGAATAGCATTACTTAACAGAGCCTAGGCTGATTCATCTGCACCCATGGACTACTTTAATCCCAAACATAGCCTAAACATGGGTGCAATTATACTTTATTCACCTTATATACCCCTGTAGTTCCCTCCCTCCTCCTGTCCCAACCCCTCCCTTCCTCCCCCCTCTGCACCCGTGTCCCTCATCAAGACCACCCATAGGGGAGGTTCTCCTTTCCTTTTCTCCGATCCCAGTCCATCAGGTCTCACCAGGAGTGGCTGCATTGTCTTCCCCTATGGCCAGGCAAGGTTGCTTCCCCCCTCAGAAGGAGGTGATCAAAAAGCAGGCCAATCAGTTCATGTCAGACATTCCCTGTTCCCATTACTATGGAGCCCACTTGGACACTGAATTGCCATGGGTCACACCTGTGCAGGGGTCCTATGCTACCTCCATGCATGGTCCTTGGTTGGACCATCAGTCTCAGGAAGGACCCCTGTGCTCAGACCACTTGGTTATGTTGCTCTCCTTGTGGAGTTCCTGTCCTCTCCAGATCCCACTATTTCCCACTCTCCTCGTAAGATTCCCTGCACTCTGCCCAAGTGTTGGCCATAAGTCTCAGCATCTCCTTTGATAGTCTGCAGGGCAGAGCCCTTCCAAGGCCCTCTGTGGCAGGCTCATGACCCATTCCCTGCCCTCTCCTTCTTCCAATGTCCATCCCCTTTGCCCTTCTGGATAGGGATTGGGCATTTTAGCAAATGGATACCTGATTTTTGACAAAGATGCCAAAACCATTCAATAGAAAAAAGACAGCATCTTTAACAAATGGTGTGGTCTAACTGGATGTCTACATGTAGAAAAATGCATTTGCAATTATTTGTCCTTAAAATATAAGGTTTTATATATAATTTACAATAAAGCAATACTTGTTACTGTGATACTAACCCAGTTTGAGTAGGTCTAATTATATATATTGCTAGAAAACTCAACATATGCTTTTCTATACAAAAGAGAGATAAAAAGACATAAGAAGTGGGAATATCTTTAATAAATCATTTCATTTCATAAGCAAATACATATTAGTTTTTACATTTCAATTTTATAATTGCATATCGATGACAATATGCATATGTAATTAACAGGACTTATCAAAATGTTTTTACTAATGGATATTTACTAATGGATATTTTACTAATGGATATTTCTCACTTTACCTATCTTTAAATTTTAGCACAAAAAGCTATCATTCAAAAATGAAAATGTGTTAATTTGATTAAGATTCTGTGATTTAATGAGCGGCTGAAGGGATTTTGCGAATTGGGGACTAGCTCTTAATCCTGACGATGACCCAATGAAACCACATACATACAAACTACCTGATCTTTGGTTAACCTTACTGCCCCACAAAGCCATGTTTACTTCACTATCTTAATAACTTTTGATGCAAAGAAAAAAACAAATAAATAAAAAAATTAGGATCTGTACAAGCACATGCTGCTGAGCTTAAAATTTTGAATATTAAACTCTTTTGCATAATATCAGGTGACTGTCAAGAAAAATTATATTTAAGTGTGTTTTTCTACAACTGTTGTCTTGCTTCCATTGCTGTTATGTGAATTACATTTCAAGTTTTCTTTTTAAAAATTTTATTGATTGACTTTTTTATTAGTTTATTTACTTTGTATTGCTACTGCATCCTCCTCCCTCATCTCTTCCCAGTCCCTCCCATGCTACCTCTTCTTCCCCTATGCCCTTTATCTTCTCCCCTGATAGGGAAGGTCCTCCTCCCCTTCTATCTGAGCCTAGCCTATCAGGTCTCATCAAGGCTGGCTGCATTGTCTTCCTCTGTGGCCTGGTAAGGCTGAACCACCCAAGGAGAGGTGATCAAAGAGCTGGCCAGTGAGTTCATATCAGAGACAGCACCTGAGCCCCTTGCTAAGGAACCCACTTGGAAACTGAGCATGTTCATGAAAGAGTCAACATTCAGAAAGTCAAGATTTGACTCAGGCCATGCGTGTATTTTAATAACACAGCCCCACTGATTTTCCCTGTGAGTCCTATGAAAAAAAGGGCATGGTAAACCTCACCATACTGTATTCCTAATATTCTGCTTACTGCCTGGACATGCAAAAATATTTTCCTAAGTTGCTAATGGAGTCAAATGGGCTACTGAAGACTTTGTGTGTGTGTGTGTGTGTGTGTGTGTTATTAGGTATGGCCTGGACATGCAAAAATATTTTCCTAAATAGCTAATGGAGTCAAATGTGCTACTGAAGACTTTGTGTGTGTGTGTGTGTGTGTGGTATTAGGTATGATGTGGCCAAATAAGAAATGTGTTTCCTTATCTTTATGTGCAGTTTCATTCCCTTTCTTTCCTGCCATTTCTTTAAAAGTTTTATAACAGGATTGAAACACCCACTGCTCATTCTTCTTTCTGAAAACGATGTAAGTGGCCTCCAGACCCATCCAACTAATAATATAAATGGTAAATGACGGGTCTATTATTAAAGTTTTCATTAGTACTATTAGCCAAAGTCCAAAGAAGCTTTTGTTCAATAAGTTTGAAAAATGAAAGAGGCACAATGAATGTAGGCTTATGTGCATTTGCCACAAAAGGAATGACTGACACTTTAGGTTGTCAGAATGTTCATTTTCTTTAAAGGATTCCACAAAGGATAGAGTAGTTGGGACTGCCTTTCCTGTGTCCAGACAGTCTGATGAATTTTAGAGTTTAACCTTTCCCCTGCCATATTTATTTAAGTTTAGCCTTCTTGCTTGCTAATACCTCCTCTCTTACCATTCCTCTGAGAAGCGATCTAATTAACAGTAGGATGGGGCTGCTGCTCTTGAAGCAGCCTGGAGCACAGCACCCAGGTGCAGCATTGTGGCCTCATTAAGTCACAATCCTTAAGCAAGGCAGTGGAATGCCATTGGTGGTTCTTTGAATCTGTGGCTCTGGAGATGGTTTGGGAATTAATTTCATAATCTGAAGTAGAGGAGTCAATCTGAAATGCCATAGAAGCAAGCATGTCCCAACCAAATAAAGAGACGATTGTTCAGTTCTATTATTAACTGCCATAGCAAGGCCAGTATTAATGACCATCTAGCCTACCTGAGACTCTTGGAAAATTATGAGTCTTCCTCACAATTGGTTTGGGAATTGATGAATTGACTTTAAAAATCAGAGAGCATTGGCCTAAGTCACAATTCTGCCACTTAAGATTTTGAATGCCGATGTGACGGAAGGTTTTTTATGCCTACAGAATAAATAACTGTCCTGCCATCCTTTCCCTCCCTCTCCTCTTTCATCCTCCTCACCCTCTTTTCCTCCTCCTTCTTCTCTACTTTCTGTTCTTATCCTTTTCTTCCTCTTTGTATTCTTATTTTTCCTCTTAATCTATTTCTAAATGTTATATCTGATATTATATATTAATGTTTTTTCTAAAATTTGCTGTAAAGATACTATTTGCAAACACTTTGCAAGACTGTGATGTAAATATTGTTTTTATCTGCTCAGTGAGGGATGAGATGTGAGCTGTTTCCAAGCCTTTGACTGAGCTATCCCTGTCCAGTTCAATTAGGTGTTCTGGTGAAAACGCCTCCCCGAGCTGACTGATTTATACTGGCTTCTCTTAGCTTCTGACAGATTTGCTGTGCCTGGCCTCAAACTAATTCTGACAGTATGTTTTAGTTGTTTGGCCACTTCTCATTTTCTCTCTCTTTTTCTTTCATCTGTGTCTAGCTTGTCCTCCCTGAAACCAGTCTCTGTAAAATTTTCCTGGTGAGAAACTCTCAGGAAAAACAAAACAAAACAAAAACTCTTCTTTCTCCCTGTGCTGCTCTTTTTTCTCTTTCTTTTTTTTTTCATTCACTGCTCTTTTTATTTTTCATTGATGTTTATAATTTTTTACTTTATGTCCTGATTGCAGCCACTTTCTTCCCTCCTCCTAGATCAAAACAGATGCAGAGACACACAGCCAAACATTAGGTGGAGCTTAGACAGTCTGTGTCTGTGGAAGAGTTAGCGTAAGGATAGAAGGACACAGAGGATACAATAATTCCACGAAACAACCAACAGAGTCAACTAACCTAGGCCCATGGTGGCTTACAGAGACTGAAGCACCAACTAAAAAAACATGCATGGGCTGGACCTAGGCTCTTGACACTTATGTAACTGATAGGTAGCTTGGTCTTATGTGAGTTTACTAGCAAGTAGGTGGGGGGGCATCTCTGACATGGAGCCTGCGCTGCTCTTAGGTAGCCTCTCTTTACTGTCCTGTTCTCTGGGTCTGTTCTTTCTCTGATTTGTCACTTTGTCTGCCATTCAATTAGGTTTCACTTTCAAACGTGGCTGCTTCATTCTATAAAGCAACGTTTATTGTTTGGGATTATACTAAGGGTGTGTTTGCATTCCAGCAAGATCATACTGTAATCCAGAGCATGTATGCATTCCAGCCAGATCACATAGAACTACAAGTTCTTTGGATGTGATCCCTTGCCAATTCATCCATGTTAAAATTCCTGGATTAAAATTCTTCTACACTGTGACTTTAAATATATTGTGTTAGCAGTGTTTTTTGTAAAACAAAAATATATTTTGTTATGAATTCCAATTTATCAATATTTTCTATTGAAGAATGGACTTTCATTGTTTTGTCTAAAAAACAAACAAACAAAAAAAGATCTTTGATTAACCCAAACCATGGAGATATTTTCCACATTTAGTTCAAAAAGATTTATAGTTTTACATTTTCATTTTATACACACAGTACATTTTAGTTAGTTTTTATATTAAGAGATAAATGTGGGTGCAAGTTTACATCTTAGAATGAATATCTAATTATCCAAAAATGGTGTGCTGAGAAACACTGTCATTCACTGAATTTTTGTTCAGAAATCAATTGATTGCATGTGTCTGGACTTATTTCTGCTAACCTCTTCTGCTCATAGGTTCCACAATTAATTTCGATGACACCACCACACTGCTTATTTCATGCACTGTTATAATAGGATATGGTCTTGGTTATTGTAGTTCCTCTATGTTAACACTCCTTAGCAGTGTTCCCTTATCTGTTCCAGGTGCTTTTATTTCCATGTGAATTTTGTTATAAGTTCTTCAGTTTTTGCCAAAAATAATAAGATTTATTGGGGGAGGGTGGATAATGTTGAACCTACAGAGAAGTTGGAAAAAGATAATGATTTTCATACTAACTCATATTTAAGGAGGCAGATTAATTCTCTCATTTTTTTCCTTAAAATTTTGTTTAATTGCATGAGTGTATATGGTTAATATATGTATGTATACTTCTTAATATGGTACATGCATATGTGTGCCAGTGATTGTTGACTTTCAGTGTAGCCAATGATTCTATTGTTTATTTTGTTGTTGCTGTTGTTGTTTGTTTTGCTAAGCTGACTGGCAAATGAGCTTCAGGGATCTGCCTTTCCCTGCCCTCCTATGCCTGCCCTGGGTTTATATATGGGAACCACCATCTCTGTGTGGCCTTTTACATGGATTCTAAGTATCCAAACTGAGGTCTCATACTTGTGCTGTTTGGCCCTATTTTACTTTTAACAATCAAGCAGAATATTTTGTTTTCTATGCACAAGTCCTATATCATTCCTATCAGACAGATACACATTTCAAATGTTATTCTAAATTTCTGCTTTCATTTGAATCCTGATACCATCTTAAAGGTATGTTTGAATTCTAGTAGTTGTGGGCCACTTCTATAGTAATTATATTTTGCTATTATTTGAATCAGAAGAGGTTATAATTATTCCAGGCATTTTAAATTTTCATTATATATATTTATTTATTTCAATTTATTCACTTTGTATCCCAGCTGTAGCCCTCTATCTTGTCTTCTCCCAGTCCCATCCTCCCTTCCTCCACCTTCTCCTCCTATGCCGCTCTTCTAGTCCCTGATAAGGGAGGTCCTCCTCCCCTTCCCTCTGACTCTACACTATCAGGTCTCATCAGGACTGTCTGTATTGTCTTCTTTTGTGGCCTGGTCAGGCTGTTCCCCTGTCAGGGGGACCTGATCAAAGAGCCAGCCCCTGAGTTCATGTTAGAGACATCCCCTGTTCCCATTACTAGGGAACCCACTTGGAGACTGAGCTGCCATGGGCTACATCTGTACAAGGGTTCTAGGTTATCTCCATTCATGGTCCTTGGCTGGAGTATCAGTCTCAGAAAAGACCCTTGGTCCCAGATTTTTTTGGTTCTGTTGCTCTTGTAGAGCTCCTGTCCCCTCCAGGTCTTTCTATCTCCCCCTGCCTTTATAAGATTCCCTGAACTCTGCCCAAAGTTTGGTTATGAGTCTCAGCATCTGCTTTGATAGCCTGCTGGATAGAGTCTTTCAGAGACCCTCTGTGGAAGGCTCCTGTCCTGTTTCTTGTCTTCTCCCACTTCCAATGTGTCTTTGGTATGATTAGACCACTTATATTGAATTTTATTATTCATTATTTATAGCTGAGATCTTTATGTATGAAAGTCAAAAAATATTAGAGAATGCTCTTGAGACAGACCATATCTGGACAAACGTGTAATCAGAGAAGATGATTATGGACAGTGTAGAGTTGTAAAGAAAGCATAAGTGAAAGCAGGTTCAGATGATATTACAGAAACCAGCACAGATAACAGCATGTACAACTGCCTAGGTCATGTTAATGGTTTTAGTAATTTACTTAAAAGTGATGAGAACACATCAGAGGTTTAATCACATTGGCTACAGGGCAGAAAAACAGACTTTGGGGAAAATAAGAAGCAGATAATTCAGCATTTAGGAGGAAATTGATGTCTTTCTGACACAGAAATGATGGTAGCTTTGGAATACAGTGAAGACACTGGGGGTAGAAAAGGGCAAAGAAACTGGGGAGCCATCTGCTTAAAAGAAAATGAAGAGGCCTGACCTAGAAGAGCACACAGAACTTCATTTAGGAGATTGCTGCATTTATCTTAGAGAGGGGAAATAGTCCACCGAGCCCTGGGTCTTAAAATTTGATCTAGTTTCAAGCTGTTTTCTCAGGAAAATTGGAATATCTGAACTTTTCTTTTTTTTTTTTGTATTGCATATATTTTTTTAATTTATTTATTTTTATCTCAGTCACAGGTTAGGTACTTTGAATCCCAGGCGTAGCCCCCTCCCCCATTCCCTCCTACCCTCACTCCCTCCCTCATCTCCTTCTTCCCCGCCCCCTCCAAGTCTACCAACAGGGGAGGACCTCCTTCCCTTTCATCCAACCCCAGCTTATCCTGTCTCCTCAGGGCTGGCTGCAAAGTCCTCCCCTGGGATCTAGCCAGTCTGTCACTCCCCAGCTTATATGGGGGAGGGTCAAAGAGTCAGCCATCAAGATCATGACTGAAACAGTCCCTGTTTCCCTGAATAGGGTCTTCAGCCCTACACCATGTTGTTCAATTTTCTGAGCTGATCTTACTTACTTATTTCTTTTTTTCCTTAATGTATATACATACAATGTCATCTTTCACATACAAGATCTCTGACATAGACCTTTAAGTACTAATCTGATATCTACCTGCCTGTTCATGTTTGAACACTTAATTTTTTGCTTTCTTATAATCTGGCAGCTACTGTCATAACCTGCCCAATAGGTTTCAAAAGTTCTGAAATACATGAGCTACCAGAAAACATAGGTGATACCATTATAAGAGATACACCAGAATGTGGAGTGAGCAAGGGGAATTTACCCTTTCTGTCCCTTGGAAAGGTCAATGTGGCTTATAATTGATACTTAATCATAAGGGCACTGGAATAGAGGTACTTCTGTGATGGACCATCTTCAGGCTCCAGGATGATTTCCATCCTGCATCTCCCTAATCAGAACACCAATTCATCACATCCTCTATAGAACATAATAAAAAAATTCATTGTATTTTCAAAACAGAAGTTAATGACCTTCTTTCTAAATGTTGAAGAGTTAGACAGTGTGATACATAAATACCATTTCCCATAATTCACTATATTACAGCTCAAAGGTTTGCATTGCACATCTCTCTAATTACTTTCACATGTAATTACATTTACATAATACATGATTTTATTTACATAATATCTAAGATGAAGAGTCAGATTTTAGCAACTTTAAAAAAAAACTCTCAAATGGGACACTGTGTAACTATATTTATTCATGGAGTAAAAAGCCCAAGTACATACTTATAAACATCAATACAAATATGTAATTATTAGTCTATCAGCATTAAACAAGTATGCAGAGATTTAGGGATTGAAAGTCAAGTCAGGACGAGAGTGGGGCTACAATGTGAATAAATTGTAATAAACAAAAAATTATATTAAAAAAGAAAAATGTAAATTGTACATTTAAGTACAATTTAAGAAAAAAGTTAATTGAAAAGAGTCAAAAATGTATATTCATTTAAGAGTTTCATCTCTCTCTCCCTGGGTTTTTAGGGAATATATTATGTCATCTAAAATAACCAAGATGGAAGACCTTCAGAAAGGCAATAGAAATAAAGTACATAATTTTTCCCCTAGAGCTGCAGACATTTTCTAACTAGATTTGAATGACACTTAGCATTAATGTACAGCTGAAAGAATTTTGCCATCAAACTCCTCCATCTAGGTCAAAGGTTAGACCTGTGATTTCCTGCCCAATACTTTAGACTAGTATGTGGTCTCTCTTGGATAACCCTTTCCACTAGTAAGGTTGAGATAATAAAGAGTCCTTTGAGCACTGATAAATGATCAAATAAAGTAACTGACACTTGAGTGCTTGTCATGTGGTAGGTGATCAGAAATACCTTGGTATATTTTTTCCTTCCAGTTCTTTCTTGACAGAATTTTGTGAATATTTAGAATGGTTTAGCCATTTGGCCATCAAGTAAATTGAGTAAGATGATTTCATATATGAAGTTGATTTCCAAAGATTTTTTTAACAACATATTGTTTTAGAATATGCACTAACACTTGTGGTAATATGAATGCAAATGGCCACTATAGGTTCATAGGAAGTGGCATTATTTGAAAGGATGCGGACCTGTAGTCCTATTGGAGTAGGTGTGACCATGTTGGAGGAAGTGTGTCACTGAGGGGGGAGGTTTTTGAGGTTTCTTATCCTCAAACTACAACCACTGACACAGACAGTCTGCTTCTGCTTCCTATGGATCAGAATAAAGAACTCTTGGCTTCTCCAGTACACTGGAACATGCCTGCACATTGCCATTCTTCCTGACATAATGATAATAGACTAAACATCTGAAACTGTAAGCCAGCCCTGATTAAATGTTTTCCTTTATTAGAGTTGCCTTGGTCATGGTATCTCTTCACAGCAATGAAACCCTATGTTTTAATCAAATCAACGCCCCACCCTCTTCTCTCCAATCTTTCCCATACCTCTTGCCATTACTTTTTTCTCCCACTTGCCTAGACTTATTTTTCTTTTAAAGTCAGAGTGTTTACATAGTGTCCTCAGTGTATGAACATTCATAGGGCTATTAGCAATTGATGGTTGCTGGGGAAGGGAGAGTCAGTTCCCTCTAAATAATTTTGATTGCCTATTTTTAATCTTCCCAATTTTTGAGTTCAAACCCAAGTTTCACAATATGCTAAACAATCATTGAGCCACTTGGATACAAACCTATGCCTGTGCCTAGGGAATGTCTTTTTGAACTCCAGCGAGTAGAATCACCTGAAGATCTTGTGAAATACACATTCTGACACCCACCATCAGATACTTGGACTCTTTGTACCTTGAAAAGGCCTAAGGCATTGTGTTTCCAACAGATAATGGTGCCGATGCTGCTGGCTGCTAGAGAGCACATTTTGTGGGCTGATGACTTAACACATGTGAAACTGTGGGAAAATATAATAGGCAGAAAAGGGGAAAGAGGCCACATGATCTGGGGTCATCATTACTGCCCTAAACTCTTAACTTGTTTTTATGGAAAATTTCACACAATTCAGGAGCACATCTCAGTCTGTTCTGTCTGGGTTAACCTGGGAGTGTCACTCACTCTTCTACTAGCGTCTACTCTTGTCTCCTGAAGACACAGAGGTCAAGATAAGTCCATGCATTCTTTTCTATATTTTCATTCAAAAACACATTCAAAGCAAACTCAGAAATGATTGCTGGCTGTAGAATTAAATGGACAAGTTCAGTGTCTAAAATTTCATGCAGATTAGATAGCCCCATAAAACTTTTTCATATTATATAACTGTTACAAACTGATATTTATAGAATTATAGGCTAATAGTAGATAAAGACCATATAATATTAATATATTAGTAAATAATAATGATCCCTTCCTGGACTTTTAAAAATTCTTCTGCAGCTTTCAATTGACATGCAATTCTGATTATTCTACTTATCTTTTCCAGCTGTCTCCTAGCATCATCCATGAAGGCAGATAATACTTTACTAACACCTTAAAATTGTATATCCATTTTTCAGAGTTGACACTGACCTATTTTCAAATACTCTCTCTTCCAAGTCACAGAATTTCACAACTAACCAGGACCATTTTCACTCATCAGTAATGTTTATTTCAACCCCATCCCCCCCCCCAAAAAAATAGAATATGCATGCAAAGATTGTACTTGGCTTAATTTGTGGTTTTAACCCCTACATTTTCAATTTCAGGGAAACATCTGTGCCACTAATCACAGCTACTTTCATTTCAACAGACAAGGCATTTAAATACTGATTAGAATAAGAAGCTGCTCTGGACTTTCAGCTTGTATCAAAGGGAAGAACAATGAACATCAGATTACATGGGGAATGCGGCTAGGGACATTTAGGCAGAATATGTGTTGTTAGGGTAATTATTAGGTGGGGTACAGCAAAATGTAAAAGTCTTAACAAGTGCTTGTATAGTTTCTTTTCCACAAAAGAAATTTTTGCGCATTAGAAAAAAAAAAAAAAAACAAAGATTTCTTCTAGCAATTTCCAAAATCATTTGCTTCAAGCTCCATTGTAAGAATATTTTAAAAGTTTCAGTCTGTAGGACATCACATATGTTTAATTTCAAGTGGCTAATTTTTTAGCCTGAAAGCCATACCTGATTTGGCGGTTTCTTCTTCACCCCATGCAGTGAAAATCAATAGATTGATGTTGTGAGACAGCTGCCTGGGACGATCTGAAATGAAAAAGACATTTTGAAATGAGGGAAAGAAACCTGCGAACTTTAATAATGGTAGTATCAGAATAGGATGTTTTTCAGTCAACCAACATCAATTCCTCTGTATCTGTAAACCAAGCCATTTCATGCTGACTCAGGAAACAAAAAGAAGAAAAGCAGTTTGATACTGAACTATACTTTTGAAATAAATAGATGCTAAATGAAATACAAGAGAAGATTTAGTCATTTTTTTCTGGATGAATAGTCTGTAAATTATTTGAAAAAGAAAAATACATGAAAATGCTATTAATTGATGTAGTTAAGTAAATATTACTGATACATATCAAAAAATTCAGACCAGAGTTGTGAGGAAAAATTGCAATTTGAATGGGATTTAAAAGCAGGCTTCCCAAAAGTTCAGTTTATGGAGGGTATGTAGAAACAACTTTTTACAAACCTTAAACTATATTTATATAGAGCAGATGGTCCATGGAGAACATAATAAACTTTATTATGTACACATGTCTTATAAAACATGCTCATAAACACACATGTGTATTATTATGCATGAATAAAAATTATTTGCACATATGTCACTTGTTATACACTGTTACATATTCTAGCTATGCTGCTTAAGGATGCAGATCTTAGTTTTCTCATTTATTGATTTTATTCGCTGCATCCTTGTAGCCCCTTCCTTTCTCCCTTCCCAGTCCCACCCTCTTTACCTCTCCCCTTACTGGAGCTCCCTTTCTTATCCAACCCAGTAAGTTGAATCAGCAAGTTTTCCTCCTTCCCTGTAGTCTGTCAAGACAGTCCTGAGGAGAAAGTGATCTAAAAGTTAGCAAATGAGTCCATGCCATTGCAGTCCCCACTTTCTTTACTAGAGTGCTCACTTGAAGTCTAAGCTGCCCATCAGCTACATCTATTTTTTTAATTTTTATATTAATTACAATTTATTCATTTTTTATCCCACCTGTAGCCCCCTGTCTTATTCCCTCCCAATCCTACCCACCCTCCTTCATCTCCTCCCATGCCCTTCTCCAAGTCCACTGATTGGGGAGGTCTTCCTCCCCTTCCATCTGACCCTAGCTTAACAGGTCTCATCAGGACTGGCTGCATTGTCTTCCTCTGTTGCTTAGTAAGGCTGAGGGGTCAGGGAGAGGTGATCAAAGAGCCAGGCACTGAGTTCATGTCAGAGACAGTCCCTGTTCACCTTACTAGGGAACCCAGTTAGAGACTGAGCTGCCATAGGCTACATTTGTGCAGGGGTTCTAGATTATTTCCATGCATGATCTTTGGTTGGACCCTGGGCCCAGATTTTTTGGTTCTGTTGCTCTCCTTGTGGAGTTCCTGTCCTTTCCAGGTCTTTCTATCTTCCCCTTATTTCATAAGATTCCCTGAACTCTGCCCAAAGTTTGGTTAGGAGCCTCAGCATCTGCTTTGATACACTGCTACAAATGGTATGATCTAGAAAAGATCATCCTGAGTGAGGTATCCCAGAAACAGAAAGACACACATGGTATATACTCACTTATAAGTGGATATTAGGCATATAATATAAGATAAACATACTAAAATCTATATACCGAAAGAAGCTATGCAAGAAGGAGGACCCTGGGAAAGATGATCAATCCTCACTCAGAAAGGTAAATGGATAGACAGTGGAAGAGGGAGAAAACAGGAAACAGGACAGGAGCCTAGCACAGAGGGCCTCTGAAAGACTCTACCCAGCTACATTTTTGTAGGGGGCATAGGTCCAGTTCATGCATGGTCCTTGGTTGATGCTTTAGTCTCCACAAGCCCCTCTGGACCCTGGTTAGTTAGATCTGTTCTTTTTCTTTCTTTCTTTTAAAAATGTATTTATTACAATTTATTCACTTTGTATCTTGGCTGTAGCCCCTGCCTCATCTCCTCCTCCCTCCAACTCCTCTCCCTCTTTCCCTGGTATGTCTCTTCCCTAGTCTACTGATATGGGAGGTCTTCCTCTCCTACTATCTGCCTCTAGCCTATTAAGTCTCATCAGGACTGTCTGAATCCTCTTTCTCTGTGGCCTAGAAAGGCTGCCTTTCCACAGGGAGGTGATCAAAGAGCCAGCCACTGAGTTCTTGTTAGAGACAGTCTCTGTTCCCATTACTATGGAACTCCCATAGAGACTGAGCTGCCAATGGGCTACTTCTGAGCAGGGGATCTAGGTCCTCTCCAAACATGGTCCTTGGTTGATTCATCAGTCTCTGTAGCCCCACTGTGCCCAGACATTTTGGCTCTTTGTCTCACTGTGTAGCTCCTGTCCCATCCAGGACTTTCTATCTCCCCCTTCTTCCTTAAAATTCTCTATACTCTGCCCAAAGTTTGGCTATGAGTCTCAGCATCTGCTTTGCTACCATGCTGGGTATAGTCTTTCAGAGATCCTTTGTGGTAGGCTCCTATTCTGTTCCCTGTCTTCTCCCACTTTTGAAGTCTATCCTGTTTGCCAGTCTGAGTATGAATTAAGCATCTCCATTCAACTAGGACATTTGCTCACCTATGTTCATAGCATCTTTGTTTGTAATAACCAGAATCTGGAAACAACCCAGATGTTCCTCAACTGAGAAATGGATACAGAAATTGTGGTACATATACACAATGGAATAGTATTCAGCAATTAAAAACAAGGAAATCAGGAAATTTGCAGGCAAATAGATAGAACTAGAAAAGATCATCCTGACTGAAGTAATCCAGAAGTAGAAAGACACATGTGGTATATACTCATTATAAGTGGATATTAGACATATAATATAGGGTAAACAAACTGAAATCTGTAGTTCTAAAGAAGCTAAACAACAAGGAGAGCTTTGTTGTTTTTCTTGTGGAACTTCTGGCACTTCCAGGGCCTTTTCTCTTCCCTCCCACTATTCCCTAAGACTACCTATACATCATCCACATTTGGCTGTTACTCTGAGTATCTATGTTGAGGTCCTGCTGGGTAGAGCCTCTCAGAGGACAACTCTGACAGAGTCCTGTCTGCAATCTTAGCAAAGTATTGTCCATAGTGTCAGGGGCTGGCACTCTCTGATAGGGTAGGTTCTTGGTTGGGCCAGACATTCTTGGGCATTCTCTCAATCTCTATCTGCTCTGTCTTTAAATGGATGCAGATCTTAATCATTTAGTCACAAAGAGTATTCTCATGAGAATTATTCAGCATTACATCAGAAAGGCTTGTGAATTCAAGGCCTTCTAGATGCAAAAGGCATTGGTAAAATGCCGTGTGCTTTTACATTTGTTGAAACTGGAACTGTGGAGTCAAATAAGGCTCCCTTATCGCAGATACCAGCATATTCATTGCAAGAGTCCTCTATGACGTCCTGTCCTGGGACATTCTATTTACCTGGCCTCATAACAGAGAAAGAAGAACATCAAACAGCTAAGGGTATTAGAAAATTTGTACTCCTGAAGTTGTCTATAAAGTAAACTCTTCTATCAGAATGAATATTGTTAAACTAATGGTATAAAAATGCCTACAATGAGAATTAGAAGCTGGAAGCTCATCTGTGGAGAAAGCATTCTGCTCTGCCTGGAAATTTCTCTATCAGGAAAGCCAATGTGAATTCTGCAGCAGGGTTTCCCTGTCATCTCAGTACATGTTGATAACACTTGCTCATTTCCCCAACAGGGTTCTGCCAGTCATTTCCACTAGATGTTGTAAGTCCTTGACTTGATGATGTTTTGCTGTCTATCTCCTATGACTTTCATGGTTTCTATTTATTATTTTTATTGTTGCTTGCCATGTACTTAATAAGTTCATTCATTGTAACTTGAAGGCACAGCTAAAGTAGACCATATATAACTTTGGAGTTAAGTGTAAAAAATGATCATCTTGGTAATTACTGAGCCTCATTTCTCAAAGAAAGATGTTTATGATGTGTAGAATTGCACATGTCGTTTTCAAGGTTTCTGCTTGCCTTGAGGGGTGTGCTTGCCCTCAACACATAGGAATTTTCTGTATCTTAACAGTGACGAAAACAGGTAGAATATGTTCCTCTGTTCACATCCACCAAAGGAGTATTTTTCACACCAAAGTGTGATACACTTAACTAAAAAATCATGTGGCTTTCAGATCTATTAGAGGTTACATGAACGGTTTGCTATTTGTTTGTGAATGTCCATAATAAATAAATTTCTATCCACATGGACAGTTTTGATTTGAGGCTTGCATTTTATTAGAAATTAACATGAAAATTCAAACTGTAGCTACCCTTACATACAATTCAATATTAGTCAGAGACTGACAGATAATTTTGTTTCAGTATAAACAATGTGAATTGAAGTAATGACAGCCAAAGTTACAAACACCTGCATGATTGTGGAGAAAGCTTTCATCCCCTGAGCATTTGCCTTACAAGTAAGTTAGAAAGGCTGAAGAGATGGCTTAGTGGGGAAGAATACCTGTGAGCAAAGCATGAGGAGTTGATTTTTTTCTTTTATATTAATCACAGGTTATGTACTTTGTTTCCCAGCTGTAGCCACCTCCCGCATTCACTCCCTATCCCCCCTTCCCTCCCTCATCTCCTCCCTGCACATTTCCAAGTCCACTGATAGGGGAGGACCTTCTCCCCTTCCATCTGACTCTAGCTTATCAGGTCTCTTAAGGACTGGCTGCAATGTCCTCTTCTGTGGCCTAGCAAGGCTGCTCCTCCCTCGGGGGGTGGGGAGGTCAAAGAGCCAGCCACTGAGTTCATGTACAAAATAGTTCCTGTTCCCCTTACTAGTATGACCTGGAGAGGTCAGGAGCTCCACAAAGTCCAAATATATCAGGGCCCAAGGGTCTTTTATGAGTCTGTGTCTCCAACAAAGGACCATGTATGGTTATAACCTAGAACCCCTGCTTGTTTGTAGCAGATGGTAGCTCAATACCCAAGAGGAGTTGATTTTTTATCCCAGGACAAATTAAAAAAAAATCACTGTGAAAGTGAACATACATGTAATCCCAGCTCAGTGATAGTGGTAGGAAACAGATAGGTCACCCTGCTTTGCTGCCAGCCAGCCTATCTTCAGGGTCAGTGAAAGACCATAGCTCAAAGAATACAGTATATAATGATAGAACAGGACACTCAACACCCCCTCCCTTCCAGGTAAGCACACCATGTACACAGGTACTCATATCACATACCTGCCCCCTACACATTAGATATGAATAAAAACAAGATGATGTAGAGAGACTTTAGGAGACTGCCTGGAATGAGGTAAAGTGATCAATGATCACAATGGCAGAGGTTAACATTTTTTGTTAAATATTTTTGGTATATTATCTATATGTTTAATCCTTCACTCGGTTGCTTAATTTTGACAGCTATTATTTGCTAGCGAATGAGGCTGTTATAAAAAAAATAAGATATTAGCACCCCTGATATGTTTTAATTCTGGTTGTCAAAAAGCATATACATGCTTCATTGAAAAAATACTAAAATATCTGATTCCAATGACTTCTCTATTTGGCTTTAAAAAGCCTATTAACAAAGTTATTTTTTTCTATCTTTAAACCATTCCATTTCAACACTTTTATTTGAATAGCAACTTGGTTTGTGGTTGTGGAAACCACTTAAGGTAATTTCCAACGCATCTAAGCACTCTGATGTTGTCAAAGAATCTTGAACATTACTCATGGTTTGGGCCAAGAAAATCAATTTGAAAAAATCTAATCCAAAGAAGCAGTGGTTACAGATAATCAATAAAATATGAAACAATGCATCTTCAGTACTGATAGGCTAGGGTCAGATGGAAGGGAAGGAGGACCTCCCCTATCAGTGGACATGGAAAGGGGCAGGAAGAAGATGAGGGAGGGAGGGCAGGATTGGGACGGAAGGGCTACAGTTGGAAAACAAAGTAAATAACCTGTGATTAATATAAAAAATAAAAAATACATAAAAATATGAAACAAGGAAATTAAAATCATTTGTTTTTCAGTTTCTTTTGAATTGACAATAGTTTCTGGTACCTAGTGAATATTTAATGGAATTAACAAATGAAGAATGCCATTACCAATTTACACTAAGATATTTGTATAAGTATGTTCTCAACTAAGAAATTAAGCATGATAATTAATTATTTTTATAATCTTCATTTAATATTAATTATACGTTATGTTTATAACCGGATTAAAATATTTTGGAAGATGTAGCCATTTTCATAAGATACCAAAATATAAGTAAAGACTCTTTTACATGGGACAGTATAATTCTTCAATATTTATAATTTTCATATATTGTATTTATAAAATCATATTTACATAGTTTATAATAATTTGGAGGAAATAGTATACTCTGAGAGGAAGGACTACAAGAAAGAGAAATGACAATAAGGAGATTATAAAAGAGAGCCATTCCTACAACTTTCCAAACAGTTGGTGATGTAGAATCAAATCATCAGCTACGTGGTATATTTGTGTGTGTGTGTGGGGGGGGGGAACTGTTAAATTTCAGATGGGATTGCCATTGTGAGGGCATGTACAATCTCCATGCTAACTAGTTTACAGTTGAAGAGGGGTTTTCCAGGAGCTGGAAAGATGGTTCAGTGGTTAAGGACACTAACTGCCCTTCCAGAGAGGCTGGGCTCTGCCCAACACTGACATGGTAAGTCAGTAAAGTAAGCTCACCCTGTGTGTAACTCCATTTCCAGGAAATCTCACACCCTCTTCAACTAGCATCAGGCTTGTGGTACACAGATTTTCACAAACGATGGGTTTTGAATTTTTATACTTCATGAAATTCAGAGAAATCTTGGAGAGGGATTCAGAAGAAATGAGTCTCATAAATAGCTGCAGTGAGGGCTGTTGTATGGCATGTGTACCAGTGGGGAAAATGCTTGTTATGAAAGTATAAAGACCTGAGTTCCGTTCCTCAGAACTCAGAAAAAACTGGATGGCTCAGCATGGATTTGTAATCTAGGAATTTTGGGTTCCTGGAAGGCACAGAGAAGAGAAGCCACAGAAGCTGAAAGGCCAGTTTTCCTGATACACTCAGTGACCAAAAATCAGACCTTGTCTAAAATAAGGTAGAAGGGAGACACAAAGACAGAGACTCAACAAGTATCATGATCGCATTATTCATACAATTTTAAATATGTTAATTCCCATGTCTGAGGTTAAATGAAAGTTATCTTTCTTCCTAATCCTGTTCATACCCCAATCCCTGCAACTTATACATGTGTTGGTCCCTTAAAAATGACAGGAAGATATGGTCTCTACCCTTTTTCTCTGTTCACTCTCTCTCTTACCTTGTTTATGCTCTTCAGCCACTTCTGCTGTCTATTCTATTTCTCCTTCTGAATGAGATTTAAGCATTATCCCTTGGATCATCCTTGCTACTTATTTTCTTTGAGTTTGTGAATTGTAGTTTGTCCTGTACTATATAGCTAAAATCCCCTTATAAGTGAGTACATACCATATATGTCTTTCTGGGTCTCAGATATCTCACTCAGAATGATCTTTTTAGTTCCTTCCATTTGCCTGAAATTTTCATGATTTCCTTGTTTTTAATAGCTGAGTGGTAGAGACCAGATCTGTTGAGAGTGGAAGAGGGAGGGCAAGAGATGAAAAATCATGGGTGGGGACATTTCTATGACAAGCTGGTCACCTAAGACAGGATGAGCTTCTGACTCCAGCTGAGACTCCAAGTAGCAGGAGTCATGGAGACCAAAGAGGACACCCTCTAATTAGACAGGACTCCTGGTGGAGGGAGGATATCATCAAATCACCCATAAAACCTTCCACCCAAAATTAACCCTGCCTTCAAGATATGTAATCCTAAACATAGAGTAGTGATTGAGGGAATGTCCAACCAATGTCTGGCCCAACCTGAGACCCACTCCACCGGTGGGTGAGAGCTAACCCCTGACACTATTAATGATATTCTGCTATGCTCATAGACAAGAGCCTAGCATAGCTGTTCTGTGAGGGACTCCACCCAGTGGTAGATCAAAACAGAGGCTGAGACTCACAGCCAAACATTGGGAGAAGCATAGGTAGTCTGATGGAAAAGTGGGAGGAACTATAGAAGGACCTGGGGGTGCCAGGAGCTCTACCAGAAGCCTAACAAAGCCAAAAAAATAGGGCCCAGATCATGCAGAGACTGAAACACCAAACAAGGACCATGGGGACCTAGGCCTCCTCCACAGATGTAGAGGGCATTACAGGCTTCCTGTATGTTCACTAGTAAGGTGAGCAAGGGTTTTCTCTAACACGGATTTCGATGTCTATTTTCTGATCACTCCCTGCTGGTGGGGCTGCTCCCTTTAACTGAGGAAGAGGGGAGAGAGGAGGAAGAATGAGGGAGTTCAGGGAGGAGGGACTAGGCTATAAGTGGAATGTGAAATTAATTAATTATAATTATTTTTTAAATGTCATGAAGAGCTTGAAAAATATAATGTAAATACATTGAGATAGAGGACAGAACTATTGTCAAGATTATCTGGGCAGGTTCAAATGTGTTCCAAAGTTTCTTTAAATTTAAAGATGGAGTTAAGTTACAAAGTTCCCAGAGGAAATTGGAAGTTGTCATGCCACTGGCAGAAGAAAGAAGGGTGAACAAAGTCAGCAGCCTGTAGACACTGATAAAGCAAGGGAAATAGTTTCTCCGCTGAGGTCTCCTTTGAAATGAAGTCCTGCTTGAACTGATGTGTCTCATCAAGACCTCCATTATACTAAGATACTTAACAGCTGATTAAGACACCAATTTGTGTCAATCCATTACAAAATAGTGGAAAACTAACAAACGCAGTGTAGTACAATATTTTTCTTTCAAATTGAAACCATGTACACGTTTTCAACAGATGGTTAAATAACAAGAAAAAAATGATTAATTTTTGTGCTAGAGCAGAGGAGGAAAGATATTAAACCTTACCCATAAATTGATGAAAGATGACGCCATGTGAAATGAGATCCTGATTAAACACAATGGAAGGTTACAGAGGTGAGAAATGATACCAACATTGTCTTCTGACTTCAACATATATGTACCAACCCAGCCCCACACAGACATGTGTATTCTCTCTCTCTCTCTCTCTCTCTCTCTCTCTCTCTCTCTCTCTCTCTCTCTCTCTCTCTCACACACACACACACAGAGGTATAAAATACTACAATGGTATTGTTCATGCAATATAAATTATATCTCCCCAAAATAAAACAATGAATGAAGACTGCACAAGAATAATTATGTTTTACTTTGAACTTTTTTGAACAATCTCTGTACAATGCTAAACTGCTTTTGTTTGTGATCAAAAGATGATGATGGTGATTATAACAATTTTAATTAAGCTGATAGATACACTTTTATTTTTCAGCTTAATGTCATTAAGGGTCTTTTTCATCTAAAAGAACTATAATAAGTTAAAATATATCTAAATAAAATATTCATTACTGAATATGATTCTGACCATTGGCCAATGTCTTTCTTAATGTAAATATTGTATTGGCTCTAGAAAAATAGTCATGATTCTGTCTGTGTTTTGCAGGATGAAGAATTAAACATGGAGCCTTACACAAGCTAGGTCAGCATTCTACCTCTGAATTGTAGCCCTACCTCTATAATTCTGTATTTTAAAAAAGAGAGCACATATGTCTTCTTTCAAGTCTTAGGATAATTATTCATGAGTCAAAATGCGTTGGTAAAATTTTGGCTGCTTTTGCTGTAGTTTTCTTTTATTAGGACATGTTCCTGGGGGAAAAAATAATAGCTTTTTTTTTTTAATAAAAAGAAGGCCCTGGTCACCTCACAGTATTTTGCTACTATTGCAAAGATATCATTCTAATTTCAACAGACAGCTATAATGAATAATGGCAAATCAGTAATGGAGGCTTTTACCAGAGGTTCAGTAAGTCATCAAAACTTAAAATATGCAGGAAAGAGTCACTCTGAAAATAAGGATTACACAAAATTACATAAAGCTACACCTAATATTTTAGCTTGGGTACTGACTTCTAATATGGTGCAATTATTAAGAAAACACATCAGGTTCAGAGACCTATAATTAATCTTTTCAACAGCTAGAGCAGGGCAGATTGTTCCTGAAACTTGCATCTTGATGAGACTTTCCCTCCATTTCCTCTATCAGCGTAGAACAGTGGTGACCCCAGGGATATAAACCCATTACCGGAGTTTTACAGTACAGTTCATGCTCATTGCATGCCCTCCTTGTGCTTGAAGGCATTAAATATTTAACCATCTGTAACCATCGTGGTGTGGAGAGACAAGCAGCTTTAAGTGCACTTTTTTTTTAACACAATATTGAAGAACAAATATAACATTTAAAAAGTCTGTGTCCATAAGTTGAGGTAGAACAAATGGTCAGGGGAAAAATACAATTCATGTTTGGTTCCTGTAATTGAATCAGATTACAAATCTTTCTAAATATATGTATGCATCATATCCTACAGTAGCTATAGTAAGATGTGAAGTATTATAGGCATTAATGCTATCATTAAGTTTTAATGTGCACAACGTGGCTGACGAAGTATGTTTGCAAACCTTGAGATCAGACAGAGAAGGCAAAAGATTTTCAGCCATGAAATATCAGCTAAATTATCTTTCCAGAACATTTCAGACATGTCAACCGTAAACGAGTTGAGTGCAGGTGTTGTTAGGAAACAAAGGGGCAACATTTCGGTTGGACTTTTCTTTCTCATTTTGTTTGCTTCAGGAAAATTGTTTCACATAAGAAAGTTGAATTCCTGTTTTTGCTTACATGTATTATGTTTAAGAACCCCTGTAATTAACCATGGTGTTTTACATTATAATATGGCATACATTTCGCAAATTAACATAATTTAAAAAAAACAGACTAATGGAAAGTGAAAAGCTTTTCTTTTTATCAGAAGAATAAAATGGCACAGAGAACAAGCTAAACTCCCAAGATTAAATCAAAACAATTTGTGTGTGTAGCTATGGAGGTTGTGGGATATGGAGTTTGCAAGGTGCACATGTATATGGGGACCAGAGGTTCACATGTTGGTGTTTGTCTCAGGCACCCAATCACTCACCAACTTATTTTTTGATGCAAGGTCTCTCACTGAATCTGGAGTTCAATGATTGATTGACATTACCTGCCTGCCAGCTCCAATATCCAACTATCTTCACATCTTGTTTCTTGCCAATGCTGAGATTATACAGGTACTGGCATAATAATCGGCCTGTTATTTTGGGCAATTAATAACTTTAATCTTCATGATTGTCATATAAATGATTTGAGTTGCTACTGAGCAACTTCTCCAGTATCTTTTCTTAAATGTAGGTATTTTAAAATGTGCTTTGGGTCACAGAGGTGACCTATGATTTGCTCTACAGTGTTCAGAAGAATAGTGACTATGTAGGGCAAAGATATCTTAGAGGTCAAGAATACTTATTGCTATTGCAGAAGGCCTAGTTTGGTTCCCAGCATTCATAGAGTCAGTCATAATCATCCATAACTCCTGATCCAATAAATAACAAACCCAGATGCCTTCTTCTGATCTTTGTGGGCACCAGACCCACATGATACACTTACAGTTTCACCACATGCAGGCAATATATACACATTTAAAAATTAGAATAGTGGTTATGAAGAGAAAAAAACATTAGTAGGTATGAAGCTTGGATTTATTACATTAAATTAAAATGACTATCATAGTCTATTATTTTATTAATTTAATTTGTCACTAAGCACTGTTTTATACATTTTTATGGAGTATGAACAACATACTACACAATTATTCTGACTGCTTGATTCATCTTCCCTACAATGGAAGATTAATGGTGATAAACATTTTTATAATTTTTTAAAAATTATAATTATATTTTATAATTTAAATATATATATACATATATATTACCTGCCCCATCTATATATTGTTACTTGTGTGTTTTCAGGACTCATGATTTGGTATTGTATAACCAAAAAGTGTCAAGTGTGTTTTCCCAAAGGAAGACTGTTTATCCTGCTCTCAACATCCTTTAATTGCCTGTAGTTCTTTGCACTAGGGTGGAGACATTTTGGCACATATATTGGTGTAGTCCTTTTTCATTTCATATTCAAACAGTTACATTGGTAAAAGCAGTGCTAAATATTTTTAAACTTCATTTATTATTACCTAATTGACAGTACTTATATATTGATGATATATAACATGAAGCTTTAATTCATGTATACATGGGGCCAGTCAATCAATCACCTTTTATTTTTTGTTATCATACTCTTCTCTAAGTACCATGAGATATATACTGATGAGCATGTCTATTCTTCCTTCCCACAGAGTGTAAAACTTATTTCTTCTCTGAAACAATAATGTACTCGTTGATTGATTCATTTCTCCTCTTGCTTTTCCTTCTCCCTTCCAGTTTCTGCTTAATTAGCATAATTTATTTCAGATCTATCAATGTAATGAAGGTGTCTTATTCTTTTCATGGCTTAAAACTGTGTCATTGTAGGTATATAGCATGTCTTTATCACTCAAGTGCCAACAAACCTTTAGGTGAATTTTATAGCTGTACTATTGGGAAGAGTGCTGCAACAGACAAGAGTGTATTGTGGTTTTTTACCTGTTCATTTCATCCCTTTGGGATTGTTACACCCTAGGTTTTGTCCCATTCATCTTTTATGGATGATCAGAAGACTTCTTTACTTTGAGGGTTTGTTAGAAAGAGCCAAGTCCATCCTATGCCTAGCACTTCTTAGTGTGGCTGCAAATATTTTTAGCTAGGTGCTTCATTTTAGGTCTCTTCATGGATCAGAGAAAAATATCAATGGGAATTTATTGATATTGAGAATTTATATAAAATATAAATAACATTTTCCAGACATGCTACACATGATGTATTTCTCTTGCCACAATACACTGGCACTAGTCTGTATTTTTATTATCTCCTACTTGCCCACTTACACCCAAATACTCTGAATTTCATTGATTTCCTGCAGTACTGCTCATGTCTCCTTTTCCACTCATCTCGTATTATAGTCTATCAGTCTAGACTCATTACTTCACTCACACTGATTTTTCTGGTCAGCTTTTACTTGCCCTCAAAACCAGTCCAATATATATATATATATATTTTTTCTTTTCTGAGATATCCTTTCTGACTTTCTGAACCTCACCATGTAATCTCATTACATAGTCTCATATCACTATGGGTTTTATATTATATATGACCCCTACTCTTATTACTCCTATGCCAATTATTTTACAATTTGATTGCTTCTAACTGAACAGAAACTTCCTGGAGGCTCAAAATAATATTTTCTAACTATAATGTTCTCATACATCTGTAACATAGGGCCCTAATATAAATATATTTATAGATGTGTTGGTAAAGAATATAGACTTGATTAAATGAAAAATGGAATATAATTGGATCTTGAAAATACATCATCCCTAATAGTTGTTATGTTTGTTTGTTTTGATACAGGGTCCACTCTGTAGCCCAAGCCACATATTTTCAATGAACAAAACTGGGACAATCTCTTTAATGCACGTTAAGGAGAAAATAAAGATAATGTAATTAAAAGGCTTACATTAGGCAGCCCTATGGAATATTTGTGATGGTCTTGCTCTTTTGAAGCCAAGTTTTTACCATTAAGAACACTCTGATATCCAGTTCAGCCCTTCACTCATTATACTAGCATAATTGCCTGATCTGGGGCTGTTCTCGTTCTGTTTGTTTGTTTGTTTTTAATGACATTTGCTCTATTGGAGAAATTCTTGAAGCCATTACAGATTTTTTTCTTTTTATTAATTACAGTTTATTCACTTTGTATCCCCGCTGTAGCTCCCTCCTTTTCCCCCTCCCAACCCCACCCTTCTCTTCCCCACCTGTGTCCCTCTCCCAGTCCACTGATAAGGGAGGACCTTCTCCCCTTCCCTCTGATCCTAGTCTATCAAGTCTCATCAGGAGTGGCTGCATTGTCTTCTTCTGTGGCCTGGCAAGGCTGCTCCCCCCTCAAGGGGAGGTGATCAAAGAGCAGGCCAATTAGTTGCTGTCAGAGACAATCCCTGTCCCCATTACTATGGAGCCCACTTGGATAATGAACTGCCATAGGCTACCTCTGTGCAGGTGTTTCAGGCCATCTCCATGAGTGGCCCTTGGCTAGAGTATAAGTTTCAGAAAAGACTCCTGTGCCCAGACTTGATCTGGTGTTCTCCTTGTGGAGCGCCTGTCCTCTCCAGGGCTTACTATCTCCCATTTCTTTCATAAGATTTCCTGCACTCTGCCCAAAGTTTGGCCAGGAGTCTCAGCATCTGCCTTGATACCCTGCAGGGTACAACCTTTCAGAGGCCCTCTGTGGTAGGCTCCTGAGCAAAGATGTGCATTTTAGAACAGCCCACAACATAATACTATACATGTATGAAAATGTCATAATGACTTAATTAGTTTTCATATTAACAAAAACTAATAAAAATAAGAAACTATACTGTTAGCCATCTTGAGAAGTGCTTTATTATAACATTGAGTGATTTGATACTGTCTAGCCACTGCTTTATAATTTTACAGGTACTTAGTTAATTTTCCATAAAACATTCTCTCATGAGCTGGGCCTGGTGGCACATGCCTGTAATCTCAGAACTCAGGAAGGCAGAGGCAGGCAGATCTTTGTGTGTTTGAGGCCAGCCTGGTCAACAAAGGTGAGTCTAGGATAGTCAAGGCTACACAGAGAAACCCTATCTCGAAAAAAAAACCACTCACAAATATTAGAGTTTTTTGTATTCTCAACATTTCTACCATCATTCACTGTATGCTGCTCCCATATACTCCTTCTTAGCTTGTGATCAATCTGCCCATCTGCTTTATTCTGAATTCCTGCTGCTTTCCTTTTCCTCTTTTAGAATCATCTGCAGAATGAACTCGTGCTTGTGTCCTGGATCCTGGACCTCATATACATAGCAAGTTAGTCTGCAGTACCCAAGAAAATCTCAGGGCAACAAAACTGAATTTTGACAAGGGCAGCGTCTGCCGTGTCAGGCCAATATAAGATACGTAAATTTAGGCAAATGGATTTTGATATGCAGACTAGAAATGCAGGCCAAGTCTTTCTGTTTTGATTTTCACTAATTAAGTCCATCACTTGTCCCTCTATGTGACAGATCTCTGCCTACAAAGCATCTGATGATTGACTTAATCATTCGGTGATCTGTGACCAGGCTCCTGGTTTATTTTTTATGAACCAATCTCTGAGGTTGGCACAAATGAGAGAACTGAGGACGGTTTACCTTTTCTTGTGAGGTGCAGTGATATTACATTAGTTATTTTTCTACTGCTGCGATAAAATGACCCAAGGAACTTATAAAAGAAAGTGTTTAAATTTGCTTATAATTGAAGGTTGGAACCAATGGTGAGTGAGCAAAAGTGTGGCAGCTGGAACAACTGAGACCTTATATCTACCTGCAAGCAAGAGGACTGTCCCCCAACCACACACCTCCTCCAACAAGGCCATATATCCTAATCCTTTTTAACAGGTCCACCAATCAAACAATAATCAAACATATGAGGTTATCGGGGCCATTTTCACTCAAAACATCATAGCTATAAGCTTGTTAAGCACTACTGAGAAGAACAAACCACTAATCTGGTTTTACATAAGCAGAACTTTAGTTTCAACTTAAGTCACAAAATAACTAAGAAAAATGTTTTGAATTTGGACCCAATTATACACAAATTCAACATCCAAACATCTAGCCATCAACTGTGCCACCTACGCTCTCATTAGGAAGCACCATCTACCCTCTTCTCTGTGCCAAGTACTCTTAGCTTAGAGAACACTGATAAAAGTAACATATTATCCCCATGGAAATATACAATACCAGTTACACCTTTAAAGAATCCATAAGATCTGAAATTAGTTCATTATCAGAATAAGCATGGCAGAAACATCTTCCAGCATTATGCATACATGGTCCTTAGAGTTTCTATCAGGCATATAAGAGGTGCTAAATATTGCTAAATAGAATGAATGAATTAGAAAAAATACAACTAAATCATCTGTCTTACAATTCTCCAGAAGAAATTGGAACCACGTCATCAAATATGCTGTGAATTCTTAAACTTGACCCATCTTTTCCATTCTTATCTTAATGGTTTGCATATTAAACTATAGAGAAATTTTTCCATAATAACCAATCAAGGGGCTTATCAATGAGGCAAAGTAAGCTCATGACATTTTAGTTTATTGGATTTAACTAATTACAACACTATTAGAATGCTCAGTTTTTAGCAGATTGGCTCCTGGCATTTTGACACCTAATTAAGGCGTTCCAATCCATGTGTGCTTATCTCACAATCGAGTATGTATACATCAAGCACTAGGCTATTGACACCCCTTTTATAAAATAGAAGTAGATAAACCTTTATGAAAGCATTATAAAATGTAGATTCATTACGTTTGGATAGAAAATACTCCCTAAGATTTATGCATGTTGGTCCAAGGGGTAGGTTCTACTGAAAAGTGATATATTGTGTATGCTGAATGACCTATTCCACCTATTACAGGTGGAAAATTATCAAAGTACACTAGAAATGTATATCTTGTCCATGGCAAAAAGCAACGGATCTAACTTTCTTAGACTATTTTCTGTGAAACTATGACCCCAAATAAATACTATCCTCTTTACAAATCCAAGTCTCACACAGTTACAGATACAGCAAGACAATATTGATTCAAAACGTGAAATGAGTTCTGTACATACAAATATAGTTGTAATTAACTAAATTAAATGTACAGCTACGTACTTCTACATCTAACTCTGGATTCACCTTTTTTGTTCTACTTGATTCATTTAAAATTCACCACTAACCGGATATTAGATCTTCATCCCCAATTCATATATGAGGAAAGAGAACTCAGGGAAGTTAGGTCATTTTCATAAAACCACACATGCAGTAAAATTTAACTTTCATGATGAATTATTTCTATTTCTGTCTATACGAAGTACATTAGCATAAGGAAAATCATAGACAGTGGAACATAATATAAGCACAATAATATATTCCTTGCTGAAATGAAAAGCTTCTTTGGTATTATAAAAATGGAGCATTTTGGCTATATGCCTAAGAGTGGTATACCTGGATCTTGAGATAACATTATTCCTAATTTTCTGAGAAAGAGCTAGATTGATTTCAGAAGAGGTTACACGTTTATATTCCCACCAGAAATGCAGAAGGGTTCCCCTTTCTCCATGTCCTCTCCAGCATGTGTGAGGTATGAGGTGGAATTTCAGGGTCATTTTGATTTGTGTTTCCCTGATGATTAATTACATTGAACATTTCTTTAAGTGTTTCTTTGCCATTCAATATTTCTCTATTGAGAATTCTCTGTTTAGCTCTATACCCCATTTTTAATTGGATTACTTGATTTGTTGCTTTTTAACTTCTTGAGTACTTTTTAAATTAAAATTTTATTTTTAATATTAGTTGCAGTTTATTAATTTTGTATCCCAGCTGTAGCCTGCTCCCTCATTCCCTCCCCATTCCACCCTACCTCCCTCATCTCCTCCCTGCCCCTTTCCAAGGCCAATGATAGGGGAGGTCCTCCTCCCCTTCCATCTGACCCTAGCTTATTAGGTATCTTCAGGACTGGCTGCTATGTCCTCTTCTGTGGCCTAGCAAGGCTGTTCCTCACTCTGTGGGGGAGATGGGGTGGTCATAGAGCTAGCCACTGAGTTCATGTCAGAGACAGTCCCTGTTCCCCTTACTAGGGAACCCACTTGGATACTGAGCTACCATGGGCTACATCTGAGCAGGGGTTCTAGGTTATATCTATACACGGTTCTTGTTTGGAGAACTCCTTGGCACAGGAGACAACTTTCTGAACAGAACATCAATAGCACAGACTCTAAGAGCAACAATCAATAAATGGGGCCTCATGAAACTGAAAAGCTTCTGTAAAGCAAAAGACATCGTCATCAGAACAAAACAACAGTCTACAGACTGGGAAAGGATCTTCACCAACCCTACATCTGACAGAGGGCTAATATCCAGAATATATAAGGAACTAAAGAAGCTAAAAAGCAATAAATCAAGCAATTAAATTTAAAAATGGAATACGGAGAAAAACAGAATTCTCTGTAGAGGAATATAGAATGGCAGAGAAACACTTAAGGAGATGCTCAATATCCTTAGCCATCAGAGAGATGCAAATCAAAACAACCCTGAGATTTCACCTGACACCCATTAAGTGGCTAAGATAAAAAACTCAAGTGACAACACATGCTGGAGAGGTTGTGGAGTTATTTTTTTAATTATTTATTTTTTTATTAATTACAATTTACTCACTTTGTATCCCAGTGGTAGCCCTCTCCCTTGTCCCCTCCCAAACCTGTCCTCCCTCCATATCCTGCCATGCCCCTCCACCAGTCCGTTGATAGGGGTGATCCTTTGACCCTGGCCAATCAGGTCTCATCACAACTGGCTGCATTGTCTTGGTAAGGCTGTTCCTGCTTCAGGGGGAAGTGATCAAAGAGCCAGCCACTGAGTCCATGCCAGAGACAGGCCCTGTTCCACTTACTAGGGAAAACCCACTTAGATGCTGAACTGCCATGAGCTACATCTGTGCAGGGGTTTTAGATTATCTCCATGAATGGTCCTTGGTTGCAATATCAGTCTCAGAAAGGACCCTTGTGCGCAGATATTTTGGTTCTGTTGCTCTCCTTGTGGGGCTCTAGTCTTCTCCAGGTCTTTCTATCTCCCCCTTCAATCATAAAAGTCCCTGCACTCTGCCCCAAATTTGAGTACAAGTCTCATCATCTGCTTTGATTCCCTGATGGATAGAGTCAGAAGCCATCTGTGGTAGGCTCCTGTCCTGTTCCTTGTTTTCTCCGTCTTCATATATTTATCCCGTTTGCCTTTCTGAATGAGGATTGATTCTTGCCTTGCCTCTTTAGGTGTACAGATTTTAATATATTTATCCTATATCATATGTCTAATAACCTATATTATATGTCTAACATAACTAATAATAAGTGAGTATATACCATGTGTGTCTTTCTGCTTCTGGAATACCTCACTCATAATGATCTTTTCTAGCTCCCATCATTTGCTTGCAAATTTCATGAATTCCTTGTTTTTAATTGCTCAGTAGGATTCCATTGTGTAAGTGTACCACAATCCCTGTGTCCATTCCTCAATTAAGGGGCATCTAGGTTGTTTCCAGATTCTGTCTATTTATGAACAAACTGCTATGAACATGAAGGGGAGGAGGACCTTCCCTATCAGTGGACTCAGGGAGTGGTATGGGAGGAGACGAGGGAGGAAAGATGGGATTGGGAGAGTATGAGGGAGGGGGCTACAGCTGGGATACAAAGTAAATAAACTGTAATAAATAAAAATTCATAGAAATTTTAAAAATGGAGCATAGGGAAAATCATTTCCACTCATAAATGGGGAAATCCATACACATCTTCAAAACATTCTGTTCCTTTAGAGTGTGGACCCAGTTGTGTAAATGGCTGTTATTACAGAATTTTATACTAATAACCCTTTCATAGGACTTCAATGCTATCACACATCTTTGTTCTTTACTAATGCAAAAGCCTAGTTGAAAATTAGATATGTATGAAAATTTGTAATTGGTTATAGTCACATACCTAAGGGACTCAATATCCTACTCCTCAGCCATATTCATTGCTGCTCTATTGAAAACTAAGAAGTGTAAAACAAAACAAAACCACCACTACCACAACAGCAATACTAACATCAACAAAAAACAAATAAAACATCCCCCCCAAACTAAGTGTCCTCCAACTGATGAATAAAAATGAACTGTTGTATCTGACAGGGGTGGGTAGTGAATCAGGGAGCATCAGAGAGGGGAAGAGCAGGATACATGTGATCTGACAAAGGAAATGGTAAGAAGGAGAAATCACTAATGATGACTCAGGAAGGTAGATAAATACAGCACAAAGAGGGAAGAAGTAAAAAGACAGTAGTGATATCTGAAAAAGTTATAGGGAATTTACCTAAAAATAACTTTGATACACCTTACATCTGTATAAATATATACAAATATAAATGAAATTTCCCTGTCTGGGATGACAATGTTCCCTCAATTAACCAAAACAATATAAAAACAAACAAACAAAAAACAAAACTTCAGACAATGAA
This sequence comes from Pachyuromys duprasi, assembly GCA_028658305.1. Taxonomy (NCBI): domain Eukaryota; kingdom Metazoa; phylum Chordata; class Mammalia; order Rodentia; family Muridae; genus Pachyuromys; species Pachyuromys duprasi. Next base: position 68,324,927 of record CM053758.1, on the reverse strand, counting down.
AAACCCTCTTTTGAATTATTCATCAGGGCTGTCTAAAAGACTCATAACACACATTCTATTACTATTGACCTTGGTTTTCCCCTAGAGATGAAAAGTAAGACACTGATGAAGAACACCATCTTCTTCAAACACAGAACCTAGAGATCTCTGAGCTGGAACTGCCCTAAATACCCCCTCCTTCACGACTAGCTTTCAAAGTATCTGAAGGAGGTAACATACAAGTGTCCAAAGAAGGGAAACAACCAACAGTATTACCTAGACAGGACACCTATGAAAAAGAAAAACAATATAAGGGTACAGTAGTGACACATATAAGTTGTTGGTAACCACAAATCTCTTATTTTATAAAATACTTTTTTTATTTATTATTTATACAGTATTCTGCACTGCATGCAGCAGGCCAGAAGAGTGGACCAAATCTCGTTATAGATAGCTATTAGCCACTAGGTGTTTTCTGGGAATTGAACTCAGGACCTTCGAAAGAAGATCTAATGCTCTTAACCTCTGAGCCATCTCTCCAGCCCTATACAACTCTCTTATTAATACTATTCAACTAGAGGAAAATTTTGCCAGATGATTTAGAAATATGATTTGGCATGTGCCTATTACTAATTATTAATTTTATTCAGAAAATAATTAGAAACTGAGCCAACTAGTGAAATTATGGTTTTGGGAGAATCTACAAGGGAATCTACTAAATGTAAGCATATTCCCTAGATACCTTATAAATATTCATTCTTATACCCACAAATAAATTAAGTCCACACTCCTTATCAAAGAAGCTGCTTCATGCAAAACAAAAAGGCCATTATAGATAAACAAAATGAAACAAAATTCAGAATTATGGAATCCAGTCTCAAGTGCTACATCTCCTGCTGCCTCTGCAACTAAGGCTCATGGAACACCGCAGAGGAGACAGCGGAATGATTATGAGAATAAAATGGAGTCTGCTGAGAAAATGTGTATCCTAAGAATGTTAGAAGATATACTCAAGAACTCTCACCAAAATGACCGCCTAAACACGAGCTCAACATGGACAACAATAAGACATGATAAAGTTGATAGAGGAAAGCCCACGAAGTCTCAATCCTACACAAAGAACTACAGACAGCTAAGGAATGTTAAAAATAAGCAATACTCTCTCCTGGAAAGCAATCACTTACTTGGTATCAAATATCATATTTTCAGCCCCCAAAACATACATATCAGTAACATTATACAGACTAGGCAGTTTGTATTTATGAATTAAAAATTTACATATATACATAGATACACACATGCATACATACATTCAGACATACATTCCTGGAACAATTAATACAAAGAGAGGCCGTAGATTTGAAACAGAACACGGAGTGGTATATAAGAGGACACTGAGTGTAGGAGACAACAAGCAACAGGACAGGAGCCTACCACAGAGGGTGTCTGAAAGACTCTAATTAGCAATGTATCAAAGCAGATATTAAGACTCACAACCAAACCTTCAGCAGAGGGCAGGGAATCACATGAAAGAAGGGGGAGTTAGTAAAACTTGGTGAGGACAAGAGCTCCACAAAGAGTAAATAGATCAGGGCATAGGGGTCGTTTATGAGACTGTTTCTCCAACCAAAGACCATGTATGGAGATAACCTAGAGCCCCTGCTCGGATATAGCCCATGGTAGCTCAGTACCCAACTGGTTACCCTAGTAAGGGGAACAGGAACTATTTCTGACGTGAACTCAATGGCTGGCTCTTTGACCCCTTCTCCCTGAGGGAGGAGCAGCCTTGTTAGACCTTAGAAGAGGACATTGCAGCCAGCCCTGAAGAGACCTGATAAGCTAGAGTTAGATGGAAGGGGAGGAGGTCCTCCCTTATCAGTGGACTTGGAAAGGGATAGGGAGGAGATGAGGGAGGGATGGTGGGATTGGGAGGGAATGCGGGAGGGGGCTACAGCAGAAATACAAAGTAAATAACCTGTGATTAATATAAAAAATAAAAATTATTTAAAAAAAAGAAAAATAGATTTTGGAGTAAAGAAAGAAAAGCATGAAATAGTATAATTATATTATAATCTCAAAAAATGAAATAAATAAATTTTTAAAAATAGAAATTAGTACTAGGCATTTTTATTAAACATTTCCCTTTATCCAGGCACGTTGATACATACAAGTGTATCAACTAACATGAAGGTGTAGGCAGGAAGATAACTCTACTCAGATGATTAAGGGCAGTCTTGACAACAGAGTAAGTTTTCAATTCAAAACAAATATTTATGTTTATTGCCATAGACCTGGGCTGATTTACACCTGTCAGAACGCTTCTTTGTGCAGTGGACAGCAGCTAAAGGAGAGATATATAATCAGTTAAAGTGCTGAGAATAAGACTAAGTGCACAGAATAAGACTCTGTGTACTAAACTTAAATGAGAAGGAGAGACAGAAGAAATTTAAGAGCAAGTGTTTAGTGAAGAGTGGAATGAAATGCTGCCAGGAGACATGGCTTGGCCATTTCACTCATTACACCAGAGTGGTGGTGCTTTACTGAACAAGACATGGCCAATATCAAGAAATCCAAAATTCTGGCAAAGATGGGGTAAAATGGTTTTGGTGGCCCACATAAAATGAAATCTTAAAATATATTCTAGATGAACTAAAGGTTGACCATAAGAGAACATATACGTAAATTTTAAAATATAATTTTTTTAATTTTAAATCACTTTATGATTCAAGAGAATAATAGCAGATGATAATGATAGTGGTGATGATGCTGTGTAGTATATTACGTATATGCACATATTGTGTATGTATATGAATGTATACATATATATGGTATTATCTATCCTATGAAAATTTAAAATTCAATCTTTTCCATGTCAGATCAGAAGTTCCTGGAAGATTATCTACCATATCGCTAGTGAAAATAAATATATTTGTATAAAAATGAAATAACAGCAGAAATCTTCAACTGTACCATTTTACAGGCAATAGAGTGGCAATATTATAACATGTAGAACGGAAATTTTGTATAAAAAAGAGAAATTTAACTACAAAATCCTTCTATTGTTGAACAAGTTAGAGCCAATTAATATTTCCTTTTAAATTCAAACCATCATGCCCTCACCAAAGTACATCGACTTCCTGCTTCACACACTTCCTGCAGTTAGTACCTACCAGCTTTCTCAGCTGTCTACAGATGTTGCTTACTCTCTGTTACTTTCCTTGCTCTCCTAAGAGAGAACCTCATCTGGACAGTCCTCAGTGCTTCATTTATCTGCAGCCTTTCTCTTTCATCACTTGCAAGATCACATGGCTAAGGATTCCTCAACACCTACCTTAACCATTTACACTTTGACCAGTTTCTGACTATTTCTCTCTGTCTGCCTCTCTTTCTCACACACACAATCAAATTTTAATTCACATATGAGAGATAACAGATATCTTTTTTTTTCCTTTTCATCATCTTTCCTTTCTCCCAATCTATGCCTCTTTAGAAGCATTTCCTTCCTTGTTTAGCTCCCCTTGTACTTTAATATCACTATTTTATCTCATTTCTTTTTTTCTAATTTCTACATAGAAGGAAAATACAGTATTTGTCTGTATCTTCAATATTTTCTTAACATTATGATCAATATTGCTATATATGTCCTGCAAATGATATAATTTACTTTTAATTTAAATCCTGGTTCAAAATCTAATATGTTCTCCTACTTCCCATGTCCATCCCATTTGTCTTTCTAACTGAAGATTGATCATCTTACCCCGGATCCTCTTTCTTGCTTATCTTCTTCAGTTGCACATATTTTAGTATATTTATCCTATCTTATAGGACTATGTAAGTGAGTATATACCATGTGTGTCCTTCTGCTTCTGGGATACCTCACTCAGGATGATCTTTTCTAGATCCCATCATTTTCTTGCAAAGGAGAAAACAAGAAACAGGACAGGAGCCTACCACAGAGAGCCTCTGAGAGACTCTACCTAGCAGCATATCGAAGCAGATGCTGAGACTCATAATCAAACCTTTGGTAGAGTTCAGGGAGTCATATGATAAAAGAGGGAGTTAGTATGACTGGGAGAGGACAGGAGCCCCACAAAGACAAAATATAACAGGGCACAGGGGCCCTCTATGAGACTGTTTCTCCAACCAAGGACAACGTATGGAGATAACCAAGAACCCCTGCTCAGATGTAGCCCATGGTAACTCAGTATCCAAGTGGGTTCCCCTAGTAAGGGGAACAGAGACTATTTCTGACATGAACTCAAGAACTGGCTCCTTTACCTCACCCCCCTCCCCTGAGGGAGGAACAGCCTTGCTAGGACACAGAGGACACTGCAGCCAGTCCTGAAGAGACCTGATAATATAGGGTCAGATGGAAGGGGAGGAGGACCTCCCCTAGCAGTAGACTTGGAAATAGACAGGGAGGAGATAAGGGATGGAGGGTGGGATTGGGAGGGAATGAGGGAGGGAGCTATAGCTGGGATACAAAGTAAATAACCTGTGATTAATATTAAAATTTTTAAAAATTAAAAAACTTAATTGATTAATTAAAAAAAACAAAATAACAAAATCTAATGTGTATGTACACCATTTTTTAATCTATCCATATTTCCATCACAGCTATTCTGGTTCCATTATTTTGACTCTATAGAAACTTATGGTAAACCTTGATGCTCAGGTAGCTTTATGCTATGCCAGCCAGTTGTCCATAAAGTATAAATCCAGGACTGGTACTCCTTGGATACTATAATTGTTTTTTCAGTAGTTTGTTGGAGAATTTTCACACTAGTTGTCATAGATTCAGTACTTTCCATTCCCCCACACCTCTGCCATTGTTTGTTATTAATGTTTCTTGATGATAGCCATTCAGAATAGCATGAGGTCCAATATCAGTACAGTTTGAGTTTTCATCTCCCCAATAGCTGACTTTGTTGAATTTTCAATAGTCTTTGACCATTTGTACGGTTTTCTTTTTTTCTTTTCTTTTTTTTTCTTGGTAAGTTACTGTGACACTTACACCAGGAAAATATGCAAAAAAATAGTAATGATTGTTTTAATATTTGAATTCCTACATACAGTTATCCTTCAACTAAATATAAAACAAACATGGGAGGCATTGGAATTAAGAATGATGATGTGCAAACGGAATAAACAAAATATGGTCTTATTGTAAAGAAACCACGTTGAAGGCAAAACTCCAAAGCCAAAAGCTAGCCATCAGGGAAACGGGTGATTATATACTAGCAAGATATTTTAAAAGCAAGAGTTTAAAATGACAGTTTATTAAACAATTAGTATTGATCAGCCAGTATATTAGGAATACTGTCTTAACTACTATATGCTACGTAACCTTATGGGTATACATAATTTCATTGGTTCGACTAAGGATGATGCTTGGTGTGATGAGAAAATCTTCCTGCTACATTATCCTGTGGCAGTGGATTTAAAAGTTCATGCTAGGATTGCTTTAAAAAAATATACTGGCTTTTCCCCTTTTTAATTGTTCATTTCAATGTACCACACATGGTAAGAAACAGCCTTGAATTAGTGGTGTTGGTCTCTAATGGACATTCCAGACTGAAAACCTGTTTTGAATCAGGGAGAGAGTAGAAAGAGCAGACACAGAGGTAACATAACACTATTATCTCAAATGTATTTAAATTAAATACAACCTAAAAGTTCACTTATTCACCTAAAGCAATTCTGGGGATTATCAAGTAAAGAGGAAGTGCTTTAGCTGGCTGGCTTTGTTTTGCTCCTGTGACTGTATGAGATGGGAGGGTCTCCTCATCAAACAGTGTTAAAGCAAAAGGCTTTCTTTCTTGCCAGGAGAGTGAGTTCAATAATTACCAAAGGAGCTGGAGACAGGAGGGCCTTCCAATTAACTTCTGCTACAGAGTGCTGTTGACTACTTGCCTGACAGCCGCGCACAGATGGAGGGAGAGGAGAACACACTAGATTTCTTTGCATTTCATAGTTCACAGATTAAAGGCAGTGTCAAGAGCAAGTCAGAATGGAGGAATTGATTCCTTTACCACTGAGTATGTGACAAAAGGCCACTTCTGAGTCATTATAAACAAGGCTGTGGGACTTTAATATTATGTTCTGTTTCTTGGTACACAAATCAAACATTTTTTTCCCCTTTCAGATGATTTCACCCTGAGAGAATGACTGGTAGAGAAGGGCTGTTCGCCCAGCCTCTTCAAATTCAGCATCTGTAACCTCACTGCTAGCTGTTATAAACTCAGTGACTATGGCCTGAAGATGAACATGGAGTGTGAGGCCAAGCAACCACCAGGCAACTGAAATATCCTGGAGAAAATGGCAGAATGAAAAGAAAGCAATAGTAATAAAATGGGTAAATAGTAATAAAAATGACAATTATATAAACTCACATAGTATAGTCATAAAAAACAGAAAGATTAAACATAGGATTAAAATCAAAGACCCAGAAATAAACCCATCAACCTACAGACACTTGATTTTTGACAAAGAAGCCAAAATCATACAATGGAAAGAAGAAAGCATCTTCAACAAATGATGCTGGTCTAACTGGATACCTGCATGTAGAAGAATGCAACTAGATCCATATTCATCATCCTGAACAAAACTAAAGTCCAAGTAGATCAAAGGCCTCAAAACAAAACCAGACACACTAACCCTAATTAAAGAGAAAGTGGGCAATAGCCTTGAATGCATTTATACAAGAAACAACATTCTGAACAGAACAATAGCTCAGGCACTGAGATCAACAATTGATAAATGGGACATTATGAAATTTAAAAAAAATTCTACAAAGATTGCTGTCAATAGAGCAAAACAGCAACCTATGAATAGGGAAAGATTTTCACCAACCCTATATCTGACAGAAGGCTAATAACAAAATACGTAAAGAACTCAAGGAATTAAACAACAACAAATCAAATACCTCAGTTAAAAGAGGAGTATACTCAGAACAAGACAGGAGCTTACCACAGAGGGCCTCTGTAAAACTTTACCCAGGAGGGTATCAAAGCATATACTGAGACTCATAGCCAAACTTTGGGCAGAGTGCAGGGAATCTTATGAAAGAAGGGGGAGACAGAAAGACCTGGAGGGGACAGGAGCTCCACAAGGAGAACAACAGAACCAAAAAATCTGGGCTCAGGGGTCTTTTCTGAGACTGATACTCAAACCAAGGACCATGCATAGAGATAACTTAGAACCCCTACACAGATGTAGCCCATGGCAGGTGAGTCTCCAGGTGGGTTCCCTAAGTGATAAGAATAGGACTGTCTCTGACAGGAAATCAGGAGCTGGTTCTTTGATCACCTCCCCTTGAGGGGGAACAGCATTATTAGGCCACAGAGGAAGACAATACAGCCAGTTCTGAGGAAACCTGAAAGGCTAGGGTCAGATGGAAGGGGAGGAGGGCCTCCCAGAGGATGTGGGGAGGGGCATAGGAGAAAAGGGAGGGAGGGTGAGATTGGGAGGGCATGAGGGAGGAGGCTACAGCTGTGATACAAAGTGAATAAGCTCTAATAAATAAAAAAATTAAAAAACAATATCATAGGCTTAAAATACAAAAAATGGGTAAAGAGCTAAACAGAATTTTCAACTGAGGAATCTCTGATAGCTGAGAAGCACTTAAAGAAATGTTAAATGTCCTTAATCATCAGAAAAATGCAAATCAAATGACCCTGAGATTCCATCTTATACCTGTCATAATGCTAAGATCAAAACCTCAAGTGACAGCATGTGTTGGTGAGAATGTGGAGCAAGGAGAACATTCCTCCATTTCTGGTGGGATTGTAGACTTGCACAATCACTTTGGAAAATCAATGTGATGGCTTCTCAGAAAATTGGGACTAATTCTACCTCAAGATCCAGCTATACCATTCCTGGGCATATACCTAAAAGGTCATATTCCATACCACAAGGACACTTGCTCCACTATGTCCTTAGCAGCTTTATTCATAATATCCAGAAACTGGAAACAACCTAGATATCCCTCAACTGAAGACTGTATAAAGAAATTGTGGCACATTTACACAATGAGCTATTGAAAACAAGACATCATGCGATCTGAAGCAGATGGAGGGAGGGAGTTGGGTGGGAAAGTGGGTAGAGAAGGGATCAGGGGTAGGGATCAAGTGTAGGTAGACGGCATGGGGAGGACTGGGAGAGAGAATGGAAATTGGTGGAGGGACCCAACATAAAACAATGACAAAGTCCTGAAACAAAGCCTAATAACCACAATCCAGGGAGGAACCATGGATTTTTATTATCCAATCTTAGTCAAAAAAAAAAAAAAGTGTTCTGCTTTCCATCAGCAAGGGATGAAAATAGCAGTATAACCAATCTTCATTCACTGTATCTTTCCAACTATCTCCTGCTGAGCCTTCCAATTGACTGAACCCAACTTGAAGCATGAAAGAAAGGGATTCATGGTGTGGCCTTACTTGTCAGTCTCCCAGGAGCAAACAAATAGATTGGGATGCCAAGTCTATCCAAAGGGGAAAAACAAAAATAATAGGCATGGTACATGGTGAAAGTGAAAAAAGAAAATCATAATGTGAAGGACATATTTCTACTGTTGACTTAATTTAAAATATAATCACATGTAAGCTTAGTGGCAATGAGTTTGCACCCCCTCCTCTTTTTTTTTTTTTTTGTTCAGTTATGTGACTAAAGTAAGGACAAAAACAATAGGTACAGCAAAGGTAGTTGGGTCTGAGCACCAGGAAACAACATTCATTTCCACAATAAGCTGTTACATATGCTTCCTTTTTTACTTTGATGCACCCTATTGGAAAGAACAATAGTTTATAGCTGAATAAATTCAGTTGAAAACCGGTTTATATTTCATGTTCTTATTGATATTAGTTAAATCATTGAGTCTCCCTTTTTGATTACCTGGAAATAGGGTATTTACGGAATGTTCTGTTATCCAACTTCCCTGCTTGCCCTCTCACACTCATCTTTAACTTTTCTGAATCTTAATTTCTCATCTATAACAATGAGATTAGTAGCAACTACCATTGTTTAAGGTGCATGGAATTAATTCATGAAAATATGTTTTCATAATATTTACTCATATTACAAATACATAAAACAAAAATCAGTCAAAAATTATTAGTGATATTTGAGAAACTGTTATCAACCTGTAAATTAATAATTTCTATTTCATTATTAGTATTGTTACTTCATTCAGAACATGGTGATAACAGACTTATATTTTAATTAAATCATCAACTATAGAACCAAAGTTCAGTAGTTAAGAGAGTTTGTTTCTAATAACATCAACTGAAAGTATAGTCAAAGTATAGACTCATTTACAATACACTGTATTTTGTATGAGACGTCATCACAACCCGATCACATCGACAACATATTTACTGCTGTTTGATATTACTTCATTTAATAACTGTTTACAAATGGAAAGAGATATATTCAAAAGGTATTTACCTTACTTTGTAGATATGCAAAAAAGGAAGGTGAGAAAAAATAAGATCTGAAATGCTGTGTAATTAACTAGTTATTCTATGTAATAGTATATTAAAGGGATGAAAAAACATGCTCATCAAATCCTGTGGAAGCAATATTCTAACAAGAAAAATAAATAAATAACCTTCCTAGGAAATAAATCTTGTTTGCTACAAATAAAAGTAAAACAAAGGCTGAAACTAATGATTTCATGATATCTAAGAGGAAAGTGTATGAAGCATTTCATAAAACGTCTTCTGGAGTCTCAGGTACACATTTTTCTAGTTTGAAGTGATTTTAAGTGATACATACATTGATTTTAGGTTATTTCCGGACTATTATGTCTGTTCGTTGACTAAGAACCTTGGAGTAGACCCAAAAGATAAATCATTTATAGTAGTTTCATTCAAAAGGGAAAATGACGTGGTTGTTTCAAAGGGTTGGACACAGAGATTCTTGAACCAGAAATAGAAAAGCAAATATTCCAGACACTTCCACTGTTATCTCTATTGGCAATCCACTTCCTTCTCTTCCCATAAAGAGCTTTCCTCCATTCTTGCATGAGTGTATACCAGAGCTCTGGCACCCCAGAACCCCTCAAGAGCACATTAGTCAGAAACTGGAGTCTATATTAGCAGCAGAAATGACCTGACAAATTCAATATGTTTCAAAGGTTTTCTGCAATTCTCTCTGCTGGTGAGGGGTGATGCCAATTTATTCTGGTCCAGAAAACTATAAAAATGACTGTCTAAGATAGAACCAGGAACACATGCTGTTAGGAACAGAGCAGAAATGATTCATGTAGGAAAATAAATGGAGTGTAGAACCTGTGACAGCATCAGCATATGCCAATGAAAAAAAATTCTTAAAGACCATGTATGGATATAACCTAGAACCCCTGCTTGGATGTATCCCATGGTAGTTCAGTATCCAAGTGGGTTCCCTAGTAAGGGGAACGGGGACTATTTCTGACATGAACTCAATGGCTGGCTCATTGACCCCCATCCCCCACCTGAGTGAGGAGCAGCCCTGCTAGGCTACAGAGGAGGAATTTGCAGCCAGGCCTGAAGATACCTGATAAGCTAGAGTCAGATGAAAGCAGAGGAGGTCCTCCCCTATCAATGGACTTGGAAAGGGGCCTGGAGGAGATGGAGAGGGAGGGTGGGATTGGGAGGGAATGAGGGAGTACAAAGTTAATAAACTGTGACTAATATTAAAAAAATAAAAATTTAGTTTGAAAAAAAGAAAGCTCTGTGCCATCCTGAATTTATCCCATAATTTCAAGAGTCCTATGAATGTCCATATTTTTTTCCCTAGGCTGTGCATGTCATTTACCACTGTCCATTTATCATAAGCATATCTTATAGCATATCATAAACAGAACTCAAGTGCTATTTTATCTTTTAATTTGTAATTTTATAGCAAAAGAAAAAAAAACTATAAACTATAAAACTGAAGGTATAACCTAAAAAAGAACTTGAAAACACATCCAACAATAGTGTATATTAATTATTTAAAATATTGCCTTGCCATTTAACTTCCCACAGAAAGTGGTTCATATGTCTGACCATGTACATGCTGCTCTATTTAAAATGCTTTTTGAAAGATAATATTTCTTAAAATCGTTTTATTGTTGTTATTAATAATTTCCATTTTTCTGTTTTTTAAACAACCATTTCTTAACGTTATCAGTTTCTCTTTAAAGCAATAGTTATTTAATTTGTTTTACTCAGACCAATGCTGAAATGTAAATATAAAGTTTTATGACCATGTTTGATTGAATTACTTATGATGATATACTCAGAAACTATGAAATTGCAATAAACTATTTGATTCTTGGTATTAATAGCAATAGGGAAGACTGTGCCAATTTATGTTTCAGCACTGTATTGGATACGTCAGCATTTAAAGACATCTGAAAGGCAAAACTTCACCATCAACAAGCCTGGCAACTAGAAATAGTAAAGTAGCTCATCTTTTAATATATGATTTTTTAATCACTCATGCTGAATACACTTAAATTGTTGTATTGATTAGCTACATTTCAGTTCACACTTTGTCACACACCACCATCTGTAGGTTTCCCTTTCTCTGTCTTTCAGTGATGAATGTATATAACCCAGGTTCTTCTCTAAGACACTTTCCCTAAAGAGAATGGACTCTACTGTGATAATGTTTGAAAGATAACTATGTCATCCTAAAAACATTGCCAATAGGGTTCTCAAACTGGGCTGAAAATGCAGGTTCTGATGCACACACACTGTGGGCTTGTCACTTAGCCTCCCTTGGGTTCATTTAATCCTCTAGAAAATGGAGATCAGAGACCCTATCCAACACGAGTGATTTTTTTTTTCTTTTAGACATGCTATACAACATTGTCTATTTTTATGACCTACATTTCCTTTTTCTCTTCATTCTAGAAGTATCACATTTCAACTTCTATTTAGTCTTATTTTTTATATATTTAAGTGCTCGGGCCTGAAACCAAGCTCTTGCTAGGCACACATTCTACTACTGTGTTAGATCCACAACTGACTTCAGATTTTTTCTTTTTATACATACAATATTCAGAATTTACCGTGCTGTTTCCCATTCTCTGTAATTCTATATGATATTTCTCTTACCTAATATAATCTTCTCCCAGAACTTCTTGCATTTATTATTCATATTTTATATCCACATACTATTATTTCTGAGACACTACACGTGCTGTATTAAGCTACTTAATTATGTGCTCAAAAATATCTTTTATCATTTATCTTCAAATCGGATAATTTTTCATTTTAATACATTTGTTTCTTACAAACTACCTTTTCATAGCTAATTTTTATCATTTCTGTAATGCTCATGATTCTCGTCTCAGTATTTACTTAGCACAGTATCCAAAAAACAATAAATACTTTGATTAGCAGAAAAATATCTGTTTCTGAGTAATACATATTCATTATACAATATTGTCTGATTTGTTTAGATGCCACGAATACAGAGCTGCTTTTATCTTCAGGACTTGATTTCTCAGATATCAGATTATTTAATACTAAGGTAAACTTGTATTGATAGTTTAAATAAATTTAGTAAAATTATTCTTTATGGCTATATATGTATTTTGATTATAACCTTCAGTAAAGCAACATGGCTTTTCCATTTTGGTGGAGACTGAAAGTGCACACCATATATGAATTCCTTCCCTTCTGCATTTGTAAGAGCCTCATTCCCTATTCCTCACCTCCACCACACTCTGTCAGTATTTATCATCAGTGAGCTGTGGAAAGTTTTAGGTTAAAGCATGTCATTTCCTTATGAAAACCTTCAGCAGTCTCTTTGTCCTGGTGCAAGGGAGAGAGATTTTGTTCTTTATGATATTAATATTAATGGGTCTTCTCTCAGTCTGGACTACTGAAAAATTCCCTTCATCCACAGGTCCCCACAGAATTCTTATTGTGAGCAGGATCTAAACCCTATTGATAGAATTGCTGGTTAGTATAATTTACTTAAGTCTTTCCTGATCATATCAGTTACAATAAAATGCTCTCTATTGTAATTTTGTTTAATTAATGATGCAAGTTCTAGAAATATATTAAGTACATATACAATGATACCATTCATTATATGACGCAGCAAGTTATATATGGTCTGCTAGCAAAAGAAACTCAAACCAGCTACTTGGACGAATATTTTTGCAATCATGTTCACAGTAAAAGTACTTACAATAGTCAAAATATAATTACAGCCCAAATGTTCACTGGCAGATGAATGAAAGAACACAATGCGGTTAATACATAAGGAGAAGAGCAATCGGCCTTTAAATAAAAGGAATTCTGATGTGGCATACACTATGAGTAAACTCTTAAAACATTTTACTTGTTAGACTAGACACAAAATGACAAATTATAATGTCTGACTTTTTAATAGATTCATAGTGACATAGTAGGAGCTGCAGCCTAAAACGTATTGAAGACTTGGTGTGTAACGGGCTCATATATCCACTATAATCTCGAGAAAGTCCTGGAAATGGAGAGTGGAGCTCCTTCCAGGACAACAGCGGAAGTGGAAGCAGTGCCACTGCATGGAAGTTTTAAATTCTGTGCAATGTCAATTCTGTGTAATTTATATTTTATAGAGATATAGGATAATTTGTGTGATGTATATAAAACATTACTTTGAGTTCAGAGTGGACTTAAAACTATAGTGTTGCCTTAGGGTACATTTTCTGAAAAGCTTTGCTATTTATTATCTGCAAAGCAGTGCCATTCTAATGATTAGCAAGACACAATGCAAAGCATGCATTACAGAAATTCAAAAGATATCTCTACATGTTTTTTTAAAAATACTCAAAACATAATGGGTCATTGAAATGTTTTCTATTCATTGTTTCTTTCCATTTGTAAAGTAAATTTGGCTAGAAATAAAGTTATGAAAATCATTTTTTCCAAAAAGTTATTGAATATTTATTATTTTATAAGTCAAACTTTCTTCAGTCTCAGTGTCTTCTGAGTTTATAAGATAAGGGACAGATTCAATTTATACTAACAAATACTAGCTGCCTGCCTTCCTAAAAGACAATTGCTTTTAATCTTCTTTGATGTTTACCTTGCTGAAATACAGTAAAATGCTGTCAACAATAGACAAAATGACCAACAGCCAAAATTGAAAAAGATTTATATCCATCTGGATGTAAGATATTTTGTGATCAGGGAATTATTTAGTATAATAAAATTTTACACACTTTTTTTTGTAAGCAACCCATGAATAAGTAGAGTTTAATTTCATTAAACACATTTGTGCTGGCTACCTACTACGTGGCCATAGTATATGCGGGGTTACAGAAAGCAAAGACATAAGGGTATTTTAGAGATGATGATCTAACAAAGTCAAAATCTTTTGTGAGAAGTTAATTTGACCCTTCTCCCTTGAACACTGTCTCTAGTAGTGGTATCAAACTAAGAAAGAAATAATGAATTTAATGACGCAACACTCATTCAACAAGGGTTGGAAATGTGGGCCAGCATAGGAGCACTGATTGCTCTTCCGAAGGATGCAGGTTTGCCTCCCAGGACTTATATTATGCCTCACAACTATCAATAACTCCAGTTCCAGAGGATTTGAAGTTCTGTTGACATCCAGGGGTAGCAGAAACACATATGCCATACAGTTTAAATGAAGGTCAAGTACATATACCTATACACATCAAAAATAATAGAGGATCTGACAATAGGTGCGGGGGACTCCCCTATCCATGGACTAGGGAAGAGGGATAGGGGAGGAAGAGGGAGGAAGGATGGGACTGGGAGGAGATGAAGGAGGGGGATACAACTGGGATACTAAGTGAATACATTGTAAATAATAATAATAAAAGAAAAATTAAATAATAAGAGTACAGGGAAAGACCTGCAAAGAGGAGAGAGAAAGACCCTGGGGGGGGCAGGAGATCCACAAGGAGAACAAAAGAACCAAAAAATTTTTCTGTGACTGATATTCCATCCAAGGAACAAACATGGAGATAACCTAGAACCGCTGCACAGATGTAGTCCATGGCAGCTCACTGTCCAAGGAGGTTTCCCTAGTTAGGGGACCAGGGACTGTCTCTGACATGAACTCAGTGGTGGGCTCTTTGATCACCTCCCCCTGATGAAGGAGCAGCCTTACCAGGCCACAGAGGAAGACAATGCAGCCAGTCCTGATGAAACCTGATTGACTAGGATCAGATGGAAGGGGGAGAGCACCTTCCCTATCAGTGGACTTGGGGAGGGGCATGAGAAGATATGAGGGAGGGATGGTGGGATTGGGAGGGGATGAGAGAGGGGCTACAGCTGGGATACAAAGTGAATAAACTGTAATTAATAAAAAATAAATAAATTTAAAAACAAAAATTGAACAAAAATATTTCAATACTCTCTAAAATAAAATTTGTCCTACGTAATGAATCTAATTACAGATCATGGTATTTATGACACTTTGGTTTTTGCCATATTTTCCCACTGTATAGCAAGCTCTACTTTTCTGCATTTGTTTGTTAAATTGCTGTACCATGGGCATAGCTATTCTGTCTGAAGTCAGCTCTTCTCTTCATACCCTGCAACATCATCTTTTTCTACTAACTTCTAAAAGCAGATTCCATGTCATTCTGTATTTGTATCTATTAATGCCTAACGATATGTCATTTTCTTGTATTTAAATTTAAAGTAAATGGAAGAAGAAACATAAACCACCTACTACAATTAATCTGTAACAGTTTCAGAACATTAATATAGGTTAAGCAATAACAAGTATTTTATCCTACGACTTTATTACTGTTTTGCTAACTGCATAGAAAGAACTTTTACTCTCTATCTGTACAAAGCACAATGATAACATGTTCATTCCAATACTGATGTTGCAAAAATTTCACAAAGGTTTAGTTTACATTAATACACCTTTTGAATGTTGTTCCCAATCAATATTTCTCACGCATCCTGGGCGCCTGATATTTATTATTCCCATTATTACATCGGAAGACTTCGACATGAAAATTGTATGCAAGTTAGCATGCAAAGACAATTAAAGAATAATATTAGTTATTACTAGATAATGACTGAATGTGCATTGTGTAATGGATGTAATTAATAATGTAAATTTAGTTTTGGAAGAAATTAATGATAAAATTACATGGTTAGCCTTTCAAATGTATTCTTCAAGTACAGTTTACAGTTCCTTTATCTAAAACCCTTAAAGCAAAAAGTGTTTTGAAATTTGGACAAGAATTTTTTTGACAAGAAATTTTTAATTGTGAATATTTGCTTATAAATAATACTTTAGGTGTAGAACAACTTTATACATAAACTATGTTAAATTTCCTTTGTACCTTATATTAACAACTTAAAGATAATTTTATGCATTGCTTTTAGTAGATCTGTAGTTTGGCCATAATCCATCCGAAGAGGCCAGGCATGAAATTTTCTTCTAGCAATTTTTGTCAACACTAAAAAGTCTTAGAGTAAGGAATTCAGATGTTTAGATTAGAGCTATCAAGCCTTTACTTACTAAATAACTGTTTTCAAAGGCTTATGTTTTAGAAAAAAACTGGTAGTGGAAAAACATAATTTTTAAAGAAAAAAAAAGTGCATTTAATTTAATAACTCTAAGGTTGTTTACCTCTTTGGCTGATTGTGTTTCAAAAATGGCATGGGAAAATTTACTTTATAATTATGTATGAAAACATATTTAGTAACATTATTGTTAGTAATAATTTACTAACATATACTTATATATAGTAAACATATTACTATATATAAAAATAAAAGTTATTAACATGTACTTTATTTGTATATTGTATCTATAACTTCAGTTTCTTTTATATTACACCAGAGAAAGTTATTTACTCTGTTTTGTGTAATTCCTTAAATCTTATTATCACATGAAAATCTCACTGTCTTTCATTTGTTTATCTTCCTAATTCAGTTATTATATTTGATACATTTATATACTATTATATTATACATAATATTTCATATACATATTTAAATTTCCTATAAATAAATTAAGACTGTATCCATCACTAATTCCTTAAAGGTTTAGATAGGTTTAAGTAAAATTAACTACTCCAGTGAAGCAATAATGATTTACTCAAAGAACATATCATTAAATGAGAATCTTATTATTAATATTAATCCTATCAACAATAAACAATATAACACCCTATTAGAGAGGAAGATTATGTACTGTACATTTATTTCTCTGAATCCTCCCATCCTCAGATAAGCTATCATTCTCTACATTCTGAAGGCAAAGCTAATACTGACTAGAAATATTAGAAATTATGCCTGCAGGAGGTCAACAATGATTAAGTGGTAAATTTGAGCTCTGTGCTGAGATCTTTCTGCTTGTCTTCCCATCACAGCGCTTTCAGAACAGATCTTGCCTACAGCTGCTTTCAAGGGGAGGATGGAATTCTTCAAATGTCCTTCATTACTGCATTGTTGCATACTGGATTGGCCTTATTTCTACTTGGTTTATTTATTTTGTCACCTTATAATTCTCCTGTTACAGCTGCCACTTCCATTTTAATCTGTGGTTAGATCTGATTTTGATTAGATGATTGAAAACATGTGCTCGAAAAGAAATAAAGAAAACTCAGTCTTGACACAGAGACAAGTGACTGGTCTTTAAAACACACATTTGATGTTTAGCATCATTTGTCATAGTCTTGGTCTTCTAATAGAGCAGATGTAGTGCTGGGCAGATGGAACATAGGGAATCAATTAGTATAAAAGACAGACTGGTAAGATTTAAGAATGGACTGTCATACATAGCTAGACCAATATTTTACAGAGCTAGAAATCAGAGAATTGTAGCTCTCTCTCTCTCTCTCTCTCTCTCTCTCTGTTTCTCTATCTCTCTCTCTCTCTCTCTCTCTCTCTCTGTTTCTCTCTCTCTCTCTCTTTCTCTCTCTGCCTCTTTCCTATGATTTTTCCAGTGAATCAGTGGTCCCTCCTGCCTGTGGTCATTATATAGCTGTCAATTTTGAAATAAACTGAATGTTTAAAGGAAACATAGAATTTTTTTTTCATTTTTCTGGCATGGGGGAAGGGAAATGAGCTCTCTGAATAAATATCATTGGACTGGACAATTTCCATCTTGTTTGGATATCCTTGTCTTTTCCAATATCAAACAAGCTCCCTGGGGATTTTGAGCATACACAGTTTTCAAACAATTCAACACAAATACCCATGGAGAATTAAGTTTGAGTTGGGAATTACCCATATTTTTTTATGTAAGATGTAGATTATGGATTCTTTTAGACCACTTCAAACAAGTGCTTTGGAAGGAACTCTTGTTTGTTGCTGTGTGCTTCAACCTGTGAGCATGCAACTCCAGCTGATTCAGCTAAACAGTCCTGGACTCTTTTCACAAGCTTTCATAATTAAGAAGACAAGGTAACTAACACCCCATGAGAAAACTTGGACTCTGTAATATAGATAGCTCATTCAATTTGTTGGAAGTCAATGCCAAACTCAAATAATGAGACTAAACCTTCTTGTGACATTCATGATGACAGTTTGGAAATATTCACATGTGATACTCTTATTCAGGAAGAACTCAGAACTACACCCATGTGATACACACTTTACTTCCCAAATAATTCTTGATAGGAATTTAAAAATAAATTTGACAGAAAAAATATTATCCTGCTTCTTCAGGAACGATACAGTACATAATGAATTACTTTTTGACATGATAAGAATCACATAACACTGATTTCAAGGTTATTTGTCTCCTGAATTTGATCTTCACAGTTCTCTCCTCTCCAGGCCATACCTGGATTTTTATCCCATTTCCCAAACTTATTTAGCTTATTGTTTTTTCCAGCAGTTACAAATAAAAAAGGAAGAATATTCATTTTTTATAAGGAGAGTGTCATCACTAAAATCTGTCAATATCAAAAACACTAAAAAAAAAAAAAAATAGCAACCAAACTGAGAAACCAACAAATCTTAAAAACTGTTCCAAAATAAAACTAAACTGACAAGATAAGTAAGTAGTAAGTAGGCTATCTAGATTTCACCCCTTATTGGAAGGGGAAAATATCATAGAAGATATTATTGGTTACCTGACAACACTGAAATAGGGATGATAAAGTATTATCCTATTTAATGTAATTTATAACTGCTTCTGTTTGCATAAGAAATAATCTCAGCTTTTCATAACATGTAATGAAAGAAAAATGCTAAACAATTTTGGTACAATGTTAGTAAGAGTTTATTCTGAATCAAAAATATTGGTGTTTTTTTAACTCATTTTTCCATTTTTTTTCTAAATTTGGAATTATTGTTGAATAAACATAAATTAACAAGAAGTTTTGAAATTAGCTGGTTTCAGTGAAGTATATATGTTTCTTTATTTTGCAGCTGGGAGCTCTAACTTGTCTTCCTGGGCTCACTCAACTCCTTTGGTGTCTATTTCAAGGCTAGAAGTATCAGCAAGGATTCTTGTTTCTGGCGCCATCATTGATTGGGAAAGGTTTAGAATCAAATGTTCTCGTTTATAATTTTCACTCATTATCAAGCTTAACTTTAAGAAAGGTAAATAATCTCTTTACTTTCTAATTTGTTCCTATCAAAAAGTTGGGACAGAATTATAGCATTTAGGTTATTTTTAATTTTAAATATATTTTTAAAATTTATTCATTATATATCCCAATTGAACCCCTCTCCCACAACTCTCCCCAGTCCCTCCCTCCTTCTTCCCTCCATGCCCTTCCTCTAGTCCACTGAAAGTACAGTTCTCCACCATTGCCATCTGCCCATGCCTTGTTATATCTCATTAGGACTACCTGATTCCTCTTCCTCCGTGGCCTGGAAGGCTGCATCACCAGTGGCAAGTGATCAGAGTAGTCAACTGACTTCATGATAGAGGCAGCCCCTATTCTCCTCACTCAGAGATCCACATGGAGACTGAGCTGCCAATAGGCCATACCTGAGCAAGGGGTCAAGGTCCTCTCTGTGCATGGTCCTCTGTTGGTGCTTCAGTCTCTGTAGAATCCCCTGAGCTCAAATCCTTTAGTTTTGTGGTTCTCCTTGTGGGGCTCCTGTCCCCTCCATGTCCCTCTATCCCCACAGGCCTCTTCTTCCTTAAGACTCCCTGTGCTCAGCTTAAAGTGAGCACAGCCTCTGCCTCAATGGGTGGAGCCATTCAGAGGACCCTTCAGAGTAGGCAACACATTGTTTCCTCTCTTCTAGAGCTTCCTGTTTACCATTCTGAATGAGATATAAGCAGCCTCCCTAGGGTCCTCCTTACTGTTAGCTTCTTTAGGTCTGTAGATGGCTATCTTGTATAATATGGTTAATATCCACTTATAAGTGAGTGTATGCCATGCCTGTCTTTCTGTTTCTGGCTTACCTTACTCAGGATTATCTCTTCTAGCTACATCCATTTGCCTGTAAATTTCATGATTTCCTTGTTTTTAATAGCTGAATAGTATTCCATTAGTGTAGATGTACCATAATTTCTGTATCCATTTCTCTGTTGAGGAATGTCTAGATTGTTTCCAGGTTCTGGCTATTTCAAACAAAGCTACTATGGACATAGTTGAGTAAATATCCTTGTTGAATAGTGGGGCATCTTTTGGGTATATGCCCAGGAGTGTATAGCTGGATCTTAAGGTAGTGCTATTCCTACTTTTCTGAGGAAGTGCCATATTGTTTTCCAAAGTGGTTGTACACATTTACACTCCCACGAGCAATGGAGGAAAGTTCCACCTTCTCCACATCCTCTCCAGTATGTCATTTGCGTTATTTTTAAGGTTAAAAGATCAGTGGACTTGGAAAGGGGTAGGGAGAAGACAAGGGAGGGAGGGTGGGATTGGGAGGGAATGAGGGAGTTGTATACAGCTGGGATACAAAGTTAATAAACTGTAACTAATATAAAAAATAAAAATTAAAATATAAATGCTTTTTTCACCAGGAAAATAAAAGATATGGAAACTGCTTAATAGATGTGCCTCAAGTAATGCTCACATTATTGGTCAAAAAAGTTCAGAAAATCCTCATATTGACTTCCAAAATTATTTTTAACGTGTATAATTCAGCTTGACTTTCTTAGACCAGGAAAATTTCCACTCATTAAAGGCAGTTATCATTATGTAAGTACAGAAAGAAAATAGTTTCATTTGGGTGTTCTGATACATTTTCTAAATTTCCACACTTATCCACAGAATTTTTACTGCCATGAAAGCCATCGTTCTTTCTAGTGGACTATAAATTGTCCCGTAAAAACACTTTTTGAAACAGTTAATCAGATTAGACTTACACATAAGCTTGTGAATCACATATGACCGATATTTTCCCTTATTGAGGCTCTGCTCTCTAACATTTCTGTCTCATTTGAAAGCAGTAATTTGCTTTAATGATCTTGGTGAAGACAAAGTCTTTGTAGTTTGGCCATAAGAGTTAAGCAATGCTATCTGTAAGAGTAATACCCATTTCTTGCATCTTTGTGCATTTTTTAAACTCCACACAAAGTAGTTGCACTAATTTTCCCTAGACATGATCATGTTTCTTCCTGCCTCTCTGCTTATTGACTAAAAGCAAACTGGGAAAAATATAACTAAGTTCTCTTCCATAATTAGTTCATTGGTATTGGCCAAGGAATAAAAGTTGGCTGAGGAAAATAATTAGCAATTCTGTTCTGTCATTAAGGCCTCATTATTTGGGGGTCCGGTTAACACCATTTTATAAATTAGATGTAAGAACAGCTGGTGGATGAGTTAAAAGATGCCAAGAGCATTTGATTCTTTGTACATTCTACCTCTCCCATTAAAGATGAAATATTACTGTTATAAATAACAGCAAAAGTGGTGGTAAAGTTAATATTTATATGCATGAGTTCACACCAAGTAATATAAAGATACTGAATCATTGGATGAAATTTCTAGATTTACATGTACTTTTTATTATGCTTAACCTCAGATAATTAATGTTTAATATGTTTAACACTTTCAGTGATATTATGTCTTAGATCTGTACACATACATAGGATAATTAAGTGGTGTAAAGTATGTTCAAGTGTTCTGAAACATATGACATTATAGAATGTTTAGAAATCTTTATGTGAGTCACCTATTCTCCAAAAGCTGCCTATGTGGAACTCGTTAGCCCTATTAACTTTTACTAAAGAACTAAGGTGATCATCACATGCCAATATAGTTATTCATTTTAGAAAATGAATGACTTATTTTCTGTATAATAAGTGATTATAAATATAGAAATATCTGTTGCAATCAGATAAAGTTTAAAATCATTGTCAAACACATAATCTCAAATAGATCAAAATAACCTTGTTTGATAGAAAATGATAATGGTGATATTATAATGATTGATAAATAAAATTTACCTATCACCATTATCATTAAGAAACTCTACCTTATCTTAAAGTATTTCAGTTTTATAAAGCTTCTGTGAATAATTATTATTGGATGAACATTTTTTATCATTTTGTGATTAATGCAATCCATGGTGAATCAGACACCTTTACCATAAACAAGAAGCAATAAGTAGGAACCTAAAGATTCCTCCTTCCTTTACTAACTCAGTCATGGATCCCCCACAGTCAGTAACTGTTTTACACTGTCCGAGGTACTGAGTGAGAGTTCTCCCAAAATGAACGAAAGGTTTTAGTAATTCAAGCAGAAATATGATTCACTGGGTCAGTGTGCTCATAGCTTAGAAAAAAATTAAACAATTGACTAAGTGTGAAGGCAACAGCAAAGATCTATAATATGTTATAGAGAGGTAGAATGATTTCACAAAGATTCTGTGACAGGAAGTCACATAATTAAATAAACTGATATTATAAAGTCACATCCTATGGCATTCTGACTCTGGCACTGCGATGAATGAAGCAAGCACAAACCGTGTGTCAAAATATTAAAACAGTATATTAGTGCATAGAAATTAGAAAGTAGTATAATTCTAATTCTACTACACAATTTTCTCTTCTAACAAAAAAATAAGGGCATAGTACAGAGAGAGAACATATAGCTCCCAGTTCATCCTTCAAGGAAAGAGAAAAAAGTGGGGTGTGTCTAATGTTATAGACTCACCCTGAACATAAATGGAAAGAGAAAAGTTTAGAAGATTAGGAATTGCTAAAACCACCACAAAGTAGTGTGAGGTTTGAAAAAGCAACCAGAGCTGTGGGTGAGTCAACAGTTCAGCAATAGGTTGTGTCTCTTTGAGGGATATTCCTGGATTTGCAGGATCAACCCAGTGACTGGTTTCTGCATTGTCGCTCATGAAGCACTAATATTTTATAAAATGTGAGACATAGCTAACGACTTGTTAGAGAAGCAGCATGTTATAATAGTGTGTGCCAGAGCCTCCCATACCTCTAGCTTATTGTGACACAACAGAGCAAATTCTCAGTGTCAGATTCTCCAGAGGGAGGGAGGGAAACACTGAAACATAAAGTTTTTAAATTTTAGTGGATATCCACATTAGCAATCTCTGCTGCTGTTTCAGAGTTTTGATCAGACACAAACCATCCTAGAAACACACACACACTGCTGAGAACACATAATGACAACAGAAACCTCTCTCTCATAATTGATGCTATGGACAACCAGCAACATAGAGAGTGAGATTGTGAGCTTTTGAAAACATAATTATTTGTGTTTTGTTACTTTTCTAATGCCATATATCAACATAAATTTTCAAATTATTCTTAGAAAAAGATAGACATAGCTCTGAAGCAAAAAGAATAAACATAAATCTCAGAAATCTATTCCAAGTAAAGTTACACATAAATGAACTAATAAAAAATATAATATTCAATAAACTTGAGAACATGAGATGCAAGTAGAGATAATTTCAATAAAACAAAGAAAAGTATAAAAGATTGCATGCAACACAGAAATGGAAGTAGGTGTTGTTAAAAATATAAAGGGGGGATACATTTTGGAGGAAAGATGCATTCTATGAAATTCCCAGGGAGATGGGGGAGGAAGGAATGAGGAGAAATTGATATGATACTTCATTGTATCATTATGTGAAATTCTACTTAAATTTTTTTATCAATTTCTTTTTTGCATGGAGACTTTATTTATTTACAATAAACTACCTACAGTAAGAACAGTTATGATGTAATCAGTAAAGTCATATATTAAATTTATATTGAAAATGTTTAGCTCATTTGTATTTGGCCACCTTGAGGAAAAATACATCTATCTTATTAAGATGAGTCTGAAGTTTTGTACTGAAATTATTCTTTGTCAAATCTTGCATTTGTCAGTTACAAAACCTCTTTGTAGACCTTAAAATATATTTTAAATTCTAAACAACTTAAGCCTGACTGTGATGAAACTATAACTATTTAGTCTTCAACCCCATCAGAGACTTGAGAAGGAATAAAATGATTACTTAAGTGGATAGAGCAGGCAAGAAGCTTTCAAAACTAAGATGACAAAGACAGTTTACTGTTTGGTAAGTCACACATTGTCTCTCTATAATGTTGGAGCATCAATCTTCAGCATTCAGGCCCAGTATTCCTGACAGACATAACCGTGAAGCTAGAAATATGAAAGACTTGCTTCCCCTGTCATGGCAGACCATGGCAGTCAATTCAACTTGAATCTAAGTCCTGCCCATTTTTGACAGCACATTGTCTGTTGAAAGAGTAGGAGATATTTTTGCCAAGTGGATAGGTTGCCATTAATGAAGCTATCTTTAAAGGAGATTTTATGATGGTCAACATCTTCACTGAGGTATGCTAGGGGTGTTGCCAGTAGCTTAAATTCTCAAGAAAAAAAACCCTTAAATTAATTTTTTAAATCTTTAAATGTCATATGCTGTGGGTCTCTGAAGTGTTTGAAGACCATCTATTTACATTTATATTTACATAATGTATAGTCATATCTATCATCTATCTCTGTATCTCTCTCTCTCTCTCTATCTATCTATCTATCTATCCATCTATCTATATCTAGCCATCTACAGTAAATCTGAATTGGCAAAGGTTGCTTGTTTCTAGATATTTACCATCTGTTAAATCTAGTACGTTTATTTCCATGATAAACTAGACTAGTATTCAGCATGACCCTCGGATATAATTTATTGGTGTAGAACTCTGTATATTGATAGAGAAATAAGATTTTTTGATACATGGACATAGATTTTATATATCGATTTAAATTTGGCTATTGTAGATATACACATATTTATGTTTCTATTCTGTTATGAGGTATTGTACATATAAAATTCATTTAGAACTGTAAGGTTTACTTTGGAAATCAATCTGGCACTTTCTCAGACAATTAGGAATAGCGCTTCCTCAAGATCCAGCTATACCACTATTAGGCATCTATCCAAAAGATGCTCAAGTACACAACAAGGACATTTGCTCAACCACATTTGTAGCAGCTTTATTCATAATAGCCAGAACCTGGAAACAACCCAGATGTCCATCAATGGAGGAATGGATACAGAAATTGTGGTACTTTTACACAATGGAATACTACTCAGCAATTAAAAAAAAAAAAGGAAATCTGAAATTTGTAGGCAAATGGTGGGATCTAGAAAAGACCATCCTGAGTGAGGTATACAAGGAACAGAAAGACACAGAGGGTATATATTCACTTATAAGTGAGTACTAGACCTATAAGATAGGATAAACATACTAGAATCCGTACACCTAAAGAAGATAAATAATAAAGAAGACTCAGGGTAAGATGATTAATCCTCACTTAGAAAGACAAATGAGATGGACATTGGAAGTAGGAGAAAACAAGTAACAGGACAGGGGTCTACTGCAGAGGGCCTCTGAAAGACTCTACCTATCAGTTTATCAAAACAGATGGTGAGACTCACATCCAAACCTTTGGCAGAGTGCAGGGAATCATATGAAAGAAGGGGGAGTTAGTATGACATGGAGAGAGCAGGAGCTCCACAAGAACCAAATATATCAGGGCACAGGGTCTCTTATGAGACTGTTTCTCCAACCAAGGACCATGTATGGATATAACCTAGAGCCTGTGCTCAGATGTAGCTCAGGGTAGTTCAGTATCCAAGTGGGTACCCTAATAAGGGGAACAAAGACTATTTCTGACATGAACTCAATGGCTGGCTCTTTGGGCACCCCTTAACCCCCCCCCGAGGTAGGAGCACCCTTGCTAGGTCACAGAGGAAGACATTACATTCAGTCCTGAAGAGACCTGATAAGCTAGGGTCAGATGGCAGGGGAGGAGGACCTCCCCTAGCAGTGTACTTTGAAAGGGGCAGGGAGGAGATGAGGGAGGGAGGGCGGGACAGGAAGGGAATGAGGGACAGGAAGGAAATGAGGGACAGGGCTATGGCTGGGATACAAAGTAAATATTCTGTGACTAATAAAAAAATATAAGGTTAACTTCCAGTCCTATTGAAAACTGCTATTACAAACTATTTATGATAATGAACTAATACATTAATTATTAATAAATCAGACTTAAGAAAGTTGTTTTCAATTCTTTTTTGTTTTTTAAATTTTATTTATAGATTTATTCATTATAATGCATTCAATTTATATCCTTGCTCCAGCCCATTCCATTGTTTCCTCCCATTCCTTCCCACCCTCCCTCCTCTCTCCCTATGTCCTTTCCCCAGTCCACTGATAGAGGAGGACATCTTCCCCTTCTATCTGACCATAGCTTATGAGGTCTCATTGAGACTGGCTGTATCATCTTCCTCTGTGGCCTGGCAAGGCTGCACCCCCACAGGGGGAAGTGATCAAAAGCCAGCCACTGAGTTCATGTCAGAGACAGTCCCTGTACCCCTTACTGGGGAACCCACTTGGACAATAAGCAGCCAATGGACTTCCTTTGAACAGGGTTTCTAGGTCTTCCCCATGCAGGGTCTTTAGTTGGAGTATTGATCTCTGCAGACATCCCCTGGACCCAGGTTTTTTGGCTCTGTTTTTCTCCTTGTGGAATTACTGTCCCCTCCAGGTCTTTCAATCTCTACTTCTTCCATAAGGATTCCAGCACTCTGCCCAAAATTTGGCTATAAGTCTCAGTATCTCCTTCAATATGTTGTAGCTGATGGGAATATAACCTTTTACAACCACTTTGGAAATCTCACACTTCCTAAGAAAATTAGGAATAGTGCTACCTCAAGATCCAGCTATGCCACTCCTAGGCATGTACCCAAAAGATGCCTCACTATTAAATAAGGGCATTTGCTCAACCATGCTTTATTCATAATTGCCACAATCTGGAAACATCCGAGACGTCCCTCAACAACAAAATGGATACAGAAAGTGTGCAACATTTACACAATGAAATACTACTCAGCAATTAAAAACAAGAAAATTATGAAATTTGCAGGCAAATGGTGGGAACTAGCAAAGAAAATCCTGAGTGAGGTAACCCAAAATCAGAAAGATACAAATGATATGCACTCACTAATAAGTGGATATTAGCCATATAATATAGGATTAACATACTAAAATCTATACCCATAAAGAAGCGAAACAACAAAGACAATCCTAGTGAGGATGCTTAATCCTTATTCAGAAGGGCAAACAGGACAGACATTGGAAGAAAATTTTTAAATGAAAGTTTAAATCTGAAGTATCACATGTAAAACAAAAAACATATTAGTTGGATTCAAAAGCAAACTTGATCAATGCTTTAAAATAATCAATACATTCGAAAGCAGTTTTTTTAATTATACAAACATAACAAATGAGAGTATATAAAGTTTTAGAAATTCATAGGGCACCATCAAGTAAAATACTATAGTCATTGTGTGACTTCCCAAAGGAAAGGAGATTCTACACTCATTTACAGAAATAACAGCTGGAAGCACTCAATTTTCAATAAAGGAGATGGCCAACCAGATCCAAGAATCCCCCAAGCAAGTTACAAGAAGAATATATAAAGCATCAGGCAAAACAATACAAAAAGAACAAAATAAATACAACTGACAAGAAGTTCGTTCTAAAATAATGAATAGATTTTAATTACATTTTATTTTCATATTAATTACCATTTATTCACTTTGTTTCCCACCTGTAGCCCCTCCCTCATTCCCTCCCAATTCCACCCTTTCTCCCTAATCTCCAACCATGCCCACTGATAGGGGAGGTCCTCCTCCCCTTCCATATATTCCTAGCTTGTCAGGTCTCATCAGGGCTGGCTACATTGTCTCCTCTGTGGGCTAGAAAGGCTGCTCCCCACTCGGGAGGGGGGAGGTATTTATCACCATAAAATTTGCAAGCTAGAAGGTGAAGTCATGTTAATAAACTGCCTTCTAAATACCCATGTTTATACCCATAACTTAAATCTTCATTCAGACTTCAAAAACTCTTTCTGTTGCAGGAGACAGTGGTTAAATAAAAATAATCTCATAACTGGAAAGAGTATAGTATAAGCAATGAAGAAACTTTGACTGAACTAATACAATTGCCACATTCACCACAAGGATCTGGAAGCATCACAGAAAAAGGGGTAGAAGGGAAGAGCCCAGGATTGGGAGATAGGCATCAAAAATATGTCTTCTGGACATGACATGGTCATGGAACTGCTGAATTCACCAGAGCAATATGGTCTCATCTTTTCATCCCTTGCAGAGGGGCGTATCACCAATTAATACCTTCAGAGTGGGTGCCATTTTCTTTTTTATTAATTTTTATTTTTTATATTAATTACCGGTTATTTACTTTGTATCCCAACCCTAGCCCCCTCCCTCATTCACTCCCAATACCACCCTCCCACATCTACTCCCTGTCTCTTTCCAAGTCACTGCTAAGGGAGGTCCTCCTTCCCTTCCATCTGACCCTATCTTATCAGGCATCTTCAGGCCTGGCTGCCATGTCCTCCCCTGTGGCCTAGCAAGACTGTTCCTCCCTTGGGATTGGGGGTAGGGCGAAGGTAAAGGAGCCAGTCATTGAGTTCATGTCATAGTTCTTGTTCTCCTTACTAGGGAAACCTACTTAGTTACTGAGCTACCACGAGCTACATCCGAGTTAGGGGTTCTAGGTTATATCCATACATGGTCCTTGGTACTAAAATATGTGCACCTAAAGAAGATAAACAAGAAAGAGGATCGGATTAAGATGATCAATCCTCACTTAGAAAGACAAATGGTATAGATAGGGAAAGTAGAAGAAAACAAGTAATAGGACAGAAGCCTAACACAGAGGGACTCTGAAAGACTCTACCTAGCAGTGTATCAAAGCAGATGTGGAGACTCATAACCAAATTTTGGCAGAGTGCAGGGAATCATATGATAAAAAGGGGAATTAATATGACCAGGAAGGACAGAGCTCCACAAGGACAAAATATATCAGGGCACGGGTGACATTTTCTTAGTGGTTTAGCTACATATACATCGCCCTTGCTCTCCGGAGTACCTTAACACCCCTGTTTTTCAGGCAGGTAACTCAAATTCAACCTAGTAGGTCATACACAGAGATAAAATAAAGAGAGAAAAAAGGGAATAGTTTAAGATGAAGTGTGCCAGTAGTGAAGGAAGAATGAGGGGGAAGAATAGGCGGTAAGATGACAAAAAAATCAAATCAAAATGCTTTGTTTAGAGGGATCCAAAATGGCAACCCAGGGAAGACACTGTGTTTTAGGAGTAGGACAGCAGTGTCTGCGCAGCAACCAGGAGACTGAACTCTGGGACCTAAAACGCCAACATTTGGATTGCCAGGTGAGAGGAAATCCTACAATGAGGAAATGGAGTGGGAAGGTCCTCAGGACACCCAGTCAATCCCTGGAAAAGTCCCGGTGAGCAGTGGCACATTCCTGCCAGCCTTGATCTCAACATGCAGCCTCCTGCAGCACTGCCAGCCACCATCCTAGACCGGAACTCAGTCTCCAGTCCAGACTGAGGCACCCCCAGATACCATCCCAGACCAGGGTGCACAGCCTCCGGCTGAGAAGGAGGCGCCAAGTCTCCAGACCAGAGCAGAGCCCTTAGGTGCAAGCCCAGGTCAGAGTGTGGAGCCTTCAGACCGGAGAGGCACCCCCAGCC
>CM053758.1:68272156-68294503 GCA_028658305.1 Pachyuromys duprasi | reverse complement strand
GAGAATGAACTGGACCTAAGATTTCACTAAAAGCAAGTATAATGTGGGAAATCTAAATGTCAGGAAACTATGAGGGCTGGGAGGTTTTAGATGGAGTAACTATTGCCAAGCATTGTGTTCTAGGTTAATTAAATAAATCAAAGTCTCTGTATGGTGATTTGGTTTTACAGCTGTTTAGGATTAACAGCAGCATTACCAGAAGATATATCAATAGTAAATATTAATCGCCACCTACAACATTCAAAATATAATGAGGACCTGCGATACCTAATTTTAAAAAGAAACCAGCTATTTACTTTCAGAGACATTCACAAGATTTCTGTAATGACAATCTAATCTAACAATGTTCAGATTCTCCTGCCCTTCCACTAGATATCAATTGCCTGATTATTTATACAGAAACCAAGGATATTCTTTTCTTTAAGCTGAATATTTGAGGATAATATGCATATATTTTCACAAATAAGAACTGGCTGGTAGTTTTATGCAAGATATGAGAGTTGAGGTGATAGGAAATCAATAATTTCCCTTATAAATAAAAATTTCCCTTGTAAATAACAAGGGGCCTTGGGATGATTATTTTACAATTTCATTTCCCTTTATAGTGCCTCCTACAGAATCTGTTTGGTATAATAGAAAAGACATAACATTGAAGAAGTTAATCTTGATTAGAATCTATTCTGTGACACTGTGAAACTTGTTCAGTTTACTTAGTCTCATCAGTAAAGACTGAAAATGACACACTGACTGTTAATAAGAAATGAGCCCCCAAAAAATCTGTGCACAGGGTTTTTTTTTTTTTTCTGAAACTGATACTCCAACTAACAACCATTCATGGATATAACTGGGAACCCCTGCTTAGACGTAGTCCATGGCAGCTCAGTCTCCATTTGGGCTCCCTAGTAAGGGGAACAGGGACTGTCTCTGACATGAACTCAGTGGCTGGCTCTTTGATCACCTCCCCGTGATGGGGGAGCAGCCATGCTAGGCCACAGAGGAGGACAATGCATCCAGTTATGATGACACCAGATAAGCACACAAAAGGGCATGCTGGCCTATAGGCTCCCTAAGTATCACCACCAGCTGTAGCTCTTCTCTGTCAGCTCTTCTCACCCAAGCCCACTACCCTAAACTTCTTCAGCTCCTAAGCTTTCCTTTTTCCAGCATTTTTTTTTTCCTGTATAATCTTACCAATTTGGCTCTGCACTATTTTGGTCCTCTCTCTCTAGGCCCTCTCTTTTTTGACCCTTTCTCTTGGTCTCCTTTTGTTATAGTCTTTTTGTTTTCCTTTCTCTTTTTCCCCATCCCTATCTTACCTCATGGTGGGTCCAGTCTTCTGGTTCAATTTACTACTTCCTCTCTTCTCTGTACTCTCCCAGATTCTTCTTACTATATTCCTGCTCATATGTACAATAAGAACCTCTACCTCAACTATACCCTGGATTAATAATTCCTGTTTATATATTCACATTAAGCTCCTATAATGGTCATAAATGTTTATTTCCTTACTTCAGCAAATCATACCACCATACACAAATATGTGTGCACATATACAAACATATTTTTAACTGAGGAGTTTATGAAAACATTTGATTATTATCTTTCAATTACTTGTGAAACCCTCTCTGGTTTTGCTCAACAGACTCTGGAAAAGTACACCAGAATGTAGTCATTATTCACAAAATGTACAGGTAAATCATTCACAGAATGAACAAGCTTACTTTTTAGATCACCCACCACCTGAGCAATGATTAAAGCATCCCAGCTGTTGGTCCTGTGGTATTGTCTTTTAAACAAGCACTTAGCAACATTATTTGTGGTAATAAGCATAAAATTCTTCTCTTTTCTGACTAGTGGACAAAAACTTAATACATGATTTAAAACTTAGGTAGCTATATGATGAATCTTTGAAACTGCCAAACAGAAATGACATCATTTTAGTCTAACATTTGATTACCATGGGTTTATTTTCTACCCTTTCCTCCAACACACTGATACACTTAAAATCAACTAAAAAAGATAACTTTTTAGTGTTCCACTAGTCTTGCTTTGATTTACATATGTAAAGAATGTTTCTCTTTCTTTTCTCTCTTTCTTTCTTTTTTCTTTTTTTCTGTTTTGGTTTTTGTTGATTTATTATTTCTATGATTATTTTTATTATTACATTACATTCTACACTCGCCCTTCCTTTTTCTCCTCTCAGTCCCCCTTCACACAAATACACACACACACACTCACCTCCCCTGTGCCCCTGATCCATATCTCCTTCATTTCCCTTTAGAAAAGGGAAAACCTCCTATGGATATCAAACCTGGCATATAAAGTTTTCATAAGACTAGGCTCATCCCCTCATATTAAGGTTGGAAGAAGGAACCCAAACAAGCAGAAGAGTCAGAGATGTCGCTCCCCGCTATTGTTCCCACTGTTTGAAGTCACACAGGCAATGAAGCTACACAGCAAAAACATATGTAGAGGGCTTAGGTCAGACACATGCAGGCTCCCTGATTTTTGGCTCATTCTCTGTAATCTTCTATGAGCCCAGGTTAGTCGATTCTGTGGGGTTTCCAGCAAAATGATTCCTAATGATAGTTTGCTGTACTCTTAGACAGGAATCTAACTGTAATTGTCATCAGAATGGCTTTATCCAGTTTCTTAAATAAAAGAGAGAAAAGTATTGGGCATACCAGAGCCAGGAAGCAAAATAATACACTGCAGTCAGATCAAGCCAGAACCCTGCTCAAATGCAGTTAGGCAGGAATCCAAATTATGTTGTTAGAACCTTGAAGAAAACTTTGCAAATGAGGTCACCTCACCTCTCTAAATTTCTCACCATGTAACCAGGATCACCTCCCCCTGAGGGGGGGAGCAGCCTTACCAGGCCACAGAGGAAGACAATGCAGCCACTCCTGATGAGACCTGATAGACTAGGATCAGAAGGAAGGAGAGGAAGACCTCCCCTATCAGTGGACTGGGGGAGGGGCATGTGTGGAGAAGGGGAAGGAATGGAGGGATTGGGAAGAAAGGAGGGAGGGAGCTACAGGGGGATACAAAGTGAATAAAGTGTAATTAATAACAATTAAAAATGAAATAAAAGGAAAAAAGAACAGAGGACATGAATTTAAGAAAGAGAGCAAGGTGGGGAGTACACTGGAGGGTTTGAAACAAGGACAGGGAAGGGAAATGTTGTAATTGTATTTTAATTTTTCAAGATGTATACATTATTCACCTGCTTGATTCATTAATACTGTTAGGTACTTACAATGATTTCTAGTACAGGATAGCACTATATTATAAACTATTGGTGCAAACACTGTTACTTAATAAATTCCTGCGAAGATTCCCCCCCCCAAAAGAATGCAATCTTGAGTTAGCTATTGCCATAGTGGAAGTATTTTTGTTATTATTTGGAAAGAGATGTGTGGGTATAAAGCTGCAGGAAGATGAGTACGTTCTTCAGTCTTCGGGGCTGTGGGGTTAGGCAGGTGACAGAAGCATGAAGACCAACATTCATGTAAAAAGCTGGACACAGCTGCATATGCTCCTAACCGAAGCACAGTAAGGCAGGAACAGGAAGGTTTGAAGGGCTTACTGACCAGTTAGCTTAGCTGAAACAGCGAACAGTTTAGTGTGAGAATGAAATACCCAGATCACGAGTCTCCAAATGACCAATAGGCTTTGAGTCTGATGCAAAACACACAAGGGCCTTTATTACAAACTTGAGCTGGGTGGCTGCCTTCTGCAAGAACAAAGAGGCAAGCGACCCCCAACTCTGGGGAAACAGGGTTTTTAAGGGGGCAAAAACGACAGTAGGGAAGTGCAAGTCCTGGCACTATAGGATTGGGTGAAAGGGTCCCTAGGGGAGTTGACCTTAAAATGATTGGTTTGTTTTCAGGTGCCAAAACTGCAAATGATCAGATCTGGCTACCTGGGGATACCTGCAGGTTAGGTTGTAGCAAGGGGGAGGGAGTTAACACATTCCATAGGCTTCCTTAGGGGCTATGTGACCCTAGTCACATCCCAAGGTTAATCTGGGTGGGGGACTGCTGGACCCTTGCTCTGAAAGAACTGTGCTCTGGTGACTTTGCTTCAGTCCCAAGAATAACTCCAAATTTTTGAACCTCTCAAGAAGAGAACCTGTCTGAAAGGTAGAAATCAGAGAATGAGAGAGAAAGATACCTGGTATGCTGCTTTGGCTTTATTATGCCTGTAAACATGTGCACAAAGCCACACATTCCTACACACAAAAATCAGCTATGAAACAAGAGCTAGCCTGAGCATGTGAGCCTGATCCCCCAAAACAGTGGGGGAAAAAAGATGAGCATGATGTTATTTGCTTGTATTCCTAGCACTGGAAAGGAGGTAAGAATCCATGGGGCTCATGTCTAGGTAGTCTAGGCTATTTCATGCAGTTTAGGCAGGTAAGAGGCCTATCTCAAAAGATACTATGGGTTCTGCCTGAAGAATGACACCCTAGGTTGTTATCTAGCATCTACTTACATACACATATACATACACACCTGTACAGACATGTGTACCTGAACCACATCAACCATATGATCATGGATACACTTATATGTTTCCCAAGGACTATGATTTGTTTTAAAACAATACAATACCCTTATAATATAAAAGAGCATTTTTAAGAAATTTCTAACCACAGCCCTAAACAGCTTTGATAACATCACAGTGATTTTAACATGTCTTGAATATAGCTTTGTTTTGAAATGAAACTCATGCCTAGAACATAAAAGAACAAACAGAGGAAACACACACATATACATACAAAAACACACGAAATAAGTGTCAGAAAAAATTTTACTGAATCAGAGTAAAATAGGTGTACATGACATAATCATTGCTTGTTGTTGAATTAACCTTGGTGATGGTAACATAACTTGACATCCAAATAAAGATATTGAAACTGGCAGCAAAAAGCTGATTTTTGAAGGAATGAACCATGTGATTAAGCAGTGTAAATGTTGTTTAAATATCAGCCTTAAAAACCATTTAGAAAGCATTTAACACATGAAAAATGAAAAGACTGAAAAAAAGAAAATGTTCCAATAAAGGAAAACAAAGCTGAGTTTGAACATAATGATTTCTCCAGGAAAATGTAAAAGACTAGTGTACAGCCATTACCTCTACTTGGAACTATTTCTGTTCATTATTTTTTTTCTTATAAAGAAAAAGAAATCAGAAAAACAAAGCCCTGCTATTATCGAGCAAAGCTTATAATC
Source organism: Pachyuromys duprasi (assembly GCA_028658305.1). NCBI lineage: Eukaryota > Metazoa > Chordata > Mammalia > Rodentia > Muridae > Pachyuromys > Pachyuromys duprasi. The sequence continues at coordinate 68,289,266 of CM053758.1, read as the reverse complement.
AGAAATTTTACTCAATATGCATTCTTAGCTTTCCCTTCCTCTAAGATCGAAAAGATGCTAAAAATTTTAGATTATGATTACATGAGCATTTACCCTACATAAAGTTTCAGAATAGAATGATAGGTTTAAACTGCTGAATGTCATAGCTTAGCAAATCTTTTCACCAGATACAAGTGATTTAAAATGTCATCTATATGCCAATAAGCCATGCATTACTTTTTTGTACTGAGACTCAGTTTCCCTGTCAGTAAAAGATAATAATATACAGAAGTTATGGTTTTGCATTATAATACTGAAAGACATTACTTGCCCTAGGCTCAAGGTAAACAGCAAGTTTTAGCAAAGAAGACCAAATCCCTGTAAATAAGTCAAAGGTGGTGTTTGGGTTTTTTGTTGTTCCTTTGTTTTTGTTTTTCTGTTTGGTTTTCTCGTCTTCTATTTGCCTCTCTATGCTAGCTGTCACATGAATCCTAGTCTTTTTCATTATCTCTCTGACATGCTATGCTAAACACTAAAAATAAGCTTCTCAGTACACCCTGAACTCGCATGGGTTAATTTCATCATGAGAAATTTTAAGGCCTCTTTTATATGTCTTGCATTGATCTAATTACTGGTGACACACTGGGTATCATATGGAGGAAGACATACTGCCTGTCCTTGAGCACCCCATAGTCTGTCCACAGGAAGAATGGAAGAGTAGTTAACAGAAAAAAAAAAGCATGAACCAGTAATGTATCTGATGGTGTGAAGTACTAGTGAGAGAATGAAAATGGGGCAATGTGACAGAAAGTGGCCATATGACTGTGTGGGAATGCACTCTTGGAGTTGGACACTGAGCAAACATTTGTTGTGATCTGAAATAAATGATGAAGGTTGCAATAAAGAAAAAAAGCAGTGTGGAACAAGTATAGCAGTTGTAATCTTAGCATCTTTAAGAAACTAAGGTAGTCAGTGTAAGTAATTCAGAAAGAGGCAGAAAGATGGTGTTTGCTGATAAAACCAGGGAGGCAGGCATGTAGTATGTGTCATAATGTGGCGGTCTTAAATCCAAGGTAAGGTGTTTAGAATTTATGATCAGTGCAATAGTTGAAGGTGTTAGCTGGAAGAAACAGCTTAAACTAGTTTAAATACTTATTCTGAATGGGAAGATACAACTTAAATACATTTGGAAAAATATCTTAATTGTAAAAAAATACTACCATACGATTGACCCATAGACAAGTCTGTGGGATATTGATTACTGATTGATGTGGGATCACCAGCTCACTCTGGGTGATGTTGTCAACGGGTAGGTGGTTCTGATGATAAAAGAAAGCAGGCTGTGTAAGCCATGAAGAGTTAAGTCAGTAGGCAATATTTCTCCACGGCTTTTGCCTCAGTTCATGACTTCAGGTCCCTGCCTTGAGTTCTTGCCCTAACATTGCTGGGTGATGAATTCTTACCTGAAAGCATAAAGTGAAATAAACCCTTTCCTCCCAAAAGTTGCTCACAATCAGTGGTTTATCATAGCAATAGAAACCCAAAGTAAGAGAGCAGGTTTATGACTGTGATTTTGCTCAGTTATATTGAGACTGCAGTTAACCTTGGCTCTGTGTTTGATAGGATAGACCACAGAGTGTTTGGACACTGGTGGATACTGTGGATATTCCTCTCTTGTATACTCACATGCACATTTTTATTCTTGCTTTCTCTGTGTCTCTTTGCTTCTTCTATCTATGCATCATGTTTCAGTCTGTCCATTTACCTACCATCTTTCTGTCTCTCTGTCCATATCTTCATGTCATCTTTCTATCACATGTTATTCATCTACATATTGTTCTGGTAGACTTTTATTATATACTACTCTATCTGTCAATTATTTATCTTCCTTTCACCTATTATATTTCTGTCTATTTACTGTAGCTGTCTATGTCATTACTTTGTCATCTTTCTATTGTTATCTATTACTTATATATTAATAACCATTCTATTTATCAACTATCTATGCATCAGTATATTTTTAATCTATCATCAATTTTCAATTACCAATCTGTTGTCTGATTATCTAAATGTCTGTCATCTCTGCTTTGAGCTTTCTCCTCATTCAGAATAAATATTTAAATTAAAGACTTGCTCCAGGTAAAAACTGCAACTATTGTACGGATGATACATTCTAAACACCTTCCTTTGGTTTTAAGACCACTACATTACAACATATACTACATATGTATGTGTTTAATCAGTGGTCCTCTTTCTGCTTTGCATATACTGACTCCCTAAGTTTCTGAAACATGGTAAGATTACTACTGCTGTTGGTCCATGGTACATTCTTTATTTCGTTCGTGGGTGTAATACTGTAGACTGTGATACTGGAGAACTTCTAAGTGACCAGTAATTAAGTTATAAGAAATAAGGGGTGGATTCTTACAAGCAACATCTATGGATTCTTTGGCAAGCAGCATTTTTTTGTTTGCTTGCTTTTGTTTTGTTTGTTTGCTTTTGGGATCTGAGAAGGATTTATTCTCTGACCTTCATATCTGTGCCTGAAGGAAACCAACCGAGTATCCATTCTAAAGATCCCACTCCAGTGAATATAGAACCAAAGATCAAGAATTATAGAAAATATTTAGCATCAAATGCTGACATGTCCCAAAAGATTTTCTCCATCCAACAGCAAAGTTGGATTACAAACTTTGATAACCATAAGTATTATTATTTTGCTACTAAATATTTATTTAACTACTAATTTTTATATTCTCAAAATTGGAGTGAAAGTTTCAAAATATTTTTTACCTAGATCTAGAGTCTTCTTCTGTCATAAAATTTTGATACATGAAAATAGTTCAAACATATTGCTTTTGAAGGCTTTCAGAGCAGACTTAAACCTTCATTTCTTACAATGTACTTGTGGTTGAGCCCAGCACCTTGGGCCAGTTCTCACATGTCCATTGATGCATTTACACTTATTTATTATCATGCACTTAGCAGAGTAGGTGAATAATCGCCTCTCATGTATTTTAAACTTAATAATGTACATTGCATAGACATTTTTTTTAAATCTAGAACCATGAAGTAGGTAAATTACATGTAACTCAGTCCTTCATTGGGGGATATTGGAACTATTGAAGTCTTTGTGGCTATGAGTGTGTAGGTGTGAAATGTGATTACTTCACAATTTTGCTAAAATCTCTAAAATGCTCTTGAAGTCTATTTGCTAAATAAGGTAGGAACTAATATCTACTTATGATTTCCTGATAACAGGAAGTGTCTGGAAGCCAGCTGTTTTTTTAATTTTTAATTTTTTCATCATAATTTATTCATTATATATCCTGATTGAAGCCCCCTCCCTCTACTCCCCCATTCCTACCTTCCCTTCCTCTTCCCCTCATCCCCTTCTCCTAGTCCACCAAAAGGGGGAGTTATCTCTATTGCCTTGTCAGGAAGTATTTTTTTCCTTTTTTCTTTTTTTTATCATTTATTAAAATTTATTCAATTTGTATCCTGTCTGTGGCCCCCTTCCTCATCTCTTCCCAATCTCACGCTCCCTCCTTCTTCTTTCCTATGCCCCTTCCCTAGTCCACTGATAGGTGTCCTCCTCTCCTTCTATTTGACCCTAGCCTATCAGGTCTCATCAGGACTGTTTGCATTGTCTTCCTCTATGTCCTGGCAAGGCTGCCTCCTCCCCCCAGGGACTACTGATTAGAGAGCTTGCCACTGAATTCATGCCAGAGAAAGCCCCTGTTCCCCTTACTAGGGAACCCACTTGGAGAATGAGTCAATGGGCTACACTGAGCAGGGGGTTTAGGTCCTCTCCATGCATGAGCCTTGGATGGGGTATCAGTCTCTTCAGGGCTCCCAGGACCGAGGTTTTATTTATTTATTTATTTATTTTTAATTTTTTTGGCTCTGTCTGTTTTTAGAGCTTCTGTCCACTCCAGGTCTTTCTATCTTCCCCTTCTTTCATAAAATTCTATGCTTTCTGACAAAGTTTGGCTATAAGTCTCAGCCTCTGCTTCTATACCTCCCTCAGTAGAGTCTTTCAGAGGCCCTCTGTGGTAGGCTCCTATCCTGTTCTCTGTCTTCTCCTGCTTTTGATGTCTATCACATTTTCCCTTCTGATTGAGGATTGAACATCTACTCTAGGGTCTTCCTTGTTGTTTAGCTTCTTTAGGAGTATAGAGTTTAGTATGTTTAGCCTATATTATATGTCTAATAACCACTAATGAGTGAGTATATATGAGTGTATCTTTCTAATATCAACAATCAATTAATGGGATCTCATGAAACTGAAAAGCTTCTGTAAAGCAAAGGACACTGTGGTTAGAACAAAACAACAGCCTACAGACTGGGAAAGGAACTTTACCAACCCTGTATGGCACGGGCTAATATCCAGAATATATAAAGAACTCAAGAAGTTAAACACCAACAAACCAAGTAATCCAATTACTAATAATGATAAAATAGATGGGATTGTTCTCATCATTGATGCCATACTCATGACAAGTACACATTCTGTGACAAAATGAACAGTTTTTTTTTTATTTTGTTTTCCTCAGATAATAGGAACAATCCTTGATAAAAAAATGGAATTGATTAAAATGTGGGTGATCCCACCTGAGTCAGGTGAAGCCTGTAAGAGACAGACTTTACTTGAAGGGGAAAACTTGATACTTTTCTGCTGGTGTTTAAAAATGTTAGAATAATGTTCCTGAGAGTGACACATGGCCAGAATATAGGATTCAAGCTAGTGCAGGCTGACAGCAAGTAAGAAAATTTGATCTTCAATTCTACAAATTCAAGAAAATTCATATTGTCAATCTCACAATCTCAGGAGACAGAATTGAGTTCCAGAAAGGAAAATAACCCAGCTAACACCTTGCCTGTAGCCTGGAGACACATTGGTACAAGACTCAGCTTCAGGGTCTACAGAACTATAATGCTAATATCTATTGTTTAAAGTTGCTCAATTCATGGTGACACTTTAGACAGTACAAAATATACAAAATATGGACATAATTCCCGCATCTATCTCCTCAGTGTTGCTTTGTGGTCATTGTTACAGTCTATGTGGTTCCCTCTCTTTTATGTAATATGCTGTCTTGGATCTTGGGCACTGATCTTTTCATGGAATATTGTTAGTGTAGTCTTTCCCATGGATGGTCCATTGCAACTGTATTCGAGCTGACTACGCCAAGTGCTTTGGTCCATTTAAGGTTGCTTCAGTATTAACCAGGAGCCTTTTAGGGAACCCTACGAAAGAGTTGGGAGTACTACTGAGGGAGCTGGAAGGGTCGAGGATTCCACAAGAAGACTTACAGACTCAAATAACCTGGGCCATGGGGGTTCACAAATACTGAACCAGAAACCAAAGAGCATGCACGGATTGGTTCTAGGCTACCTGCACATATGTAGCAGATGCACAGCTTGGTCTTCATGTGGATCTCCCCACAACTGGAACCGGGGTTCCTTTCTGACTCTAATGCCTCCCTTTGGATCCCATTCCCCTAGTTGGGCTGCCTTGTCTGGCCTCAGTGAGAGCAGATTTGACTAGTTCTTCTGTGACTTAATGTGCCAGGGGATTTGGTACCCATGGGAGACCTTTGCATTTTCTGAGGAGAAAGAGAGGGTAGAATAGGGGGAGGGGTGTATGAGTGAGGGAACCGGGAAGAGAGGGAGGCTTAAATCAGGATGTAAAGTGAATGAATAAATAAATAAATAAATAAATAAATAAATAAATAAATAAATAAATGAAATAAAATAAAACAGAAATACAATTCTCACTGGTGAAGGCTCCAGAATCCAAAAACAATATTGCAGCAGATCTGATGTTTGGGGATGACTTGCTTCTATTTCATGTTTTTTTGTCATGTATTTAATATGGCAGAAAAAAAAACTCCTTTGTAGTCTCTCTTTTCTTTCTTTCTTTGCTTTTTTTCTTTGTTTCTTTCTTTTTTGATCTTTAGAATGGTAATTTACATAATGTTTTTGGGACAGAGGACTTGAAATGTATACCACAATGCACATGTAGAAGTCAGAGGACAGTCTGTGCATTGACCTCTCTTCTTCCATTTCCATGTGGGTTCCTGGAATCAAATTCAGGCTGCCAGGCTTATGTAGCATGCACTGTCTGAAGGTCTCTTCACATACTCCAAAATATTGGTAGTTAGTATTTGAACATTTGCATTTAAAACAATAGAAAGCACACAGCAAAAGTTTTGTAACACATTTTCTTATTTACCAAGGCTATGTCTTTTTATCAGGATTGTTCTTTATTCTTTAATTTTAGTTTGAAAAATCTAACTTTTGGGGCTCAGTTTGTAGAATGCTTGCTCATGTAAATAAAGCCCTGAAATTGATTATTAGTTCCACATTCAAGTAGACATATTGGTGCTTAACTGTAATATCAGCACTTGAACGATGAAGACAAGATCAAAAAGTAAAGTCTTCCTCAGCTACATAATGTTTGATACCAATCTAGATTACGTGAAAATCAAAAATAGAAAGATAGATAGACAGACAGACAGACAAACAGACAGACAGACAGACAGAGACAGACAGACAGATAGATAAAATAATACCTGACTTATCCATTGACGTATCACTCACAGGCATCTTCCATATGAAGACAGGTTAGATTAGAGTTGTGGTTAATATTTCCAAACCCTTTTTAACACTTCCTCTGTACATCCTTATTTTTCTTGCACCTTGTTTACAACTGTTTGTAACAGTGACCATGTCTTCCTCAGTAACAACAAGTACATTGAATTATCATTAAATTCAGATTATATTTTTGCAAGCTCTCCAATTATTAAAAGATATAAACACTTTGCAATCAAAGCTTATGGCATTCTTGAATATGATTATGTGCATAGTGGTATAAACAACTAAACAAAAATAAATAAAAGAAAAAACCCAAACCAAAAGCTCAACTGGGTTTGTGTACACATGTTCAAAAGTTAAGAGAGCAGCATTCTTCCGATTTCAGCACTTGGACTAAAAGCAAATTTCTGGCTTGGATTTCCTTGATGATATGACTTTTTTTTTTTTAATATGGTCTTTTATCTGAGATTTTATGGTTTGAAATGGCCGCAAGGGGACTGGTGAGAGAGCTCGGTTGTTAAAGTGCTTGATGCAAAAGCATGAGGACTTGACTCTGATTCCCAACAGTCACAATAAAACCTGATCATCATGACTCTTGCTTGTAATTATAGAATTGATGAGATAGAGACAGGACGGACCTCAAGACTTGCTAGTTAGCTAGCCTACATCCTGAGCAAGCTCCAGGTACTAGTGAGAGACCTCATCTCAAAAGGTGGACATCTTCTGACATCTGGCATACATACACACACACAAATACACAAATGCATGCCCTTCTACATAAATACACATCCTTCCATATACATGATACAATTTATTAAGTAGTTTCCAACCACAGTTTATGTACAGACAAAAGGACTGTGATATGAAAAAGCATGTGAAAAGCATATGTGTTGATGTTGTATTGCTGTAACAGAGCACCATTGTTAATGAACCAATGATGCATACTATTACAGTGCCATTCAACAGAAATGCAAACATTACAAATATCCATGATGATGTGTGGATCCTGTTTTGCTTACAGGAACATCAACTCGCAATTCTCCTTGGAATGATGCTTCATCATTCGCTGATGTTGTATTGAGGCAACTCTATGGAATGCAGCAGTCACAGATGACAAGACTCAACAATAGTAAGTACACTGTTGTTACTAAAACAACTCCCCAAATGTATTTTACTTTCTTCTATATCATTACCTTATTCTTTGTCCTTTCATATCCATTAAATATTAATGGATTTCTTCAGTCATAATAGACATTGATTAAAGCAAAGCTAAATAGAAGACATATTATAGTTTTCCTGGAGAATCACACAATCTAAAAGTGAATAATACTGTGAAGTAAATGCTGTAGTACAGTAGAAAGGTACAATCATTAGGGAACTTCACCATTACATGCATACTATTAACATATATTCACATTCATAATTTATACATGAATACATACACATAAACACATCAATATAAAATAGTAGTTCTTGAAGTGACTAATAAAATCTAAAAGAAAAAGAAAGATTAAAATGGTGTTTCTGGGTGATTAAACAACTTAGTAATGATTCCGTTTTCTGTTTATTTCAATTTATATGATTTATTGCTTTAAAACACAATCAAATGTCATTGCACTCTATGGAAAACATGCATTTTATCCATATTTGACCTTCTCATAGTCCACTCTCACTTCTTCAAGAACCTTTATTTTGCTGAGATGTGGCTGACAGACATGTTCTGGTTTTGGTGTTAAGGGTGGGCATTCAGAGCCTTTACAACAGAAGAAATATATAAAGGTTTCTACAAATTCAACCTTCAAAATCAGCTTGGAAGCTACTCTTGGAAGGGTTCACTTAGGCTGCAATTACCCATCGCAGGTCTAATTGCCCATCTGCACGCACAATTTAGAACCACGCAGTTGAAATTTAGTTCCAGGCTCTCCAACACTAATTTTCTCCCTTGAAATTGACATTTCAAAGAACATCAGGTGGTTAAAACTGCAGATATGTTATTTATTTCAATGAGAGGGACCTTTTCTCCTTTCTGAGCTGAAGTTTTAGTTTAAAAAAATTAAATTAAAAGATGAAAGGAAAAAGAGAAAACAGGAGGACTCTGTCTCATCTCCTTGACTCTCAAGGTTAGTCTGCCTTGAGATCATTTTGAATATAATCAGTTAGTTAACATGACTGTTTCTGCTTCAGCATAGAGACTGTTTCTGGTAGGGCTATGCCTCTGTATATAAATAGCTCTACCTTCATATATAAAAGAGAAGGTTGTAATAAACATCACGAAGAAGAGGTTTTTAAATATTTTTTATTTTTATATTAATCTCAGGTTATTTACTTTGAATCCCAGACATAGCCCCCTCCTTTATTCCCTCCCAATCCCCCTCTGCCTCCCTCATCTCCTCCCTGCCCCTTTCCAAATCCACTGATAGGGGAGGGCCTCCTCCCCCTTTCATCTGACCCTGGTTTATCAGGCATCTTCAGGAGTGGCCTGGAAAGGCTGCTCTTCCTTTGTGGGGAGGGGAGGAGAGGTCAAAGAGGCAGCCATTGAGTTCATGTTCGAAATAGTCTCTGTTCCCCTTACTATGGAACCCACTTGACTACTGAGCTACCATGGACTGTATCTGAGCAGGGGTTCTAGGTTATATCCATACATGGTCCTTGATTGGAGAATCAGTCTCATAAAAGAACCCTGTGCCCTGTTTTTTAATGAAAACTTATAAGGAATAGAAATAAGTATATCAAATGTGTCTTTAACATCAGTTTTGGAGTTCCTGTCTTGATGTTCTGAGTCACCTTCCTTTACTCTTTTATTTTAATGCATTGAATTGAATTGTTTCTGTTTATGACTAAAAAGAGTAATAACTAAAGAACCCTAAAGAGTCTTTTTCTTGCCAGTTCAGTTTTGTGGAACGTAATTTTAGAGTTGGGAAGAAGACATGGGGATGACCCTAGCTGAGACTCCTAGCATTTGGGGATATGAAGGAGCCTGAAGTCCCTACCTCCTGTAGCCAGGTGGGACATTCACTGGGGGGAGGGAGATACCAACATATCCATAGACCTTTCAACCCACATTTTGTCTTGCCTACAAGAAGTGTAGAGATTAAGATGAAGCAGAGATTGAGGAAATGGCTGACCAATGACAGGTCCAACTTGAGATCCACCCCATGGGAGAAAGCCAATCCTTGTCACTATTAATGAATGCTTGGCTATGCTTGCAGACAGGAGCCTAGCATAACTGTCTTCGGAGAAGCTTCTTATAGCAGCTGATGGAAACTAATTCAGAGGCCCACAGTCAAACAATAGGCTGATCTCAGGGAATTTTTGTAGAAAAGTGGGAGGAAGGATAGAGGGAAGTGGGTGGGTCAAGTACACCACAGAAGATGTACATAGTAAAACAACCTTTGCCAATGAGGACTCACTGAGACTGAGCCATCAATAAAAGAGCATGCATAAAAGAGCATGGGCTGGACATAGGCTTTACACATATGTAGCAGATTGCAGGTTGGTCATCATGTGGGTAACAATGGGAGTAGGGGCTATCTCTGGCTCTGTTGCCTGCCTTCTGATCCCTTTCCCCTAGCTTTGCTGCCTTGACTGGCCTCAATGGGAGAAGATGTGCTTGGTCCTGCTATGACTAGACATACCAGGGGTGGTTGGCATCCTTTAGTGGCCTTCCCTTCTCTGAGAAGAGGAGGAGGAAATGGGAAGAGTGGGGCATGGCAGTGGGACTGGGAGGAGATAAGGAAGGGAGTGTGATAGGGCTGTACAGTGATTAAACAAATAGAATTTAATCATAATCATAATAACAAGTAATAATAAAAAGAGAGAAAAGAAGACAGACAGTCAGGGAGGAAAAGTAGAAGTGAGGAAAGCACGGAAGGAGGACATAGGAAAGGGAGGAGGTAGGAAAGTGGAAGTTTGTGTGCTCTAGGAATTCAGCTGTATACATTTGCATGATGTTGCTGCTCCCCTGCACAAAAGCATTACAAATACTTGGAATGAATGAGCTAACGCTGCTGCCTTTTGTTAGGATGCTTTGAAATGCTGTATTTATCTTTTCTTCTGTGGAGCCCTGGTCTTTGGGCTTATGATACATTTGTATGTCTGCTCTATAGCTAGGCTTGATGTACTTATCCTACATTTAGATTTTTTTCTTTTTATGATTTTAAAGGTTTTATTGAAGCAGATTTTCACAGTGTAGTGGTGGTAGACCTCAACACCCTTAGTGCTCACAGAGATCTGCCTCTCTCTACATCTTGAATTATGGGATTAAAATTTTGTGCTACAAGGGGTGTTGTACACAATAAAATTGGTGTTGGGCTAGATGGCTAAGAATTTTGACCAAGATTTCTCTTTCTCATATATATATATATGAAGGAATCCAAGCCAGAACTTGGGAAACATACACTGCTTGTCATAGTATCATTCACAATTCCAAGTCCCTTGGATATTCCTGCTTTTTTTTTCTTTAGAACTATTATTATCATTGCTGTTGTTACAGTTCATGTTTATCTTGATAATAAAACCGTAGTATTGAGATCTCTTGATTGAACTCTCTTCTTTGAAAAGAAAATTGGCCAGTGTGTAGCCGGGAGTTATCTTCCTGTATCCTAGTCAAAGAGTACTTACTGCTCTCAGTTAGAAGTCAATTAGTTCTGCCAAGGTGTCACTTGCTAATTACAGTTGTGGCTCACAACAGCTTATTGCAAAGCTTCCAACTGACTGAGCTCCAAGGAAAATGAGGGTGTCCAGGCACATCTGGGACATCAGGAACACACCTGCACTAACCAGTGCAGAAGAAATGTCTTAGAAGTTTGACACTACCTATAAAAGTCTATTGAACTTTTGCAACCTTTCATAATGTGGTCATGCTTGTTTACTATAAAATATTTATCTCATGGCTCTGAGGATAAAACCATCACCATGGACATTACTTTGAAAGCTGTAATGTCTAAGCACTTAGAAAAATATGTGCATTTCTAAAGCAGTAATTACTGAATAGGGAAAAGCCTGCAAAACCCCCAAATCCTTAGCTTTAATGATAAAAATTAAACAATAGGAAGTCCTATTTGCTGATAAGAAGTATCATATTGCTCAGGGGCTCGTGAAAAGGCAGATGAATCCACCAATGACCATGCATTGAGAAGATCTAGGCCTCTTGCTCAGGTGAAGCCCATGGGCAGCTCAGTCTCCAAGCGGGTTCCCTAATAAGGGGAGCAGGGGCTGTCTCTGACATGGACTCGGTGGTAGACTCTTTGATCACCTTCCCACTGCTGAGGTGGCTTAATAAGGCCACAGAGAAAGAAGATCCAGACAGTCCTGATGAGACCTGATAGGCTATGGTCAGTAAGGTAGGAGGACTTCCCCTATCAGTGGCCTAGGGGAGGGACATAATGGAGGAAGTAGGAGGGAGGGTGGGACTTGTAGGAGATGAGGGAGGAGGACCACAGCTAGGATACAAACTAAATAAATTGTAATAAATAATAATTATAAAGAAAACATTTTAAAAGAATCAGCCTAGACTCCACTCAAACAAATTTAGAAGTTACATGAGCAATGCAGATGCACAAGAAGACATGATTTTTTATCATAAATCTAGGTTGAGATCAATGTCAAATATGCAAATATTCTCTCTTTCACTCTCTACTCTCTCTTTTTCTCTCTCTCTGTTTGGTTTTTCTGAGACATGGTTTCTCTGCTTAGCCTTGGCTCTCCTAAACTCACTTTGTAGACCAGACTGGTCTCGAACTCATAGAGATCCATGTGTCTCTCCCTCCCAGAGAGCTGGTATTACAGGCAACACCACCAAGCACAGTCAAATATTCTCTTCTTAAATCACAATGAAAAACATATTTTATACCTACATTTAGCATAAATATGCATATACCTAATTTCATGAGCAATAGTTATAAAATATTATCCAATGTATTCTTTTCTAGCCTAATTTATTCTCTAAATATAATTGTCAGAGACCCTAAGCTTATTGCACAACCCAGGAATATGTCATATCTCAGTTTAAGGATACTACATGATACAATGCCTATGATGTTTCATATAAATACATACTGTTTCTAAAGGGGTTGAGTTAAATGTGAGTTGGATTAAACCAGACATAATGATATGCCGCTGTCATCATCAGAGTTCAAGGTCATTGTTCGCTATATGGTGAGTCTGAAGCAAACATGCATTGTGAGACCATGTCAAAAAAATGAAGACTAAATTTTCTAGAAATAGAATACATGTGAGTAGAATGATATTTAATGAGTCATTTACTTGGTCTTGTTCAAAGTGGGCAAAATATACAGTTCTCCTCTTGAATGACCCTTCCTTGAGTGCATGACACACATCAACAAAACTTGGATTCCACCACTTTATGGCAATACTTTTTGTTTTTTTGTCTTTAAAATCTATCATCTATCTATCTATCTATCTATCTATCTATCTATCTATCTATCTATCTATCTATCTATTTATTTATATTTTATTTACATATTTTACATTATATGTATAATACAATATACATATTGTATACATAATGTATACAATATGTATAATATGTATACATTATTTACATATTGATTAGAGTTTATTCACTTTATATCCTTGCTACAGCCTCCTCCCTCTTCTCTTCCCAGTCCCAACCACCCTCCTTCTTCTCCCTCTATGTCCTTTCCCTAATCCCCTGACAGGAGAGGACCTCCTCCCCTTTTCTCTGACCCTAGTTTATCATGTCTCATCAAGGCTAACTACATCATCTTCCTCTGTGGCCTGGCAAGACTTCATTCCCCAGCAGGAACTGATCAAAGAGCCTACTTGCCTGAAGCTGTGCTCCTTGCTATGACAGTAATGGATGCTAACACTATGAAACTATACGACCCTAAGTGAATTCTTTCTCTTATAGGTTGCCCTGGTCATGGCATCTTATCCCAATAAAAGAAGAGTAAATAAGGCATCTTCATTTATATCTATCTTCCTTTTATGACTGAAACATTTAAGGGGATTTCTCCATTTTTTTCCCCTGAAACACACAGTGGTATAACCACTCTACTATGCTACAGGACACCAAACTTCTTGTTCTTAAATGTGACTTTGTACTCCTTCATTCATCCATCCCAACTTGGCTCCCCAGGCTCTTTGATGGCCATGATGCTATTGACAATATCTACAGAATCATTCACTTACTATTTCACCTGTGGATGAGATCATTCATATTCTGTCCTCACCATTATTAAGATTATGTTTTCCTGTATTTGCCACAGATTCTCATGACCCAGGTCTCATTTTCTTTTCTCATTAGTGTGTACAGATGCTTCCATTTTCTACATGGCTGCTTAAATTTTTCATTTTAAAAAGTTAAAAAAAACCTACTCTTTACAATAAAGCTGTTTTATGTCTCTGCTTTTCCTCTTAGGCTATCATTGTTTATTGTGTATTTGTGTTCATGTCCGTGAATGTGGGTATGTTATGTATTATGTTATGTGTTATGTTATTTAAAGGAAATGGATAAGAAAGGATAATAAGAGTAGGACATTGATCAAAAATATTTTACAGCTATGAATGAGAGTATAAAATAATAATTAAATTAAAATTTTACAAGTTACAAAATATCTCTTCATCTTAAAAAACATTTATGGTGCTGTATTTTTAATATAATACTCAATACCTTTGTGTAACAAGTTCCAATTAAATAATTCATGTGCTAGAAAATTACCTATCACATATTTCACATTTATTTTCATATTTATACAAATTAAAATGTCTTATTGTTTCATTAATCTTCTTTGTAGCTATAGCTATAGCTCATGGTATATATTTACTATGTGTATATTTCTGTTTTTAAATCCTCATGTTTATTAGGTGCCTTATCATTATTATTTTTAAAAGAAACATATTTTACATTTATTTGTTCAAATTTAGTTGTAGGATGTATTGATTTTTAAATTTTATTAACCCTTTCCTTATGGCTTTGTTTTGCCTTTTAATTTCTGTAGTGATTTTTATAGTACTTATTGTTAACAGTTCTCACAACAAATAAAACTATTTTACACTGACTACATTTTGCAGTATTTATGAACTATGTTTTTTGTGTTTTATAAATGGTGAGTACATTAAGAAGTATGGGATACTTATTAGTCAAGGTGAAGAATTCCATATTTCTAGATGTGTCTACTAAACCATGAATACCACCTTAGTTTATCTGCATTCCCAACACACACCTAAGGAATCTACAGATCGGGGAGGGCTACAGTAGCTGCAGTTGCTGAATAAATACTAACAGGAAACAGTGTTTCCTTAGAACGTAAGAAATCTTTCACATCTTGCATTGAATGGTTGATTTATTCTTGTGCCCTCTGAAATGCTTGTCTGCGGATACTGAATCTGCTGCTCTCCATTAGCAAAACTCCTAGGCAGGAGAGTATAGGGAGTCCAGATTTGAAGTTGAGAAAAAAGCAGGACAAAGAAGAGAACCATCTTGCATTCCTTCATGCTGTACACAGTGTGGCTGCACCTTACTAAGGATTCTCGAAATTGCTTTGGTATTTTATTTTACGTCCATTTCTAATGAGTTTTTAGCCCATGCTGACAGATCACGAAGTGTTAATGGGGATGGCCCATCCTGAGGGCAAGCTGTGTCCTGAAAATGGATATTTGCTTATCTATGCTGTATGCGCAGAGAATGAGGAGTAGAAGGTAATCAAAAAAATGGAGCAGAGGAAACTACACACAAGCATCCATGAAACTGCTTGCAGGATGCCCCATAGCTATTTGGGTGAGTTTTGGAGGCTATAGTAGGAACAATGATTATGCCAGTAATTACAACTTCTATGTCACTGCTTTCTACTTGGTTCCAATGATGTCATTCATTGTAGCTGTATTTGTGTTTGACATCGTCCTGTTAAGTAGAAAAAAAAAAAAAAAGACCATATCTTTGTTACTGTCTAATTCTGATATATCCTCTGTGTCTCTCCAATAGAAAGAGAGGATTTCAGTGTTGTCTAAATAACAAATCCAGAATCATCTGCAGGAAATAGTATGTGTTCAGCCTGCATGGATGCATGAATGGGAGAGAGCAGGGATCATTTAAGCTACAGCTTCATCATCTGTTAAGTTACAATGATTTAAATTGGGGTCAGGTGAGTGACAACCACCGCATAACAAGAAAGCTTGTAATTACCACCAGTTTCAGAGCAGTGTACAGTGGAATCTTTCAAAAATAATATCACTTCCGACCACACCTGGGTTTGCTGAGATGCAGAAAAGAAATGATAATATGTAATTACCTGAAGCGAAGCGCTAGGATGGGCATGAATAAATGTAGAAGTATTAATCTTATTAAAATGTTTATTAGATGTAATCATTATTCAAATAACAGCCTTGCGATAGCAGCCTCCACTTCACAAAATGCAGTGCTCAGGAGAGAGGACTCGGAGCTTAGGAAGGTATACGGTACTTAAATTACGGGAGAAATGGCTATTATTTGAGATATGCATTGGCTCATCATAAGAAGAATGCTGTGTCTGGGTTGCAATTTTCATTCCATATCAGATGTGAGACTTCTCGCTTTCTGATTTACTCTCAGGAGTCTAGTCTTCTCATCTTCTATTCTAAAGGGTTATTAAGAAGAACCTTAGCTGTATGTCTTATATTCACTTATAAGTGAATATATACCATGTGTGTCTTTCTCTTTCTGGAATACCTCACTCAGGATGATCTTTTCTAGTTCCCACCATTTCCCTGCAAATTTCATGATTTTCCTTTTAATTGCTGAGTAGCATTCCATTGTGTAAATGTACCACAATTTTTGTATCCATTTGTCAGTTGAGGAACATCTGGGTTGTTTCCATTTTCTGGATATTATAAATAAAGCTGCTATGAACATGAGTGAACAAATTTCCTTGTGTACTTGAGCATATTTTGCGTATATGCCTAGGGGTGTTATAGCTGGATCTTGAGGTAGCACTATTCCTAATCTTCTGAGGAAGTACCAGATTGATTTCCCAAGTGTGGTTGTAGAAGTTTACATTCCCACCTGCAATGGAGGAGGTTTCCCCTTTCTCTACATTCTCTCCAGCATGTGTTGTCACTTGAGGTTTTTTTTTGTTGTTGTTTTTTGTTTTTTTATCTTAGCCATTCTGATGGGTTTGAGGTGAAATCTCAGGGCCGTTTTGTTTTTCATTTCCCTGATGATGATGGATGTTGAGCATTTCTTTAAATGCTTCTCTGCCATTCAGTATTCTTCTATTGAGAAATCTGCATACCTGAAGAAGCTAAGCAAGAAGGAAAATCCTAGGCAAGATGATCAATCCTCATTCAGAAAGGCAAATAGGATAGACATTGAAAGAGGGAGACAGGTCGGGGATGGAGATACCTCCAGATGATCTGTTGTTGTAGAGGATTGTTTTGGAGATTCTGGGTTTTTTGCTTCTCCAAATGAAGTTGAGTATTTTTCTTTCAAGATCGATGAAGAATTGTGAAGGTATTTTGATGGGGATTGCATTGAATCTGTAGATTGCTTTTGGCAATATGGTCATTTTCACTA
>CM053758.1:68209803-68271656 GCA_028658305.1 Pachyuromys duprasi | reverse complement strand
AAAAAGAAAGAGGGAGAAAACAGGGAACAGGACAGGAGCCACTATAGAGGGCCTCTGAAAGACTCTACTCAGCAGGGTATCAAACAAGATTCTGAGACTCAAAGCCATATTTGGGCAGAGTGCAGCGAATCTTATGAAAGAAGGGGGAGATGAAAGTCTTGGAGGGGACAGGAGCTCCACAAGGAGAGCAGCATAACCAAAAAACTTGGCACATGGGTCTTTTCTGAGACTGATACTCCAACCAAATAACATGCATGGATATGATGTAGAACCCCTGCACATATGTAGCCCATGGCATCTCAGTGTTCAAGTGAGGGGAACAGGAGCAGTCTCTGACATGAACTCAGTGGCTGGCCCTTTGATCACTTCCCCCTGATGGGGGAAAAGCCTTACCAGGACACAGAGGAAGACAATGATGCTAGTCCTGATGAGACCTGGTAGGCTACGGCCAGAGAGAAAGAGACAGGGATCTCCCCTATAAGTGGACTCAGGGAGGGGAATAGGAAGAGACGAGGGAGGGGGCTACACCTGGGATACAAAGTGAATAAAGAATGAAAGAAAGAAAGAAAGAAAGAAAAAGAAAGAAAGAAAGAAAGAAAGAAAGAAAGAAAGAAAGAAAGAAAGAAAGGAAAAAGAAAGAAGCAGAAAAGGAAGAAGATCCTCAGTGACTAAGCATGGAGAGGACATAGACCCCCTTCTTAGATGTAGCTCATAGGCCTTTCAGTCTCCATGTGGATACCCTAGTAAGGGGAACAGGGGCTGATTCTGACATGGACTCAGTGACCAGCTCTTTGATCTGATGAGGTGGCCCAACTAGGCCACAGAGAAAGAGGAGCCAGACAGTCCTAATGAGACCTGATAGGCTAGGGTCAGATATTAGGGGAGGAGGGCCTCCCATACCAGTAGACTAGGGAAAGAATATAGTAGGGGAAGAGGAAGGTAAGGTGGGACCAGGAGGTGGTGAGGCCTGTGCTGCAGCTAGGATACAATGTGAATAAATTGTAATAAACAATAAAAATACGGACAAAAAAGAGCCTTAGTATTAGCCAAGAATTTTATTTATGGTTTAACAAGTCTTTCTGGGTCTAGAAGAAACACTAGCAAAAAATGGAGTTCATTGTTTGTAATTATTTAATATTAGAAACATGAAAAAACACGATTGAAAAAAGTCAATTTCATAGAAAAAGTTTACTACCAGTGTAAATCCAATTGTTAGCTTACCCATCAAACATGCTTGATTCTCACTCAGTTTATGCATATTTTTTACCAGAAATGGCAGAAGAGATTGGAAGGTTTCAGCATAAATGTTTCAGAGATCACTCTTTGTGTGGTCTGCATGAACCCTGTACTTTCATTTCTCTAAAACTTGCATCTTGACTCTTTGAAAGTTCCTTGTGCAATATCATTCATTTCTTGTAATTTAATGGCAAATTCCTTGTGTGTCTTTGCACATTTGACACCTTTCTTTACTTCACATAAAGTTGATAATATCTTGTTTTGGGAGTGATACTTATGCTGAAATCATACTTTTATCAATCTTTATTATCCATAAATTTTTGCAAATATATCTTCACACTGTGTCTAACATGGACATTTTCTCATTGAAATTATTCTTAAAAATATCAATCTGTTAGGTTGATGTCAAGCAAACAGTTGGCTAAATGAATTTTTGAGTGTTCATCCAGATGTTAATATTAATCTACCAATGCCTGTGTATATGTACAGTCATGTGTCATTTGCTGGCTTTGTATATTCAGACATTTTCTTAGATCGCACACAGACCTTGAAATCCTCTGAATGCAGCTATGAATTAAATTAAAATCACTGCTAATAGTGCCATCTTGTGTCTGAAACTTAAAATTAAGAAACTATGTTGATGAAAGAATTTTAAAATGTTTATTAAATTTATTCTTAGATAATTTTGCAGGTATACTCCATGCATCCTGACAATTTTTACCTCCTACTATCTCTCCTTCCTTACCATACTTGTTCTTAGTTTAAGATAAAAAACCATTAATTTTTAAACTTTTCCTCTCAATATCAATCATGTGATGGCTTAAGAAAGTAGTGATTAATTAATTAGATTATTATTTTTTGGTTATTTATTTGATGCAACTTAGTCTAGACAGTCTTTCAGCTGGTACTAAAATTAAAAGTTCATGTCTTTTGATTTGATTCTTTCAAAATGCTTTGCATCCTCTAGAGAGTTTATATCTGATAATAGAAGCAATATTCAGCTTTAGTTTCTTTTAAAGGAAGAAATGGTAACAATAAAGCTTTTCTTCTTTATTTTATTGTCATAGTTAGACAGACAATAATATATTTAAAGAACACAAAATATTCCCAGTTAATGAACATTTTCAACAATATTGTAATTGTCTAGTATTAGTATCTGAAAGAATGAACTTGAATAATGTTTTAAATTTTAATAGTGCACTAACATAAGAATAGTCATTCAAGATATCTTCTCCTCTAGATAGAAAGACCTGGAGAGGAGAGGAGCTCCAAAAGAAGACCATCAGAGCCATAAAACCTGGGCCTTGGGGCCCCTGAAGAGAATGATACCACAACCAAGGACCATGCCTGGGGAAGACCTAAACCCTCTGCTCAGATGTAGGATTCAGTCTCCAAATGTGGTCACTAGTAAAGGGAGCAGGGGCTGTCTCTGGCATGAAGTCAGTGGCAAGCTCTCTGATGACTAGCCCCTGGGGGGAGGAGGTGGAGCCTTGCCAGGCCACAGAGGAAGACAATGCAAACAGTCCTGAGAAGACCTGATAGGCTAAGGTCAAATAGAAGGGGAAGGGGACCTCCCCTACCAGTGAACTAGGGGAGGGGAAAAGGGGAGAAGAGTCTGGGAGGGTGGGATTGAAGGGAGATGAGGGAGGGGGTCACAGCCAGGATACAAATTGAATTAATTGTAATAAATGATAATAAAAATTCAAAAAACATATACTTCCCTCAAATCTCTAAATTCATAGGACATTCAAGACATTCTGCATTGTTTACAGAATTGCTTGTCTGGTATTTTTGGGTACTAAATTTAGCTCTAACACTGAGCCACATCTTTAGTCCCTGGAATATACATGTAATAATTGCTATACTGAGAATCCTTAATTACACTCTGCTCAACTTTTAACATTAGGGATAACATATAAATACCCAAAAAGCATTTCAGTGAGTCCAGTGACAGAGAAAAAACAAACATCTAAAATAATATAAACAGGAGTAATGAAGAAATAAGTGTACCTTGGCAATTTGTGGGACTGCAGGAATATTGTGATGGCTCTGGTCCATAGTTTAATTTAGAAAAGACTTTAAAGATTTATGGGTGGTCTCTCCATGTAATGTAATATATTAGTGTTGCTTCCAAATTACATCATGTCTTTCTCCTTTGCTGGGCCTTCAAGTAGGCTTCTGTGTAATAGAATAAAACCTTTTCTCACTGCATATACTTCTAGAATTAACAGGTTTGAAATTAACAGTTTTATCTCATCCAAAGTTTGTTGTTTGCTTGTTTGTTTGTTTTTCTTTTTTTTTTTAATGAGAGATCTGTGTTTTCCAGTGATTATTTCTGAACAGGATTTAGTGAAGGAAATAGGAAAACATTTTTTGCTGTAATTTAAGATGTGGAGGTTTTTGAAGGCACGTATCTGTCTGATAGAAGATATACTACTGCAGGAATACCATACCGAAAACTAGGAACCACCTCTGTAGCTTATTCTATCATATAAATGTGGGCATACAACTTCTCAATCAATACTGAAAGCATAAAGAAAAGGCAAGCAGCAACCCAATGTGAGATTTTAAATTTGAAACCCAGATTTCAAGGTTGTGGAGATGGATCAAGAAAGATTGGGAGTTCAAAGGAAGTCTGAGCTCAAGAGAAAGATCCTATCTCAGAACTGAGTGACAGATGGGGAGGGGGGGGGAAACAGACAGAGAGAGACAGAGAGAATAATGCATGCTAAATGTGGGCAAGAGGAGAGAAGATGACAAGAAGAATGTCTTGACCCCTTATAAGATTTGTAGGATAACACAAAAAGACTGAACTCAGAAAAGTAAATAAGATATGAACTAGTAACCAAACAGAAAGTCCACAGAATAGAAAAAAAATCCTTCAAAAGCTACAAGTTTTTAGGAGCATGTCTTTAATCATAGCATCCAGGAGAGACAGGCAGATCATCATAAGTTGATTGAGAGTTCCAAGCCAGCCAGGGTTATAAAGCAAAATTATGTCTCACTAAAAATACAGAAACTGTCTTGCTTTTGTTAGCTTCCTTTTTGGACATAAAATGAAATTATCAAACTTCAATAAGACAAAAACAAAAGCCAATGGTAATTAAGTAGATATTTAAATTTATCATCTTCTTTTTTCAACTCTTTAGTATCTAGTAACCAGTTAAGATTTTTTGTTTTTTTAATTAAAATATATATTTTTTATATTAATTATATTTTATTCACTTTGCATCCCAGCTGTAGCTCCTTCCCTTATTCCCTCCCAATCCCACCATTCTTCCCTCATCTCCTCCCATGCCCTTCTTCAAGTCCACCAATAGGGGAAGTCCACCTGCCCTTCCATCTGACCCTAGTTTATCAGGTCTCATCAGGACTGCCTGCATTGTCCTCTTCTGTGTCCTGGTAAGGCTGCTCCTCCCTCAGGGGGGTGGGTCAAAGAGCCAGCAACTGAGTTCATGACAGAGACAGTCCCACTTCCCCGTACTAGGGAGCCCACTTGGATACTGAACTGCCATGGGCTAAGATTTTTATGAGTTTTAGGAGTCAACTTTTTGAACATTCTGTTATTTCTAATAGAGACTGTTAAGACATCATTCAGAACACTGGTTTTAAAGAAACAACTTAGGTTTTACAAGAGATATATGATCTAAAAATGCAGTATCTTCTGTGGTACAGAATAAACTAAAGGCCATGTCAAGAAGAACAGAGTAGTTTACTGCAATCTCAGCACTGCTAACTAACTCCTGACATCTATGAAATCTTAAGGGAAGGATTTATTTACTGACCTGAAAGGAAGATGGGAAAATACACACTGAATAGAACTAAAATGCTTGCTGCAGCTTGGAGACTTGATAAATAATCGTGTTTAAAAGTCAGGACAAAATTAAATTTTAAAGCTTTGAAAACTCAAGCTTTAAGAAATATGAACTAGATAAAGAAAAAAAAAATGCTTGGATCACCAACGGTTTCAAAGGGGATAGGGAAGAAAAAGACGATTACAGAGGCATTGATTGTCCGTGTGAGGTAAGCCATATGCACACACATATGCACATACATGCAGGTTCACAACAAACATAACATTATTACAAAACATTACAAAATTCAAAATAGATAGTAAATTACAGGATATCTCCAACTATTTTGAAAGCTGCCATCCACTTATGTTTGTGGGTCTGTTTTAATTGTTCTAACATGTAGATTATAGTGTCAATATGACTTACAAACAGGAATGGAATCATTAAACCTTGAATTATTGTGACAAGTTTGTCTCAAGAAAACAAAATATAACACTTAAGCTTCATGCTTAATGCAAGTTTAGTGCAAGCGACCTGGAACCTTTGACCCAGCGATGGTGTTACAACAGGACCAGGATTTATATCTCAGATAACCAAGTAACTTTAAAGTTCAGCTACATGAGTAATTAAGTAATTGAAATAACTTGCAAAGATGTCATTTGAATTTCTATGTTAAGTACTCAGTATATTAAGTCTTAGATTAGGGGAAAATGACCATCACCAGCTTTTTAAAATTCTTTCTACTAATAAGAAAGTTCACATGCCTTACTTAAACCTTTCCAATTTTAATATATTTTGCAGACGAATGAATTATTTGGTGATAGGATGTTTTGAGTCTCTACACTGAGTATATATGAGAAGCTTAGGACTGGGAAAGGTAAATACCTAAAAACTTTATGACTTATGGTAGCACTCTAAGAATCACATAGACCGTTAGACACTTAGGAGTCTCACCACTGTTTTCAGAGTTCAAAAAAAGTTATAGTTTTAGTTTATGTCATAGTGACTATTCTTTGCTTTTGGAAAGAATCATCATGTGTTATCTGAAGCATTCTTTATCTTTTATTTTTTGTAGCAAATTGTCAAAGAAGACATTGTGGATCTTCCTGCAAAAGTTATTGCAATTTTGGGTTAATTTCTTAGACTATATTCAAGTATATGTGGAAAAATTTTGATCAATTTTAGCTGACACCTCCTGGTACTATATAATAAGGAGCATTTCAGGCTTTTACATAGGGAAATTAATGTTATTAGAAGTAATATTTAAATATTAGTTTATATGTTGAAACCTTCAAAATGTAACAGGATCTGTGATCCAGATTAAATAAAGTCAGCTGGCACATAGAAAAAGTGAGAAAAAGCAGCACAGAAAGTCAGGTACAGTGTTGCCTACTGAGTAATATCCCGCTCAACTCATCAAAAGGCCTTTTTCCAGGCTAACTCTTCCCAGGGACCTACGCTCAAGATACTGCTTCACCCATTCTCACTGGGATGATTAAACAACTTTATTGAATTACAGACATAGGACCTTCATTGTCTCTGTCTGACACGTTTTTTCAAGAGGGAATTAACTAAGGGAAAAAGACCTACCTTGAATCTATGAATTGTCCTTCAGTTTGTGTAGGGTCTTGGAATGAATAACAAGGAAAAGCTGAGCACAGGCATACATCTCTCTGATTCCTGACTATGCATGTAATGTGACCAGTCTCTTCATGTTTCTGCCATGATGATGGGGGTACATTCCTTCAAACACTGAGGCAGAAGCTGCTGTCCTCCTCAAAGTGCTTCTTGTTACAACAACCAGAAACTCAAGACTAATAACTCAAATTAATGCAAGAAACAGGTCATTACTGTGATGGGACAGATCATATCCTTCTTGGGCTTTCAAACTTGCTGTATAGGAGGAATATGGAAGACTTGGGAGTTTCGTGCTGTAAATTCACTGGAACACTGTAAACAGACCTTAATGGATCATAATCTTCAGAAGTTAGAGGACCAGAGTTTCAGTAGAGATGCAGGCCAGAATACTCTACTCACAAGCTTTTAAGACACAAACAAGGACTCAGTTGTTCAGTGGGGTAAATGCCAGTTATGTTACATTCTGGCAAAGGCGCTACATATGTTCTACTTATGTCCAGAGAGCAGGACATAATTAAAAATGTGAGTAGTATTTAATTTGCATGAAGGTTCAAGAAAGGAAAATACCCAGTATATAGGTTTCTGCTCACTGCCCTAATCCAGCTTTACAGCAAGAGAGACCAGCAAGTCAAGCAGGAAGTATGGGCAATGTGCAGGGTATTAAGGAAAGGAGAGAGGCCAAGATGAAAGTTGCAAGCAGTGTGGGAGCCAACCGAGCAGCTTCAGTTTCTAATGAGATAAGTAAAATTAATAAGAAGCCTCTTAGTCAGCACTGGGGTTCTAGGAAAGGTGCCTTGAAACCCTTCTGATAAACATCCTTTGAAAGGAGAACCCTTAACTGATAAAGTTTAGAGGGTACTGTGCTAGAAATAGCTGCCTAGAAACATGTTTAACACATGTTTCCACAGTGAAAGCACACTCGGCAACTGTAGTCCAGGCTAGACCTCCACCTGGCAATAGAACTAGATATCACCCTTATGGTGTTGGTTTTACAGAATATGCAAAATGTATGAGTGAAATGATCATAGAGGCTTGCTCCAACTTCTCATAAAGCTATTGAGCTAGGCAACATGTGGCGGGAACAGACTTCGTACATGAAGGTTTTTTTGTGTGTGTTGTGCATGAATATGTAAAGAAAAACCTAAGTTGCAATGGAGACTCCAAAACAGTGGAAATGTCAGAAATGTGGCATGTTTGCAAAGGAAAATTGAAGGCACAGAATGGAGCTGGCCGATGATAGGGGTCACAGTTGCTAACAGAGACATTTAGACAGAGGGACTCAGGCCTACAATGCAATATACATGATATTATAGACCCAGATGCCTGAGATGCAATTTTAAGATCAGTGTTTGCCCTACTGTGGTTTCTTCTCATTTTGGTTTGGGATTTTCATATTTTTTAATGTAATATTTACTCAGAATGAATACACATTGAGAGCTCAAGGCTTATTCAGTCACTTTTTAAGAAACATCGTTCACAATTAATATGACTGAAGTGTCAGGTGAGACCTTGAAATTTTGAACAATGTTAGAACAGATAATACTTTTGAGACTCTACTAGATATGCTAAGCATATTTTGCATTATGACTTAGCCACTGGACTAGGGAGACCAGGCTGAAAATTTTATATTTTTAAACCAGAATGCTTGGAGGCCAGGTTTAAAGGATGAGTTTGTGATGGCTAATCTTCAGTAAAACTTTGTTGGATTAGTAAATTCCTAGTGCATTCCAGAAGCACATCTCTGTGTGTGTGTGTGTGTGTTTGTGTATGTGTGTGTGTGTATTACCATGGAGGACAAACTCGTGTTAAGTATAAAATACTCTATCACATACACTGGGGTCTTGGTAAAATAAGAAGAAAAAGAGAAAAAGCATGTGATCATCAGAAATCATCTATCCTGCTTCTGATTTGGACACAAAACAACCACATGCCTTACATTTTGACCACCACAGCTTCCCTGCTATGGTGGTTTATATCTTGAAAAAGTATACATCTTTACAAAGTGTAAGATAGCAATACTATCTTCAAGTTGCCCTTTATCTGGTAACAATGAAGAAAATGGTAGCAATACAGATATCTCCTCTGCTGTCCAGTCAGTGACTTTTAGGAGAGACAATGTTCCTAAATAGTTGCTTTCATTCTTTATACTTCTATTTGCAACTTTTTCTAAACTATGTTTCTCATCACTTTACAATGTCTCCTACCTTACTAATATATTAGTTCTTATATATCACTACCTATTTTAAAATAGGTACTTCTCTTTATTGAAATACAATGTTTTATCTTTTTCTAGAGTACTTAGCCTCTGGGAGATAGTAGATACCATATGATTAATTGCTGTGTGAACTGAATCGATGGAGAGGACTGAATATGGACCCAATAAAATTTAAGTTGTAATCATGCACAATCATTTGTAAAAAAAAAAACTGTTAAATGTGAAGTTCTCTTAAACAGTGAAAACCTGTCCAGATGTTCTGATGCTTGCCAATTTAGAGGGAAAACATGGTGTACTACCACAATATATGTTGGAAAAGATAATTAATATGCAGCAGAGATTTATATTGTGTTTTTTAATACAGAGTTTTAAAAGCCCGCAGTTGAAGCACACATATGTATGAGGACTTTCTTTGGGGGGGTGGGGATACTCTGAAAAACTGTAGTGGGAACAACCCGTGAGAAATAAGCACAGAAGGACAAATGGCTATTTTGTCTGGTAGGTGCTACTATAAATCTCAACATCTCTCTCTATTATGGCATTAAGTCAGCCATAGAGACAGAGCCCTAGTGACTTAACCACCACATAAAGATTCCTATTTTCTAAACACTATTAGTTTGGAGATTAAATTTTCAAAACATGAACATTGAGAAATAGTTTCAAGTTTAAAGTGCAAGGCACTTGAAAACTTCTTCTTGGCCAAATGATCAATTACTGAGCCTGGGAGAAATTAAGAACACATATCTATTTGTTCTTGTATAGCACTACCTATTTTCCAATATCTCTCTTCATTTAAATGCAAGGTTTATTAGAGTATTTAATCTCTAATATCTAATCTTTAATTTAATCTTTAATATCTAATCATGCTTTATTAGAGTATTTAGCCACTGAACAATGGTAGATACCATGTAAACAATTGCCAAGTAGCTCCAAGGTACTGTGAATATCAAATCAGCTCTACCAGTCTCTCTACCAGTATATGCATGTATGTACATGTGTCAATCTGTTTTTTATATCATCAACTATAACATCTACATATCAGCCACACACACACACACACACACACACACACATATATATTCATTTATCATCTATCTATCTGTTTTGTCTGTGTCCATATGTAAAAACAAAGAGAATTAAGTGGGTCCTGGGACCACTGTTCATGAGAAAAGAAAGGAAAGAATGAACAGGAACAATGCCTATCAGCATTTTAGAATAAAAATTCAGGGTATTATGAAAATCAGTAAAAATATTCTGGAAATGAATAACAATAAAGCTTTTGTGGGTTTTCATTCCTATAGGAAGCATGAGTGTGAACATATGGAAAAATTGGATACAAGATAAAGTATGACTTCATTTCAAAGCAGGAGTAACCAGACACATTCGATAACATACGAGTATAAAAGCAACCTTTGGTAAATTAGAAAAGGCTGAAAATAATTTATGACTATTTTGGAAACACTTTGTACTATTAACTCTACATTCATCAAAAGAAAATCTAAAATGTTTAATGAGCATCTACTCTGAATCAGTTAGTGAGTTAGTTATCAATACTATGAGGTCAAATAATACAAATCACATTCAGTAAGTTTAGGATTCCATGGAATTTAAAGTTCATGAACAACTACTTCACTGTGACAGGTTCCAAATGCAGATAAATTAAAAACTCATCAAATGCATAAGATAATAATAAATATATTATTAGTACAGTTTTTGTTTATGTCAGTGAGAAAAATGGTATCATAATCTTACAAAAATCATTTGGAAATAAATGATGAAAAATAATGCACGAAGGGCTGGAAGATGACTCAAGGCATAAAAGCAGCAGCTGAGAAGGCACACAGGCCTGCCTGAGGTTCAGTCCAAAGCCCACAAACATGCCTAAGACCCAAGCACAACAGGGAATTAAGACAGGAAGATGCTGGGTCTTCCTGACAAACAGGTTAGATTTATGTCTACTGTTGAATTCTTTGTCGACAGCGTAAGGTGGAAATTGACAGAGCAGGACACTTGAAGTCTTCTGGTTCCCAATAATATGTAAATAGAGCTTAGCACACAAATGTTCTTATACACCAAACATAAATACATATAGACCTAAAATAAAATTTCACTAAGTTTAATTCTTCATGAGTGGTTTGACTACAATACCTAACGTTATGACACATTATTTATTCTACTTTAATGTTTCCACACATTACCAGTGTAATATTACAGAGAATCCTAACTGCATAACGTAATGAAACTAAGTGGAATTACCCACTACACAATCAAGAAAACACTGATATCAAATGGAAGCATTTTGCATAATTCAATTGCAATATCTAATTAGGAAATCCAATTACGAAATGCCTGATTTAGCTACTTATACCTCCAGACAAGAAAAGATGAACAGGTCAAGCTGAGTTCAGTATAAGCCATTCTCAGACTTCCACAGAACTTAGAACTCTGAGGTCGTTAAGCTATAGCAACGATAGTGTATGCAAAACGTCTCTAACCCAAAGTTGTATAGAGAATAGCATGCACTTTGGTCTCTGTATCTATCACAACAGTACAGGGTGTGCTCATGAGAAAATCTATTACTCATGAGAATCTATTACTTTTTACTGATAATTAAGTCTTCTATGGTAACTATTCATCTAATGGCATAATACAGAAAATAAATACCGATGACACTTCTTTATTTGCACCATCAAGGAAAAGAAATCAAGAAAAGATAGAAGCACACAAGTGATACAGGAATAAAAGGAGAAAGATGCACAGGTAGCAATTTTTAGACTGGTGCATCATTAGATAATGTGACTGAGGCCACAACACAACAAAGGTCAAGTCTCCTCTGCACAGGAGTAAGCTTTATTTTTCATTAATGACAGCTAATCATTTTTATTCAGGGATTCTTCTTCCTGTTTTCTACAAGTATCGTTCTATATCCCAGTGAATACAAGTAAGTTTATCTAATCTCTTACTTCCAATTCCTATCCTAAAGCACTGAAAATCCCATCCCATTGCTTCTGCAGCCCCAGACTCACTTAAGGAAAGAAAATGAGGTTGACTAAAGTTGAATGTGTTAACCAATATCTGGGTAAATATTGGCATTTACACAATTGATATTTCCACAGGTACATAGTTTTGTATCTGAAAGGCACAAAACACCAGTTTCGTTCCTGGTACAGAAATCCAATTATCTTGAACTGACTTCCGGATGCACTACTTGTATCATCTGAAGTGATATCTTCCATGAATATTGTTATCTAGAGAGAGTCTACGTGGAAATGAATGTGGAGTGTATTCAGGTCTGAGGAACAGGAATCAACAGATGAATTGCTCCACAATGCTACTCTCTAAACAATTGCTTCTTCTCCCTTCCAAAAAAAAGTTGTTTTTTTTTTGTTTGTTTGTTTTGGTTTGGTTTTTTTGTACAGTGGCTTTCAGAAAGCTATTGAATATTTTGGTCAGAGGTATTTGCATAATTTGAGGATGGGTATACATAAACAAAAGACATTGTGCAGGTTTGCCTTTTACATTATTATCTGCTTGGGATATTTTCTTCAGAGGAATAATTCAAGAACACACACACAACAAATGCATTATAAAATGAAAGATTCCATTATGATGGGCCTCATCACCTTAAGCTATGTAGCCAATGATAGTAATGTAGCTAAGTTGTGTTCATTAAAACATCTTAATCTGTACAACAGAAACTCAATATAGAAGCTGAGTAAATATATGTTGAAAAATAATTTAGGGAAAAAAAGTTTAGCAAACAACTCTCAGTTCCCTGGAAAGGTCACAGGCAAGGATTTGTCTCACTTTCCCAGGAGTAAGAAGTAAAGCAAATGTAGCATGGTGTCACGAGAACCTGCAAACTTAAACAATAGACATACAACTTAGCATCCTACCATTTCACCGAGTTCTCCAGCTTTTGATGCCTTTCACACAATGCTTCCAGTACTTTACATAAGCACATAAATGATGAGCTTCCCTTTTTCATTCTATGCTTTCTGTGTACTAATTTTTCTTCATTTATAGTTTTGGATTTTTTTTTTGTCTATTGATAGTGGTTGATCCAGACTTATTTCTGAACATCTTCCCAGTTTGCCCAGTCTTGTTTATTTAAAAGTCTGTGTTTTAATGCTGACTTGAGAACCTACCATCATCAAATATATTTCAACTTCTTTTGTGGTTATGTTCTGATCTGTTCTGTTGATGTTTTGAGTGATGATATAACTTTTGGAAATTGAGATTTTATACACAAGGTTTATATATATGGGTATTTTTTGTTTTGTTCATTTTATATTTCTTACTATTAAATGTTATTTTCTAATTCAAAATGAGTCCCTTGAGGAGGGTACAGTACATAAATGAGTAGATTGATTTTAAAAGTGATTTGGGGGAGCGTTCACATTAAATTTATAAGCCTTGGGATAATTGAAGTACTTATGCCAAGTCATTAGGTTTAATAATGTGTTTATCTTTCCACCTGTCCTAGTCATTTCTTAAATTCTTCATTAACCATTACTTGCCACTTCTGAGAATCTGTGTCACTGAGATAAAATAATATTTTCATTTCTTGATTGCATTTATATTTTTATTTTGTTGTCCATTCTAAGTTTAATGGTAGGAGCATACTACATTTTTTAAATGCCTGTGTCACACATATATACTGTAGATCATGTATATGATACAAAGAGAGCACATATATCATATGATATGAATGCTCAAAAAGTACTTATTTTAATAATATGACAATGTCATACAATTTTTATTTATCCAGTTAATAGTTACCTAACATAGAATCAGAGATAGTAAATAATTTGGCCAATCTTGAAATCATCGAGCTATTGAGTGGCATGCAGTCTCATTTCCCACATCCTATTGTATTCCACAGGAGAATAACAATTAAAGGCCTTAATCTATAGATAGTTACTATTTGTTTCATTAACTTTGTACTGATACACCTAATTTTTTGAAATCAAATAACAGACATGTTTATATGATAGAATTTCACTTAATATGGATGTGGGAAAATTGTATTTGCTTATTAAATTTTATGGGCAAGTTTGTATATGAGTGTGTGTACATAAATGTGATTATGCATGTTCATGGGTATGAAAGTCGATGTATGTATGAATACATACATTTAAATCTATAAATCTCCTCAGTAGTAGATATTCTTATTAAGTTCTGGTGAGATCACCATCACTGGCACTGTAATTACAGAATAGAGTGTTATATGTCTTACACTGAGAACCATGAGTCATCAACATGGACTTCATTGAGCCATGAGTATATTATTTTATGGATGAGGTGAAAAAGGTTTAGTGCACATTTAAGCAATGTGCCTAGGTTCTTATACTGATTGTGGCTGTGGAATAGCAGGAGACAATTACAGGGTTGGCTCTAAAGTCAAGTTATTTGTATAGAGATATACTTTGTAAAGGTGAACACATACCTGCTACACCTAAGGCTAGTTTTGCATTAGAGGCTATTTTATTGCAATTTCCAACTTCATCAAAAGAGACAGTTTTATCTAATTAAATAACAAGTCAAACAAAAAATCAGGCCTTCTCCTGTTGGTAATATATTCAATGTAATAATTTATTTACTTTTAACCAAATAGCCCTTGGGGTTTTAGTATTTCTTTATGATAATATGTTCTTACATTTTGTAGCTAAAAAAAGCAATTAGTAATTCATGAGTAATTACAGAAACACTGACTATAAAGTTGTGGATATTTACATAGTTTCCATAAATTATAGTCAAAAACTAATTGTTTTTAAAACTGTAATTCTGCTGGGAGCTTACATCTACATGGAGTATTCATGCTACATGTCCACATGTATTTTGAAAATCAATATATTTAGGGCTATTTCACCATATAATTTAAATTGAATTCATTTCCATTCCAAAAGCAGAAAGGTTTGCTTGTATCTTTCACAAAGGGTGGCAGGGAAGGGGTAACAAGTATTCCCTAAATACTTTGCCACCTAAAGGGAATACATGGAAATAAAGCAAATCATCTCAATACTAGAGAAGCAAGTTAGGTGTAACCAGCACAAATAAAGTACCTGGCCCACCTGTGTAATAATAGGAATTATGAACACGGGATTTAAGGTATCAGAACCATTAAGAACTAAAAATAAAAACACAACTGAAAATTGCTTAGTCAGAAAAAGATTTGAATTTGAAGACTACTTTTGCTTTGAAGTTAATAAGTATTTAAAACTAAAATATGTGGATATCTAAACTGATACATAATGTTCCATTTCATATGCTTAGACTAAAGAGTAGTGAACAGTATGCCTTATTTACTTTTTTATTTTTTAAGTAATTTATTTATTTTTATATTAATCACAGGTTATATACTTTGTATCCCGGCTGTAGCCCCCTCCCTCATTCCCTCCTACTCTCCCTATCCCTCCCTCATCTTCTCCCTGCCCCCCTCCAATTCCACTGATAGGGGAGGACCTCTCCCCCTTCCATCTGACCTTAGCTTAACATGTCTCTTCAGGGCTGGCTGCAATGTCCTCTTCTGGGATCTACCTAGGCTGCTCCTCCCTCTGGGGGTAGGGGCGGGGGTGAACGGTTGACAAGCCAGCCATTGAGTTCATGACAGAAATAGTCCCTGTTCCCCTTACTAGGGTACCCAATTGGATAATGAGCTACCATGGACCACATCTTAGCAGGGGTTCTAGTTTATATCCATACATAGTCCTTGGTTACTTTATCAAAAATTAAATGTCTTTTTTTATTTGAACATTCGATTCAGTTATATATGAGCTGACACTCTACCCTACATGTTTGAAAAGTAGCCATACTTCTTTTCTTTCTTCATTCTTCCTGTTTTATATTTCCTTTCTTCCTTATCTTTCAAAAATTCTTATACTCATTTAACAATTATTTTCTAACTGTCGATGTACTATGAGATAGGCTGTGTTATGTGAATCTAAAAGAAAAGTGGTTACTGAAAAAGAAATCCCTGCTTTCTATAGTGACTGGAATATTGGAATGTAGCCCAATTATGTTGATTTGACCTAGGGGAAGGTTTCCTTTTCATTGGTCAAATCTTTGTAGAATTGATCAAATCTATTTGTTTTAAACAAATGTTTCTCAGGGTTGTAAACCAGAGCCACAAGGAAAACAGAATGCTCAAAATCTTGTCTGAGAGAAGGAGGCCTTGCGTTGCAAGGACTTTAGTGAAATCCAGGATGGAACCCCTAAATACTACAAAACAAACAAACAGACAAACAAAAACAGACTATGCAGATGGAACATTTGGAGTGTTAACAGATATTTGTCTTTGCTGTGTCAGGAGAAAACTTGGCTTTGGTTTAGAGATCAAAATAGCCTGGGAAGGGAGGAGAGTCATGAAGACTATTATTATTATTATTAGGTTAATTTCCTGGGTCAGTGTGCACACAGAGACAAAGGAAGGTGGTCTTAGTTTAAATGTAACTTTAAAATGGAACCAATAGCTAAACCTGGCTTTTTTGTAGTTAGAACTAAAAGAATACAAAGAGTGAAAAGGTTTTTAACCTGAGCAATGAGTATGATATGAGTGGAGAAAAATGGAAGGGCCTTATGCTGATGGATAGAGGATGAACTTAGAGAAGTCCCTGCTGTCGGTCCCTCTTAGGATGTATGATGATGGAAGTATGGCCATAGATACAAGACTTCCAACTGAGGGGAACATACCATTATCGCTCATTGCTATCACCCATTATCAATGTATCATTTGAAAATAATTTGGAAACAGATTTAATGGGGGGATGATTTATGTGAAGAAAATGGCCTACCAAAAAGAATAAACCTGAAAAAATTTCCAATGTTTTTGTGTAGAATTAATAACAGGAATCCAGCAAAAGCATGCTGAAAGTGTTGCAAATGAAACAGGAAGTGACACAATATAGAACGATGCAGAAAGACTGTAAAGAAAAGACAGATGATCAAGTGTTTGAAGCAGTTTTTTAACACACAAAGTAGCGTTGCATTATGCACTTCATACATGAGTCCCTGCAATCCTGAAAATGGGTATTTCTAAAAAATCGAGAGTTTGAAAGATTCCTTGGAATGGGCTCCAGGGAAATCTGGAGGAAACGGCTGGGGACAAAAGAATCCACTCTGCAGTCTTTGGGAGTGGAGTGACACAAAAAGATGTGAGCTTGGACAGTTTCGTGTCATTGGCATAAGAAAGAGGAGAATTTCACTTGGAAGAGGTCTGAGATGATGTACTCACAGAGTGGAGAATGGCTATGTTTTGTGTATATGATTATGTTTTGTACCTTTTTAATTAAATGTTTATTTTTATATTAATTACAGTTTATTCATTTTGTATCCCAGTTATAGCCCCCTCCCTCATCCATCATTTCCCAACCTTACCCTCCTTCCCTCATATCTTCCCATGCCCCTCTCCATGGATAGCAGAGGTCCTCCTGCCCTTCCATCTGACCCTAGCCTATCAGGTCTCACCTAAGAAGCCCACTATTACTAAAACTTAGCACTATCTCAGCATGTGTCCTAAGGTCAGATCAACCTGGGTGCTAGGAATACAGGTATGCGCTACCTTGCCTGGCTAATACCCAGAATTTAAATAGTGTGGAAATGTTTTGTTTGTATTAACTTAGCCAGATTGAAAGAAAGCCAGATTGGATAAAAATACTATTCTTATTTTCAAGGGGTTAGTAGGGAATGGAAATAATGGTGCTTAATAACACTTGCTACTCTTACAGAAAACCTGAATTCTGTTCCCAGGACCCACAGGATTGCTCAAAACCATCCATAACTGTATGTCCTAAGGTTTCAATGCCCTCTTCTGATCTTTACGGGTACCAGTCAAGCACACAGTGAGTAGACATACAATCAAAACACTCACACATATAAATAAATAAATCTTTTAGATTTTAAATTAGATTTTTAAATTTAAAAAATCTGGTTCAGGAATTACAGTTCAGACTGATCAGTACCATGGTTTAAGACGTACACAGAACTATGAGAACTGGAAGGAATGGCGTTAGAAACTTGAAAAGACAAAGCAGAGTGAATAAAGACTTTTGCGTAGATATTGACTGGATTTTTCAGATACCAGATGAACAATAGTCCAAAACAAGAAACTAGCACAGAACCAAGCATCCTTCCCCAAACCGTTTGTCCAACATGCTGTGTAGAGACCACTAAAGCCTGGGCACTTTAACATTGTATGTCTCTCCCAGGACTCTCATACACACGAATGACACTATTTGTAACATAATTGTAAATATCTGTGCAAGCTATTAATTCACATTTGTATTTTATAAACTTGTCATTATATTACAACCTGCAATGTATATTATGATCTGCAAAACTTACTTTAAATAGTTTTTTTTTCATTCTAAAATAACACTTATGTCTGCTTCATTCAGAATATTACATGTTTAGCACTGGTCTCTTTCATAGACTAATTTATTTTCATAGCTCCCAAGAGAATATATTGAGCTTGACACACATTTTAACTGTTAAATGTTGTTTTTCTATTAAAATTCATAAAGTCAAGGGAAACTCCAATTCAATACGAGTTAAATGCTTTACCTCCCACCTGTCATAGGCACAAACCATATAATTTTCCTAAAATTATGCAAAAATTAGCTAATTAAGTTTTAATTTTCTAATCCTTGCTCAGTTAAACTAGTGACATATGTAAATTAGCTGCTAAGCCCTTTAAAATTTTCGAAGTAAATGATAAACAAAATTTCTTGAGTTTAAAAAAATGTAAAGAATATTGTAATAGACTTATTATAGCAATAGATAATTGGATAAATCCTACACTTTTATCATAAGCAAAGAATCATCATATCTATTTAAACTTGATTAAATGAATGCTTAAGTATGATAATTATAATAACTTAAGACCCATAAATATATCAGAAGCAAAGAAAATAACAGTGGGCCTCAAAAAGACAATATGCTCTAAAATTTATTTTGAAATGATCCTAATTTTATAACTTTTCTAAAATAATCATTCATTTTTATTTGTCTGAAAAAGAAACAAAATATCAACTACACATGCTATGTAATTAATTAGAAGCAATTAGCACTGAAATGTCTTATCAAACAGCAACATGATTCCTTAAAATCAACATTTTTTACAGAATTTGGACAAATCCAAATTACCCTAGTTAATGTGTTGATATATTCAGAATTAAGGCTGCTGAGCTCTTGGAAGGTTTACTACGATTGTGTGTAAATGTGTGCAGAGATACCTCAACTGCATGAAGTAATAGAAATATAGCAAGAGTTCAGTTTTCAAACAAACATACACGATGTTAAATTTACCCAGCCACGTTCAATACCACATAAAGTTCTTTAGGAAAAGTCTGTTAAGTGATCAATTTTTGTCAATTACTATAATTGCTTATAGCAGGATCCAATACTGTTAATTGATGCAGTGCTAGAGATTGACTTGAAGGTCTTGCATGCTAGGCAAGGGCACTGCCACTGAGCTATACACTACAGTCCTAACCCAACACTGTTTACAGTAATTGAATAATTTTGAGAATCCTAAAATGACCTGAAAAGTTTTTCATAATTTATAATCAAGAAAACTCTCTTGGGCTTTTTTCACATGCTGTTTGGAAAGAGCTTCCCGTTACTGGTTTAAGCAATTTGTCATAGCAGCATAGAAAACTAACCCAGTTACTTACCATCTCTACCTACATGATACAGAGTACTTTAGCTGGATTTATTAAGTCCTATGCTTTTCTATCAAGCTGCCTTGCTGTTTATGCCTATTTAATAAACAGAACAGTGAGACTGATGACACCTTTGTTAAAATAAAAATTCTACTAGTTACTCTTACAGGCAGCTTGTTTATTGGTGGCAGTTTTGGATATAACTTATTAGAGTGAGGGAAGTCTGTGGAAAGGTCTACCTTGGTACTCCTTAGGGCAAGATTCACAACACAGTTCTTGGGTTCTTGGCAATTTCATCTGCAAAAAGTTCATATGCATGTTCAATCTTGCCAGGAATCTTATACATGCATATCTTTGCCCTGTGTAATTTTCCATTGTATAAATAATGCTAATCCTTAAAAAAAGTCCTATATTTTAATGTGTCATAATCTTGCAAGTTCATTTTAATATCACAGTTGGATGAAATTTTATACCATTATGTATTGTGAATATTTCAATTTTTAAGCAATGTTTTAAAGATTACATTAGTTTTATACACCGTGGCCTCCTGTTACAGGCATTCTTAAATAGTTTGAAGAAATTTGATATTCAATAATATTTTGCTTACATTAGGATATTATTTAATTATTTTGTTAAATGCATGTATTCCTTGAAAGACTTCTCCAAATATACTGTCCAGCTAAACATGGTGTCGAGAAGACTACAAAAAATGTGGTTGAATTAATTTCATTAAAACCGACAAATGCTTATAATCTCACAAACATGACTTTAAGAACAATCACATCACCCACTTACACTTGTGAATACCTTTTCTATC
Source organism: Pachyuromys duprasi (assembly GCA_028658305.1). Classification (NCBI taxonomy): domain Eukaryota; kingdom Metazoa; phylum Chordata; class Mammalia; order Rodentia; family Muridae; genus Pachyuromys; species Pachyuromys duprasi. Next base: position 68,251,295 of record CM053758.1, on the reverse strand, counting down.
AAATGTTCATTAATAGTCTTCAGAGAACCGTGGAAACAATTGCCAATGTGGCAGATTAGCAAACATGCAAAGAGCCACTTGCTATGAAGGACGTTTCATGTTATAGCAGCAGAGAGCAATCAACCAGAAATTAATCCTTTTCATGTTGTGACCCATGTAACTGTGAAGTGAAATGCGATCTTGACATTGGGAATTACAGTTGCTTGCAATCAGGCAAGAGTAATGCTATTCAAGTGACACCATTTTGTGAGGTTTCAATTAGTTCACACAATGGGGGGCTTTGTGAAGACAGGAGCATGTGTCAAACCAGTACCAAGGGGTTATGAAAACAGAGTCCCTTCAGGGAATCAATCAACTGCTGCCTCTTCTCATCAGTCCACTTAGATGTTACTCTCAAGAGTTGATTAATAGGGAGTCTTGTGGAGGTTTGCTTTTCAGATGTGGAAGTTGGTGATCTTTCATTTTTTATTGTTCCTCCAGTAACACAGGCTAGTCTTATTATGCAAAAATGATAAAAGTGTAGAAAAATCTCTTCAGGATTAATGGTCAGGGAAAGGTAGTACTGTGCACAAGACGGAGTTGCTAGTTCCTAAGGCTCATCTACCTTTCATTCTTGAAATACATGTGAGTATTTTTTTTTTGCTTGAATTAAATAGATAGTTAAAAGTTAAATGAAATCACTTCAGATTCATTTTGGAAATTCTCATGGACAAAATACCACTATATTTAATAATGATATATTAAATATAATTTGATTAAATGATAATATGTGTTATCTGTTCACATGTCTTAAATCTGTGTTTGTTATTTGCCCAGTGTTGTGTTAAATGATCAGCAATTACAATTCTAACACTTAAAAAGTTTTCACGCTACCAGGTGCCAAATTGCACTCCTGTAATCCCAGCACTCAGAAAGACAGAGGTAGGTGGATCTCTGTGAGTTCGAAGCCAATCTGGTCTACAAAGTGAGTTCAGAATAACCAATGCAACACAGAGAAACCCTGTCTTAAAAATGTATTTTCCAAGTTTGAGGAATAAGGTATATTTTTTTCTGGGAACTACAAGTACAAATGTCTTTTTTAATGGGCTCATTTTCAGAATTGAAAAACAAAAAAAAAATCAAATACTAAAAATGCTAGTTAATATGAATGTAATACACAGAACTATGTATAGTAGTTACAAGTATAAATACCACATTTCATCACAAAGAATAATAGTGTCTTCTCTTATATAGGCCGGGGGAGGGAGGGTGGCAGCTGTGGAGACTGAAGCACCAACCAAAGACCATGCATAAACTGGATCTAGGCCCCCTACACAGATGTAGCCCATAGGCAGCTGGGACCTTGTATGGGCACCCTCCTAAGGGGAATGGTGGATTCTCTAGTAATGGGAATGGTAGTTGACCCTGATATGGACTCTATTGCCTGCTTTCCAATTACTTTCTGCAGGCAGGGCTACTTTGCCAAAAGACAGGGGAAAAGAATGCACTCATTCTTGATGTGAGTTGATATGTGGTGGTGGGTGGGTAGTGGGGGGGGATCCCCTTCTCTGACAAGTAGAGGAGGGTAGGGGAAACAGGCAGGGGAGGTAGGAAGAGAGGAGGGTGGGGCTACAAACAGGATATAAAAGGAATAAATAAAAATTTAAATTTAAAAAGCAGAAACAAGTATATTCTGCTGATTCCAACACACACACAAAGAAGAAAGGAAGAGAAAGAGAGAAAGAGAAAAAGAAAGGAAGAAAGGAAGAAAGGAGAGAAAAAAGGAAGGAAGAGGAGAGTTTAGTTTCCCAGCTAAAGACACACTACAGCTAAGCAGAGCATTGCACATCGAACAGGTGAAAAGTCTTGTACAAACCAGGCTCTGGAGGCATATGCTTACGATAAAACAACCCACACTTAATGGGAATTTAAAGAGGTCCCAGGGTAGCTCAGGCTGTGCCTGGGACTCAAGCAGACTTACAGCTACACTTTATGTGCTAATGAAATTTTCACCTGTCCAAGACTAGCGGGGAATCAATGGATATTTTGCAATTTAAAGATCTATAATTTAAGACAACTTGGCCTATGGGAGAAATATTTACTTTTCCAAAACCAAATTACAACACATAGTTTTTGCTGTTAATGCAGATTTTATGAAGTGTATATAATATTGGGGAACTTAAGATTCCTCATGTTTTGATTTTTTAATAGATTGAAGTACTTCAGATGGTTATGTTTGTTAAGTTGGAAAGCAAACTAGTTAAAAATTAAAAAATTAAGTACATTTAATTTGTAAATAATGAAGAAAATAGCAGAAAGAATAAGAGAAACTCTGTAATTAAGCGAAGTGTAATCAAAAGCTAAGAGTGAGACTTTTAAACTATGTCAGATTGTAAATGTTGTCAAGGCTATCAGAATTACTTTAGAACTTATTGCTCTCGCAATTTTTAATTATATTCACAAAATTTAATAATTTAAGAAGTGTACCTTTGAGTGACAACATCTTGAAGGCTCCTAAATTATCTAACAAGGATATTAAATAACTTACGTTAAGATGCCAATGCAATTACAGATAAACTTGAAAAAAAACCACATAAAAAATGAATCAGTCATGATTTATGCAATTATACATTAAATACCATATTGATTTTTATATCAATGTTCACCATTTTATTCATCTATTTGTTTAAAGTTTTAATTTATTTTTTATTATTTTTTCATACAATATAGTCTGATTTTTTTCTCCATCTACAACTTTACCTTTCTATGCCGGAGACAGTAGAACATGAGGACTGAAGGCTTTATGTAGGCATCAGCTTGAAATGTTCATGTTCAAGAAGCTGTGCAGTTATTTTATTCAACAATGGTGACTTGCTATCTACTTATGGAGAGCAAGCTATAGTCTTGACAACAACCTGGGTTCTTTGGGTGATGCCATGGAACCCTTTTGGTCAACCACTCACTTCCAGTCCTGGTACTGGAAGATTCATTTAGTGACAAGATAAGGTCACTAGGGGCTCTGTCTTTCTCATTATTTGCTGATTTTATTTAGATTGTCTTCATATATAGAGAAGTTCTACGGTATTAGATTTCCAAACTGACCCTAAAACGACCCTTAATTTTAGCTGCCTCTCTCCCATATTCCCTCCCTCATCCTCTTTTTCCCTCTCCTTCCCCATTTGATCTTTCCATTCCAGCCCACCATTTACCGATAGCTATCTATTCTATTTCCCTTTACTAACAAAAGCTCTTTGTACTCCCATTCCCTAACTCTATACCTGATCGTTTTGGTGCTATGGGTTGTAGTTTGGTTAGCATTTTTTTTTTCTTTTTTCCTTTTTCCTTTTTCTTTTATATCAATCACAGGTTATGTACTTTGTATCCCAGCTGTAGCCCCCTCCCGCATTCCCTCCCTATCCTACCCTTCCCTCCCTCATCTCCTCCCTGCACCTTTCCAAGTCCACTGATAGGGGAGGACCTCCTCCCCTTCCATCTAACTCTGGCTTATCAGGTCTCTTCAGGAATGGCTGCAATGTCCTCTTCTGTGGCCTAGCAAGGCTGTTCCTCCCTCGGGGTGGGGGTGGGGTGGGGGGGAGGTTGAAGAGCCAGCCATTGAGTTCATGTCCAGAATAGTCCCTGTTCCCCTTACTAGTATACCCACTTGGGTATTGAGCTATAATTTGCTACATACAAGCTGGGATTCTTGGTTATAACCATACACGGTCCTTGGTTAGAGAAACAGTCTCATAAAAGACCCCTGTGCCCTGATATAGTTTGTCCTTGCAGAGCCTCTGTCCTCTCCAGGTCATACTAACTCCCCCTTCTTTCATATGATTCCCTGCACTCTGCCAGAGGATTGGTTATGTTTCTTAATCTTTGCTTTGATACCCTGCTAGGAAGAGTCTTTCCGAGGCCCTCTGTGGTAGGCTCTTGTCCTGCCACTTGTTCTCTTCAATGTCCATCCCATTTGACTTTCTAAGTGAGGATTAATCCTCTTACTCCAGGTCCTCTTTTTGTCCATCTTCTTTAGGTGTATAGACACCTAACCTTTATTTAACAACTGATATCCACATATAAGTGAATATGAAGCAATTTTTGGGTAGATGCACAAGGATAGTTTTTGAGGTAGATCAATTTCCATCTTCTCTAGAAATTCCACAGTAAATACCGTAGTAGCTACCCAAGTTTTCATTCCCGCCAGCAAAGGATGATTGTTCCTCTTGCTGCAAATCTGCACCAGCATAACCAGTCCCTTGCTGTATTGATTTTAGACATTCTGACAAATCGTGGTGGTCTGAGTGACAATGGCTCCCTTCGCCCCGTAGGGAGTGGCACTATTAAGAGGTGTGGCCTTATCTGAGGAAGTGTGTCACTGCTGTTGGGCTTTGAGATTGCAGAAGCTCAAATCAGGCCCAGATTCACCCTCTCTTCCTGGTGCCTGCTGATCCAGACGCAGAACTCTCAGTTACTGCTCCAGCACCAGGTCTGCCTGTGTGCTGCCATTCTTCCTGCCGTGAGATAATGGATATTAAGTAACGCCCAATTAAAGGTTTTCCTTTATAAGTGTTGCTAAGGTCCAGGGTTTCTTCACAGCATTAAAAACTCTAACACACAGGTATAAGTTGAAATCTCAAATAGTTTTGATTTGCATTTCACTGATGACTAAAAATTTTCAACCTTTCTTTATTTCTCAGCCACTTGAGGTTCACCTTTTGAGAATTCTCCCATTCAGATCTGTACCCAATTTTTAATTGGGTTATTTGTTTTCTTGATATTTAGTTTTTAGAATTCTTCAGATGCTTTCTTTTGGTATTGGCCCTCCCTTAGATGTATAGTTGGTAAAAAAAAAAAATCTTATGTCCAATCTGTGAGTTGCTGCTTTGTCTCAATGATAGTGGTCTTGCTGTGCAGATATGTTTCAGTTTCATTAAGGTCCCATTTATTAATTATTGACCTTCAAGTCTGTGTTAAAGATATTCTGTTCAGAAAGTCTTTTACTATGCCAATGAGTTCTTTTCTATCTGAATCAGTGTATCCAGGTGTCTGGACTTATATTGAAGGCTTTCATCCATTTGGAGTTGGAGTTTTGTGCAGAGAGATTAGCATGGATCTTTTTTAAAATTTTATTTTTTATTAATTATATTTCTTCACTTTGTATCCCAGCTGTAGCCCCCTCCCTCATTCCTACCCAATGCCACACACCTTCCCTCATCTTCTCCATGCTCCTTCACAAATCCACTGATAGGAGAGCTCTTCCTCCCATAGATCATTTTTTTTTTAGATTCTTCTATATGTACCTGTGCACTGTGACCAGCAACATTTACAGAAGATGTTATCTTTTTTCAGTGTGTATTTTGGAGCTATTTAATAAAAAAAAGAAAGTTGAAATCAATAAGTGGGTGGATTTATTCTGGTTCTTCAATTCAGTTCTACCGATATACTTGTCTGTTTTGGGGCTACGGTAAGTTGTTGTTGGTGGTGGTTTTGTTTTGGGTTTTGGTTTTTGTATTTAATTATTATTGCTCCAACTTACAATTTGAGGTTGAAATGGTAGTATCTGCATTAGATTTTCTGTTTTGTTCTGTTTTTTATCATTCAGTATTGTTTTTCACTATCTTGGGTGTCCTGTGTTTCCTTATGAAGCTGATAATTGTCATTTTAAGATGTGTGAAGTACTGCTGTTGAGGGCCTTGATGGTGTTCATGGTCCTTGCTGCACAGGAATCTGTATGGATGCCTGTAGTCTGCTTTCACAAGAGAACATGTTGATGTCCATGATCCATGTTACTGGTGAAGGCCATGTGGATGTTTATGGTCTGTACCCCTTCCTGAAGTCATATTGATGTCTAAGGACCAAGTTGTACACCGAGGCCATGGTAATGTCCATGAACTGTGCTACCACTGTGGGCCGTGAAGGTATCTGTGATCCATGCTGCAGCCAAACACTGGGTTTGTGTCTATGGTCTGTATTTCCCCCAGAAACCATGTGAAAGTCCATGATCTATGCAAAAAAGCCCGTTTGTGTTAGTATTGATGACTTCAGACTGATAGTTTAAAATACAGACATAGAAAGCTTCTATGACAACCTCCCATGCCCACAAATAGTCTAAACAGAAAACCATTGAATAGAACTCTTTAAAATTGTGGTTGGTATCCTGAAATGTAGCTCTTCACAGTTCATTGCTTCTGGCAGGGGATGGAGTGGGGACATATTCAGTTCTCTTTAAGCGTATGACCAGTGGGAGTTTGACCATGCTCCAGTGAATATACGGGCAATACAATTTAGACTTGTTTTGTTTAATGGTTTGTTTTTTCCTTCTTTTCTTTGCAGGAGGTCACAAGAAAGGGGGCGGACCTGGAAAGACTGTGAAGTTAGTATGATCAGGATGCGCTATGTGAAACTCTCTCTGAACATATTATGTTGAAAAAGTGATCTGTGAAGAATTTTCTTAGACTTTTGAATACATAGAGTTTCCTCTTACTAATTACATTTACTAATTATTAATAAGTATTTATTATTAATCTTCCAATCCATGAGCATGGGAGATCTTTCCATCTTCTGATATTGTCTTCAATTTTTTTTCTTCAAAATCTTTTTTTATCATGTAAGTAGTCTTTTTAGTTGCTTAGTTAGAGTTACCATGCAATATTTTATATTATTTCAATCTGTTTGAGAAAGGTGTTATTCCACTGACTTCTTATGCAGGTATTATAAAGAAATGACTTGATAAGGAAGCTGAAAGTGACAACAAAGTTCTTTATATCAAGAGCTGACTGCTACACAGGTCCCCTGTCACAGACTCCTGGGATGCCTTTCTTTAGCACTGGGAATTAAGATTAGGACTTCAGAGAATGCAAGCACCTCACTAACTGAGCTGCATTACAGGTTCCCTTTGCGTTTTTCTCTGCTAGTGTTTTCTTTAGCAGCTTACAGTATAGGCAGGGAAATCCAGAAGTACTTAAAATTCACTGGAGATCAATAAGAATAAATAGAATTATTGCTAACGACAGGTGTGTAATTGTTCTGACAGTAAAAGTCTCTAAGTCATCTGGAAAAAATATCCAAACTCACCTTTGGGAAAAAGTCAACAAAGATTTGCTGTACTGTATAATTCTATCGCCAATAGCCACGACTTCATTTTCCTTTGCATAATGAAATAATTATTTGTTCATATACAGACTCTTACATTTCCTTGGGGGACATCAACAGAAGGGAGAGCAGTGTAAATTATTTAAACGGCAGTTTAAAATGTTTCAAGGAGATTAAATTGTTTGGAATGATAATTTTTCTTTAAAGGAAGAAGTGGTGTAGGGAAGAGCTGGAAAAGGAGAGACTTTTTAGTTACTTAACCTCAGTCTTTAGTTTTGACAGGATAAAACTCTCAGGGGTATGTGTGTGTGTGAGAGGGAGAGAGAGAGACAGAGAGAGGCAGAGAGAGAATATACTAAAATTTAATGATACAATCCAATATCATTTATGGAGTATAATAAAATCTTATGCATTTCAGGGTTATGAAAATTTTAATTCTATGAGGTGCTCTAGTTGTGTCTATCAGGGACTTTCCAGAAACAGATCAGGAAGGCTCTCAGTGAAGTAATGAGTTCCTCCACGGAGGGATTAAAAATCTGAATAGATGAGTGGATGGTCATTGTGATTGTGAAATTTAGAGCGGAAGTATGCCCCAGGGGAAGATGTTCAAAGGTACAAAAACTTGGCTTTTCCTTCCTGTTACTGTCCTTCTCTGCTCCCATCCGTAGGGACATTTCTCCCCACAGTGAACTGAACTCTCTAAAAAGTCATGAGCAAAATAAATCATTCTTCATTGAGGATATCTCTGTGCAGTTTCTGGTCATAGTAACTATTAAACACACAGAGATTTTGTTAGCTATTCTTAATCCCTTTTACTACTATCCAAATTTAATGATAATTTTTTTGCAATTTTCCAAGCCAAAAAATATAGAATCAAACACTAAGCATTGATTCTAATAAAGATTTTCTTGACTCCATACAGGTCAATTGGGGGATTAACTTCTAGAAAAAGAAATAAATCATCCTGATTCACTCACGTTGGACTTATTTCCATTAGCTTCTGTCCTCTTTAACGCTGTTCTCTATATTTTATAATCTTAGGGAGTCTTGCAATCATTTGCTTTTTAATTTATAATGAAATTCACTTTGGTGCTATGAAAATAGAAATTGATTTTTATTTACTATCCATGGTGTTTATCTCTAACATACAGAAATTCAACTAATGTTTGTATGTTGGTCTTATAACCTTGAATACTGTCAAAAACGTTATTTTATATCATTTGTGCATCAGTGAAGTTTTTATTTACTGAAAATAATTGTCTTCAACAATATAGTGTAAGCTCTGTTTCCAACATAGTTTTCCTTAATTTATCAATAACTTTTTCTAACTTTATTGTCTGTACGAGGATAGCCGATAAAATATTCAATAGTAATAAAAAGGAAAAATAGCCCTATTATTTTTTTCCTACAACTTTAAAGAGAAAACAGTCTTTTAACCAAGGAACTAACACAATGGCTGTTTTCATAGTTTTATTTCTTTTTCCATGTGGAAAAAAGATATTCAAAATTCTCTTCTATTTCTAACTACATGCAGGTTTTATAATAAAATAATATTGTGTTTACGCAAATGCCTTCTGTTTCCCTTCAGGAAAATACACAAATTTCCTCTTGTCCTTAATGATCCATTTCATTAAGTTGTTTTGAAATGTAAAACTATCCTAATATTCAATTTGGCCTGTATAATTTCTACTATAAGCTTTCTAGTAGTTTATTTTCATTTTTGTTTATATACTGATAAGGGATATTATTCTGTTTCTATTGTGAAATATTTGTCTAGCTTTGGCATCAGATAAAACTGATCCCAGGATAAAAGGCAAAATATATTCTCATAGTTTCTGAAGAGTTTATGAAGAGTTGCTATTAACTGTGGCTTTAATGTTTCATAGAATGCATTAATAAAGCTATATGAGTCTGAAGTTTTTGTTTTGTGTCCACTTAAATTATTTTTTTAGATAAAGTTATTGTGTTTGTCTTGTGGATTTAAAAATGGCTGATATTGGTCTATGCCAGTAATCATGTTTCTTATACCTTAATATTATTATATAGTAGTTGACTACTGTGTTAATATGCACATAATTTTATTTACTTTATACTTTTCTAATTTTTATTACTCTACGTATGTATGTTGTGTGAGTATAATGTTTAGGTATGGGTATTGGATGGTATGTATGCATACTGTGTGAGTGGGGATATGTGAACATGTGTGTGGAGAGGAGGAGGGCGAGAGAGAGAGGGAGATTGTGTGAGTGCCATTTGAGATGAAAGGACATCACCCAGAAGACTCTTCATTCTTTCTACTTGATTGAGGCAGAGCTTCTTTTATTTGTGATACTGTTAGCTGGTCTGTATATTTCTGGGTAACTTCTCTGTTTCTTCTTCCTATTTCTGTAGTGGGTATTACAACTATGAATGTGCTCAACCACATGGATCAGTTCTATAAATAAATGTTTATTTTTATAATTTTACATTTCTTTATATTTAAATGATTTGACCAATCCCTCCCTCGTTCCATCCAGCTCATCCCATTTTACCCCAAATCCCCAAAATTCATGGCCTGTTATGTTTAAATTGTTACTGTACATACATATAATATATATAGCTGAATCCCTTTACTGTTACTGTCATGAATATAACTATTGAAGAGTTTAAGTTAGCCTGGGTATAGTTAGCCTGAGTATAACTCCATTTTGAAATAAAGATCTTGACTGGGAGCTGAATTCAGGTACCAGGAAATATCACAGAATGTACACTTGGCAGAAAACAAAGTTAACTCTCCTAGCAACAGCCTCCAGGAAATATTACAGAATAAATGTTTCATAGAAAATAGAGACAAACTCCCTGCCAATAATTAATGGGAATGGGGTGAGAATCAGGTGGGAAAATTCTCCCCAATGTTTCAGATATAGTTTAGAAGAACAGCAAATTGTCCCTCAGAGAGCATATGCCTTGGGTAATTGTGATTCAGAGGACACCTCTTCTAACTTTTTCCTAATCCTGTAAAGTCAAGGCTTATGCCCCCCCCCCTTTTCCTGTTATCGAAACATGTGCCCCCTGGTTGCTGTCATGGAACCCCCTCCCTTGATTACAGACTTTCCCTTTAAAAATCTTGTTCACTCGGAGCTCGGGGTCCCACTTCTCTACCGCTGCGTCAGTGAGACTTGGGTCCTGAGTTTGATCGCTCTTGTAATAAAGGTCTCTTGCTTTTATATCGAGTCTTCTTCTGGTGGTCTCTGAGGGTCCTGTGAACCTGGCATAAAACTATCTGTATATATTTAGGGCTGATTACATGGTGTTGGATAACCTTTGGGGGAGTTTGTTCCTATAGAATGCTGATTCTTCCTCTCTGAGCAGCCAGACATTAACTTTCTATAGCTCTTAATCTAGGGGTGAGACTAAGTGACTATGACATTGTGTTAACTGGTGCCATTTTTCAGCTCTTTGTAGGTTACCACACAGCTGAGAAGACATGGGAGCAGCTATATAAAAATGAGAGTGTCACCATTGACGTTTTCAGTAGGTTTGGACATAGTTCAGAGCTATGTCCATGGGCTTGTGTGGCAAGCTCTTTAACATCAAGCCCTAGACTGAGAAACTTGTTTTTGTCTTGTGTATTTTCTGTGCTGTTATCTTTACCATTCATTCTTCATCTTAATTGTACTTCCTGTCAGAGAGTGGCTTCAGCTTCATAGTTTAAATGTAAAGGTATCATGATTAATTTGTAATAAAACATTTTTTCCATTAGCTAAAAGTTTGTTTTATTGGAATTTAATAAATTTTGTTGCTTTCTATCTTCATTTTATTCAGATTAAACTGTTCAATACCTCCTTTGACTTGTTCTCTGATTTTTGTGACTTAAGATATTGTTTCTGAATATATGAAATTTTATTTCACATTTTTCATCCTGCCACTGATTTCCTTTCTTATAAATCATGGCTGCAGAACAGACCTTGGCAGGTTTTAATGCTCTTAATGTAATGATGTCTGGTTTACTACACAATCATTAGTTTGACTTTTGACACATAAAAATAACATGCTTCCTGCCATGTCTTAGTAAGCAGTTCCCTGATGCCTACTCATGCAGTGCTTTTGTTGTTGTTGCTAAGTTTCTATGTCTGAGTGTTTTTTTTTTTTTGCCTCGATTTCTGTCAACTGTTGAAAGTGAGTTACTTATGTCTCCAACCATTTTTGTTAAATATCATTCTAATATTTCTGTTAGTGTGATCCTATGTAACTTGAGTTCATGTTTGGTACCATTTCCTGATTCCAATAAGCTAAATCCCATCTGTTAATTTGAGTTTTTATTTTTAAATGAAGGAAACTTTAGATAATAACCTAAAAATTCAATTATACATGCAGCATGGCATGTAGTTCTTTCTAATGTCAGATAATGGGAGAGAGGCCTGGCACATAGTTACATTATCTTGTTTAAATGACATAATTATACTATTGATGTTTAATGTGTTTTCATGAAGACTCAGATAATCAGAGAATCATGTATATTCAGTGTTAAGTGAATTCCATTATTTCTTATAATTTGGATTTTATTAACACATTCTGAATTATATCTGGTAGCATATTTTGTCTTATTATTTTTATTGTTATTTCATATGTGAAGTTCACATATAATGTCTAGAATAAATAACCCAATGAAATTTAGTGATAATGCTCCATTTTTGAGGAGATAATTTTGGTTGTTTTAAGATTTTAATTTGACATATGTCCCTATTCAGCATTATGAAAATTACATGGTGTTATATGTGATCAGCAGTTTTTCCGGTGAGTTGCTGGACATCAATCTTCCTAGTGTCTAATGTAGGAGATGAGTGAAGTCTGTCTCAGTGCTTTAGGTGAGAGATCTTTGCCAGTTTCAGCATTTCTGCTGCGACATCCCCACAGCTCTCCTTCCAAATCTGTGGGATTAAAGTACTACTCAAGAGGAGGAGGACCACTGAGAGGTTGTTTCCAAGGAAACACCAAGAAGACATGCCACTAGGCACTTTGCAAAACTATGTGACCTCAAAAAGCCACGCTTCCATGTCCCCCAACACCATTTCTTGTTTACCCCCACCCTCAGCCAACCTGGAAGGGAAGAGTGTGGCTCCCCTTAACTTAACGCATTTCAACCCTACATTTGCTTCATGCAGCAGAGCTTGGGCTGTACTTACTAAGGTTTAGTAGAATTTTTGGGGTGTATTTGGAATAATGCTTTTCTATGATGTATTTCCATAATACAAATTCTAATAACTAACTTTTAATTGTTATTTTATAATGATTTACATAGTTAAAGATATTCACTCTCTTGAAAAAATAGTATTTTCAAAATAGTATTTTAAAAATCATTTTAGATGGCTTGCCTGACCTAGATTATTTATTTTAAGGGATTAAGCATAAATACACTTTCTATGGGGCCACTAAATGATAGAAATGATAAAATTAAGAGACTACTAGTTTTCAAAGTTGATACAAAGTTTCTTATTATAGTGAACTAGACATTGTGATGAACAATTTAATTCAAGTTTTAGTATTGTTTTTGCATTTTTTCTTATTTTTATTTTTCTTATTGGTTTTTGCTTCATTCTTCATTTTGTAATTATTTTTGGAAATTATAATTGCATAATTTTCCCTTTCTTTTCTCTCTCCAAAGCCTCCCATATATGCTTTGATCTTCTTGAAATTCATGGCCATTTTTCATTACTTTGTATATGTATATCTAAGTTATATATAATAGATACCTTCTGAATACTGAACCACATCCTGCTCAGTCAGGATAATGTCAATTTTATGTTTTGAAACAATTTGAAAATATAGTGATCCTAGAACAGTTAACAAAGGTATTCTTTGATTTCTATGCCAAGCAGTGTGGCTATGAGGGCTTCTGACCATATTGAAAAGGGTGTGACCACATTTGTTACTTTGCTGGGTGCTGCTAAGTTATTAGTTGAATCCTTGTTTTGACCTAATATATTTCATTATTATTTTTGGCCTAATAATAAGCCAGACATTACCTTCTCATAGATAAAATTTTGTTGTTTGTAAAGTTTACAGGGTCCAACAGAAGTGACCAGACACAATTTAGCTTATGAATGATTTAAGATCAGATTTCAAAATGATGTCTTTATGTTGGTGGGATGTTAAGGCATTGCCACATGTTTGTAGCTGTGTGACAAAAAATTCAAAATTAGCTTTAGGGTCCACTAAATGCATGATTAATTTTTGTCATGTTCTTGGAAGATTTTTTTCTGTATATCAATTAGCTGTTTTATTTAATCTTCATCTTCTTACATTTTTGTCTTCCATAATAAACATGTTCCCTCAATACCTTGTTTCACACTAAAGGTAAAATATAATACAGTAGTTTCAAAGAATATTATATTTTATGTATTTGTTGCTTTAAATGCTGCTTAGTCTTTCTTTATGATTAGTTGTTCCTACTTGTCAACCCTGAATATGACCTAATATAAGTAACTTAAGCATTAATAATTTTGCAACTTAATGAGGACAAATTATCTCATAAAAATCTATGTAGTATTCCCTCTTTCTCCCAATCCTTCCACAGGACCCCCAAAGCTCTGCCCCAAACTTGGCTGCAAGTCAAAACATGTCTGGATCTGCTGCTGTCTGGAATCTCCCAGAGGACATTCAAATTAGGCCCCTGTCTGCAAGCACAGCAGAGCATCAATAATAGTGTTAGGGGCTGGCTTTCTACCATGGAGTGGGTTTCAGGTTGGGTGTGGAGGAGACAGGAATCTCACAAGAAAACCAACAGAGACAACTACCCAGCCCAAGGGGGCCTTCAGAGATTGAGACATCAACTAAGGAGCATGCATGGTCTGGACCTAGGTTCTGTGCACATATGTGGCCAATGGGCAGCCTGGTTTTTATGTGGGACACATGGAAAGTAGAGGGGGTGGTGGCTGTTTCTAACATGAACTCTATTGCCTGCTTTAGTATCACTGCCCACTGGCAGTTCTGTCCTGCCTGGTCTTAGGGGATGAGGATATATTCGGTCCTGATATGACTTGAAGTCCTGGGGAGGCTTGAAGGAGAGAGGGAAGGGAAAGGGAGAAATGAAGGGAGAAAGAGGGAAGTGAGGGGGAACTGGGAGGAGAGAAGGGAGGGGACATCCTTGGAATGTAATGTACATAAACTGAAATAAAATTTTAATTTTTTAGCACATCTTTTAAAAAAATCTGTTATTATACTTTATTCACTTTGAATCCCCCTATAGCTCCCTCCTCCCCTCCCAAACCTTCCCTTCCTCCCACTTCTCCTCCCATGCCCCTCCTCAAGTCCACTGATAGGAACCCACTATGGAACCCACTTGGACCTGAACTGCCATGGGCTACATCTGTGCAGGGGTTCTAGGTTATCTCCATGCATGGTACTTGGATAGAGTATCAGTCTCAGAAAAGACTCCTGTGCCCAGATTTTGGTTCTGTTGCTCTCCTTGTGGAGCTCCTGTCCTCTCCAGGTCTTACTATTTCCCTCTTCTTTCATAAGATTCCCTGAACTCTGCCCAAAGTTTGGCTATAAGTCTCAGCATCTGCTTTGATACCCTGCAGGCAGAGTCTTTCAGAGGCCCTCTGTGGTAGGCTCCTGACTTGTTCCCTCTTTTCTCCTTCTCCTGATGTCCACCCTCTTTGCCTTTCTGAATGGGGATTGAGCATTTAGACAGAGTCCTCCTTCTTGATTAGTTTCTTTAGGTGTACAGATTTTAGTAGGTTTATCCTTTATTATATGTCTATATGAGTAAGTATATACCTTGTGTGTCTGCTTCTGGGATAGCTCAATTTAAAAAAATGTATGCAGCCTTTTTAGAGATGCGCATCTCTTGCTCCTGGCTTGCTGTTTTGCCAGGCCATGGAGGAAGAGGATCCAGGCAGTCCTGCTGAGACTGAACAAGCTATGGGCAGATGGCAACGGTGGAGAACTCCCCATTTCAGTGGACTAGGGGAAGAGGAGGGGAAGGGAGGAAATGTGGGGCTGGGAGTTGTTGAGGGAGGGGGCTTCAATCAGGATATATGAGGAAAAAATTGCTAAAAAATAAAAATAAAATTAAAATTAAAAACCTGAAAAAGTGTTCTAGTCTTTTTTTTTCAATGTAAGAATTAAAAAAAATAAAAACAAGAAAAAAATCTAAAAGTCCTATTTCACCTAAGTCCATGTTGACTGCTTGCAATTACTAAACATTTATTCCATTGGATAGAGCTTGGAGCAAGACTGTGGTAAACATTCAGAAGCAAAAGTCAAGCAAAGCTTGTCTTTTTCATAATGATTATATATGGGTGTTCTGCTTGGGAAACTCAGGTTGGGCTTGGAAAATAAGAACGACTGTGTCTTTTCTGGGTCACTGGATGCAGACCAGAAAGCACAGGATGATTTAGTAAATGCTTATGGTTCCAAAGTCACATACTTTGCATCGTTCATAGATTGGTACTGATTTTCTCCCTTATTCTTCAGCCTTGCCAACCTCTTTTAGATTCCATGTGTTTGCAACACTAGGGTTTTATAATTTTTTATATGTTCTCATTTTTCCTTATAGTCTAAATGTACTCCCTCCCCAGAAAACATCCAGTTAGCTTTGGACACTCCATTTACCTATGAAGGAATTTCTACTTTATGCAAGCTGTTTAAGTTCGTTCATTCATAAAACAGATGATACTATAGTTACTTATTTCTGCACACTCTTTGAGTGTTGGCAGAATGATTTATTGCATTATTGAATTTTTAGAACATAATATGACTTCTGGCAAACACTAGCAGCTCACTAAATGTTTATTAAAATAACTGTAAATTTGTTAACAGTAACATGTTTTCATTTTTATCTTTCTTACAAAATATACATTAAGAAGTTTAGAAAAAACATTCTTTTAGATGAAAGTTAAATGTTTATTAGAGTGAAATGGGGTTAATTTTGAAGTGTAACCTTTAATTTTAAACTATATAATATAAAATATATAATTTATATGCTGGTGAGATTACACTATTACAGCATTGCCCACCTGAGAAGGAAAATGATAACTGAAGAGTTGCCTAGATCAGATTGGTCAATTTCCTCATCATGGGGCATTTTCTTATTCAATTATGTAGGAAGGTATAGGGCCCAGTGGGTATTCTCAGCCATACTAGGGAATTTACCTGAGTCAGAAAGATAGCTTAGCTGTGTACCCCATTTTTTTAAAAGATTGATTTGTTGCTTTTTAACTTCTTTCATTCTTTATATATTGTGGATATCAGCCCCCTGTCATATATAGGGTTGGTGAAGAACCTTTCCCAGTCTGTAGGCTGTCGTTTTGCTCTGACAACAGTATTTTTTGCCTTACAGAAGCTTTTCAGTTTCATGAGGTCCCATTTATTGATTGTTGCTCTTAGAGCCTGTGCTGTTGGTGTTCTATTCAGGAAGTCGTCTCCTGTGCCAATGAGTTCTAGCCCCCCCCCCTTTTCTTCTAACTTGTTTAGTGTGTCTGGTTTTATGTTGAGGTCTTTGATCCACTTGGACTTCAGTTTTGTGCAGGGGGATAAATATGGATCTATTTGAATTTTTCTACATGCAGACATCCAGTTGGTACAGCACCATTTGTTGAAGATGCCGTCTTTTTCCACTGAATGGTTTTGGCTTCTTTGTCAAAAATCAAGTTTCCATAATTGTTTGGGTTTATTTCTGGGTCTTCTATTCAGTTCCATTGACCCACTATTCTGTTTCTATGTCAATATCATGCGATTTTTTTTATTACTATTGCTCTGTAGTACAGGTTGAGATCAGGGATGGAAATGCCTCCGGATGATCTGTTGTTGTACAGTATCCTTTTGGAAATTCTGGGTTTTTTGTTTCTTCATATGAAGTTGATAAATTTTTTCTCAAGGTCTATAAAGAACTGTGTTGGTATTTTGATGAGAACTGTGTTGAATCTGTAGATTGCTTTTAGCAGAATAGAGGAATACAGAATGGCAGAGAAACACTTAAAGAAATGTTCAGAGTCCTTAGTCATCAGAAAGATGCAAATCAAAACAACCCTGAGATTTCACCTGACACCCATCAGAATGGCCAAGATAAAAAACCCAAGTGACAACACATGCTGGAGATGTTGTGTAGAAAGGGGAACCATCCTCCATTGCTGGTGGGAATGCAAACTTGTAAAACCACTTTGGAAATCAATATGGTGCTTTCTCAGACAATTAGGAATAGTGGTTCCTCAAAATCCAGCTATACCACTCCTAGGCATATATCCAAAAGATGCTCAAGTACACAACAAGGACATTTGCTCAACCATGTTTGTTGCAGCTTTATTCATAATAGCCAGGACCTTGAAACAAGCCAAATGTCCCTCAGTTGAGGAATGGATACAGAAAATGTGGTACTTTTACACAGTGGAATACTATTCAGCAATTAAAAACAAGGAAATGAAATTTGCAAGCAAGTGGTGGGACCTAGAAAAGATAAATCTGAGTGAGGTATTCCAAAAGCAGACAGACACACAAGGTATATAAGATAGGATAAACATACTGAAATCTATACACCTAAAGAGATAAACAAGAAAGATGACCCGGGGTAAGATGATCAACCCTCACTTAGAAAGACAAATGGGATGGACATTGGATGTAGGAGAAAACAAGTAACAAGATAGGAGCCTACCACAGAGGGCCTCTGAAAGACTCTACCTAGCAGTGTATCGGAGCAAAAACTGAAACTCATAACCAAACCTTTGGCAGAGTGCAGGGAATCATAACAAAGAAGGGGGAGTTATTATGACCTGGAGAGGACAGGAGCTCCACAAGGACAAACTATATCTGGGCACAGGGTTCTTTTATGAGACTGTTTCTCCAACCAAGGACCATATATGGATATAACCTAGAACCTCTGCTCGGATATAGCTCCTGGTAGCTCAGTATCCAAGTGGGTACCCTAGTAAGGGGAAGAGGGACTATTTCTCACATGAACTCAATGGCAGGCTCTGTGACCTCCCCCCACCCCACCCCACTCCAAGTAAGGAGCAGCCCTTCTATGCCACAGAAGAGGAATTTGCAGCCAGTCTGCAAAGTTATCTTGAAGATAACTGATAAACCAGGGTCAGATGAAAGGGGAAAAGGTCCTCCCCTATTAGTGGACTTGGAAAGGGGCAGGGAGGAGATGAGTGAGGGTGGATTGGATGGGAGGGAATGAGGAAGCAGAATACATCTGGGATACAAAGTTAATACACTATAACTAATATTTTAAAATTTAAAAATTAAATAAAAAAGATAGCTTAGCCCGAGCCTGTAGGAAAGCCAGGTAACCTAGTAAGCAGCATTCCTCCACAGGCTCTGCTTTTGATTTCCGACCCTGTCTCCCTTTCATGGTATCTTACTCAAGTTGTTTTTGGTCAGGGTATTTCATTGTAGCAACAGAATGAAATTATGGCAAAATTTTTGGAGTAAATTATGAATACAGAGATGAGATTTGTGATTAAATGACAGTATTTAGTATATCGATCGTTTCTTTGTGTTGAGGACACTCAAAATCATGTCTACCAACAATGGATTAATAATTCATTAAAACAATTCATAATTTTCTTGTGCTATAGTATCTAAAAGCTATTCTTTCTTTCCAGCTGTGCTCTTGTTATCAACAGTTATTTTGAGTTAACAAAATTAAGAAGTTTGGGAGTACAGAAGATTTTCAATACAAAGCTATGGATCTAGGATATCTATTAAAAAGAAGCTGGAAAGGTTTTGAAAATGTTCAATGGGTAATCTCTACACTGGTACATGTAAGGAAAATGCTATGCTACTGAGAAAGCATATGAACCATTGCTAATAACTGGTCCACATGTTTACTGTACAAATACCGTAAGTAGCATTGCCAGGACATCACTTTTAATTCTAAGCCATGGTGTGTAAAGTAGGTTAAAGAGGAACATATATTAACTACCTAATGTAAATTAAGGGTAATTTGCCAACTCTGTATAGCATGGAAAATAAGCATTTTAAACATCCAGGACTGATACTAACATGGATTATACTTTGGCACTGTGGGTTGCAGCCCAGCATTTTGTAGTGAATGTAGATACACTACAGTCAATAATGCCACTATGATTGAACATTTGGGTGCTCTATCTTTGTCAAGTAAATACTGTGCTTTTTTTTATTTTTCATGTCTCGTACATATTAAAAGTTAGAATTCTATTTTGGAAGATTAAATGAATGAGTATGAAAATATTAAAGCATCAAAAGATATATTTCATAGATCCAGTGTCCAGAAAAGTTAAGCACACTTGACATTTAACAACAGAAGTCAAAGATCTAATTTGACATAAGCACAGGTTTGCTAAGACATCCTTTCAAATAAAATAAACAAGTGTCAGATAAGCTCACTTTAAACAAAACTGAACATTAGTCTGTAGGTAAATACAAATCAAAAGCACAAGTTAATAGGTGACACCAGGAGGAGCATACAGATCTTGAAGATGTAAAGCAGGCCTTCTGTTAATTTTAGTGATGAAACAGTTTCATATCTAATGAGTACTTAAGTACTTTATCAAAATGCCATCCATTGTCATTTGGATTAAAGTTGTCTTTTATAATTAAAATTCTGTAAATTTTTCCTAGTAAAAGAAAGGTTTTATCTCTTTAGTGTTGGTCTTTTGTTAATCACAGCTAACTCTTCTGTTCAAGCTGACAGGGTACTACAGATTTTTAACACAAAATATCATATAAATGCCCCAAGGAGAGTTCTTCCTTTCAAGAACCTTTACAAACCACGCCTTTATCTGTGTATTGTTCTCAAAATGCTTGCATTCCATGATCCCACAAAATATGCCATGGTCTCTAAGCACTCAATCGTTTTTCCAGCAGAGGATCTAGGCAGTCCTGATGAGACTTGATAAGCTATGGGCAGATGGCAGAAGAGGAGAATTCATGCTTTAAGCGGACTAGGAGAAGGGGATAGTGGAGAAGAAAGAGGAAGGGTGGGTCTGGGAGGAGTTGAGGAAGGGGGCTTCAATAAGGACATATAATGAATACAATAAAGAAAGAATGAAAGATTAAAAAACATGCCCTTTTATTCTGCTTTATAGTTAGCAGAAGTCTATGCAACGAGACAGATTTGAAAGCTTTTTCTGGCTCCATTGTTTTAAAACAGTATGACTCAAGACAAATTAGTTAACCCCAGTAACCTCTGTTTCCTCATCTACAAAATAAAGTTAATAAGTCTGTCATGGTTGGGGTGCCTGGAGGGTTGCCTGGTCTGGGTGAAATGTCTAGCAAAGTGTCTGGCATGATCGGTGCTAAGTAATGTTAATTTCTATTATATTATCATTTCATTATTATGGCCAATTCATTGGAGCCTTTGAAAGGTGCAGGAGAATACCATCTGAGCATGGGAACTGACTCTGACCATAGAGGAAGGTCTCAGACAGAGAGGCCACAGGGACTCAGAAATGTAGCCTGCTTATAGACCCATCTCCTCAGCTTTAGGAATCATGGGAGCTATCTACTTATTCCATAAAGAAGACTAGAGGATTTCCTTTGAGTACACTTCTTGCTCCCAGATAGGAAGTAAGGCAGGCAGAAGACAGAATGCACACACACACACACACACACACACACACACACACACACTTGTGAACACACACAAATGGATGCTGATGTGAAGGGGTCATCAAAACAAATATTGCCAGCCACTTATCACCATGCTTTGCCCAAAGAACTTCAATGAGCCTTTAAATCTATAGTTACATAAAACATATTTTAGTTTTAAATACCTTGTTAAGTTTTAATTTTGCAACCTGTATTAATAGACATCTAATTTAATTACAATTTACCTCCTTTGAATTTCTTCCAATAAATTCTATTATTATAACAGTTTTTTTTAACCTCAAAGGCATTTTTGTTTACACACTGAGGTCTTTCTTCCATTTTCAGGAGATATTTGATAAAAAAAATATCAGCACAGACATAGCAACACACACACACACAGCACACATAGTATACACACCAGCACACATACAGTTCAAACACACCATTATACGAAGATAATATTACTGTGTACATATGCACCACATACCAACACACACATAGTACACACCAGGAGAGAGCACACAGGCACATACAGCTTGGGACACATAACAAAAACAGCATAGAACACACATATGTACAGTAAAATACAACACATACAGCACAACCCCCCCAACATACAGAGAACCAAACACATACTCAATAAACTTTTAAAAAAATTATAGCTCATTGTATGTCCCAATTGTACCCCGTCCTTCAACTCCTCCTAGTCCCTTCCTCTCTCTCTACTCCCCCCCCACTTCCCCTTCTCCTAGTCCACTGAAAGGGGGAGATCTCTTCCCCTGCCATTTCAACTTAACAACCTCATCAGAACTTCCTGGATCCTTTCCATCTGTGGCCTAGCAAGGCCACATGGCAAGGTACAAGTGATCAAAGAGCAGGAAACCAAGTTCAAGACACAGGCAGCCCCTGCTCTCCTTACTGGAGCACCCACAGGGAGACTGAGCTGCCTATGTGCTACATCTGAGCAGGGGGTCTAGGTCATCGCCATGCGTGGTCCTTGGTTGGTACATCAGTCTCTGCAGGACCCCCTGGACTCAGATATTTTAGCTTTGTTGGTCTCTTTGTGGAGCTCCTGACCTCTCTGTGTCTTTCTATCCCCTCTTTCCTCCATAAGATTCCCTGTGCTTTGCCCAAACTTTGGCTGTGAGTCTCAACTTCTGCTTCGATCCCCTGCTGGGTGGAGCCATTCAGAAGAACCTCATAGTAGGTTCCCATCCTGTTCCCTCTCTTCGATTGCTTTGGGTGTGTTTCCTGTTTGCCATTCTGAATGAGCTTTAAGCATCAATAACTTACTGCAATATATACATAGTTCAGAAAATGTATTAAGTGCTAAAGTACTCCCAAGAATACATTCATTACAAGGTGTGTACTACCCTAATATGATTTCAGCAATCAATGTGTCCTCTACCAGAACCAAGTCTACCCTGAAGTTATCCTTTTAAAAATTTTAGTGATTAATAATTTCTTAATTAATAGTACATGGTTATTAATAGAAGTATCAACATAATAGATATTCTACATGCTTGATTTGTAGGTCAATATTACTGTGCTGTACTATGAGAGGACCCTAGTAACAAGTGATAATTTTGGATTCAAGTAATGAATGCATTCTGATACTTTGGAAAGGCAGCCACAGTCAGAATGTTGTAATAGTTTGTGAGATGCATGTGTTTCCAAGACCAGTCTGGAACACATGCTTCCTCTGACTAAACTGCCTGGCCTGGGGTTTCAAGTGTGTGAGCCATACTTGTCTATGCATAAGAACACCTCAATATGAAAGTGTACAATAGCTTAGCCTACAGTGATGTACATATTACTACAGTCTCATTTTATGATGAGGGTAACATATGAATATACAAAGATTGCTCTTTTCTAAGTTACAATTTTTAAAGGAGTGTCTAATTCAAACTCTAATGGTTAAAAGAAGTTCAAATTCAATAACTAGTAAAAGAACTCAAGACAAAATAGATGTTCATTTCATTGGCTGAAAAAAACATCAGCTTAAACCCATTCTAGGGATGAGCGCCCACCTCTGAGATTGTGAAGAAGGCAAAGAGTGACCTCAATAAAGTGCAGCATTTTGTCATCTCCAAAATGGTATCTGTGACCAAATGGATATCAAGTAGAGGACAGCTGTGGTCCATGTGTGCCCACCCTGGTCTCTACTAGATTTCTAGATTTTTCCACCCAACTGCACCATGGGAAGAGCTGGGCCTAAAATTATGCAGATGGTGGGGAAAGGAACAAAGGTGTAGAACAGGAAACTCAAGTCTGACTCCCACTTCAGTTACACAGGATTCATAAACTGTATGACATTGTGGTGCAACAAGCCTAAGATTTCTTTCCTTAAAAGTAGGGATGCCATCTTCTTATGCAACTACTAATGAGAACCATAGGTGAGAATGTGTTTACAAATCAAGTGGTGTTTGGAGGACATACATGCCATACAGATGACCTCTAGATCCAGTGATGAAATACAAAGATGGGTTTGGAACCTTCTCTGTGTGTGCATATGATCAAACTGTCTCCTAAATCTGAACCTTGGATTACTGCGGTTCTCAGACCTTGTGGGAGAAGGTTCTCTGGTCACTAGACAATATTTAACAGAAACTCATTCTATTTCTGGGTTTCTGTCATATTACACGAGTCTGCAGATTGGTCATAAAATTTAAAGACCTTTTTGAGTGAACTTTAAGCCTCAGAGTGTTACCTTGTGAGGTACACAAGGCTGTTATGCACAACAATGACTTGTATTTGCAAAATCATGTTCAAAACCACATTTATGTGTTTTGTTTTGTTTGACTTTGGAAAGTCTACTTGACTTAAAAAATTGGTTATCTGAAAATAAAAGCAAATGAACAAACAAGCTATATAATAGCTAGCACTTAGAATTGTGGTAAGAAAGTACCTATGAAGTGTATTAATAGTGTGCCAGGCAAATAATAAATAGCAATGAGTAGGTGACTTTTTTTAATCAATGCTTTGTGCTATTCTCTCTGCATTTTAAATTGTTTTATTTGTTCAGGGAAGGGAGCTTTATTAGTTACTTTTCTCCTTGCTGCATCAAAACAGCATAAAACAGACAAAGTACAGGAGAAAGAGGGTATTTGGCTCCTAGAGCATTAGATATATCTCATTACAGGATCAGCTACTGTCCATAAGATTAGGAAGATGCTTGTTCACATCTCTATGGATTTGGAAGCAAAGAAAAGAGAATGCCAACTAGATATAAATCTGGCTTTTCCATTTTCCCTTTTATAGTCAAGCCTACATTGGAACTGCCCATTTTCAGCATGGGTCTTCTTTCCCCTTCAGTAAAACATCTTCTGGAAATATTGCCAGAGACATGTCCAAAGTTGGACTTCATTAACAATTTCAGTTGCTTTTTAATCCAATAGAACTGAGCATCAAAATTCATCATCACAAGCGCTGTGGATTACATTGCTTAGAAAAGTGTTAAGTGAAGCTTTGCTTCACATCATTGACTATTGGCCATCAAGTTAACACTTTCTACTTAACTTTGAATCTGTTGTTTCTAAAAGCTTTTAAGTGATTCTCTGGGCTGATGCTGTAGTGAGAGCATTTTTCCAGGTCAAATTGACGATTCTTCTACTTGGGGAAGTCAAAGGACCAGGTGTCCGAGAGGCTACAACAGAAACCTCATCACCTCTTCATTGAATGTCCAACTTGAAAGAAAGGGGGGGGGGGAAGTTTGGTCATGAGTGTCTAAAGTAACTAACTGTAAAGATCATGGAAGATTTTTGTGCACCATGGAAAAGGGGTTGGAAGGCTAAAACTGTGTGTGTTAGTCTTTATATTTTATTGCATTTGAATCTGACTGTAGCTCTGACAGCTGCTCCATGTGTTGCAGCTGGTGAATTGAGGAAGGCTCTTGGGAGAATATTCTTTTAAC
Source organism: Pachyuromys duprasi (assembly GCA_028658305.1). NCBI lineage: Eukaryota > Metazoa > Chordata > Mammalia > Rodentia > Muridae > Pachyuromys > Pachyuromys duprasi. The sequence continues at coordinate 68,226,760 of CM053758.1, read as the reverse complement.
ACTAAACTGCTTTTATCTCCATACTCTTTTTCTAGCCTCTTAACAGAATCATTTTCTTTTGCACTTGAAGGAGCTTTCGTTTAGTGGCCTGGAAGTGATGCTGCCATGCATCCATCCTGGAAAAATGAATCCAGGAGTGAAAATGCCAGAAGGAAAGCCTTTTTTTCACTCCTGAGCACTCAATTCAGTGACTGAATAATAAGGCAGCATGCTAACCAACAGCTCCAGACACTCCTCTGAGAATTATCAGTGCCTCCTCTTCTGATCAAGGACCTCATCAGAGTGGAAGGAAAAAACATTTTTAACAAGCAGACCATATCTTACAAGGAATAAGAAAAGGAGCAGCTGATCTTATCAGTCAGTAGAGAACTGCATAGAATTCCTTAGAAATTACACATGGGAATCAACAATGCAGAAGGAAAAAGAAAAAGAAAAAAACAAACCAAACCAAAGAAACAAAATGAACGATCATAATTTTCACAATGTGCACAGCCACAAAGCTTGGATAGGAGATAAGTACACTGTATTCACAGTCAGGTAACAGGCTTCAAAGACTACCACCTATCTCAGAGGCATGAGGCTTTGTGCAACGTCCATTCTTTCAGTTTCCTTCTTTCTTTCAGTTTCAGTTTCTATATAGGAATAATAGCAAGGCAATCTGATGTTTAAATAAGAAGTGGAGAGCATATAGCATAAAGAGTAATTGTATATAAACAAAAATTGTAAAAGAAAGAAAATATGTTCCTTCTGGAAATGCTCAACAACAAAGTTTGAGTCTGTCATAAAGACGCCTCTGGGCTCCTGTGTGTCTTCTCCATTAGAGTCCAACATCACACTTGCACTGTGCTGAAGTGGAAGTGTGTGCCTGCTTCCTTTCCGCAAGCTCCAAGGTACTCTGGATGATAAATGTCACTCAGAGCCTCATGTACTTGATCCTTTGTTGGTAGCACTGTTTAGGAAGGTCACAGGAACTTCAGAAGGAGAAGGAGCCTTATTGGAGAAAGTCCCTCACTGTAGGGCAGGTTTGAGGGATGACTGATGAAAATTTGATCAGCTGGGTTCCTGTTTCTGCCACCATGCTTTCTCTGACCTTTCCCATGTTTTATCTACCATAACAGGATCTATTTCACTGAAACCGTACTGAAAAATAAACCTTTCTCCTCTAAGCTGTGTTTGATGTTTTGCCACTTCTAACTAACACAGCCTGTGAGATCACTGAGGATTGACCAGGCTCTTATTCAGCTTTTTTTTTTTTTTTACTCATGGGGTCTGTGTATAAAAATGATACATATCACAACCGAAACTAGCTTCCTAGGTACATTAAATATTTTATAAATGTACTATTCATTTAAAAAGAATATAATAACTCACTGTCATAGAGACATGGGCTCATCTGTTTGCTACTAATATTATACCTGGAATCACTGCAACCTGGGCATTTGTCTTGTCAAAGCAGTAATTAGGAAGTACATCAGAGGCAGAATGTTTGTATCCAAAATGCTCAGATTTGGGCAGTTTCTGTTCACTACATTGGCCCTAATTGAGCCTTTTTTTGATACAAGTATAAGAAAATAAAAAAGAAAACATTTACAGTTTAACCCCACACTTTGTGGCTAAGTTTCTATTAATAAAGTCTGTTCTGAGTGAATTTTTGTTCATCTAAATACAACTTTTCCTGAAAAAAAAAATTAGCCACGGTCTGAGGTAAGGCTGATTATAAAGTAAAACATGTGTTATTTTAGTTTAGTAGGAATTGTAGATATGCAGAATAAAAGTGTTGTTTGGATTGAGGTGGATGTGTTTGATGAATAATATTAAAATTGCCTGAAAACAACCCTAACATTTCACCTTACATCCACCAGAATGGCTAAGATCAAAAACTCAAGTGACAATACATGCTGGAGAGGTTGTGGAGAAAGAGGAACCCTCCTCCACTGCTGGTGGGAATGCAAACTTGTACAACCACTCTGGAAATCAAGTTGGCACTTTCTTAGACAATTAGGAAGAGTGATTCCTCAAGACCCAGCTATACCACTCTTAGGCATATATCCAAAAGATGCTCAGGCACACAACAAGGACATTTGCTCAACTATGTTCGTGGCTGCTTTATTTGTAATAGCCAGAACCTGGAAACAACCCAGATGTCCCTCAGTTGAGGAATGGATACAGAAATTGTGGTACTTTTACACAATGGAATACTACTCAGCAATTAAAAACGAGGAAATTATGAAATTCGCAGGCAAATGGTAGGACCTGGAAATGAACATCCTGAGTGAGGTATCCCAAAAGCAGAAAGAAACATATGGTATATACTCACTTATATAGACCTATAGGATAGGAAGGTCATGCTGAAATCTATACATCTAGGGAAGATAAACAAGAAGGAGGACCCAGGTTGGGATAATCAATGCTCGTTTAGATGGACAAATGAGATGGACAATGAATGGAGTAGAAAACAAGCAACAGGACAGGAGCATACCAAGGAAGAAAGAATCTATATAGCAATGTATCAAAGCAGAAATTAAGACTCATAACCAAGCCTTCGGCAGAGGGCAGGGAATAATAATGAAAATAGGGGGAGTTAGTAAGACTTGGAGAGAACAAGAGCTCCACAAAGACCAAACTGAGCAGGGCACAGGGGTCTTATACCAGACAGTTTCTCCAACCAAGGACCATGTATGGATATAACCTAGAACTCCTGCTCAGATATGGCCCATGGTAGCTCAGTATCCAACCCTAGTCAGAGGAACAGGGACTATTTCTGTCATGAACTCAATGGCTGGCTCCTCAACCCTCCCCCACATATGCCTGGGAGTAACAGCCTAGCTAGATCCCAGAAGATGTCATTGCAGCCATCCCTGAAGAGACAAGATAAACTAGTGTTGGATGGAAGGGGAGGAGGTCCTCCCCCATCAGTGGTCTTGGAGGGGGCTAGGGAGGAGATGAGGGAGGGATGGGGAGAGTGGGAGGGAATGAAGGGGGGGGCTACACCTGGAAAACAAACTACCTAACCTGTGATTAATATAAAAATAAATAAATTATATTAAAAATGCCTGATGAACTCAATTCCATTATTTCCATCTAAGAGATTCATACAATATAAGAAGTATAGACTCCTATTTTTACAGTGAATATATATGATTATATCTCCTTGATTCAGGATTTGTGATAAGTAGAAATGGAATAAAATGAAGTTTACTTTTCAGACATTAGAACAAGAAACGTTAAGTATATAGGTATCAATGTCAAGAAATGATTGAATACCTTGAGTTCTTTGGTGTTGACTGTGTAGTTGTTAGATTTATGGGCAGGGATCCTAGTGTTTGAGCCTGCATTTAATATTAAATGTAGTTTAGGACAACTTAGTGAGCTTAACTGAGCATCAGCTGACTCCTCTGTAACAGTAACACAGGATGACCCTGGTGACACCGCATGCCTTCTGAATTAGCCTGGATTGCCAGTGAAAAGGTCTTTTTACAGAGTAAGTTCTAGGTAAGTTTCTAAGGGCAGAGATTCAAGCTCACTCCAGTTCTCTCAAATATTCTCTATTAATCTCTCTTGTCTAATACCTCATGTGTTCCCTTGAGCATCCAGGGCCAGAAAACAGAACCTCAATGTTTTCACTTCTAAATTGGACATTCTAATTTCAATATTTCTTTAAAAAATAACATTTATGAAATAGGAATGGTCTTATTTTAAGTAGAGTATTCTTAAATGGCCACTGAACAGTGAATTATTTTCTTGTAAGCAAATTTAAGCACATATTTGTTGTTTTAAAGTTTCAAGTATATATGTACTTATCAAACCAACAAATTGAAACATTGTAAAATTCAGAGCTGTCTTAATAACAGATCAAGCTATCTCTTAATTCTTCCCCATCTTGTTTGTATCTGAAATAGGACCCTGAATTATCTTCTGCAGCAGATTGCCCTACTCCTCAAAAAACCTGCTGTCTTCCCCAAGGCATAGTGCCTTTAAGGAGGGATTATGTACATCCTTGTCATTGCATACTCAGCAGTGGCCATGTTATTTGTTTTGATCAATAAAATGTGCAGAAGTATATCTCCTTTCTAGAAGAATCTCTGAATATAAACTTATAGTTTTTAATGTAATTTCTTCTTCTAGACACTGACCTACCAATACTCCTTGTTTAGACTATTTTGTGTTCTTTTGTACCTCAGAGGTACTGTGATCCAAAAATAAGTTCACAGAATTGAAAGAAAGCACATAGCATAAGAAAAAGAAATTGAACTACAGACTTATAGTGCTTTGTCTATTTGTTAATCCAGATTAACTGAACCTCAGGTGATCAATAAAGGGATACAGATTTCAGAATATTCAAGTTCATAACACTCACTTCTTAAACTCTCCCCACTACTAATGGTATAATATTTAAATTTCATAGCCCAGGGGTTTAATATATTTTATTCTTTTCCTGATCTCCCTGTTTGGTACCTCTGCATATTCACGCCACAACATCCAGTATTTTCAGACTGCTTCTCTGTACTTGAATGCGACATGTTCTCCACTGGCTAATGTATTAAACCTTTGGTTTCCGGTTAGTGACCCCATATGGGGAGGCTATAGGACTTTTAGGAGTTATAGCTTTCCTGTAAGAAGTATGTCACTGGCAGTGGGCTATGAGGGTTTTCTAGTCTCATACTATTTCCCTGCTTACTCTCTCCTACTTCTTGTTTGTGATGGAGATGCGACCTCTTAATTTTTGTTTGTTTGTTTGTTTCTTTGTCTGCTGCCATGCCTCCCCTGCCATTATGGACCCTCCCTCTGGAATTTTAAGCCAAAATAAGCTGTCTTCCACTTAGTTGTTTCCATTCATGGTATTTTGTTACAGTAATAGAGAATTTGACTAATATAGCTTCCATTCCTTATAGAGTTTGATACTAAAGCATGCTTCGGAATGTGCCTGTCACTTTCTAGATCCTGGAAGAGTCTCATTTATACTGAAGACCAACTTCATATTATGCCTTTTGTAAGATGTTTATAGTGATGACAGAACATGGTCCATTCTCTATACTCAGCCTTCCTTTCTGCCTGTGCATTTTCTTCTGTCGGCTTCCTTAGAATAAGAAAGCATAAGTGTGACGTTTCAATTCTCAGTTTAGGATATGTTTCTCTGTTCTGGAAAATTTCAGTGGCGACAACCTCAGGATGATGTTTGTTTATATTTCCTTTTCCTTATTTTAGAGCAGGAGTAATTAAAAACAACAACAACAAAAAACTTTTTTTAAATGGTTTCCTGTGGGTAGCCTGAGGAAGTTTTCATTACTTTCTAATTAACAAGTTCTTCAGGAATAGTCGGTTGGGAACATTGAACTGCTTTAAAATCATTGAGTGGAGCATTTAAGTAGAAGTTATTAACCATACTCAACATGATTTACTAACTTATTTCACTAGTTCTTTCCAAGTCCCATTGAGCAAGAATTCAAATAAAATGACAGGGATCCTTCAAAGAAGAGTTTGTGTTAGAAAATCAAATTAATTGACAAGATGCAGTTGCTGTGCTGTAACAATTTCCACTTCATCTGTTTCCGTCTAAGTAAATAATCTGAAACTCCAGACCCTCCAGACCCTTCTACTTACATGTTACCCACAGAATGACTTATAAATAATTATAAGTCTCTTCCCCAGAACTACAGATTTAAAACAAGAAAACAAAGAAAGAAAGAAAGAAAAAAAACACCTTTAGTTGAAAATTTAACTTAATAGCACAGGCTTATCTGAGGGTGAATGTGAAGCTGATAAACACAAACAGGACAAAAAAAATCAAAAACAAAGAGAGTATATTAATTAAAACATTGGGGACAAGTCCCAAAATAGTATCTCCCAGAAAATAAGAGATTTTCACTGGGTCAACACATACACCTTGATGTAGGAAAAACTACAAATCCTCCTGAAAGGCAGATGAGCTCAGGAGGCATATTCTCTTATTTTCACACATGTATTTAAAACATACCCACACATATTCATGGAATGAGTATGGAAGTCAGAGAACAACTTTCAGGATTCGGTTCTCTCCTTCGATCATGTGTGTTCCGGAGATCAAACTTGTATGGTAAGGCTTGGTGACAAGCACCTTTACCTACTGAGCCAGCTCACTGGCTTGCCAGGCACTTTCTTGTGCTTGCTTGGTTCAAAGTCATGTTATATTATAGGCAATGAACTTTATTCTAGTTCAGCCAAAGGATGAATCAGAATGGCGAGGGGATTTTGACTGGTTCTGTATAAATTTCTCTGGAAGAACAGGGACCCATCTGCTTCCCTGCTGGGAGCTGCTTGCTTCAACATTCCCAAAGAATGTCTGCTTGAGTTGGGAGCTGGAATAAAATGATAAATGGGGTGAAGAAAGGTCGGAGAAGAAGGTCTATATCACAACACCATCTTCAAACATTCAAGTAAACTTGTGAATAATAATTCTAACTTAATGAAAAGCAGGCACAACTCTAAATTGCTAAAACTGTAAGAAGGCAACAAAAGCACTCTAGAGACCCTCTAATTTTTCATTTCTTTTTAAACAGTAATCATTACATATATTAAAAACAAACATTGCTGAAAAGACTGACAAAATTTAAAGGTAAAAATCACAGATTATCCTTGGCAAGATTAGTTGTGCTTATAATAGGGCAAGGGATCTGCTCCTCAGACTTAAACCACCTCATTGGAAATAATTGATTCTTATTGTCAAGAGTGCTTCATGGAAACGCTATGGTTTACCTTGATCCATGTTTCAAATGTATCTCTACTTCAAGCACTGCCTTAACACCTTACACAATACTGGCCTTGCTTGACCTTTTATACAGGATTAAAGCACCGTATAATTAACTTCTTTATATACAGAGTTACAACTTAATGAAAACGTGAGGTGAAATGCACAGACTTAATCTTCAGACTCTTTCCTGTCTCACAGTATAAGCTCTTAAGGCTCCTCTCTCTCACTCTCAGCCCTTTTGATCCTGACCAGATGAAGTTTCGCTAACTGCATCCAGATGCCTCATCAAAAAGAACGCACAGATAGTTTATACATTCCCTGGGGAGAAGAGGTGAATTTTCACCTGCTCGCTGTGAATAGCTTTTGGGAACTCTGTCTCTGAGGTGAGTCACACTTAATTGGCAAAAGCAGCTCTGTATTTACTGGCAACATAATTATTATCAAATCACTAACTCTCAAGACTTTACTACCTTGTTTTAAAATGAAATTGATGGGGCATAAGAGATGGCTGGTCAGTAAAGAATTTGCTGTGAATACAAGACCAGAGTTAAATCTCCAGACTCATATGAAAATCTGAGCATGGTGGCATGCACCTGTAGTTCTGTTACTGTAAAGTCAGAGACGGGCGGATTCATGGGGCCCACTGGCTATCCAATCTAGTCAAAGCAACAAGCTATGGTTTTGGTGAGAGACACTGCCTAGAAAACTAATGTAGAGAATGATTGAGGAAGAAACCATACACCTGATTTCTACAATCGTGTACACACACATGCATACCTGAAAACCTATTCACACACAAGAACATATACCTACAAATACACAGAAGAAATAAAGTGGCAACAATAACTGCACTTACAGGTTTATGTGAAATTTGATTGTACACGAATCAAATGTTTTAAAAGCACAGTAAACTCTCCTAATTCACCAAAGATCCATCCTGCGGTACACAATTATGCTTCTAAATTCCTTTCACACCATCCCCCCTCTCTCATGTTTCACTTTACTTCTAGTACCTCAAGCTAAGTCACGTAGAAGGATTTGTTGAGCATCCCATTTTATCCTGCTTATACCCAAAGCTACCATCTTCTTCCAAAACCAATCTTTTTCTCTCCCACAATAATAGGATTTCCACTTAACTCTGGGCCCAAGAATGTATGCTACAAACCCCAGGCTCCTTGGTAGCTGGAGAACATTAGGCTTTGAAAATAAGACAATAAGACATACAGCAGGACATCATGAGTCAGTAGGTGCCGATGCCCTCTTCCTCAGCCTCCTAAGCTGCTGCCTCTACACAGGTGAGATTTGGACAGAATTGGCGCCATGGTCAGAGATAGAGAAAATAGTTCCTTAGAACTCTACCAGCACAAACTACTGTTGTTTCTTTCTGCTAATATCAGGCAAACTGAATATTGCCTGAGTTTTAATTATTTATTTTTATTAATTACAATGTATTCATTTTGTATCCCAGATGTAGCCCACTCCCTCATTCCCTACCAATCCCATCTTCCCTCCCTTTTCTCCTCACATGCACCCTCCCCAAGTCCACTGGTAGGGGAGGTTCTCCTCCCCTTCCATCTGACCCTAGTCTACCAGGTCTCATCAGACTGCATTGTCTTCCTCTGTGGCCTGGCAAGACTGCTCCCCACCTCAGGAGGAGGAGATCAAAGAGCCAGCCACTGAGTTCATGTCAGAGACTGTCCCTGTTCCCCTTAATAGGGAAATCATTTGGACACTGAGCTGCCATGGGCTCTGAGGAGGAGTTCTGCCTGAGTCAAACTACTTCCATGTGCAAATGACTGTCTGAAATGTCTTTTTAAAATTTTTTTCATTATTACTATTATTAGTTATTAGTTTATTCACTTTGTATCCTGGCTGTGGCCCCCTCCCTCATCTTCTCCTGGTCCCTCCCTCCCTGTCTTTCCCCCCTCGATGTCCCTCCCCTAGTCCACTGATTGGAAATATCCGCTTCCCCTTTGTTTCTACAATTATTCAGTTGTTTTTGAATGGGATCTTTATCCCATCTTTTCCTGAGAGTTCAGAACAAACATTTTCCCTCTTTTCCAAGATGTTTTCCTCATTACCATCCTAGACCAAGCCTCATTAGTTATATCATTTTTTTTCTTGGTAATTATCACCTCATGTCCCTTTTAATTGTTACTCTATTTTTTGACTCCTGTACTGTAAAATGCCTGAGGCTTGGTGTTGTACCTTATTTATTTCTAGATGTATGTGTTCTTGCAGAGAATGGTCCATGCTTCACATTCAGTAAACATATGGACATATAAACAAATGAATGAATGTACCACTAAGGGGGAAAATGAGATTTTTTTTCTATTGTTATGCCACCACGGCCCTCTCATGACTTTATTTTTCTCTTGTTTCTCATCCATTCATCCCTTTTCCACAGGCAGAAAAGAGATGCTTCAACAATGACTAACAGTTACTTTCAGAGCTTTGTAGTCACATCAAAATGCCCTCCTTCAAGGTTTCCTCTGAATTCCTATTGATTTTTCTAACCGGAAAAGTCAGCCTTGCTGATTTAACCTTAAAGAAAGCAGGGAGGGTGAAGCCCACTCCTTACCTAAATCTTCATTAACTTTTTCTGTTCTTGGTCTAATATAATTCAATTATATGCTATTCTCTCAAGATATTTTTCAACCTTGAGGATATTTATGAAAAATTAATCTAGTTAAAATTAAAAAAATTAAATTGCTGCTCTTCTAAACCTCAAAAAGTGTGAATCATCAAAATTAGAGCAATACAAGTTACTTGGATTTAAGTTTAAGATGAAATCTTTGGCAGGGTTTATGTGTTAGTATATTATGACTATAAAATTTCCTAAACTATCAATGCAAATATGTAATGAGATCTTTTAAGGTCCTATTTCCAATCTGTGAACTACGAATCACTTTCCAAAGGCTCTCCGCATTAGCAAATAATCCGTGTTGCTTAGAATGTTTTGTTTTGTTTTGGTTTGGTTTGGTTTTTTATATAGTAAACACAGACCTGGCTGTATTCTTGTCAAACGTGTTAAAATTCAGATTCAGTTTGCTTCAATTACTGTGACTTCAGACAATTGAATGGGATTTCAGCCTAAAATATATGCTTGCAATGGTTCAGAGGATTTTAAATTTTGAGCTCTGTTTTCTTAGTTAGTTCTTTTAGTGGAATGGGACTAGGTGAAGAGAACAGAAACTTGCCTTGATTATAAAATAATTCAAACTGAACAATTTGTAGCAACGGTTTGCAAAGCTTCAGAATTGTGAACTGGCTAGCATGAACTCCACATAGACCAGTCTAGCCTATTTATGCAGTATGCATATTTGGAGCATGTTTTAAAGTTATCAGTTTCTACTTAGGTTTCCTGAGCACCTTCCATATGCCCACCATAGGAAAGCTTATTGAAATAAACTCCATGAAATTTAGACTCTCCTTTCACAGACTACAAAGAGTACAAGATTGCTTTAGAAGGGGCAACTACCTTGGTGTTGGCTGAGTAACAGTAGCCTTACCAGAAGACCCAAAGCCAATGTTCACTATGGAGACTCATATGGTTAATGATTAGACATACACAAAAGAGCAGGGACAATGTTGTTGACAGCAGAAGCACAGAAGTGAGAAGATAGGGCTGGATAGACAACAAATATTATGGATGTCTGTTATCTAACTCACAGCTTTTGAGGTGGCGAGTTTGGATCTAAACTCCTGAAAACATTTACATTTGTGATCCTTCTCACCTGGGAAATTTTAGGTGAACCCAGGAATATAAATCGGTATAAAACCCAAATAATCACTGGTTATAAATCATAAAGAAATGTAGTTTTCTCCTGACATGATGCTTTCCTGTAACCTCAGAAAGATATAGCCAGGAGAATTGGAAGAAGCACACTAGGTCTATTACATATTTGATTTAAAATTATTTTTTGGTGATTTAAGAAAATATTCATTGTTGCCAAGCATTTCATTAACCCTACACACAACTACATCGCTTCACTTGCTGTTATGAGCCACAGTTCAAGTAGCATCAGTATGATCTTATAGGCTTCCTACCCTCTGAGGAACAAAGGTGATTAGCCCAACTCTGAGGGGAATGTGGCATGGTAAGTAGGTATAAGGGCTTAGATTCAGCAGGTCCCAGTGATTAAAAGTCAGCTTTTCCTTTTTTTCCCCCATCATTTATTCATTTGCTTTTCAACCATCAAACGTCTTTTGAGAATTTACCATGATCCTAGAATTGTCTAAACATTTGGAATAAGACAGTGAAGGAAACAGATCAATGCCCTCTAGTCACGGAGGTCACACTGAAAAAGAGTGTATGAACAACATGACAGTGCACAAGATTTGATACTTTAGAGCAAGACAGAGAGCAGAGGCAGGGGCAGAGGCAGGCATTTTACTGTTACAAATAGTTTCAGTCAGACATGACATCTGAGAGTGAAATGGAGAATTCATTGTCCACAGATTTTTACGGTTTTCTGTCCTCAGAAATGTGTCTCTGTACCATCTTACACCAATGTGTGAATCTGCTCCTTCATCCATTCATTTACCTGCAACAGGTAGAAGCCAGTCTGTTTGTATTCTTCTCTATCACCCAGCCCTTCCTGAGTCCTGGCTGCAAATCACTGCCAGTGTTTCAGTCTAGGCTGCTGCTGAGTTCTGTCTCGTTAACACTTGTCTGTTCTTCAGGGAACTGTTACCTAGGAGTCATTACTGAAGTACTGCAACTGAGTCCCAGTGAGTCTCCCATGTCATTTCCAGGATACAGGCCACATTCCTTCTCGGCGTATTTTCTAATGCCCTTTGAGATCCATAATGCTGGGAGCAGAGGGGAAAGGTCTGACGCACAAACATAAAGAAGTCCACATTTCCAAAGCAAGATCTGATTCTGCTTCCTGCTTCTGGCTACTGCTACTGTCTCATTACTGGCCTCAGTGCCACGTTCTCAGAACTCGAGGCTTGCTTCCCTTCACTCTGTGATAAGCACAGCAGTCCTAAACAGGAATTGTGCTCCCTGCCAGCATCTTCTCATACCTTCCAGCACTTTCCGATACAGGGTTACCCAGAAATCAGAAATCCAGAGCAAACAAAGAAAAACAAATGGCATTTTGCTAGTCTCCTGAACCGACCGGTTTCACAAAATTAGAAGATGACTACAGCATGACAACAACATAATAATTAGTAATGATAACAATAACTTGAGTCTTCTTTTTTTTTGACAGGCAATTGACCATAAGTATTGATTCATACCCTGAATTTGTGGGAAACTATGTGTTTGGATATCTTACTGTAATGCTGGAAAAAGTAAAGTGGAAAAATTATATAATATATATATATATATGTATATATATAATGTGTGTATGTATATATTTAGCAAACCTACATTATTTAGGGTTGTTAAATGCTTCTACCTACCTTCCAACTGCCCAACAGCAGGAAACTGATAAAGAAGATTAGTGGAGACAGGGGCAGAGTTCTCTCTGCTACTTCCTCCTGGGAAGGGACATAGGATTCTCTTGGGATCAATACTGACATTATTCGTCCAGCAATCCAGACGTCTAGGTAACTAGCAAATCAGCAAACAGCAATTGCAGCAGCAGGAAGAACCAACAGCAATTAGTCCTCCTGCAAGAAGTTGCATCTTCTCCCTCTGGGCCGTCATATTTATACCTCTCACAGTCTTCAGCATTCAACTACTTCCACCTGGAAAAGACCACGCTCCTCACGAGATGATTAACAGGTGTGGACAAACTAAAATCCACCAACTTGGAATTTTAACAAAAACATGTTTACACAGCATAAACCAAAACATCCCGCACAGTGAAGAACTTATTTCACGATACAATTGTGCCTTAATGGTTTCAAAAACCATTTTTAAAAATTAAAAACAAAACAAAACTAAGTACACTCTACTATCATTGTTATTGTTGTAACTGTTTTTAAACAGGATCCCTGGTTCTCTTTCTCTATTTTCAGATAATATCCACTGAAGCAGAAGAAAATAAGTTCCAGCTCTCACTCTGGAGATAAAAGAATTCAAAATAAATTAAAGACTTTAATGTAAGGCATGAAACTGATGCCGCTAGAGGAAAAGTTAGAAAAAAACAGGTCAAGATACAGGCATGCATGGACTTTTTGAACATGAATCCTATAGCACAGGACACTAACAAACAGGTTTACATGGAATTAAGAAGCGTCTGAATAACTAACAAAGCCTTCTTCATAGCAAAGCAACAGCCTCCAGGGAGAGCAATCATCCACTAAGGCCAACTATGCACAGAAAGCTAGAACAAACATATTAAAACATATTAGATATTAAATATGATGTTATTGTCTTAGACTCTGCCTTGACCATGCCCCCGTCAGCATGTGATATAAGGAAAAGCATGTGAAGTCATGGATAATGTTTGTATGAGCAAGGAATAAAACCCTAGAAATAGTAATTGCAATAATGGTGATGGTAGTCCTGAAGCCCAGAGGTGGATTTTAGGCATTTGGGGGATAGCCATGCATTGGCCAGGCTTTATGCCACGTATTTTTAGAATATATATAAGTTCTAATAGTCATCCAAGGTCAATGGCTTAGTAATCAGAGAACTATTCATGGCCACACAATGACTGATACTTTCTCATATATGACACTCTAAGATGCAGGCATTCCGACCCCAATGCTTCAAAACTGTGGGATTAATTTACAAAGTATATAATAGCGATTTGATGCGAAAGCCAGCAAGTACAATTTTTCTGGGGAATTTTTCTTGGTTAAATCTTGTGGGTAGAACTAAGATAGCCCATAGGAGTAAGTAACATCAGTGAGGTTTAACTTTTCCCTTAAGCCGTTGGACAAGCAGTGTACCTAAACCCTCCCAAAGAATAGGTGTAGTAATTTCAGACTGCAATTTCATTTCGTAGGAGACTGAGACAAGTTGTTCTCAGGTTTGAAGCTGCCTGTATCTAGTCTTTTTATCAAAAAATTAAAATATCCCATCAACATTTCTATTATTCCTGAATAATGCCTAAGCTGAGTGACGATAGTTTATATGTAGGGTCATTATTACATGTTACTATTATTTATTAAACAAATACTTAGTAAATCCTCATATTCTCGTTGCTGTTCCTAGCACATAACCTCATGCTCTGATTACAAATTGCAGATGGAAAAGTTAAGCATCCATTCATGAGAGATGAAAAATCCTACCCAATTATTTGACTGCACATCTCAGTAACTAATATGAGCAAGAAGCAGTTTAACCTTTGAGAGAAACATTCAATGATGTGTTTTCCACTCATAAACTTTTGCATAAAGTACACAGAAACCGATGCATCAACGAACTTGTAATGTGTGAACCCAAACTTCCATCTTTCACACTTTTCCCAAAACACTAATTACTATAATTACCAGACCAGAGCCAATCATTTTCATACCAACTGGTGGGTAAGGGACAAGTGTAAACTATCATTGACTTAGAAGAGATGACGGGGTGACACTTATCAGAACTATTACCATGCTCTCTGAAAGCAAAGGGTATGCAAAGGGCACATACCATGTTGTTCTCTTTGTGAGAATCAATGCTCATTGACAAGAAAATCCTCAAACATTTCCAAATCAAAAAGAAATCTTAAATTGCATCAAAATTATACTATGAATAGCATCTACCCCAGAATTTTACAATTTGTGATAACTGCTGTGGAGTTCTTAACCTCTGGGTGTGCGAAGGAAATGTCTTATTATAATCAGTACTAGCAACGCACATCTATGTGGCATTCTGGAGCTGGCACTCTCAGGGATACTTGGGAGCAGGTAAGCGCAGCTCCCCACATGCAATTAGCCAACATCACAGAGCATTATGATTGATGTTTTACACGTTTCCCTCTAACTGCAAAAGGTAAGAATCACATTACCTCAATTACAAGGCCACTCCTCCCTTGCTCCTCTTTGGAATTTCAGTCTAATTGTCCTCAGTTGGAAGTGAATAGGGAATTTTGTCAAGCAGGCTGTAACAGTGGAAGTTATACATGCCCAGAGCTAGCATTCACAGCACCCACTGCTCCCCACAGTCACGTAATATGGGTTCAGAGAAGAAGTTTCTGTAGTGGTACTGTATTTTTGAAATTAAGCAATTTATCTAAGAATGGACAGTATGGTTCTGAGTTACCATTATATACACATTGCCAAAATGTCATTTCATAACAGGGATTTATTTTATTTTATGTTGTTAAACAAAGAAAACTATAAATAAATTAAAAGCAGATGTTATTGGTTTCTCTGCTCAAATCAATGGAAATTACTTTGCTAGAGAGATGTAGTATCATGAAAACAAGGCTATTGCTCCTCTAGATATTCTCTCCAATGGTCACAGAAGGGAATGAAATGGACATCATTGAATTCCTGGATAGTGATTGGGTACTATACTTGACATCTATATGGATGATATGTGTGTGACATTTGTGTAATAACCCCAAGAGGTAGACACCATGATCCTTTCTCTCTATCATAAGAGTAAGCCATCTATTTAATAAGTGTCATATATGTGCAGATCAGTAATGCCAATTAGTATGCCAGGTTATTTACATGGTGACTATGCTTAATCCTTGAAACCATATACCTATGGAGCATTGTGGCAGCAAAAGAGAAATGTAACCGAAGAATATTTTAGTTCATGAAAAAAAAAATGATCAATTTGATTCAGTCGGTAAAATTCACTCCTGGACTCAATTTGTAGACCAGGCTGGCTTTGAACACATAGAGATCTGCCTGCCTCTCAAGTGCTGTGATTAAAGGCGTGTGCCACCACAGCCAGATATCCAATTAATTCTATAAAAAGAAATTAGGAATAGGAATCATTATTACTATGTCATGTAACCTAATTTAGGAAGAACTTTTTGAGTTTCATTGGTGGGTTTTATTTGGCGAGCAGAACTCAAATCAACTATGTTATGTGGACAGCCGCTACAGGAAGAACCAAAAATTGGTAACCCTAGAATAAAGTTCACCTCCTGTAGGGCCAAGTGTAAAGCACCACGACAATGCTGCTTCATGACCATACATTCTCCCGTCTTAGACACTTCTGGTGCTTTTCCCATTAGACAGTAAATTTCCCAGAGCAGCTCGGTACGAACTAAAAACTTTGCATAGAGAAAAAATAAAGAAAAGAAAAACTAACACAGACTTTCATTATTTGAAGAGTAGAGACACAAAAATTTCTACTGCCTGACACAAAATTCTTTTAATATTTGGGTATCCTTAAAGTAAGCCTCCAGCCACATAGGAGTAGGAACCAAAAAACTTCCTCAAGTCTATATACCAACTTCTGAGTTATTAAATAGCATTCTGATACTATCCTGAAGTAAGGACAGAAGCGGGTAAAAACAGCATTCCTGTCTTCTCCATGCATGACACCAGACACTTACCTTCTCTCCTGCCCTCCCCCCACTCTCTCTCCTCTCCTCTCTTTTCCTCTCCGCTCTTCTTAGTCTCCCTTCTCCTGTCCTCTATTCTCTCCCACCTCTCATTTTCTTTTCCCCTCTCTTTCCCTCCCTCCTCACTCCTCAATAGACCCATCTCCTAGAAATATGAAGATACTCTGTGCCAAATAACTGAATTCTTACCCAACAATAACACTGCAATCCAGCATCAGACAATGACAAATTCCCTAGTAGTGCACCTTGGTTTCTTACAAGCTACTCTGCTTGTCCTGATGTCAGTATCATAATACTAATTTTTTTCCTATTACTATGGATGTTTTGAAGGACAAACAGGTTTATTTGCTGTGTTATACAGTGAGTTTTGTTAGTGAAAACAATCAGTGATTCTACCTAAAGATTTCTTTAGGCTCACAATAGAATAAGCAATATCTCACAAAAAGAAGTCTGGAGAGAGATTTCTCAGAAGGCATTTCTGTGTTTGTACACATTTATGTGGATTCATGTGCCTCATCTACATGCAGGGACTGGCACAGACCAGAAGAAGGCGTCAGATTCTTCGGAACTGGAATAAACAGATGGTTGTGAGCTGCCATGTGGGTGTTGGAAACTAAACCAGGGTCCTCTGGAAGAGTGGTTCTTAACCACTGAGGTCCCATTTAGGCATTTAAAACAGGTACACAGCTTCATGAGGTCCCACTTATTGATTGTTGATCTTAGAGCCTGTGCTGTTGGTGTTCTATTCAGGAAGTAGTCTCCTGTGCCAATGAGTTCTAGGGTCTTTCCCACTTTTTCTTCAAGACGGTTTAGT
>CM053758.1:68175866-68209303 GCA_028658305.1 Pachyuromys duprasi | reverse complement strand
CTGTTGGTGGACTTGGAGGGGGCAGGGAGGAGGGAGATGAGGGAGGGAGTGGGAGGTTAGGAGGGAATGAGGGAATGGGCTACGCCTGGGATTCAAAGTACCTAACCTGTGATTGATATAAAAATAAATAAATTAAAAAAAATAAAACAAAAACAGGTACACAAATTTTATTTTCTGCCTCTGGTCAACACTGAGATGTGATGACTGCAAAAAGATCTTGGAGGTAGAAAGAGCTTGTACAGTAAAAATTGTATATACAGTAAAACACCAGCCCTTTTTTCATGAGAAATGAAATATTTTTTCTTGTATTATTTTAACAGAAGTTCTCTATGTTCTGTGTCACCTGAGGATATATGAGTCCTGAAAGAAAGTTTTGTCACTCTTCTCAGACATTTGCTTTCTGAGTCACATACATAATACTATATACAATCAATTATACATTTTAAGATGGTTCACTGAATGTATAAGGATGTTGTTACTCTTTGCCAGTGGAAATACTAGAGCTGGTATATAAGTTTCGGGGTGTGTGTGTGTGTGTGTGTGTGTGTGTGTGTGTTTGTACATGTAAAAGGGTGTATGCGTAAGGAGGTTGGAGGTTAATGATGGATCATCTTTCTGTTGACTTTCACCTTTAATTTATAAGACAGGGTCTCTCATTCAGCTGACTAATTTGGATAAGAGAGTTTACCAGAGGGCTCCTAACTCTTAGGCAGTAACAGCTATCTTCCCAGCCCTAGATCTCATCCTGCCACTGATATATCTGGCTCTAGAGTAGTAGCTTCCCTTGCCCCTTGCTGTGTTTGGTGCTCAGCTATGGGGCTGCCGAGTGGCGAGGATGCTGTAGCTATAACTGAAGCTGTAGCTATGCCTTCCTGAGAAAGGAAAGAACTGTTGAGTGAGAAGACACTCCAGGAGTAAGACATGATGTAGGATTTAGAAAATGAGTGTAAATTCATTCTCCTCAAGTCGAATAATGAAGCAATTCACACTATCTTGAATTTTCAAATATTCCAAATATGCAAAAGTATAAAATCTTGGAAATAGTGCTATGCCTGTGACAAAGCAATATTGTTCTTCACCATATTAAACTTCAGTACAAAAAATGATTAACCCAGCCTTTCTTTTCTTCCTCAAGTGGTCTGATTTTAAGACAAAAGATATGTAAAATATAGCAATTTATGAAAACCCAACTGGGATTTTAGATCTATGTTTGTGAAAAGGTCTCAAAAGCAACAGGTCATGTACTCTATTATATGACTATAGACCCTTTCCTCAAAGAATACACAGCTCTCAGAGCAGGTGACCTGGACATTCTAAATTCAATGAACTGGCTTAGAAAATATTTTATTCTTTGTGTTATTGTTGTTTGTTTTTGCAAATGAAAGCTCTGTCAAATTTCCCTCATCAAATTAATTGTCAAAAATTTATTCTGCATAAATATTATTTTCTTCATTAAACTTCTATCTTAGTAAAGCATGTGGATGATAAGGAAGAAATGAATTAGCTTTGCTAACTTATAAAGCCATGAATTAATTGTGGCAAAACAATTCAGCTGAGGGGATAGGCTGTCCAAATTTTGAATTGAAGCACCTGGGACATCTCAACATTGACACAAACTCAAAAATTTTATTCATTTATCATTTATACCCCCAAAAGTCATTAATTTTAATTGTTCCATCAGTAAATCTCCCAGTATATGCCCAAAACCTAACATCACATTTTTCCTCCTGAGTGTGTTTCTTAGTAATAAGGACCAGGAACACAAAAAAGCTTTCTAACATTGTGTTTTGAGATATTTAACTTTCCTCTTTAAAATTAAAACCAGACTCTCACAGCATATATTTGGATTCTTTAGCTTACCATATCTATTGTTCTGTGGATTCACATATGTCATTATATATGTTAGTTTATCTCTCTGTCTCAATCTATATAACCATAGTTACACAACTATAAATGTAGATTTATTTATTTTTATCAGAAGAATTAACTTAGCATGTTTAGCCATTTTGGTAAATACTCAAGTTTTAGTTGCTTTTTATTAACTCTTTGTGGTGCTACTGTCCCCTCCAGGTCCTTCTATCTGTACCCCTACCCCCTTCTTCCATAGAACTCCCTGCACTAGGAAAAATATGGAATACTTCACAGCTTTGCGTGTCATCCTTGAGCAGGGGCCATGCTAATCTTCTCTGTATCTTTCCATTTTTAGTGTATGTGCTGCAGCAGCTAGCACTAATGTTTATTTTCTATCAGAGATTTGTGAACTTTGAAAACATAGTTTTGACTGTATTCTAGTTTCCAAGTCCTCTTTGTTCAAGAGTAAGTGTATTGAGAACCAGTGGATTTCTCACTCTTGTGCCTGCTCTTGGGACACTCTTTCTCCTGTTGGGTTCCCATGTCCAACTTTGACATGATGGTTTTTGCTTCCTCTTATATTTTATTTAGCTTTGTGTGGTTGTTATCTCTGAGAAGCCTGTTCTTTTCTAATGAAAGACAGAGAGAGTGGGTCCAGAGGGAAGGGAAGGTGGGAAGAAATTGGGAAGAGTAGAGGGAAGGGAAACTATGTTCTGTTTATATTATATGAAAAAGATAATCTATTTCAATAAAAGGGAAAAACTGAAAGTAAGTGTAAGTTAATCTCAAGTCAATATATGATAAATATGTAATATATAGTGTATATAATATAAAAACAAACACACACATGCATATCTCCTAAACTGGAGATACTGACTAAATCTCCAGAGGCAGTGATGGAGCTAACTATGCAGACATCCAGGGAAAGAACTGTTGGACAATAGTGAACTCATGCCATAGACAGCTTTTGACGGCATGTGAGTGTTCAGAAGATTCAGGAGAAGACAAGTAAGCAAGGATTGTAAGAAAAGAGCAGGGAGGTGTGAGAATCTGAGATGAGAGCAGAAGTTGGGATAAAAGATTGAATTGGTTCAAATCATATATGGAGGTTTGTAGGTCACTGGAGAGACATCATTTTACTTTCAAGATGACTTAGAAGGGTCATCTGACCTTATTGAAAGAGAATCATTTTGTGGCTGTGCAGTTGTTAGACTAAAAGAAGGCCAGAGCAAATACAAGGACTCTAGTCAGAAATCTACTGCAATAACCTAGAAAATGCCTGAAAGTGTTAGTTCTGGCTCTGATTGTCATTTACAAGTGAGGGGGTTTGCTCTACTTTAAGAATGTTAGATTTCTGAATGGGTAGACAATATTAGTCTGTACAGTCCTCGAAACACACATAATGTTAAGAAAATATAATGCTTTGTTTGTGTTTTATAAAATAGGGATTTAATTTCCTACTTAAATGTATAGTAAAACAACTCAGGTACTTCATGGAAGCTTCTCACAGCCACTTGCATTTTTCTCTCCTTTCTCAATGTCAACCCACTGTGAGTGTAGGCACTAAAACTTTTTTATAGTATTTTCTTATGCAGGTTTTATTTGTATTACACATACACCTTATAGATATAACTTAAGAATAGATCCTAAAACAAAATGTTCAACCCACCTGTTTCTTTCGTACCTGTAAATCACTATCTTATCAGCTGCTATTGGGACCCAGAATATCAGGGACTAGAGTTCTCAGGATATGAAACTAGGGGAAAAATTATACCAAAGGCACTAACATCTGTAGAGAAACAGGAAGGAAGTCAATGATTATACATTGAGAAGACTTGAGAATAAAATTTCATGAATTGAAAATAAAAAAATCATGTCGAAAGGTATGATTCTCATATTTGAGCAAGGGGTAGAGTTTTAGGGTTATCATTTGGGGGGTGGGGAGTGGGGGAAGCAGTAGCTAGTAAACAAACTCAGTCTGAGACCCTAAAATTAGGTTGCTGAACATTACCTTGAACAATTATACTTTGGGTGAATATGAGTACGATTTGTGGGGGTTTTTATGTGTCTGTATAAATTTAAATTGCTCTCCTCAAATTGCTAGAAGCTAAGCTCATAGTAGAAATGAAACACAACCGTGTGTCTGGTCCTTAATGAATTGATGAGCATTTAAAGTTAATTCACCCCAGGAACCCGAATCACACACATGATATACACTGTAGATGTGATTAAATGTGTTTCCATATACTTGTTTATATTTGATTTAGCACTTACACTAAAGTTCAGTATAAATGGGTCCCTGAGTTTATGCAAACCTATGAAATAGATAGCTCCTTTTCTGAAAGCAAGGTGTGGGCAGGATTTGGAACCCACTCCCTGCTGGTTTTGTGATTTGTTCCTAAGCTCATTAGATACTCTGTAGCTCCTCCAGGGGATGAATCTCATCTGCAGACAACATTAAACTCATTCTCTAGAGCAGAGGTGAAAAAGCTATTTCCCCCGGAGTTTTCAAAGGCAAACATTTCCTGCAGGAAATCAAACAATTCTAGGTCTTGACAAGGTAGCTAAGAATATTCAGTGTAGTAAGTAGCTTCCAGAGAAAACCACTGTATACCTCCATGCATAGCCTCAGATCTCTCCTGGAGATGAGAAAGCCATTAGTTTTCAAAGGAACGAAAATATCTTGGCAAAACATCTTGCAGCAAATGCTGGTATTGTCCAAACAAGAATGGACAACCTCAGGTGATGGGGATTGGGCTCCCTAGGTAACTTAAAGATTAGCACATATATATGTGTATTTATCCCTATTCCAAAAATAACACACATGGTTAAAGAAAAAAAAAGCCTAATTTCTGATTTTCAGCTGCTTGTATTTTATAGACTATTTTTCTTGTATAAGCATTATCTGAAAACTGGCATACATCAAGCAAATTGATGTAATTCATACACATTTTAAACATGTAAGCACAGCCCTCAATAGTTTGTGCACCAGTCCTAGAGCAGAGGTTCAGTACTAGTTAGTAAACATATCACACACTATGCTACGAGCAGTGAGGAAGGCAGGCAGGGAGATGAGCAGCAATAATTTCCTAGAGGATTTTTCTCCTTCTGTGAATCTCAAAAATATTCTTGCTGAGGATGTAGCAACTATGCTTTGAGCCAGATGCTGAGAGAACATCAACCATTTAGAGAGCAGTAGATTTTCTCAGTCAAGGGAATAAAATCAAAAGCTCTCAAACTCTAGTGCAAATGATTGTCTACCACCTGAGAAAGGAGGAGGAAGTCTGGTCTCTGAGGATGCTGTGTGTAGATAGGCCAGGTCAGGTGATGGCAACTTTTTCCTCCTGCTTTTGAGCTACCACCCACAGAACACAAAGTAAACAACTGTGAAGTGGTAGTGAAGAATCACACTTCCCATTGTCCACACACACACACACACACACAATGTATTATCAAGTGTTTTATTTTATTTTTACTATTCCACATTTTTCTTTTATCTGACCCTAGTCCCATTTATTCTTAGAGCTATGATTATTTACAGGGTTAGAGTTCAGACAGAGCAGACATTTGACACCTTATATACTCCTAGCCTATTATGAATTAAAATGCTTTTTCAAAAAAAATGGGTGAGGATGGATTACATCTTATGAAAGTATTGTTTAAGTACTTTCAGAAAACCAAAGTACTTTTGCAAGAAGCCATTCTCAAATGATATTTGCTCTTCCAGCTTGGGTTTCTATCCTTCCCCCACTTTCCTCATCCTCTGAAGATCCTTGGATTTCTGTAGATTTTAAGCTTCCCATTGATGGGAGATCATTAGAATCTTAGGCTGGAGAAGGGAACTCAGTAGTAAAGAGCACTTGCCCTATCGCAGAAGAGCTGAGTTTTGTTCCCAGCACTTGAGTCAGGTGCCTCGCAATATCATGTGACTTCATCTTCAATAGACTCTCATGCTTCTGACTTCCTTGGGCACCTGTACTCATGTTCATACACCCACACAGGCACACATATCTTAATGAAAATAAAACAAAACTTTAAAATTTAAAAAGGAATCCACAAGGTATTGGTATAATGTTCATGTGGAATGTATGTAATTTACCTTTGTTCATTCACATCCTGATTTCTCTACTTCATTACCTGGTTTCAATCCAGACATTAACTTTGACCATGAATGCTGTCCAGGTGTCCATTTCCTGAATATATATATATTCAGGATATATATATATATATATATATATATATATATATATATATATATACCCTCTTGCCTTTTTTTCTGAGTTCATGCCTATTCTCCCACATGTAATATCCTTCAGTCTAGGTTTTAATTAAGCACAGAAAATCCCTTGTTTGTAGCATATCCACTATAATTTATTGACTTGTTTTTTAGTTTAAAATTTATAAAATACTTCAGCTTGTGAGGCACATGCCATTATTTTTTTTTCTTTCATACTGGATCCCACCTATCTAGAGTATTAGCATATCCTTCCACATTTTCTCAATCTAGAATAAACATGGCCCATAAGAATAGATATTCATAGATAGAGAAGTATTTGGAGACTGACGAGATTTCTCATTATGTAAATGTGTCTGGCACAAACACCTGGCAACTGAAGTTCAGTTTCCACAGCATTCATCCATTAGACAGAAAAACTTAACTCTGTAAAGATATGCTCTGACTTCCACATGCATAGTCTGGCATGCACAAACCTACTCCTCCTGACACACACATATACACATATACACACACTAAAACTATAGCAAAATAAAAATGAAATAATGAAGCTCAATGTCAAAGGTCATGTTTCTCAAAGATTTACAATGTAATTGTTACAACACCAGGAATTATGGCTATTCACAACCAACAAGAGCTTATGTAGGAATGGTTGCTTTTTTGGGGGGAAAGAGGTGGAGAGAAAGGATGAATAATTGGGAAATTAATTCCTTCTTAGAATGAGTGACAGTTTGATTCTTGATTCTACTTTATTAATTCTAATTAATCAACTAACATTTAATGATTAACTGACCAGCAACTGTTTTGAGCTTCTCTATGCCTCCATCTTTATCTAGAAATTGAGTATGATAAAAGTACCATGTCACTAACAGTAAGTAACCTCTATGTAGAAAGAACTGTGTACACACACACACAGCCTACTTGTAATGCTTAATCACCTTCCTTTATTGCTATAACCTTTGGGTATCGTAATAATATAAAATATTATAGATATTATAAGATATTGATAAAGGTGTATATATATACATATGTATATATACATATACCCATTTCTAATATTATCTGACATGGATGGCCCTCAGTACAAATCCTTTTGGGTAAAGGATAAAATGGATGAGTTTTCCAACAACATAAATATCACGGTATTTTCTGATTTTACAGTACTGAACATAGGGATTCTTCCTTATATTTAGTCAATAAGATGTATGATGTATAACTGAGCTTGAGCTTCATAATTAAGAGAGCATTTTAATAAATTTTTACTATTAAATATTTGGAACATGATTACAAGTAAAAATAGAGTTTCTGAGATGAAATGCAAATGTAATGTGAGCCTTAAATTTTCCTTGACAACTATTCTCTGGAGCCTCATTCTGATCCACACACCTATTTGTTCCAATGCCAAGGATAAGAATGGGGAATCAATTGAATCGATGTGACACCTAGTCAAGGTCATAAGAAGCATCATTTAGATTTAATAACTAAATTGTTCATCTGTTTGAATTAGCCATAGAAAATTTTATTTATTTTACACTGTCTACTATTATTAATTAATACTAGCTCCTTAGATAAAAAGAAGGTAGAGTCATATTTCTTTTCTTCAGATTCAGGTATCAATTCAGTGTTATGTAAACTCTTTTTAAATAACAAATTCAAGCCTTAATGATGTGGTGACTCAGGCCTTGAGTTTCTTCTGTTGTTTATAGTTCTGTGGGAAAGCATAGTCTATTGGCTAGTCGTGCTCACCCCATGCTATTTCATCTGGAAAGTTAATTAGCTGGTGGGGTTAACACTTATCTATAGCATCACAGATACTTCAGCTAATATGTATTAGTGATCGGACAGTTTCTATCGGTAAATCTAGTTCAGATGACGCCTACATGCTATATATAATACGTGTATCTTGCTGAGTTATTTTTTTCTGTCAGCAAGTGAAGGCCTATGTGCAGAGTTGGAGGTCAATAAACAGACGGTGTGTAAACTGTGTTAAGAGCTCAACATCTGTCAACAGAAAACCCACATTCACACAGTCTATAACTTTGCTAAGATACATAGCCACTCTAGATTCAAATCCCTTTTTCTCATAATGGAGGGGAAATAGTAAGATATGCAACAGTATTTTGGAGGATTAATGCAATTTTGCACCTAATCTGCTTCACAGAAAGCCTGACACTGTAGCAATGCCTTAACTCTCTGTATAATCTGTTTATTTTGGGATGCAGTATTAGCAAAAATGCCATTTCTGTGACAAAAACAAAACCAAAACTGATCTGGAGGCAATTATGCTGTTTTGATTCCCTGAAAAAAACTGATAAGGCTTAAAACATCAACACAAATTTGGATGAAAGAAGTATAAAGGGAACAATATTTCATATGTGGTTAGATTGGGAAGAACTATGAACACACCAAAACACAGTAGATACACTATTCTTGAAGAGCCTCCAACTGCTGTGTCAGGAAGATCACTTTGGGGCTAGCCCTTCAAAGGGTTCGAAGGATTTTCTAACCTCTCTGGGACTTGAAGCTTCTAAAATCAATGCTCTCTGATGAAAACTTTGATCCCTTGAGGTTGAACTTGTCATCCTAGAGAAAGAGAGCTCTTGGGTGGACTGACTCCTGGATAATTGTAGAAAGAAATTGTCAGCAGAGACTGTAGCCTACTCTTGGTTCTCTTCTTTTCTTCTGTCTTCTTGGATAAACTCCATGGTGGACATGATGGTCCCGAGGTTCCAAAGCTTCAGACTTCATCTGGACTCTTAGAACTAGAAGTGATGACGTATGCAACTGCCTTTGAACAATTTCTACTATAGGAAGTTCTGCTGCATTGCTGACTATGTCTGGCCGCTGGCCACCTCAGTGATACTTGCTTCATGGGAAAGCTTTTTCCCTTAGGATTCTAATGTACTGTTACATAAGTTCAGTCATTATATAGTGCCCTCTGGGAGTAAATTGGTCTATCCATAATATTGAGCCATCAGTTTCTTCTTGGTCATATCTTAAAGGAAGAATAACTTTTGATTCTTCCCCATGATTAATATTTGCATATTTCATACTTGAAAACAATTTTATCCCCAATTATTCTGTTACTAGAAAATGTGGAAATGATTGATAAAACATTTATCATTGACTCAAACCTCCACACATGTGCTTGCACTCAAATGTATAATACACTCACGTGCACTCACATGGATATTTAAATCCTCATTAAAATGTGCATATACCACATACAGTAATAAATAAATTGATTCATGTTAATGATAGCTATTGTTCTTACCTAGTAATTTAAATATGGGACATTTTGCATAAAATCTTCAACTTGCTGTTGGCTAACACTGAAAATCTTAAAAACTAGGTCCCTGTAACAAATTCTGAGGTTGAAACTCTGTTCTACCAATTTCTACATGTGACATTAGGGGCAGATTTGTTAACCAAACTCCACCTTCATTTTCTCTGTAAAAAAACCAGAATTTGTAGATTACATTTCATACTGTGATTATATATTTTATAAAATCATTTTTATTCTTATATGTTTTCCAAATACTTGCTCATTCTGTTATCATGTGGTATAAACTCTGCACCTTCCTCTCAGCTTTGGTGGAATAGGAGAAGATTCTCAATGCCAGAGGGATCTCAGTCTCAGTTCAACCTCCCTTCCCCCTCACATGTACACCCATACAGTATTAATATTGACTTCTACCTTTCAGAGTTGATATTCTCAAGTAAAAAGTCTACATATCCTGAAAATGCCACCAGAGAAAGACTACACAGAGAGACCTGTCCATACACCTGCAGTCAGTCATTCATACTCCTAAACTCGCTAGCTTTTATAGGGCTCACGTAGACAGATTGCATACATCAAGTACCCTCTACCCTTAACCATCTCATAATCACATCCTGTCAGAATCTTGACTGTGATTATGAAAAGATATCTCTGCTAGGGCAAACATGCCATAGAATTGACTCGTAATGCTATAAGAATTAAAGCAAACCATATGTTTATAAAGTATTTTAACACAAGGGAGTTCCTTGTGGAGTTCCTGTCCCCTCCAGGTTTTTCTGCCTCCTTCTTCTTCCATAAGGTTTCCAGCACTCTGCCCAAAGTTTGGCTATGAATCTCAGTATCTCCTTCGATACCCTGGTGAGCAGAGTCTTTCAGATGTTCTCTGTGGAAGGCTCCTGTCCTGTTCCTTATTCTCTCCTCTAATGATGTCTATCCTGTTTCCCCTTCTGAGTTAGGTTTCAGCTTCTTTCCTAGGGTCCTCTTTGTTGTTTAGCTTCCTTAGGACTATATATTTTATTATCTTGGGGTTTTAGTGTGCTTGCAAGGTTAGTTCGGTCTGTGAGTCCCACCAAACTTTCCAATTGGGCAAAATGTTTGACTTCCTCCTTTCTCATTCCCATTTAAAGGGAATCATGAGAATAGATGCTACAAAATATACAAAGCTCCCCAAGGTCAAAGTGCTCTGCTCATATACCCTTAAAATAATTAATACTTTGTTCTCTTCCATGAAACAATATGTAAGTCATAGTAAGAATTAAAAGCTTGATTTGTATATTACGCAATTTAGAGGCAATGGGTTTGGATCTTTTAACATCATTCTTAAGTGCTTAGGGGAAGGTGAAAGTGTAGCACATGTTCTCCTTGTCTTTATGAAAGATGCCACCTCCTCTTTTTAAAAAGACTGTATTCATGAGTGAAATGAGAGTTGCCTCTCTTGACTATGTTTGCAGTCATGTTAATATTCTTCTGAAAGTTCGCTATTACTATATTGGTTTTGGGGAGAAGTGCAAAACTTACTGAGAGGCTAAAGACTCCTTTGATCCAGTTCCTCTTCAGTCTGTAGTGAGCCTCGATTATTTCCATTTACCCACATTCCCCCCCCTTAGACTTGGCAACTATCCTAGCACGCTTCATCTCCTTTTATCTTATCCCATATTTTTATTTGTATTTTTCTGAAAAATGTCTACCATTGGTGCTTGTTTAAGTCTGCTGCATAGTTACCATGACATCTGAAAGGATTTCTTTAATTAATTATTCACAGTGTATTGTTATTATGCTATTTCAACATTTGCATAGGGAAATCGGCTACAAGATGAATGGCAGAGTTTATGTGAACCTCAGCTTTGTGCTACTCCCCCAAACCTAGCCAGAGTGTCTGTTGCTTGATAGATATTAAATGGTTTGCTAACAGAACAAAGGAAGGAAACTACACATATTCCAAACAATTATGATAAAACAAAACCAGAATTAAAATAATTCTAAGCCTGTAGACTAACAAAAGAAAGCAGAGGCAGTGATTAAGTCAGTAATTAATTTTCAGCTCAGGATTACTCCAACCAAGATGAAGAACACTTGATTTTGATTAACTCATGTCAGATTGAGCTCCTCAAAGCCAGTTCATGCTCTTGTGACAACATGTGCATTGCCCTCTCAGATATTCAAATACCCACTGACTTTATTTATGAGAAGCCTTGCACCAGGCAGCCTGCAGTACACACTTGTCAACTTCATAGCATGCACTAGAATCTCCTTTAGAGCTTCTACAACCTTGTAAGATGTGAGCTGGTACTTGCTTTAATAAAGAATTAAATTTGCCTGTATTGATTTTTTCTATCCAAAATTCATTCAGTCGCAGAGGTAGTATTTAAGCCCAGGCATGTACTAAAACTATTAGTCATCTATATGTCTAAGAGTTTCATATTACTTAAAGAAAGGAAATGCACCTTTACCATGCTAAATAGTTTTCCAAGTATATTTCACCCATTCACTTACAATTTAGAAGAGTGACATGCTAAGAATCTAATGATAAGTAAAAATATAAGATAAATAGGGGCTGGATAGATTACCTTACATTAAGTATGATTGCTGCTCTTGTAGAGGACCTGAGTTAAGTTCCCAGAATCCTTGTCAGGTGACTCAGGATTGCCTGTAACTCCAGCTCCAAAGAATTCTACATCTTTTTGGCGTGCACACGCACACGCTCACACACACACTCAT
Organism: Pachyuromys duprasi; assembly: GCA_028658305.1. Lineage (NCBI taxonomy): Eukaryota > Metazoa > Chordata > Mammalia > Rodentia > Muridae > Pachyuromys > Pachyuromys duprasi. The sequence goes on along the minus strand of CM053758.1, from coordinate 68,197,220 downwards.
AATTTAAATTTAAGAACTGCACGCATATTTAGTCTTTTCGCCTGAGTTTATGAGAATCAGCTAAATATAAAAATCTACATGAACTGGAACTCTTATGTGATTATTTTCTAAAAAATAATCAGGTTGAGCTCTAAGTGCTTACTGATTAAAAACTTATCTTACCAGAGCTTTCATCCTGATAGGTTATAGAAACAAAGATCTTAAGGAAGAGCTGAAATCTCTGAGCTGTGGGAGGAGAAGTGAGGAACCAAAGGCAGCGTTGTCTCTCTCTCTTTTTTAGGTTTTCATTTCTTTTTCTTTTTTTCTTTTTAAGATTTACTTATTTATTATGTATATTGGGTTTTGCCTGCATGTACACCTGCAGGCCAGAAGAGGGCATCAGATCAAAATATAGCTGATTGTGAGCCATCATGTGGTTGCTGGGAGTTGAACTCAAGACCTTTGGAAGAGCAAGCAGTGCTCTTAACTTCTGAGCCATCTCTAAAGTCCTGTGTTCTCTCTCTTTTTTTAAATTTCTATTTTATTATTATCATTTACTACAATTTATTCAATTTGCATTTTGGCTCTGGCCCCCTCCCCACTCTCCTCCCACTCCCACCCTCTCTCCCTCTTCTCCCCTATGCTCTTCCCCTAGACCACTTATAGGGCGGTCCTCCGCCCCTTTTCATTCACTCTAGCTATCAGGTCTCATCAGGACTGCTTACATTGTCTTCCTCTGTGGACTGGCAAGGCTGCTCCCCCTTGGCAGAGGTGATCAGAGAGCCTGCCAGAGAATGTCCCTAGTCCCTTTACTACGGACCCCACTTGTAAATTGAGTCTATGGGCTGCATCTGAGCTGGGGTTTTAGGTCCTCTCAATGCATGGTGCATAGTTGGGGTATCATTCTCTCCAGGGCCACCAGGGCCCAGATTTTATGCCTCTGTTTGTCTCCTTTTGGAGCTCTTATCCCCTCCAGATCTTTCTATATCCCCCTTCTTTTTAATATATATATATATATGTATATATAATTTATTACAACTCACTTTGTATCACAGCTGTAGCCTCCACCCTCATCTCCTTCCAATACTAACACCCCTCCCTTCCTTATGTCCTCCCATATCCCTTCCCTACTCCACTGATAGACAAGGGCCTCCTCCCCTTTCACCTGACCCTAGCCTATCAAGTCTCATGAGGACTGTCTTGCATAGTCTTCCTCTGTGGTCTGGTAAGGCTGTACCCCACTCAGGCAGAAGTGATCAAAGAGCCGGCCACTGAGTTTATGTCAGAGACAGCCCAGAGACAGTTCTCTTACTAGGAACCCACTTGGAGACTGAGCTACCACAGCCTACAACTGTGCAGTGGTTCTAGGTCATCTCCACGAATGGACCTTCCTTGGACTATCAGTCTCAGAAAAGACCCCTGGGCCCTGATTTTTTAGTTCTTTTGTTCTCCTTGTGGAGCTCCAGACTCAGGTCTTTCTATCTCCCCCTTCTTTCATAAGTTCCCTGCACTTTGCCCAAACTTTGGCTATAAGTCTTAATATCTGCTTTAATACCCTTCTTGGTTGAGTCTTTCAGAGGAAAAAAAAAACAATCGAGAACCACTATGGATGTGGATTATCTCTTCCTTCTTTCACAAGATTCCCTGTCCTCTTCCCAAAGTTTGACTATGAGTCTCAGACTCTGCAAAAGTATTTCAATCTTGTACAACCACTCTAGAAATCAATTTGGAAATCAATTTGGATTTTTCTTAGACAATTAGGAATAGTGATTCCTCAAGATCCAGCTATACCACTCCAAGGCATATATCCAAAAGATGCTCAAGTACACAACAAGGACATTTGCTCAACCATGTTCATAGCAGCTTTATTCATAATAGCCAGAACCTGGAAATAACCCAGATGTCCCTCAGTTGAGGACTGGATACAGAAATTATGGTACTTTTACACAATGGAATACTATTCAGCAATTAAAAACAAGAAAATCATGAAATTTGCAGGCAAATGGTGGGACCTAGAATCGATTATGGTATATACTCATTTATATAGACCTATAAGATAGGATAAACATGCTGAAATATATACACCTAAAAAAGAAAAACAAGAAATAGGACCCAGGGTAAGATGATCAATCATCACTTAGATAGACAAATGAGATAGACATTGAATGTACAAGAAAACAAGCAACAGGACAGGAAACTACCACAGAGGGCCTCTGAAAGACTCTACCTAGAAATGTATCAAAGCAGATATTAAGACTCACAACCAAACCTTCGGCAGAGTGCAGGGAATCATATGAAAGAAAGGGGAGTTAGTAAGACTTGGAGAGGACAGGAGCTCCACAAAGACCAAATAGATCAGGGCACAGGGGTCTTTTATGAGACTGTTTCTCCAACCAAGGACCATGTATGGATATAACCTACAACCACTGCTCGGATATAGCCCATGGTAGCTCAGTATCCAACTGGGTACCCTAGTAAGGGGAACAGGGACTATTTCTGTCCTGAACTCAATGGCTGGCTCTTTGACTCCTCCCTGCCCCTCTCCAGAGGAAGCAGCAGCCTTGCTAGACCACAGATGAGGACTTTGCAGCCAGCCCTGAAGAGACCTAATAATCTAGGGTCAAATGGAAGGGGAGGAGGTCCTCCCCTATCAGTGGACTTGGAAAGGGGCAGGGAGGAGATGAGGGAGGAATGGGAACAGTGGGAGGGAATAAGGGAAGAGCCTACGGCTGGGATACAAAGTATATAACCTGTGATTAATATAAAAATAAAATAATATAAATGTTTAAATAAATACTTTGATCAGTAGAATCTTTCAGGGACCCTCTGTGGCAAGCTCTTGTCCTGTTTCCTGTCTTTTCCTGCTTCTGATGGCTATCATGTTTGTCCTTCTGAATAATGATTGAGCATCTTCCCTAGGGTCTTCCTTGTTGTTTAGCTTTTTTAAGAGTATAGACTTTAGAATGTTGAACTTATATTATGTGGCTAATATCCACTTATGAGTAAGTGTATATGTCATGTTGTCTTTCTGAATTTTGGTTACCTCACTCAAGATGATCTTTTCTAGTACCCAACATTTGTCTGAAATTTTCATGATTTCTTTATGTTTAATAGCTGAGTAGTATCAATAATTAGGACCTAATGAAACTGAAAAGCTTCTCTAAAGCAAAGAACACTGTCGCCAGAACAAATGACAGCCTACAAACTGGGAAAGGATCTTCATCAAACCTATATCTGACAGAGGGCTAATATACAGAATAAATAAAGAACTTAAGAAGTTAAACACGAAAAAACCAAGTAATACAATTAAAATGGGGTACAGAGCTAAACAGAGAATTCTCAATAGAGGAATATAGAACGGCAGAGAAAATCTTAAAGAAATGCACAATGTCCTTAATCATCAGGTAAATGCAAAACAAAACAACCCTGAGATTTCACCTTATACCCACCAGAGTGGCTAAGATTAGAAACTCAAGGGACAACACATGCTGGAGAGGATGTGGAAAAACGGGGACCCTCCTCCACTGCTGGTAGGAATGTAAACTTGTACAACCACTTTTGAAATCAATCTGGCACTTTCTCAAACTATTAGGAATAGTGCTACTTCAAGTTCCAGCTATACCACTCCTAGGAATAGCTCAGAAATACACACAACTTTACAAGAAAGACATTTGCTCAACCATGTTTGTAGCAGCTCTATTCTTAATAGCCAGAAACTGGAAACAACCTTGATATCCCTCAACGGAGGAATGGATACAGAAATTGAGGCAGTGTTCTTTGTTACAGGATATGGCAACATCAGAATTCCTGGGCACAGAATACATCATCTCATGCTTGCCAAATTGAGTGAAGAACTAAGCACCCCATCTGCTTTCAAATAATGTAAAAAGAGACAACAGTTTTCTTGCAGAAGAGTGAAGAGCAGTTAAAGGCTTAGAGTCTCAGAAGGAGAAACTTTAATCTCTTTTTGAGATTATGAAGCTGGGTTTGCTGGGTCTCTCCTTTCTTTAGTCAGCATGTTCTCATTTTGTGGTGGTGGACATGTCAAAGCCACAATGGAGTAATGGAAACTCAAACTGCAGAACAGGAAGAATTTGCTTCAGGATCAACTATAAAAGGATTTCATTCATGTCCTTAATAAGCAATGGATTTTTATCAGAGACCTAGGACTTGTATATAAATCAGGATTCAATGTGTAAGATCTGTGCTCAAATTTTGATCATTCTTTTCTTGTTGTGTGGACAACATATATCCTCTGACCATCAGGTTCTTCATCTTTAAAACATTATAATGAATAAACAGGAAAATTAACATCCGGGGTTCAGAACATATTAATTATACTGACCTTCCATTCCTCTTTACTTCACATTCAATTCTATTGTAGCTTCTTATATCATGTGCGTTATTTTCACTCTGACAAAGTATTTTCTCTTCTCACCTTTCCTTTCTGAGTGTTACAATTTTCCATTTTATTCCTGATGATGGATCACAGAATATTTCAGTACTTTTGTTATAACAAATACCAATGTCGGTTATTCCATTATATGCCAGGGACAATGCAGCCTTTTTTTTCTTTATAGAAATGGCATTGTATACCAGGCGTCAAAGCATTGCTTTCGACAACAAAAACCCAGAAGGCAGGCACATGTCAGATTTTGTCCATTTCAAAAGACAAGGATGCTTTCTGAACCATTGATGATATGAATGCTATTTATTTCACTGAAAGTTTTTGGTTGCAATAAAGGTGGGTGAGAAGTCTATCTGTTCTGTATGTTATTGTTATACAAAGTTGCTTTTTTCAGTGGGAATAGTTCATAGAGGGATGATTTCCCCCTCAGTTTGAAGCAATTACTACATCACTGAAACCATTATTCAGATCCATGTTCTAAAAATCACTTATTTCTAAATAATTATTAGAATCGTGAAAATTATCTGCCAGATTTGAGGATAATAAATATCTTCATTGGGATCTGTGTTGAAGATCAGAGATTTGTATTTGCATTAATGACGGGATATCACCCTTGCTGTAGAAATGAGCTTCATGCCTACAGTTAATACTGTCTTCCTAGTCATCCAGGATGACAGCTTAGTTCCTTGCCCGAATGCTATTATTTTAATAAGAAAATAAAGAAGAATAAATACTAAATAAATAAAGAAGCAACGCTGTTTCACGTTCGCCTTTTATGTATGCAGTTATCATTGTCTTGTCACTTTGATTTCATATTTGATTGTGTGTAATAATCCATGTGTCAATATGTCTGTACAAGTGCATCTAAGTAGGTTGTTTTGTACATGATTATACATCTACCATACAGGTGTGTTCCCAATGTAGGAGTTGAAGTAATAGAAAAAATAAAAAAGTGTTTTCCCCTTTTGCAAGTGTTTGTGAAGGGACCTAGAATCTATATTACCTTGAAATGTATGTCTCATGATCTTTTCACAGGATACATCACTGTGCTAAGTGCCATGGTATGTGTTTTTCTGACATTATCTCACCCAATATGAAACACAGCAAACACTGCTAAATATTGTTTCCTTATTTAAGATAAGTAGAAAAAAAAGGCTCAGATAAATAAATGTCCTCCTCAACTGTCACCCAAAAGTATCAAAAGAACTTGAAAACATGATAATGTAGAATGAACTTTCTATTGGGGACAGAGTAGAGTGGGAAAAAGAAAAATAAAAGTATTGATTACACGGATTCTAATGAAACAAAAATATGAATAAATTACATGATGCATTTCATGAGTATCATCTACTTGAAAAGTCTGAATAGCTTTAAAACTATAATTTCTTGCTCTTTGCATGTACAGTTTGTTATCTTTACATATAGTTGAGAAGATAACCTGGTTTTAGTATAAGGAATCGTAGTAAAGTCAATAGTGAAAAAAATTCAAGGGAAAAGATATTTATAATTAAGCTGACATATTTTACTCAGAATGCAAAACATTTGGAATGTTACATTCTTATAATAGAGATGCTTGATCTAACTGTTTGGTGAGCCAACTTGCTTGCCATAAAGGGTATTGTTCTCTCCAAAAGGGCAGTTTGAGCAAGGCAGTCACAACACCTGCAAACATTATTGTAGTCTTTTTCTGCTTCTTCTCCGCCTCAGACTGGGTTCCCATGGAAGCAAAGTATGGGATGGAATTTAGCATGCAGGGTGCTGATCTGATTGAGCCCTTGGGGGAGACGGCACACCTGTGGAAGGGAAGTAGGATTTGACAGAAAAATCCCATGTATGCTGAGACTGCATGCAACCTCTGTCTACCCACATGGAGGGATCCGGATACAATCTTTAAACTGTTGAAGGTATTTGGAATGGCAAGGTCTTCATATTCCTGGATAGGATCAGTCTCTTTTGCACTGTGAAGCATTCCAAGGAAAGGCTTGACCTTGGGCAAGGCAGGTCAGTTAAGCTCAGGCAGTGATAGAAAAGTGGAGAGCTGAAGGCTATAGGCTGACAACATGCATGAGTTGAGGCATTGTGTCTTTCATTAAAAATGTGTCTGGGTGACAGGGCTTGACAGCATCTGCAAAGTCCAAATGATACAATCCCTCTTCACTGGTGTCCTTGCGAAAGTAGAAATATTTTACCACAAGGAGAAGGCCCTTTCTTCTAGTCAACTAAAACACTCACTATCTGGCTATTTGAGTATGCTTGATTTATTTATATATCATGTACCTAATGCATAGTCTTCACTGAGGTTAAGCGAAAAGGAGTTTGAAAGGTTGGCTTCTTGTGGTTTACAATATACAGGATCTTAGAGACTGACTTCACATTGGTGTATTTGCCTGCTTGCTTCAGCATAAAAAATAGTGGAGCAGATGACTCAAAAACATTTCTCGGAAAAGCAAAGTAGAATGTATTGTCTCATAACAAAAAACAACCAAGCTAAGAACTGAATCTGAGTTGTGGTACAAAGTATGGAAGAAGCTTCCATTCTTGATTCTTTGTTATAATAGATTTGGAAATTGTTCTTTAACAGGGAAAGAAAGATATTACAAAGTTAATTTTAATTGGACCTTTTGGTTTGTTTCTTACAAATTTCTCTATTAATATATTTCTGGGGCATGTAATCCTAACTTCAAATTATTAAATCTCCTATAATTGTATATTTAGCCTTGAAAATTTTCTCTGCTTTACAATTGTTGCATACATACCTGTAGTTAAGATGTGTACAATTTTTTTTCTTTAGGGTTAGTCAAGAAGAGTCATCTATAGCTATTATGGACAAAACCCTTGCATTTTAAAATAGTGGATAAGCATTTAACATATTTCATTAAAACTATCTCCCAATAGTCAGTACCTGCCCTTTTTCCTGCAATTCTGTGCTTGTATTTCATCATCACAGAATAAGCAAAAATAATCATACACTCTCAGAGACACATATGCGCACATAGACAAGGTCTGAGGAACAAGACTGTCACAGTGTCAATTAGTAAACCTGCAAAATTGGAAACAATCCAATGTGTTGCTATTAATAAGTTTTAGGTAAGTCATTTGATTCTTTTCCATTTCCCCTTTCCTTCTTTCCTTTAATTTCTTACTTCATTCATGGCCTTGTTATTTTCCAATCTGCTACTCCTGTTTTAAGAATCTGACATTAAGACTGTCCCATCTAGGCAGGATCAGAGACACAAGGCCATATATTATGAAGAATGATAGTCTAAATTGGAGGTCTCCATTGGGTCCCTCCTCCAAGAGACCAGGGAACCCCACGGAGGAGGGGAGGAAAGACTGTAGGAGTAAGAGAGGGTAAAGGACACCAGGAGAACATGGCCCAACAAATCAAATACACAGGACTCATTTGGGTTCACAGAGAGTGAAACAGCAAGCACAGGACCTGCATGGGTCTGCACCAGTTCCTCTGTGTATATGTAGTGGCTGTTATTGCTGTGGTTTCATTGGGACTCTAACAGTGGGAGCGGGTGGATCTCTGATCCTGTTGCCTGTGTTTTTAATTTCTTGTCTCTTATAATCTACAAAGTAATTTATAGTTTTTAAACTATAAATTTCTGGCAATAAGGATTTGCTTATAGATGTACAAAGTATAGTTTTTCCAATAGTACAAAGAATCTTGACAACATCTTTGCAGTCATAATTAATAACAGCACTTCTTTTATTATCTATCATAATAGTACACTTAATATTATCACAGAGAATAACAGAATTAATATAACATTGAATAATTTTAAAACCTCACATCATTTTATTGACCGTGTTAATGATTTCCAAGTGTGACAACTGGAAAGCAAGTCATAATTAATTAAGTTATAATGCTGAACCCTTTGTTTCTTTGAAACAGCATTTCATTATGTAGCCTTATCTGATCCAGAACTCGCTACACAGACCAAGTAGACCTTGTCTTCACAGAGATCCTCTGATTCCAAAATTCTGGGATTAAAGGCATGTGCTATCACACTCAGCACTCAATCTAATTTTCAGTATAATTAATTCACTCAAATTCTTTTTCAAAATTTATTTCAATTTTTTAAAAAGTTACGTTTTTCCAATGACTTGTTAATTTTGTAATATATGCTGGTAATAGAAAAAATATTCTCAGGCTCCAATGCAAAGAAGATAAAAAATAAAATGCATATTTGTCAACAAAGTTCAAAGGAGCTCAATATATATACCCTATTTTTCTACTCATACAAATTATATTTTTATAGCTTAAGATGGTATTAATGTACTTTCTCTTAAAATAATTTTAAATAGAATTTACACATTCACAAAATATAATGAGCTCAACTGAGAAAATATGATTTACTAGCTTATAAGCTTTATCCCAAGAATTTTTTATAAATGTTCTGAAGTGGACAAAGTTTTCATCTATTGACCCTGTTTTCTGCAAATAGTGTAAGAGAGTATGCAGACATGAAAGATATAGAAGGCAGCGTGGACAGGTTGATAGAAACCTTGTCCAGAGCAGAACAAAGGAAACCTCTCAAGGCCTCTGAGGGTAGAAACCAGTCATGTGTTGCACTTGGAGCGAGGACAGAAAGTGATTCACCAGAAAAAGCCAAAACAAGAGCTGCTTCTCAGGACACGTGTGCCATACATGCTTCTTTCTGGCTCTGGTTATTTTGCCTAAGTAAGTCTGGGAGCCAATTTACAACTGAGGTTCCTCTAACTCTATGGTGTTTTCATGTGCTTATCTCAGCTTTCATTTGTTCTTAAGGTAGATAATGGTCACACTCAAAATTTTATCAGATCAAGGCCCTTGTTTTTTTTGTCAGTTTGGGTTTTATTCTGCTCACTAAAATACGTAGACTGCTTTGAAATTATTATTTTTTTGCTATTATTGAAATCAAGTGGAATACTTGTTACTTGCTTGCCTGTTCTGAATGCAAAGAGACGGATGAAAAGATATTTGTTCTGTGGTACCATGTCCCGGATAATTCTATGATTGCGGTAAGTAGGGAAACCAAAAGCATACTAAGTTCAAATGTATTCTTTCAATCCTGAAAAACTTGCATGTGAGTGGGCTATTCCTTCCATAATGAATCATTACAATTTATGTAAATAGAGTCCTAGTTTATATGCTAAACATCCAAAGCCCATTATCTTCTATAAAATATGCTTGTATTTCAAAATTAAAAAAAAATAAAATAATGAGCAGGCAATGACTCAACATGGGTCATTGGAGTTGGATAGGAAAGACATGCCAGTTGAAATGGGAAGCTCAAATGTCTTTTTAAGATTCATTACTTTGACCCGTAGGAATTTCTTTTCACCTCAATTTTACAATTCAGCATTTTGAAGATTCCTACTTATAACAAGTTGTAAGCTCTCTTATGTAAAGGATGATGAGTTTAGATAAAGAGTGAATGACATCTGTGGTAATCAAGAACAATTGCCAGTCAGAATCCACTATTTCATAGATTCTACTCTTTTTTTCAAAGGCCTCACCATGAGAAGAAAAAAGTGTCAAAAACTTCAACAAATTTACTTCTAAAGATATTTTGTCAGCCAGTTATCTATGTGGTGTTAAAATAAGTAACACACAATTTTGTCAAAAATTTTAATTGCATAGAAAAAGTGTATATTTAACTCTGATTGAAAAGAAAGAGATGAAGGGTAATGTGAAAATTGCTTTACTGTACAAGCTGTAAAGAATTTTTCTAAGCACTCAGCATCTACATGCAAATGAAATTATGATGACCAAATTTAAAAGTTGTCCATTTCATTGGAATTACGATCACCATAGAAATTCATTGCTGCTGGGTCTATGAGGTGTTTACAAAAGGTTTAATTTGAAAAACCCACCCAAAGTGAGGTGGCACATTCCCAGAATGTTTGTCTCAGACTGGAAAGAAAGGAAAAAGCACTGATCACCTGCCCTCTTCCCTACTTATCAACAAATGCGACCAAGCAATTCAGATTCTTTCCATTATATCTGTCCCTTCATGATGGACCATATTCCCTTAGGATTTAAGAAAAACAAATCCCTTCACATGCTTCTTGTCAGATATTTGGTCAAAGCATCAAGGAAAGTAACTAAAACAAAAAGGCAAAGACAATAACCAACAAAAATACAACATGTAATAGTCATACCTACCCATTTTTGCTAGTATATCTGTCAGAATAATGATTGATGGTGGAGATTTAATTAGCGAATAAAAATGAAAACACCCACTTTCACAAGGAATGTAAATTCATTACAAGATAGAAAATGAGTAAAATTAAGCATGATAACAGTGGGTTTTTTTTTTTTACTTGGTGGTCAGGCATACATCTCGGTGGTCAGTGTGCATGCATGAAGGTCAGAGAAAAATTTGCAAGAATTCATTTGCTCATTTCACCATGTGGGTTCTAGGAATTGACTTCAGGGGATTGAACTTTGTGTCAAATGCCTTTCCCTCGGAGCCATCTCTCCAGCCCTGTCAGAACACTGATTCTTTTTCTTTAAATGGAGAACAGGGAAGAATCCAAGAAGAATGATATCTTATAGAAAAATAGACTAGGATATTGAGTGAGATATGTGACAGTTTGAGACAACTCAGTTCCAGCAAGAGAAAAGGGAAGATACAAAAGGTTAAGGACAACGAAAAGCTTGGTGGTTTCTCAAGTACAAGAGATTTTATTCTGCATACAAATAAAAGGTAGTCTTACAGACTGTTAGTATGGATATAAATTAATAAAGCCATTATGGAAAACAGTATGAAGATTAATCAAAATAACCACAGCTATCATGTGTGCAAACAATTCCACTATTGGCAACAAGTTCAAAAAGGTGAAATTAATCATCCTTTACTTTATCTGAGTCTAGCAAGGTAAATGACAATCTTTGGAGAAGGGAGAAAACACTACTTATGTCTCTGTGAGTAATTCTGGGATTCAAGAAAGTTTTTTCAAGATGGAAATATTTCATTAAGTAAAAATATCATATAAACTTCTATGGTGATATTAAAATTAAGACCAACAGTGAGCATTCCAGTGGGCATCCAGTAAGGAGCTTACACCTGGGAGGACACAGTATGTTTCTTCCACGGCGGAAGTGATAGCAGATATTGCTGGCAGACTTCTCGTGGAGGTTAGCCATGTTTGGGTAAAGACGAAAATCTGCTGGGTGCAGATGATGCTGACAAAGTTGTTTCAACACAGAGAGTTTTAATGTTTCACATAGACAGCTTAAAATGCTATCCGATGACATTCATTACTCACTGATTAGAAGAGAATTCTCCTGCACGTGTGACAATACATTTTAGATTTTTGCATAGTATAATACAACAGAGAGGGGAAAAACATTACACCACCTCTCGCATTAAATCACCAACTCTGTATATAATAGTCATTGTTTGAAATGATGTTACAATAAGAGAATATAACTGCCAAGTTTTCACACAAGATTAGCCATTTAGTGGCAATCAAATTTGGCTTTCATAGCTTTTTTAATAATTTGAAATAACATACAATTAGTGGCTACGTAAGACACCATGATTCTGTCATAGAAATTATCCCTGAGAAGGTAACACTTTCCAGTTCAAACAATGATGACAAAAAAATGTAATGGATGCTGTAATGTGAAGAAAATTTATTTTAATTTTATCATTAATACCTATTTATGTTGAATGTGCCATTTTTACTTAAATATTGGAATGTGTATAATTGCAGAAGACACTGTGGCAATTCACTGAGACATAATTATTATAATTTCCTTTCTTAAGTGTAAAGACTTCATTTCCACTCTAAGTATTGGTCAAATATATGTGCTGTATTCATAAATCCTCTATACTGGAAAGAGTCATAGTCAAAGCATAGAACTCCCTTATAATCACTTTACTTCTGCTCTGTCTTTTCCTATTCATAATTCTTTTCTACTCTCTTGCTTCTCCCTTATACAACAAACCATTCTGAACTGTGTGTGCACAACAAAAATCTATGATTATTTTATGTACCTTTAATATTTCTTGGAACCATTACACTTTTGAAAAGGCTGAAGCACTTTTGGAAACAAGTCTTTATTGTTTCCTCAAATTGATCATTATCCACTTAAACATAAGAATTAGTCATACACTGGGTGACTGTAACAACTACTATATTTATCCAATTCACTTGGAGACAGGTTTTTAAGGAAACTATGCCTGGCATTTTAGACTGCTTTCCATGTTTCAATTTGCACTTGCATTGAGGTCATCATTTTGAAGAAGAGTTAATGCTAGTACTCCATAAATTTTTCCCAAAATGTAAACTGAATGAATATTGCTCATTTTTAATGAGGCCACAAATACCCTGATATCCAAACCACTTAGAAACCCAACAAAGAAAGAAAATTACAGTCCAACTTTCCTTGTGAATATAAAAACAAGCATTTCCAATAAAATGCTTGAAAACTGAATCTAAGAACACATCCAAAAGATAATCCACCATAGTCAAAGTTGGCTTCATCCAGTTATGCAAGGATAAATTAGTAAATTAGTAAATGTAACCTACTGTACAAAAAAAACTAAAGACAAAAGCCACATGATTATCTCATTAGACATAGAAAGGGCCTTTGACAAAACTCAATAGTCCTTTATGATAAAAGTCCTGGAGCAATTAGGGATACAAGGGACATACCTCAACACAATAAAGTCAGTTTAGAGCATGACCGTTAGCGGTACTAGGTTACATTTAATTGAATTATTGGCAAAAAGTGTCCCAAAGGAATCCCAAACAACCCAAGCTGTTGTTAAGACTGTGGGTTTTTCTCTACAAACTGATGGCAAGTCCCACTTCTGAGTATAACACCTAAACAACCCATTGAACATGGAGAATTCTGGCTGGTCCCTACATAAAGCCTTTAACCCTATATTCTAACATCTTTGGTAAAAAAAGATACTCTGCAAGTCACTGAAAGAGAGATGTAAACCCAGCCACAAACACTTTGATTTACAGTGGTGTCATGCCAGTAAAGCATGCTAGTGCAATTGTGACACAAAGCTTATGGGAATAATCAACCAATATTTGAGTTGAGTCAAGGCCTACTCCTCGTGATGAAACCTGTACCTGATATTGCTTGGTGAAAAAGAACCTCAGACTAGATATTCCAGGAAGCCAGAGAATAGCCAAATATTACTGACCTACATTTTCTTAAACATAGCAATAAAACAACTCCTAATTACATTCTGCTGTACTCATAGATCAGCCACCGTGAGAGAAGGATCCTCCTGCAACAAACGGGAATTAAAACAGAGACCAAGAGACAATATGCACAGAGTAAGAGACTTTGTATACTCATCCCTAAAGGGCATGTCTTCATCAAATCCTTCCTCTTAGGGTTCAAGGAACCCTGAAGAAGAGGAGGCAAAAAGAATTAAGAGCCAGAAGGATGGGTGCCTAGGAAACAAGGTCTTCTAATTTAACATGACTAAAGCTCATACAAACTCACAGAGACTAACCCAGTATGCACAGGTCTTCAGGAGTTCACACCAGGGTTTCTGTATGTATATCATGTCTTACAGTTGAGCATTCACATGGGATTCCTATACAAACAAGTGGGTCTCTATTTCTTGTATTTTTTTTTTGCACTCTTTTCCTACTATTTGTTTGATATGTACAATTGTGATGCAGTAGTTATCTTTTATTATTTTATTTTATTTTGTTATTATTCGTTAGAAGCCTGTTTGCTTTCTAATGAGAGAGAGAGAGAGAAAGAGGGTGAATCTGGATAGGAGGCAGGCTAGGGGGCAACTGAGAGAAGTAGAGGAGGGAAAATTGTAATCAGGATATATTATGTAAGAAAATCTATTTTCAACAAAAGGAAAAATACTTTCCAACACTTTTTTAAAGCTTAGAATAAGCCATGAACTAGTGAATAATTGAACACTAAGAGACATTTAAGGCCATTCACACATGGCTCATTTAAAGATTGTAGTGCTGTGTGGGTGTCTCTAATGAAACCGGGGCTTTATTAATTTTTAAGAATTGTTCCCAGATACCACAGTGCAGAATATGTATCTTTACCATGATAGAGTTTAGCTCCTGTTGATTTTAAACCTGTTCTGAATATTCTGTTTGACAATGTAAACCACAAACGGTGATTCACATTACCAGGGAGCAAAACCCTTCCTTCCATGTCACATAGTTAATCATTTAACACTGTCTCTTCATTCAACACTATCTTCAACTTTGGGACAAGATTGGCTGCAAGCCTTTTAGAAATCCACTTACTTGCTTCTAAACATTATGGCAGAATACACAAGGCCTTCAGAAACTTAAACCACACAAAGTTCCTGCAGGGAGGAGGAAGGACATGAAGCCCTACCCATAGCTGATAGTTGATGATAGAAATTGATAACTGATGGCAATTGATAGCTTGCCTGGAGAGGGAGAGTCAATTTTCCCTAAGTGTATTGTCCCTATAGGTTTGACCGTGTTCCAGTAGAATACCACATATAAGAATAATGTTACTTCTAACAGCGGCTTATTAAGTATTTATGATTTTCTAATCTGGGTTTACTGGCTAAACTTGTAGAATGTTTGCCATTAAGAAGTTTTCCACAGCTTCTGCAGGGCAGTCTCATCAAATGTTTTCCCCCCACAAAACAAACAGACAACACATGAGCACTTATAGAAGAGCATGATAGAGGCAGGGCAGTTATGGTGGTGTGGGGGTAGGAATGGGGTGAATGGACTGGATGTCTGTTAAACTCCCCACAAGTAACAAAGGAAGGAGAGAAAGCTTTCTTAGGCTGCTGAGATTTGGAGCAAGAAAATAAGGGAAGAGAGAAAGGTAAGGAGCTGTTCACTGACAGATTTTCTTACTTAAAAACATAAAACAAGACTGATAAGAATAACATGCTTCATCCTTTATAAAATAATCACAACCGCTCACACTTATCATAAGCTGGCACACCTTCTGTTCTACTAGTGTGTGTGCTGCTCCTGGGCACATCTATGATCTGTGACTGTTGAAATACAGTTAAGTAGTAAAGCCACAAACACAGATGAAGCAAGAGACTGTGTTCTCGGTTCATTGTGAGTTTGGAAAGGTTATGGCCTACAATGAAATACACTCTCCACTTCAAAGATACCTTCTGGAGATTAGACTTCTTCCATATCAAATCATCATTCTCCACTGTGTAATCTAGAACCCTGGTGTCACCTGTTCCTCCTTCTTCCTGCTGGCATGTTTAGGATCTCTTGAATTACTTCCCTCCTTTGACTCTCATTTCATAGCTCTTTAGCTGGCCCATCATCCCTGGTTTAGACGACTCTGATCTGGGTTGAGTTGTCTTATCCACTTCAAACATGTGTGACTGACAATCTGATTTCTACTTTTTATTATTTGGTTTGAAATATTAAGTAGTTCAAGATCATAGGAATCCCTCATATACATACTCATAACTCACATATCTTGCTTTGTATCTTTCAATCATTTGAAGTCACAGGTTGAGTTTATAAAGCTCTTCCATGGACATGTTTAAAAGGTTATAATAAATTCATGGAAAAGGAGCTTTTATACTCTTATTTTCAAGTTAATTTGAACTGTTGTTATAAAGGACCATGGACCAATAGACGCAATTGCAGTCCTGAAAGTTGAATATCTAAAGTAAAGGTGTCAGCCTAAAAGGTTCTCCTGAGCACTTTATTCTTGGCTCTCATTGATCTGCTTTGTCACTTTGTTCTCATATGACAGGGACAGAGAGAAGTAGCAAGGAAGATGTGGGGGGAAAGGTGATAAGTGAAGAGACATTGGAAAAGAAAGGGAAAGAAACAGAAATGGAAGGAGTGACAGAGGGAGAGAGTATGAAATTAAGTGGTGGAGAGGGTGAGTAGAGCACATTCTGATGTCCCTTGGGGTGAACAAGCAAGGTCTGTCTGTGTAGTCCAGTTAGTCTCGGTTTTCTCTGTAGCTTAAGTAGACCTCAAAACAGACCCTCCTGATTCAGCCTCTTCCATGTCCAACCTTTATGTTCCTTCTCATGAAGTAACACTTGCATCATGAAGGACCCAGTATCATGCTCTTACATAAGCCTGTTTATGATTTTTATTATTTCCATCACCAGCATCATTACAGTGATAGATAAGACTTAAAAATGTGACCTTTAAGACAAAAAAATAAAGCAATCCCTTTTTCACAGAAAAAAAAAAAGAAGTCCATGCCAGAGGCATTTAGGAAATGAGAAACTTGAATAAAAGACATACATGAATTTGCCTGAGAACAATGGATGTCAGATATAGACTCTGAATTTGGATACTGGAATTTTTAACTTGCCAATTTTAGCTCCTATGCTAAAGCCTAACTCAGGACTATGGTCTTTGTTTATAATTAAAGGAGTTGAGATGAATAAATTCTTCTATCAAAGAAAAATGAAACAGTGCAATAATGTTGCCAAATTTAAAGATCCTTCACTCCTTTTGGAAACAAGCACAGTTTTGAAGCTTTTGTTCATTTTTCTATCTTCTTAATTATATACACATAGATGCATATATATACATACTTATGAACATAAAGATAGATGTATGTCCATAATCTGTATATATACATATGCACACGTAAATATGCGTATGCACATATTAATCTGGTATAATTTCTATTATACATCATGCATCAGCAATTTTCAGTTTAATAAGTTGTACTTATGTTTACGAGACTTTTGCTTCCTTGAATTCTACCATTACTAAAGTTTTTATGTACTTCATTTATCTGATTAACTATTCCCCTTCCTATCATTTATTATTTCCTCTTTATCTTGCTTAAAATTCATGATTCACCTCTGTTATTAATCCTGAAAATACATGCTCATCTTTCTTGGTAATGATGTTTCATCATGATTATCAACTGGAAACCCACTGCCCATGTACACTCCATATGCTTCTGAGCATATGGATGGAAGAGGATGGAAAATATTACATTTTATAATAATTACATCTTTTATACAGTAATTGAGATTGAACTGCAAACAACATATTACTGATCATCCCCAGCACTACATTACTAATACCAAGAATCTGTGAAGTTTCATGTTTTCCCTGCTTTCTCATGCTACCACTCCGAGTCCCTGCTGCTTTCTCTTTTCAGTCCTCCATTATTCAGTCATAATTCTGACCTGGTGATGTTATTGTTTATTACTCTAAGATAAACTAAAGGTATTGGGAAGGGAAATTGCATATGTTTCTACTATTACGTCTACACATGAACTGCAGCAAGCATGTTACACCACTCTCTGCTTTTTACTCAATACACCAATACATTGTCTGACTTTCTACCATAGGTCAGTTCCTTTCTACACATGTCAAGTTTCAACCAAGGATGCTAATATAGGAATTCTTTCTCTTCCATGCTTCAAAAGTTTTCTCTCTTATAAAAGATTTCTTTTCTCACAGAAAACATAATCTAATTTTTAAACAAAACGCAGACCCCTCTTTAGCCCCATTTTTTATCAACTGCCCTGTTAGTTCATTTGCTCTTGTAACAAAATTCTTCTTGGTTAAAAAGTCTTTATCCTTGCATGTTCCATACAAGTATGAAATATTATTTTAACTAGACCGATTCCCCCATTCATATCCTCATAATTTTCCCTCTCTGCCCATGTTCCTAATTAAATCAGCTATGCACTTTGATTTTTATGTTACACAAATCTGACATGTATAAACACAGATTAATATTTTAAATGATTTCTTTTTCACTGGAACCTGGAATTGCAGGACTGTGTGATGAGCAGCATCTCCTAATAGATGTGGCTCCTAGACCACACACCTTATTTTCATCTAGGATTAACCCATCTTCAATGTTCAATGATCCATCTATGCTGTGATAAACTGAATACAAAAGTTTCAGTCACATAAGAATGGTTTTGCATTGTCACTGGGCTAATGATGATAGCTTTTTAAACTTATCTCTGCTTCCACAAAAATACCACATAAGTAATGGAACTTACACAATTCGGAATTTACTCTGATTAAAACCTAAAATGCCCAGAAGGCTGTTGCATTCTTATCTCTCATCCACCCACCCCCGCTGTCTTCCAGCTGCATCTGCTGCTGTTTCTGCATCAGCATCTTTCCCTAAGCATCATTGTAAAAATAACTCAGCCCACTACCACGTTCTAGCTCTCTCCTATATTTTGCCCTACTCAACAGAATTTCATATTCTTTTGTGTAATTTAGGATTTGTTTCTGTAATTTATTAGTCTGTATTTGACTAAGTTGTAAGTACACCGAAAAGAATACTGTTCATTTAGTTTACTTCTCTGCTTCTCTAATACATAAATATATTAAGCTACACAGTACACGCTCAAGAAACATATTACCAAACACAAACATCTACTTGACCTGATTTATAGCACATCATGGATATGACCCAATGTACTCATATGATGACCTTAATTAGACCTATATTCTCATTTAATTCCTCCAAATATGCTTTAGTTCTTTGGCCGGTTTTCTAAACATCCCTGTCTGTGTGAGATCCAGCCATACCACTCCTAGGCATATATCCAAAAGAGGCTCAAGTACACAATATGGACATTTGCTCAACCATTTTTGTAGCAGCTTTATTTGTAATAGCCAGAAGCTGGAAAAAACCCAGATGCCCCTCAACTGAGGAATGGATACAGAAATTGTGGTACATCTACACAATGGAATATTACTCAGAAATAAAAAAAAAACAAGGACATCATGAAATTTGCAAGTAAATGGTGGTAACTGGAAAGGATCATCCTGAGTGAGCTATCCCAGAAGCAGAAAGACACACATGGTATATACTCGCTCATATAGACATATAAAATAGGATAAACCTACTAAGATCTGTACACGTAACAGAATCTTATGAAACATGTGGGAAATAGTAAATAGGGAGGGGAGAGGAGAGGAGCTCCACAAGGAGGGCAACAGAACCAAAAAATCTGAGCACAGGGGTCTTTCCTGAAATTGATACTCCAATCAAGTACCATGCATGGAGAAAACCTAGAACCCCTGCACAGATGTAGCCCATGGCAGTTCAGTGTCCAATTGGGTTCCATAATAATGGCAATAGGGACTGCCTCTGACATGAACTGATTGGCCTGCTCTTTGATCACCTCACTTGGATGGGGGATCAGCCTTACCAGGTCACAGAGGAAGACAATGCAACTACTCCTGATTAGAGCTGATAGACTAGGATCAAAATGAAGGAAAGGAAGACATTCCCTATCAGTGGACTTGGGGAAGGGCATGTGTGGAGAAGGGGAAAGGCAGGATTGGGAGGGAGAAAGGAGGGTTTCAAAAACACACTTTCATTCACACCAAGCATCTTATAATTTCTGTGTAATAAGAGAATTATAAAAGAAATATATAAAAGTTATGGAATAAAAACAAATTATTGCTGCTTAATTTATAGGATAATTTCTTTTGTTACTGATTTGTAATACAACATAAAACATACATCAAGTTCACACATGCAGTGGAATGTTGGTGAACTTTGTCCTCTTGCTCTCTTTCCCTTCCTATACCAACAAACATGTTATTTGTATTACCATACTCTTAATTATATTTTTGTGTCTAATAAAGTATTATTAAATGTCTTACAATTCTTGGAGGTACATTCATGTTTCGGAGTATATGTTTCAAGGCAATATTTATTTATTAATTTAGCCTAACATTTCATTTTATAAATTTGAAATAGTACAGATTATCCTTGAACAAATTCCAGTCTAACAATTAGAAATAAAGACAGAGGGAGAGAGATAAGAAGAATAGAGTAAGAGAGAGAAGCAAAGAAACATCACATACGTGTGTGTGTTGTGTGTGGTGTGTGTGTGTGTGTGTGTATGTGGTGCACATATACCTCAAGTGACTTGCCTAGAAAAATTATGTTTTTGCCATTTATTTATTTATTGGTATTTTTTTCTGTTTTTCAAGACAAGGTTTCTCTATCCTTGTATGTCCCAGACTTGCTTTCTAGACTAGGCTAGCCTTGAACTCAAAGAGATCTGCCTGTGTCTGCCTCCCAGAAAGATGGGATTCATAGGTATGTGCCACCATGGAGGCAATGTGTCTATTCTATGCAGTATAGTCATGCATCTTCTCATAGGACCTGCCAATATTCTGTCTGTGAGTTTAGAAAACCCTTAAATTCTTTGGACTTTGTCAACCATTTTATCTTTCTGTTATTTCATTACTTACAAAGCCATTTGGAAACCACCAATTCAGATTCTTCATTTATCAGTAGATTCAATTTTTTCACATATGTAAATCTTCATATATATATATATATATACACACACACATATACAAGTCTGTTTTCCAATGAATAGATGACATTGGAAATCATCTAGTTAAGCATGTTAAAAACTGATACAATATTATCCACTATCATGAAACAACTTTGTCTTCTCCTCAACACACCCCACCATGTTTCAGACCCACTTGTTCCTCTGTTTTTCCTTCTATTTTATCGTGTGTTTGTGTGTGTGTATTTGATGTGTGTGTGTGTTTATAAGAGTGGCATGATTACATTTCTCTGGTGGACCGAATCAATCAGCTTTCTCTGAAAGTGTCTATTCAAAATATCCACGATACTGTTACCTGATGTCATCGTTAACAAAGGATCATACAAGGTGTATTATAGCCTGACTTGAAGCTGGTGAATATGAACTTTTATGTTCTATTGCAAGAACCAAATGCCCAGATAATAGTTAGGAGACCAAAAACATTTAAGTGAAATACGAACAATATACAGAAGAGTGGAAACATTTCATTAGAACAAACAGCATAAACAATGAGCAGAAAAGAGCATACAGAGGAAGCAGAGCAGGCACATTGTTTTAGATAGTGGCATAGATAACTATACTTGAGTAAACAAAAATATCTAAATTCAATAAAATATACCTAAACTTGGCTATGCTTTTCTGGAGATGTTGTGGCATAGATCTCACCATTGTCCCTATCTTTTTTTTTTTTTT
>CM053758.1:68137069-68175366 GCA_028658305.1 Pachyuromys duprasi | reverse complement strand
ATATATATATATATATATATATATATATATATATATATATACCTAAGTAAATATAGGCAAAGCAGAGGAAATTTTTCATTAGTTTATTTAATCGGTTTGCAGCCTGATTGCAGGCCCACCCCTCCTCTCTTCCCAGTCCCCACCCTCACACCCCTCCTCCTATTTATCCTTCTTCTCTGAGAAAGGGAGGCCCCCTCTGGGTACCAACCCACCCTGGCACATCAAGTCAAAGCAGGACTAGTCAAATCCTCTCCCACTGAGGCCAGACAAGGCAGCCCAGCTAGGGGAAAGAAAATAGAAAAAAAAATTAAAACAACCTTCAAAAGGGAATTTCTACATATCTTTAATAAATAAATACATATTGTTTACAATCATAATTCAAGTTAGTAGTCTTAGCAATTCATATGTGAGATCTGCAGAATGTTTTAAATTATCTGATTAGGTCTTC
The DNA here is from genome assembly GCA_028658305.1 of Pachyuromys duprasi. NCBI lineage: Eukaryota > Metazoa > Chordata > Mammalia > Rodentia > Muridae > Pachyuromys > Pachyuromys duprasi. The sequence continues at coordinate 68,174,918 of CM053758.1, read as the reverse complement.
CCATGCCAACTACTTTAAGTAAGGAACACAGAGTAACCTCACAGAGGGAACATTGAGTTTTGACTCAAGTGTTTTCCTGTGGAGTAGACTATAATAGTCATGTAATAACAGTGAATTACATTGAACTTCATCCTTCAGTGGAAAAATGGATGGTTCTTTTAGAAGCAAATGAATCTGCCAAGGGACTTTATATAAAACATGTCTGAGATTTGGAATTTGCATGGCATGCTAGTTTTTATTGCTATTAATGTGCTATTATGATGCTGGATGCTGGATGTTTTAAAAGTGCCTCCCAACCATAAATTAGTCAGTGCATAAAATACTCGTGAAATAGCATCCCAATTTTCCAGGTGAAATCTCTGCATCCCAAGGTGATTAAATGGCTCCCATCAGTGTTCAATTTCTGTACTTAGCTCCCCTGCAATGTTCCTTAGAAGGGCTCCTGTGTTTGGAATTATGTACTGTAGCCTATACCCTAAATTAAAAGGCTCTTTTGCAAACATTATCTACATTTATGCCTTGAATATGGAACAGGAACCTATTATAGTACTCTGGAGTGTAGATAGTAAATACCTTTGACGGACTCATGTGTCAAAGGCTTTATTTTCAAGGTTATGATCGTGAGAGGTGGTTGAACTTTTAAAAAGTGACACCTAATTGGGAGATCTTGAGGTCACTGCTTTGCAACCCTATGAAGGGGTTGTCACTAGGCTTCTTTCAATTCTCAGAGGGAGGGTATTAGGAAAACATACTTTGGCTTCAACCTATTTCTGCTGTAGTTTAAGATATAACTGTTTCACAGGTATTCCCACCATGTCAGGCCACGCTATGATATCACACAATCTGTGAGCTTGAACCTCTGAAACCAGAAAACATATAAATCTGTTCCCTTTGGAAAGTCTGCTGTCTGAGGTGTCTCATAGTAGTGATGAAAAGCCAACAAATACAGATAATTCACTGACAATATAGCAGTAATGTGAAAACATATCTTAATATTGGACACTACAGACATGAAGTTTGTGTATAAAGAAGATGAAGCCTGCGATTTCTCCAGGTGGTGAGTAGAAGAACAGAAGAGCTGTATTCACTTGCTTTTCTGCACTACTCCTATATTTCTTCATTTACGACACACACCTTGCCCACATGATAGAAATTATATCTTGTTACTTATTACAATAGCAGACTTTGGGTAAAATTATTAGCCACTACTTCTTGACCTCTTTACATGTACTGTAAAGATTGGCTGACGGTCCACCCCAGAATGAGGCTATCTTCTCATACTCCCTTCTCATTCCAGGAAACAACTGAAGTAACAAGTAAAAGTTACTAGGTTCATGGTTTGTACATAACAGTTGTATCACAATTTCACAGTTTGAAAAAAAAGAAATAAAAATAAACAAACTCATAATGAATTTTAGCAATCACAGACTTAGCTTGTCTGTGAATGTTTAGAAATCTCACAGACTAAAAAGTATTTAGCTGTACAACATTTCCAAATATCCGCAGAAATTTTGTGTTTTTTTATGAGACTTATGAGACTTTTACTAGAACCTAATATTCTCTTTCCTCAGCCTTTCAGCCTTTCAAATTCTGAGACTACAGTTGGACAGCACCACCCTCAGCACACAAAACAAGGCTTTGTGATAGTTTTTTTCAGCACCTTCCCTTGTTAGTACTGGGTACTTCTCATTTCACAAAGTGAAATGACTTGGTGTGTCTGTGTGCTTTCGCTGTCCCATAGTTAATCATGATAAAGCAAAACGAAGCTGAGAATCTATGAATAAAACATAATTTTAAACTATGTGCTATTTAGAACCAAAAATTTTCAGAATTTTTTGTTTCTTCTTGATTAAGATGTAGTCTTTATTTTGTTTAGTGTGCATCAACAGCCCTTTGTGCACAAGTAATTATCTTGAAAAGTGACATCACTGTGTGATGAGACAGAGCTTGTGGATAAGTGAATCTGAGAAGAATTATTTGTACCTAAGAAAATTTTATTTTATTTTTTTTAATTTTGTGGAGTATAGGCTTTTGAAGTAAGAACTGTGATTGTTTGGATTTCCTCAGTGTCTGTCCTTACGCCTCCCCACCCCCCTCATTTCTGATGGTGTTGATTTGGATAGTGTCTCTCTGCCTTTTAGTTAGTTTGGCTAAGAATTTGTCTATCTTGTTTATTTTCTCAGTGAACCAGCTCTTGGTTTCCTTGATTCTTTGAATTGTTTTCTTTGTTTCTAGTTTATTCATTTCAGCCGCGAGTTTGATTATTTTCAGCTGCTTATTCTTCTTGGGTGTGTCTGCTCCTTTTTTGAAAATCTAAATGAAATGGACAATTTTCTTGATAGATTCCACTTACCAAAACTGAATAAATATTAGGTAAATAAATTAAATGATTCTATATACCTTAAGGAAATAGAAGCAGCCATCTAAAATCGCCCATCAGAAAAAAAGCACGTGGCCAGATGGTTTCAGCACAGGATTCTATCAGACCTTCAAAGACCAGCTAATGATAATACTCTTCAAACTAGTCCACAAAATAGAAACAAAAGGAACATTACCAAACTCATTATACAAGGCCACAGTCACCTTGACACCTAAACCACACAAAAATCCAACCAACAAAGAAAACTTCAGACCTATTCTTATGAACATTGTTGCAAAAACACTCAATAAATACTGGCAAACCAAATCCAAGAACACATTAAAGATGTCATCCCCTATGACCACATAGGCTTCATCCTAGGCACGTAGGGGTGGTTCAATATTTGGAAATCCATCAATGTAATCCACCACAAAAAAAAATGAAAGATAAAAATAACAACACATGAACATTTTCTTAGATATAGATGTACAGGGATAATTATACAGAATACAGAGTGATAGGATACACAGCAATAAATTATATTAATAGTGGTAGTCAAGAAAAATTGTTTTAAAAACCCCTGATACAGAGTTTCTGATGGCAGTTATGAAACAACTACTACTGTTTGAGGGGAACAGGATCATCACTTCAGCTCACACATACTCTCTGACGGAAAAATTTCCTTGTAATGTCTAAGTCTCTATTAGCTAATACCTTTAAACACAAATTATCTAAAATTTAAACCAAGTGATAGAGAAAGTTACTCAGGTCACAGCAGGTGTAAGTGAATTGAAGGACAATATGTCTTTGCAAGAATAGCTGATAAACGTTAATATCAATGTGAATGGCAATGCTGCCTTGGGAAGGTTATCCCTTAGTCTACAGATGGGATGCAAGAGCAAGAAGAAGAAAACTTGAAATTACCCATTTCATCACCTGTCAGGATATTTTAAAATTGTAATTATAGATATTAGAGACAGATGTGATAGCCTATATCTTTGAGCTTTTTAAACTAGAATATTCTGTGTTATTAGCATGGTGTATAACGTATTTGGAGTTAATGCCGGGGCAGCTAGTATAAGTGTAGCAGTCAATTCAATTTACCCTACTATAATCTGTGAGGGGTTCATACTCTTTCAAAGAAAATTTTCTGATATGTCTCAAACTTATTTAAAATTCTAAATTATAATTAGTCCACATAAAAATGAGGTTAAATTTTATTTCAGTCTTTCTAGACTTTTTTGTGCCCTGCTACAGCCTATCTCCATTCTTCAGGGATCCCACTTGTTTATGTAGAACCAGAATTCACCTAGATCTTTCTTACTGACCTTCTAAGCTATTTTGCCTAACCCATCTCTATTGCTTTGTGTAATGTGTATTCCCATAGAAGCACTCCCTACCTGGGACCTGAACAGCCCCAGCATTTGCCTAGACTGCAGGGTGGGCAACATCATCCAAAATGAAATATTTACACAACAAAGGAAAGACCAGTCAAAGGAAAGACATTTACACTAAGAAATGTTTCAAATAATATAACTTCAGATATCCAGATCCTGGGACAAAATCAAAAGCACAAACAACCAAGACAATATACCATCTTTAGAATTCCAGTAATCTTAGCACAGCAGGCCCTAAGCAAAGTGATTTAGCAGAAGCACAACAAAGGATTTCAAAACAGAAATTATGACTATGTTCAAGGACTTTTAATAGGATATGAATAAAAGCATTAATGAAGACAGTGAATGAAATGATGAAGACATTGCAAAACATGAAATTAGAAATTAATAAATAAATATAATAAAAGAAAAGCCAAAATAAAAAATAAATATGATGTCTAACTAAAGCATCAGATGTAAACCTCTCCAATAGATTACAAAACATGAAAGTGAATTCTTCAGAATTCACTTGTCTTCAGAACCTGAAGACAAGGTAGAATAAATGGATACTGAATCAAAGAAAATGCTATATATATATCCATGAGCCACATCCAAGCAGGGGATATAGTTTGAATCCAGACATGGTCCTTGGTTGGAGAAAGAGTCTCATAAAAGACCCCTGTGCCCTGATCTATTTGGTTTTTGTGGAGCTCTTGCCCTCACCAAGTCTTACTAACTCCCCCTTTTTTCATACGATTCCCTGCACTCTGCTGAATGCTCATTTGTGAGTCTTAATATCTGTTTTGATACATTGCTAGTTAGAGTCTTTCAGAGGCCCTCTGTGGTAGTAACCTAGTAAGGGGAACAGGGACTATTTCTGTCATGAACTCAATGGCTGGATCTTCGACCCCACCCCTATCCCCCCCCCCCCCCCAGGGAGGAGCAGCCTAGCTAGATCCCAGAAGAGGACATTGCAGCCAGCCCTGAAGAGACATGATAAGCTAGGATCAGATGGAAGGGGAGGAGGTCCTCTCCTATCAGTGGACTTGGAGGAGGCAGGGAGAAGATGAGGGAGGGATGGGGGGATTGGGAGGGAATGAGGGAGAGGGCCATGGCTGGGATACAAAGTACATAACCTGTGATTAATATACAAATAAATAAATTACTTTAAAATATCCAGAAATAAAACATCTAGGAAATCTGGATGCAACAATAAAAATACCAAATCCACAAAGGAAACGGGAAATAGAGTATAGTGTTGTGCAGATTTAAAAGGGAAATAGAATAAGAGAGCTAAATAAGGACGGGGTAGGGGTGAAGGATAAATGGAAGAACAGAGGGACAACTACCATGTGGAATCCCCTACTTTAGATACTTCCTGAATTATCTACATATATGAGAGTGTTATAAATAAGACTCACCAAATAACAAGAAAGAAAATGACCCAACTAGACATCATATACCACCAAGAAAACCTACAGTGCCAGGCATGGTTACATCTTGTTCAGTCATTGGCCAAAGTGGTCCTATGGAAATCACCAGGCACCCCAGGCTATTGTCAAGATTATTGGTTGTTTTCCACAGCCTGATGGTAAGGACCTATTGTAGAAGACAACACTTATTTTTGTCTTGGGGCACAGGCTTCTAACTGATATTTAATTGGAAGCTTCATGCCTACTGACTATTATCCATGGTACTGCATGGTATTCAAATGCTACTATAATAAAAAAGGTAATGATCATTTGTATCAACCAGCTATGAACCCTGTAAGGACAAGATACTTGTCTGTAAAATATGCAGATGCAATAGTGGCCCAAATGTTATAGGAATTACCAACCACTTTTTAAAATTCATATTAAGGCCCATTTCTAAAGATAAAACCTGTACCTGACATTGCAAACATGTCTAAGAACCTGAGTCAAGAAGGTCACAGTCCTAGAAGAAAACCTAATACTATTATTCTGCTAAAGCAGAATAGTAATGAGTCCTGATGACATTATGCTGTATTCATAGAGCAGTGCCTCACCCAAACCACATTAGAAAAGCTTTTTTCTTACAGTAAATGGAACTTAACACAATGAGCCACAATTGGACAATGCACAGAAAGGGAGAGTCTTTGGAATGCTTAGTCCTAACTGGGATGACTTCATCAAACCCCTCCCCTCAAGGCTAGATAATATATCCAGGAGGCAGAAAGATTGTAAGGTCTCGAAGTGATGGATAACTCAAAGAACCAGTTTTTTTTTTTTTTCCCTAGACACAATGTGATTAAAGCACATATGAACTCTCAGAAACTGTAGCTGCCTTCACAGGGCCTGCACAGGTTCAGTCCAGACAAAGTCCTAGCACTGAGAGGGAGAAATTGACTTAGAGTTCCACCCATAAAAAAGAAGCTGTCAGCAGCTGGAAAAAAAAATCAATAAATCATTTACTCTCATGGAGTGTCACTGGGTATATCAACTACACTCAGGGTAGAACTCATGCTTAAGAGTATTCAAAACAAAGTCAAGGGTACTTTGTGAAATCTTTCTTTCTATTCTTTTCTTTCTCTTTTGGCGTATTCATATTTTGCCTGTTAATTCAGATTTTCATTTTTCAATATTTTTTAAGATAGAAAAAAGAAAGAACAGGAAGTTACTTTCAGAAAGAGATGGTGGGGAAAGTGTGGCCGGAGTTAGGGGAGGGAAAAACATGGTCAAATTATATTATATGAAAAAATGTAAATGAAAACATTAAGAAAAGAAATCAGGTTATCACTGTTCTAACTCCCAAAATTTGCTCATTTTCAAATGTATGAAGAATTGAACAAATGTTAATTGCCCTCAAAAATCAACGTATTATTCGTATGAATTGTAAAGCCTTTAGAAGTGGCCTGAATGGGTATATTTAAAAAATGTTTTGGGCTTCTAACTCTTTACTACCATCGTGCTTCCAGTTCTAGTTCCAGTCTTTTACCATTACAACACAAGTATTTTCTTTTAACAGTCAATAAGGATAGCTTAAAGTATAAGTCATTTTTGGCAAATGTAACTCTGAATTGTATTTGTAATCAATTAAACACTAAGTTTTTATGATACTACAAGCTCCTCTCTGGAGATGAATAGGAGCACCAACTCATAAAGGATACAATAAAATTAGTCTTTCAAGTCTGAGAATGCAGTAGTCTGGTTTCTAAAATTGTTACAAGAAAGAGTGAGGGGTTCAGAATTAACCCATGGTTTCTTAAATAAATCAATGTCTATTATCTTTAACAGGAAGTTAACATCTTGCTAGAGAACAGTATTCATTTACACAGAGTATTAATCTACAGAACTATGAATGTTATTTACACAATGTTATTAATTTACACAAAAATGAATGTTATTTTCTAGCTCAGTAGTTCTCAACTTTCCTAATGTTGTGACCATTTAATATGTCCTCAGGTTGTTCTGACCCATAAAGATAAATTTATTTTTGTTGTTATAACTGTAACTTTGCTGTTGTTATTAATCATAATGTTAATTTCTGTTTTCCAATGGTCTTAAGTGACCCTTGTGAAAGGTCTTTCAGTCCCCCATCCCACACAAGGAGTTGCAACCCACAAGTTGAGAACTACTGCCTAGCTGGAAATCAATGTCAGCCATTCCTTCAGCAACTTTTAGAAGTACTGCCCATGTGATAACCACAGTGACACAGACTGTCAATATATAGATGTGCTTAATTTCTTTTCCTGAAACAATCCACCAAAACATATTGGAAGTTCAGAAAGCATAGCTCAGATTAAAATTTCCTCTGAGAAGTAATGAAAATACAAGAAGATAAAACAATAGTGAACATAGATAAAGCCATAGCTATTATCATGCATAATCATCAACAGCAATGAAGTTCACCCTTTGACATTCCGTTTTTCAGGCACATGAATAACCTCAAAAACATAATACCTGATAACAAATACTGAAAAACCCTATTAAGCATGTAGTGCATATTATTCAAAACTTTCTCATATAAAACCCCTGTGCCCAGATGTATTTGGTCCTTGTGGAGCTCTTGTCCTCTCCAGATCATATTAACTCCCCCTTCTTTCATATGATTCCCTGCACTCTGCCGAAGGTTTGGTTATGAGTCTCAGTTTCTGCTTTGATACACTTCTAGACAGAGTCTTTCAGAGGCCCTCCGTGGTAGGACCCTGTCCTGTTACTTGTTTTTTCCTACATCCCATTTGTCTTTCTAAGTGAGGACTGATCATCTTACCCCGGATCTTCTTTTTTGTTTATCTTCTATAACCTAGAACCTCTGTTTGCCTGTAGCCCATGGTAGCTCAGTGTCCAAGTGGGTACCCTAGTAAGGGAAATAGGGACTATTTCTGACATGAACTCAATGGTAGGCTCTTTGACCTCCCCACCCTGCAAAGGATAGAAGCCCTCCTAGGCCACAGAGGAGGACTTTGCAGCCATACCTGAAGAGACCTGATAAACCAGGGTCAGATGGAAGGAGAAGAGGTCCTCCCTTTCAGTGGACTTGGAAAGGGGCAGGGAGTAGACTAGGGAGGGATGGTGGGATTGGGAGGGAATGAGGGAGTGGGATTCACCTGGGATACAGAGTTAATAAAATGTAAATAATAATAAAAATAAAATTAAAAAATTCTGTGTCGGAATCTCAAAATGCAGAGATGAATAAAACATAGTGTTTGTCATCAGAGAGACCAGGATTTCATAGAGTAGTGAATTATGAGCTAATTTGTAGGAACTACAGAGATTGTTAGTTAAAATATTGAGCCAAAGAGGATAAACTATTTTGGGTTTAGATTGTTTGGAAAGGTCGAGGCAATGCTCAGATCATGAACAATAATGCTGGTCATGTTTATAAGAGTAACTGGAATGCACTATTTATCAGGGATATTTCTAAGTAATTTCCCATTAATAAATTTTAATGTACTCTTTGACATAAGTCATTATAATTCTGTTTTATAGAGTAATCAACTGAGGCAGAGTGGATTACATAGCTTGAAAAAAGATGTCATGTAAAATATGGTAACCAAGAAAAACAAACAACATCTAAACCCAAGGAAGATACACTAGAAGGAAGGCCTCTTTAGTATTTAGGAAAATTAAGGCAACAGCAAAGACCAAGCAAATTTAATGGAGAGAAGTAGGCTAGTTGTAGCTAGCCTAGCATAGCATGAATGGGCTAAGCATTAGTTCTCTGACTGTTTCAATTGTCAATGAAAATGCAAAGTTGTTAAAAGTCAGATCTGTGTTCTATTGTGTAAATGTACCACAATTTCTGTATCCATTCCTAAGTTGAGGGCATCCGGGTTGTTTCCAGGTTCTGGCTATTATAAATAAAGCTGCTATGAACACGATTGATAAAATGCCCTTGTTGTGTACTTGAGCATATTTTGGATATATGCCTAGAGGTGGTATAGCTGGATCTTGAGGAAGCATCCCTGAAGGGGGGCAGCCTTGCCAGGCCACAGAGGAGTACAAGGCAACCATTCCTGATCAGACCTGATAGGCTAGGGTCAGTTGGAAGGGGAGGAGGACCACCCCTATCAGTGGACTAGGGAAGGGGCACTGAAGGAGGTGAGGGAGGAAGGGTGGGATTGGGAGGGGATAGGGGAGCAGCTATAGCTGGGATACAAAGTGAATAGGCTGTAATTAATATAAAAAATTAAAAATGTACTTTAAAAAAGTCAGATCTGGGATTGATGTAAGAACAACAACAACAACAGCAAATATTAGGAGTCAGGTAGCTTGCTAGGTGAAGTGCTTGGAGTGCATGCACGATCTGCCTGAACATAGTACCACACAAAAAAAGCCAGGAGTCTCACTACCCACATGTATAAAGGCCCCACTCATTCCGCAGCCAGCCTAACCAACTGGTGAGCTACAGATTCAGTGAGACCCAATCTCAAAAAAAAAAGTTTGAAGAGATTCAAAGAAAACAACTGACTTCTGGCCTCCACATGTCCACACAAACATACACATTCACTCACTCTCTCATACACACACATACACACACACAAATGAGAGTGACAGTTCATTCTTTTATTCCCAGTATCTTATAGGTATAAAAATGGTTCTATAGATGGCAAAACCTGATTATGATCTCTAAATAGAGGAGGAAATAAAGGAAATCTAAGCCCTCACTCCCATTGTGTGGAAACAAACTGAATGTGGGTGGTATTGCCTTCTGTATCTCAAGCCACAGTAACTGACTCATCATATACTTCCTACATAGTGTGTATATGTGCCTTTTGTCACTGAATGCTCTTGTTCTCTCCCTACAGAGAAAAAAAACATTTTATCAATATGGCTCGTGAATAATTTGCATCCTATACTCTTCTGTATCTCTTATTGCATTAAATATACTTAATTAACTTTAAGACCGTTTATTAGACCAATATTAAGGAGGGATATGTGGTAGAAACAATACATACAGCAAAAGCAGTATAGCTTTTACTCTCTTTCAAAGAAAACAAAGCTCTTAAACCAACTATCCTTACATGTGATACCTACTTAAAATAGAAGGCCAATGAGTTGGCTTCAGGGAAGAGACTTATTTCCATGGTGATTATGCACTGCATTTGGTTATGGCTCTTAGCGGACTGAAAACATTCTTTCTTCATGAACACTTGCATTTTTACAACTTAAATATGGAGGACAAAAGTTCTTGTGAAGTCAAAATCATCTTGTGTTACATGAAATGGGGAAAAAATCAAATATGTTGGAAGTATGACCCTTTCTCCCAAGTTAATGAAGAGAAAACCTACATGTTTTTTATTTCTCAAAGGCAACTGAATCTATTCTGACTCAGTCCTACTGATATGGACTCAAGTTCAACTATAGGCCCTACTGGAGCTACCTTTTCTCCTTCTCGGTATTGAACTTTTGCATTGTATCTATTTCAGAACAAAAGTCATCTCAAATAAATTTTTTATCAGGATCCCAGTGTCTCAACGCAAGAAAAGGCAGTGCACAGAAATGCAATCTTTCAATTAGACCAGAAATGACTGAAAACTTGTAGCTTGATAGAAGGAACCTTGGAGTTATTTTATTTTTTATCCTGCATCACAAATTTGTAAATATACTAGTCTTGATTCTGTTTGTCCAAAGCTTCACACATACACTAATCACAACATCAGATAAATGCTGGTTACAAAAGTAAACTAAACATTAAGAGATGAGAATCAGGGTGGTGGTGGCACACAAACGTTAATGACAACACGCAGGAGGCAACGGCAGGTGGATCTCTGTGAGTCCAAGGCCAGCCTGGTTTACAGAGCTAGTTCCAGGATAGCCAAGGCTACACAAAGAAACCCTGTCTGAAAATACAAATCAAAACAAAACAAAACAAAGAAAACAAAAAATCAAAACAACAACAATAAAAAGGAGCTGAGAAATTTGACACCCCAAATCTTATAAAACTAGTGACTAAGTATAAGAATTCAGGCTGTGACTTTAAATTCTAGTAGACAGTCTCCAGCTTTGAAAACTTGGGATCACAATTTTGGGAAGTCCATTAAAAGCAAATGCAGCTGCTACTTTCATTCAAAGAAAAGTCAGGAGAGTGACTCACATTAGGAGCCTGGGGGCATGAAAGGAAACATAGGCCTTGCAGTTATTCTGTTTACAAGCTTGTTCTTCCTGGCTTGCTCAGTTTGGTTACTCCCCAGGATCACCTGCCGAGGAGCAGACGCACCTTTAATAGACTGAGTCCTTCAACAACAATCATTAATCAAGAGAATGTCTACAAGGACTGAGCTTCAGGCAAGTGTAATTAAGGAATTATATCAGTTGAGTTTCCTTCTTCCCAGAACCTACCTTGTATCAAGTTAGCAAAAATATAACCATTCATAGTACCAAAGGGCTGAACCTGTTGAAGGTTCAGCTTTTCCTCAGAAAAGACACACCTATGTATGGTTATTTTGAGAAAGCAAAGTAAGAGGTTTTCTACATTTCTGCATTTTCATTTCTACCCAGAACCCGAAGTTGTACTGAGCTACAATTATGTTCAGAGAAAGCACATAGGTGTTTTATATTCAACAGTTTAATAACTGATAGAATCAAGATTCCTACCTAAGTAAACTGTGAATCCTACATGTGGGTCTTCTTTGATGAGGTGCTGCCAATGATCAGCATTGCTTACAGTAGACAAAATTCAATTCTATTGTTCACTTGCTAGGGATGTTGAACAGTTTACTGCAGGCTCACCTTCCCTGAACACATTATATTGACTCCAGCTTTTCGCCCTTACAAGCAGGCATGTCTGCAAATCCAATTAGTTAACTTAATGAAGCTCTTTAAAGAAATCCATACAGCCTACCTCAATGGTCCTGACATTTAGTAACTTCTGGATAATGCTCTCTAGGCCCCTGCTCCATTGAAATATTGTGCTGAGGGTCATGAAATGCTGACTTTGAGATTTCCTTGAATGGGATGCAGAGGCAAGACATTTAAACAAACCTCAGGATAAACAGAGAAATGACAATTTTAACAGTCAAGCTAACTGCAGCCATTTTTAATGTAGCTGCCTTATACCAGGAAATGTATGGCTTTCCCAGAGAGGCAGAGTGGCTGGACGTAAAAATAAAGAAGAGAATAAGAAATAAGCCTAGAATAGAGTCTTATGATAGACCAAAGAAGTCCCTGCAGTAAAATAACTAAATATAGTAAAACACACAAATAAACACACACACACACACACACACACACACACAGACAGTTTAAATTAGCTGTAGAAATAGTCTAGTGCTTAAGGGCACTACATAAACTTCCAGAGGACCCAGGATCCATTCCCAGAACCAACATCTCTGGAATGGAATTTCAGTTCATGAGAATCTTGCATCCTTTTCTGACCCCTATTGACTTGAGTTAGCATATGGTAAAGAGACATACATGCAGGTTAAACACTCATATCCCATACACAGAATAGATAGATAGATAGATAGATAGATAGATAGATAGATAGATAGATAGATAGATAGATAGATAGATAGATGACACGAAAGCAAGCCAGGCTGTGGTAGCACAAGCTGAGAATGCCAGCATGCATGAGGCAGAGGCAAGTAGCTCTTTGTGAGTCCTGGGCCAGCATGCAAGATCCAGGACAGTCACAACTAGACTGAGAAACCCCACATCATGTTGATTTGCATCTCCCTGATGGCTAAGGACACCGAGTATTTCTTTAAGTGTTTCCCTGCCATTTGCTATTCCTCTATTGAGGAATAGAGATTTAGCTTTGCACCCCATTTTTTAATTGGATTCCTTCATTTGTTGCAGTTTTAAATTTTTGAGTTCTTTATATATTCTGGATATTAGCCCTTTGTCAAATATACTGTTGGTGAAAATCCTCTCCCAGTCTGTAGGCGGTTGTTTTGTTATGATGACAGTGTCCTTTGCTTTAGAGAAGCTTTTCAGTTTTAGGAAGTCCCATTTATTGATTGTTGATCTTAGAGTCTGTGCTGTTGGTGTTCTGTTCAGGAAGTTGTCTCCTGTGGCAGTGAGTTCAAGGTTCTTTCCCACTTTTTATTCTAACAGGTTTAGTGTGTCTGGTTTTATGTTGAGATTTCACCTTACTCCCATCAAAATGGCTAAGATCAAAAATTCATGTGACAACACATGTTTAAGAGGATGTGGAGAAAGGGAAACCCTCCTCCATTGCTGGTGGGAATATAAACTTGTACAATTACTTTGGAAATCAATCTGGTGCTTTCTCAGACAATTAGGAATAGCGCTTCCACAAGATCCAGCTATACCACTCCTAGACATATAGCCAAAATATGCTCAAGGATAAAACAAGAACATTTGTTCAACCATGTTCATTGCAGCTTTATTCATAATAGCCAGAATCTAGAAACAACCCAGATGTCCCTAAACAGAGAAATGGATGCAGAAATTATGGTACATTTATACAATGGAATACTACTGAGAAATTAAAACAAGGAAATCAGAAAATCTGCAGGCAAATGGTGAGAATTAGAAAAAATTATCTTGAGTGAGATATCCCAGAAACAGAAAAAAAACCACATGGTATGAACTTACTTATAAGTGGATATTAGACATATAATAAAGGATAAATATACTAAAATCTGTACACCGAAAGAAACTAAGCAAGAACTGGAACCTTGGGTAAGATGGTCAATCCTCACTCAGAAAGGCAAATGGGACAGACATTAGAAGAGGAGGAATAAAACAGGGAACAGGACAGGAGCCTACCTCAGAGGGCCTCTGAAAGACTCTACCCAGCAGGGTATCAAGGCAGATGGTGAAACTCATAGCCAAATTTTGGTCAGAGTGCAGGGAATCTCATGAAAGGAGGAGGAGATAGAAAGACCTGGAAGGGTCTGGAACTCTACAAGGAGAACAACAGAACCAAAATATCTGGGCACAGGGATCTTTTCTGAGACTGATACCCCAACCAAGGACCATGTCTGGAGATAACCTAGAACCCCTGCACAGATGTAGCCCAGGGAAGCTCAGTGTCCAAGGGTGTTCCCTAGAAAGGGGAACAGCAACTGTTTCTGACATGAACTCAATGGCTGGCTCTTTGATCACCTCCCCCTGAGGGAGTAGCAGCCTAACAGGCCATAGAGGGAGACAATGCAGCCAGTTCTTATGAGACCTGATAGTCCAGGGTCAGATGGAAATGGAGAAGGACCTTCCCTCTCAGTGGACTTGGCAGTAAAAGAGGGAGGGAGGGTAAGGCTGGGAGGGGTTGGGGGAGGGGGCTACAGCTTGGATAAAAAGTAAATGAATTGTAATAAATAAACAAATTTAAAAAATTAAATATTAAACAAAAAGAAATCCTGTATCGAAAAATACAAAGCTAAATAAATAAATAAACAATAAATAAATGATATACAAACAAATAAACCTGAGGGAGTGAAGCAGAAGGACTGTAGTAAGGTCAAGGTTTGTCTGAACCATAGTTTAAGGTCAGCCTAGGCTGCAGAATGAGAGTCTGTCAGGAAGTGAGGTGCTCAAGAGATAATAGCTCAGTGGTTAACAGTACTTGCTGCTCTTGCCCAGGACCTGAATTTGATTCATAGCACTTACATGATGGCTAGTGATCATATATGTCTTTATTGCTAGAGGACACAACTCTACCCTTAAGTTTCTGTGGCACCAGGTGGCACATATGTGGTACATATACATAAATCCACATGAAACACATAAAAAGTTAAAAATCATCTAAAACATTCTCCAAATTGACAAGGTGAGATTTACATTCACCTTGAGTAATATTGGTTGGCATTGTAAAAGAATCACATGTGGATAACACTTTCTATACAATTTGAAGTCATATTCATATTCACACACACACACACACACACACACACACATATATATATATATATCATGTAAACCATATATATTTGTATAAAGCCAATAATCCAAAACAGAATAGACTAAAAATAATTGGAGGTGATATATGAGTGATGTCTATCAACAAGCTCTGTTTCCAAGAGATGTACTATGGAGAACAGGTCTATATATGGAAAGAGATATAGGCAAATAAGTAAATGGGGTAAAAGTCAAGGGAGAGTTTTTAAGATGCCTCTTAATGATAGCAACAAAAGTAGAAATTCACTCAACAGTTTCTCTCAGAGGTTCTCATCTGTGCTATGATTAGATACCTTCAACAAAGAAAGCTAACTTCCTCCTGGGTCAGCATAGTGCTTTGCACTCGACCTTTGATCATTTAACAGAGGACTTGGATATTAAACCAACATCTCCCACAGCATGCATTTGACCTCTTGGCACTGCTCTGCCCTTCTGAGCAAGCTGATATAAAGTCCCATTTTTTCAACAAGATTTTTTTTTCAGTTGTAATAGAAGACCTTTCACACTCTGGTTGAAAGACTGAAAAAAGGACATTATCCACAGTGTCACTCTTGTTTTACATGCTGTGCTTTTCATGATCGTCTTTCTTCTGTATCAACATTTATAAATTTGACCCCATGAAGAAATAGTGTAAACATGACATGATCCAAGTCCAGGAGACAAGTGTATGACCCCAGAATTTGGAGGAATAGCCCATGATGCCTCTCAGTGTTTCCATGGTCAGGCTGCTGTACTACCTGGATGCATGAATAGTGACTCATTACACTGCTGCAAGTTTCTTATATAGAGATCTTATTTTATCCTCATTAGAGTCCTAGTACACAGTGTGGCATTTATTCCTACCTTTGGGTAAGTAAACTGATGCTGAAATATATTTAGTACATTCCCCAGTTTCCTCACTCATAAAAATTGAATGTATAGCTTCTTTAGGTTTTCAACATTCTGTACTCTTTCTATTACACCAGGCTTTGTCTGTAGGACAGAGATAAGCTGAGGTAGAATAAGCTACTTGTTTTCTGCTTAAATGAGTGCAGACCCCATAGTCTCATGCTGTGTTTGATACATTTTGTTTGACCTCAAAGAGATGAAGTAAGATGTTCATATCCAAGTGATACATCTAGATATGACTGAAAGCACAAATATGATTGAGCCAGTTTGTGGATCCACAAAATCTTCACAGCCTTTGTACTTGCTGCCCTCCCAACAATCTTCTGCCTTTTCTCTTTCCTTCAGTAGGATGTTTGGTGTACAGTCTGACTCCTTGAATATTCTACAGTTTTCATGAGTTTCCAAAAATGTACAGACTTAGAGCCTAAGTTCAACTACTACACTGTACACATTAAGCAACTGGCACAAGTCACTCATTCTAAAGCCTTCCTCAAGGGCCAACACTGAAAACTCTCTCACCAGAAAGTGCACAAGTTATGCTTAGCATGTTGTTGGCTCCAAACAGTTTCATGCTTTCTTCATGCATTTTAAAAAGTGTCATTCATCACATATTCTATTTGACTAAGCAATACTAGAATATTAATGCCCACGTGAATGAAAATACTCTTAGGTATAATTAGGAAATAGCTAGTGTGATGTATGTTCACAAAACTAAGAACAGATAAATTATCTTAGTGTTACATTAAACTAGCTTTATTATTACATCAACCTTGATGACCAACATATTTCAACTGGCACTCCCATAAAACTAAAATGGGAATTCTACCAATCGTGGACATCTTGGTTAGAAATAATAGCCATTCTCAGTGCACTCAATGCATTTTAACCTATGAAGTCTGATCACATTTATTCCTTTTTTTCCCTAATTTCCCAAATGCCTTCTTATCCCCCATTGTTTTCCAATAGCTTTGTGAAATAGGTAGATAGTTGTATTTCTACACACACACACACACACACAATTGAACCTAAAATTAATTACTTATACTTTTCAATATGGGTAGAAATAAAACAAACATTCACTCTAAATTTCTGTTTGTAACATATTGTAGTTTTCTTTGCTTTGAAACTACCTTGACTCAACATGTTTAGCTTGTAGAAGTTATTTTGGCTTTCATTTGAATGGTAAGGTAGTGTATTAGCAATCCAATCCACAGAAATCGTTCTATATTCTGGAACAAGCTATTATATTCTAGAATATTATGAACAACCCATGATGGCTTCCCAACATTCATATATACTTTAAACGAGGGCAATATTAAGTAATCTTTTGCAAACTGTTGTTTTCCCTTAATAAAATCTCCCCCAAACTAATAATATGGTTTAGCTTATTGCTTTGAATGGAATTAACCTGTTTCTTTGAATTTAGTAGGAGCTACTTAGAGACAGCCTCCTCGGGCTTGGAACATTCCATTTACAATTATCCTAGTATACATACCTGGAAACATGGTGACTTAGCTGGAATGAAAACCCAGAGATACATAACAAATACTTTTCAAGAGGCAGAACCCCTAGTGTGAAATTCATCCATTTTTTTTATCATTGAATCTATCTTCAGCATACTTAAATCTACACACCACAAGTTAAGCAGAAATTTTCTACTTATAAAAATAATTTGAACGATGCTTAAATATAAGACACAATGCTATATAGTCTCCAAAGTTTCTTTTACTTTAATCCATTACAGTGAATTAGAAATGCACTGACAATGACTCACTATATATCACAGTTAATATTTAAAATCATGAAGAGATTACATGTGGAATGAAGAAAAACCATATTCTGACAGGATGTTGATATATAAGATATACACTAGACTTCCATA
The DNA here is from genome assembly GCA_028658305.1 of Pachyuromys duprasi. Taxonomy (NCBI): domain Eukaryota; kingdom Metazoa; phylum Chordata; class Mammalia; order Rodentia; family Muridae; genus Pachyuromys; species Pachyuromys duprasi. The sequence continues at coordinate 68,157,089 of CM053758.1, read as the reverse complement.
CCAAACTCAAACCAGAACAATCTAATATATATAGCCTATTCAAATAGACAAACAAGTAAACAAATGCAAACAGAAAAAAATTCTTCTCATTACTAATGGTCAGGGAAGTACAAAGCAAAACACAATAAATACCAGCATACTCTAGCATGAATGGATGTTGTTTAAAAGAATAATGACAAGCGTAGGCCAATATGTGGAGAACAGTAAGCTCTTATAGTTATTGACAGTGTAAAGTATGACAGTCTTTATGAAAAGTTTGAGAAGTAGTTGCCTCTGAAAAGTGAACCTACATGAGTCTCTAATTCCACAACTAGATTTTTTACAGAGAAAATATAATCAGAATGCCAATGGCTTTTCTGTACATTTACATTCATTGTGATATTATTAATAACTGGTAAGAAATAGCAGCAACTTGAGCACCATCAACTGATGGTGGAAACCCCATCAACTGATGAATGGAAACGAAAGAACACAGCATGTAAACATGATGGATTACTGAGGCGTGAAATATCTCAGCCTTGCAATAACATGAATTGGACTGGAGATTGTTATATCAAGGGTATAAGGCAGGCACACAAAGACAAATACTGAAACATGGCACATTTAAGGACTCAAAACAGCTGATCTCACAGAAGTTGAGATAGAAGCTAGCAAGAATAGAGGGGAATGGGGGATAGGGAAAAATTTAACTTACAGTCAGGTGAGTGGGGTAATGATGTGCTATTGTACAAAAGTGTGACTATAGATCATGAAAATGTACTGTCTATTTCAAAAACATTGAGGAAAGGAATTTGAATGTTGTCTCCATAAAGAAATGATGAATGTTTAAGGCGATAAGAGTGTCTAACCCAAATGGAGCTTTTCTCACTGTATGCTTGAATCAAGACTTTGCATTGCTGCATTAATATGTGCAATATCAGGATTTTGCGTGTCATCAAAAATAAATTTAATTTTAAAAACTTGAAAAATAGTACTTGGAGGATTACATGAAAATGAAATGAGCTAATTTATAGCAAATTTCAAGAGTCCAGGGATCATTAACTGTTTTTTTTTTATGCTAAGCATATTATCTGTAATGTTTTTATAATTTCTATATGCTGATTTTTAAGAATGTATGTCAATGATATTATATTTTATGCCTTTTTGATATGACTAAAAACTCATTGTCTAAACCCGATAGTAATGTGTACACACAGCAGTATTGTGTCAAAGCACTCATTTCTTCCTGTCTTCCCTGATGTTTATACTTGCTTAACCATTTTAGAGATGATGAATATAAAACTATTACTTTCTATTGTTTTAATCCACATTCACTTGTGGATAAAAAGTTCTAACGGATAATGTTTTTATTTCTTTTTAAAATTTTATATAAGATATTTTGGTGATATATTTTCTCATTCCACAACTCCTCCCAGAGCCTCCCTCAGCTCCCTATCACCCAATTTAATGTTCTTACAGCCTCACCCTTAAACTGGAGTATCACTTATAGTGTTGATTTTATACCCTGTGTCACTCCATTGAGGAAAGTTGGCTTTCTCTCTCCTGGCAACTATCAGTTGCCAATGGCATTGGCTAGGCATTGGTTATCATGTTTGTTTCCTCATGTCCATGCTCTATTTTGTCTGTCTCAGCTTGTGCAGATTCAGTGCTGTCATAGTATCTATGAGATAATATGTGCATCTGCCCTGTTGTGTCTGAGAAACAGATACATGTACACACTGAGAAATATCCCAATCACTCCTATCACCTTAGACATTTATCATTTCTTTATGATGGCAACATTGCAATTTCCTTCCTCAAAGTTTTTGAGGAAGTCATCCACAACTTTCAACGAGTCCTGAGCACTCCTTCACACGGATCTCTAATCCTAGTGGGGAGGGTTGTGATAGAGATATCTCATTTAGGGATGAGAATTCTAAAGCCTCATACTTTCTGCATGCTAACCAATTGTGGATTTCTCTACTAATCGCCATCTACTGTAAGAAGCATCTATGGTGAGATTTGGTCAATACACTATAGAAGAATTTTAGTTCAGAACATGGCTGCTCTGGTAAGTGGCCACATCCAAAGACCTTCCAAGTCTGTGTGATCCAGCTGGAATACAGTCACACCTCTAACCTCAGAAGACAGAGACAGCAGCTCTCTGAGTTCAAGACCAGCCTGGAATAGAGCATGTTTCAGGTAAACAGCTTAGGTCCAGGGGTGGTAGTACAGGACTCTAATCCCAATACTCAGGAAACAGAGGCATGCAGACCTCTGAGGTAGTCATTGCTGTTCAGGAGTTTGGTTGAGTCAGTGAGTTGAGAGGGAGTAGAGAAAGACTGAGTTTGAGGCGGCTCTGTTAGCAGAATTCAGTTTTTACAGGGAGAGTTTTTCAGAGAGAGAGGTTGAAGCTAAAACAAGCTAGACACAGAAGAAAGCAGAATGAGCCAAAGAATGATAAGGAACTAAAAGATTAGAACAGATTGGTAGAGTTTGAGGTCAAGTAGAGCAATTCAGTGAGAAACTGAGGGAAGTCAGATAGAAGCAATCAGCTTGAAAAGGAGGTTGAGCTAGAACATCTGAGTTGAGCGATATATCCAGAGTTCTGAAATAACTGGAAAGGGTGAGCTTTTTCAGCAGTAAGACTCAGAGGCTGAAAGCATTCTAGGCCTATATTAGATTGTAAGGAGGCTAGAAGTTTCCAGGACTAGGCCAATGTTAGTAGACAGAGGCCCCAGAGATGACAATTACATCAGGTGAACAAAAAATAACATTTATAATACACTGATGTATGTGTAAGATATTAGGAGTCACTTTATTGCAGTCTTCCTTTAACAGAACAACAGTGGTAGGTTTTTCTCCTGGGTACAATGGCCTATCCAGTCACAGGATCTTGGCCTATTGATAGTGTCAGGTAGGAGTATCGTCTTATGAAGTTGACATTTAACCCAGTAAGTAAGTAGTAAGTAAGTAAGTAAGTAAGTAAGTAAATAAATAAATAAATAAATAAATGTGGGTGATTATGTGCATTACATTCATTGACCTATAATAACAGGGGACAAATATAGCTAAGCATGTATGGATTTGTAAGAACTATGATAACCTTTATCCTCTAGTAGGAAATATAGCATCTTACCCCACTATGAATGCTGTCCATTTGAGATGAGATTTCTAGTTGAGTGCTATCTTGATTATCCCATGTTCTATAACATGTATATATGACAACATTAGCTATTGGGTCTCACCATCAAGTTGTGGAAGGTAAACAAACGTATTAATAACACCATGAAATGTTTAGTGTGGGGTGTTTAAGATCCTACTGGCCAACAATACCAAAATACGTAACCTATTCCTGGTACCGGGGGGGAGGGGACTCTAGCTCATTAGGTCTAACAAGAGCATTGTTCTCCCTATCACACAACAACGCTAGTTAAAGTCCATTTTATATATGTATAGGTTCTAGCAAGCTTCTACTTAAGTTTCTACAAAAGTTACCCAACTTCCACAAAAGAGGGTTTGCTTATGGTTCTTCCAAAGGCTTTTAGTGTTACATATTCCTCCCTCCATCTGCACACTAACCCACTCTCCCATCTTCATTGCCATCTTTTAACTTTCCTTTTATCTGTTTGTGAGACTATGCTTTATCTCCCCCCATTCAGAATGGCTAATCTCAATAATGCAAATTAGCAGCAGAAGCTAAAGTATGCAGTGAAAAGGAGCACTTAATTACTGTTGCTGGGAGTGAAAATAGGTACAGCCAGTATAAAAATCAGTGTAGAGAGGTGAAAGGACTGAACATCTTAGTACAGAGATACTTAGCCATCTATGTTCATTAATTTTTCTATATATAAAAGACAAAAAGGAAATGGCCTTTTTCCATTAGCTGATGAATGAATAATAAAAAGTGTGATATGTTGACAAAATTACATAGTGTTTAAAATAAAATTATGAAAATTTGAGGTAAATGGATGAAATTAGAAAGAATCATCCTTGGGTGAGGTAATTCAGACCCATAAGGACCAAGAGTACATGTCTTATTTCCTGAGAATGTTAAATTTTATTTTCTATCTATGTGTGCTTTGAATACCAACAGAGCATGCAGTAAAGGACCATAGGGGAAGAGAGGAATCTTCTAAAGAAGGATAAGTAGAATGTAGTATGGATGAAAATTTCTACAGGGGTTTATTATCCATGCTGTAGTCTTCGTTTTCAGTTCCTAGTTACTGTCCTTTTGAAAGATTTATGGATAGTTTCTATGACTTAATTATGTTTGAAAAATTATATAAAGACTACATGTGGTACTGATTGTCCCTTTTGTATTTGTTGACTCTCACTACTTAAGAACATCACAGGCTTTAAGATTAACAGTGAATAAAATGGGACCTCATGAAGAAGCTTCTGTAAAACAGTGGACACTGTCAACAGAACCAAATGACAGCCTACAGACTCAGAAAAGATCTTCACCATCGCTACATATGACAGAGGGCTAATATCCAGAATATATAAAGAACTTAAAAAAGTTAAACACCAACAATCCAAGGAATCCAAATTTAAAAAATGGGTACAGTGCTAAACAAAGAATTCTCAACAGACGAATATCTAATGGCAGAGAAACACTTAAAGAAATGCTCAACAATCTTATAATTTGGGAAATACAAATCAAAATGACATCAAGATTCCACCTCACACCCATCAGAATGGCTAAGATCAAAAACTCAAGTGACAACACATGCTGGAGAGGATGTGGAGAAAGGCAAACCCTCCTTCATTGTTGGTGGGAGTGTAACCTTGTACAACCACTTTGAAAATAAATTTGGTGCTTTCACAGAATATAAGGAATAATGTTACCTCAATATCCAACTATACCATTCCTGGCACCAAAAGATGCCCCACCATTCAATAATATTTGCTCAACTATATTCACAGCAGCTTGATTCAGAATAGTCAGAATTTGGAAACAACCCAGATGTCCCTCAACTGAGGAATGGATACAGAGAGTGTGGTATATTTACTCAATGGAATACTACTCAGCAATTAAAAACAAGGAAATCATGAAATTTGCAGGCAAATGGTGGGAACTAGGAAAGGTCATCCTCAGTGAGGTAACCCAGAAGCAGAAAGACACATATGGTACATACTCACTTAAAAGTGGATATTAGCATTATAATATAGGATAAATGTACTAAAATCTATAGTCCTAAAGAAGCTAAACCACAAGGAGGAACGTAGGGAAGAGGCTGAAACCTCACTCAGAAGAGCAAACAGGATAGACATCCGAAGCAGAAGACATGAAACAGGACAGGAGCCTTGCACAGGGCACCTCTGAAAGACTCTACCCAGGACATCAAAGGAGATACTGAGACTCAGCCAAACTTTAGGCAGAGTGCCAAACATCTTATGGAAGAAGACGGAGATGGAAAGATCTGGAGGGGACAGGAACTCCACAAGGAAACCAACAGATCCATAATACCTGGGCACAGGAGGCCTACAGGGAATGATACTCCAACCAAGGATCATGCAAGGAGAGGATCTAGACACCTCTGCTCAGAGGAAGCCCATAGACTTCTCAGTTTCCAGGTGGGGTTCCTAGTAAGGGGGCCAAGAGCTGTCTCTGACATGAAATCTGTGGCAGGCTCTTTGATCATCTCCCCTTGTGGGGTGCAGCCTTGCCAGGCCACAAGAAAAATGATGCAGCTAGTCCTGATGAGACCTGATGGGCTAAGGTCAGATGGAAGGGGAGGAGGACCTCCTCTCTTAGGGTACTAGTGGAGGAGTGTAAGTAGAGAAGAGCGAAGGTAAGTGGGACTAGAAGGAGATGAGCAAGGGTGCTACAGTGGGGACACAAAGTGAATAAATTGTAGTAAATACATAATTGATTAATTACTTAAGTGATTGAAAGAAGAAGAAGAATGTGCCCTACATCATGGGCACAGAACCACTGTTTCCTCTCACCTCTTTGAGATTGGTTTACTCTCCATAGGTGTCTTTGATCATTGCTCACTGTCAACCCTATCTTTACTATGCTCTGCACATCATGTTTCAATGGAGATAGGAAGAATGGGGAGCTGAGATGCGGTGAGAACAGGATACTGGTTACACCTGTGCTTTCATGTGTATCTCATACATACACACTGTAGAAACATGTTTTATGATGTTGGTTTATAAGTTAATAACAGAGTACTTACATAGAAACAGGTAAGATATGGCTTTGGTGTACAATAAAACAAAGACAGCAAGAGAAATGAAAGGAAGTAAAAGAAAAGAGGAAGACATTATGGAGAGAAAGAAAAAGAGAGAGAAAAGGTATGTCTACAAAATACACTATAATGCCTCTATTTTCAGTAAAATTTATTGCATGCTTATGGTATTGTTAAGGGCTTTTCTTTTTTAACTTATTTATATAGTTTGTTTTGATTTTTATACTCTCTAGGTTATGAAGGCTTAGAAATTAAAGTTAAATCTTTGAGTTTGCTGTGTGCAGGTTCCTAGCACCAATCACTGTATTATGGCATCAACTCATGATATTTTCCCACTTGCTCAACATATTATTCTCCTTTATCCTGTGCATGAGAGATTATTGTTATCATTAGGACTCATAGGAAAATGTGAGAAATTAAGCTTAGATATATTAAATTCATGCTCTAATGTGCCCTGGTGAAAATTAGGTTAGAGACTCAACACAATTTCTACCATTTTATGCATTCCTGCCTTTATGAGGAGAAAGATATTGCAAATATTTCTGTAGACACACTTGTGTTAAATAAATAAGCAAACAAATTAAAGGAATGTTAAAATGGGAAACTTTATTATTGGGGAAGTTTGCTTTTAAATTAAAGTGTTTATTTCTAATTAGGTGCTGAAAACTGCTTCTGTCCTATTAGTTTCAAAACATTGTTCCAGATCAATACTGCCACCAGCAAGCCAGATGCAACTGCTTAAATATAATCGTAATAACTAATATCAAATAAAATGTAAAATATACTATGGTCAGTGGCTGATTCTATATGCAGTGAAAGAGTTGTTTATTATAAATCCATAAAATCCAACTTTTAACATCCTTTACTTAGACCAACAAAAACTTCGTTAGTTCTCTAACATTACATATACACACATTTCATGTCTGTCATATGTATATGTAAAAGTGCTTTCATTAAGTTATACATAGTGACATCTCACCTACTACAGAGTCCAAGCAAGAGGATTACTAGAACTCTGGTTCAATTCAAGGCAATAGAACAAAACTATCAACATACACATGCACATACACACAAAACTGTATTTGTATAACATATGAATATATAATTAGTATACTAAATATGATGTATTAAAATATTACAAATACATGTAATATATTATGTACAGTTACAAAATTATAAATTTTGAATTTATAGTATTAATATAATATTAATTATAAATAACAAAATACAAAATACATAAAATGCATATGTGTAACATATTATACCTAAGATATATAATACATGCAATATTACACATATAATATGTTATAATAACATTACACAATACTTAAAATATACATATATTTAGCATATCTAGTAATGCATTAATGTATATTTACATATAATAATACAATTATGTGTATTATAATATTATTGTATTCTATAATAACATAATTTTCATTATTATATAAAAATATCTGTATATTGGTAATATTGAATGAGTGAGTGATTGAGTAAGTGATGAAAACTATGATTAGAAGTTAAAAGACAGGGGCTGGGAGATAGCTCTTTATGTCCAAAATATTTGCTACAGTTGAATAAGTAGTTGAGGCCAAGGATGGTGGCTAGGCTGGTAAAGAAATTGCCTAACATGCTGGAACAGATTTGGTTAGGAATATCTGGGATAATTTTAATATCACAGAAACAGAAAACGGTGAAACATGCTTACAGCACAACACTCAAGATGTGAGTCCAGAGTGTCAGAAGTTCATTGTCATTCCCAGACACTCAGTGAGTTTAAGATCAGCCAGGGATATAAAACAAGTATTACATGTTGCATATTCTAACATCTAAAAAGAATTAACTTACTCTTTAAAGCTTTGCTACTCTTAAAATGTTTTTAAGGTAACATTACTGACTATTAATTTTGCTTTGTATAAAAGCCTAGGTTGGTTATTGTAGAGAATTTTAATCCAGCAACAAGGCTGCTCTGATCACCCTCCTAAAGATCATTTAGGTCTGTGTGATCTGGCTGCAATGCAGACATACCGTTAGTACAAATTTTTATCCCAAACTATGAAGGTGAATCTAGCTTCTGGAAGGAAAAACCCATTTTGAGAGTTACACCTGATTGAGGGGCAGACAATTGAGAGATTTGACAGTATAAAATATGCCCAACACTCACAAGAACAGAGGGGAAAAAGAGGTGCCCTGACAAACCTCATCTGTAGCATAGCAAGGCTGCTCCTCCCTTGGGTGGGGTAGGGGGAGGTCAAAGAGCCAGTCATTGAGTTCATGTCAGAAATGGTTCCTGTCACCCTTACTATGTTACTCACTTTGATACTGAGTTACCATGGGTTACATCTGAGCAGGGGTTCTAGGTTATATCCATACATAGTCCTTGGTTGATTCTTATAATTATTCTTATAATTATTATTTTCCCATGTCTCTGTGTATTGTATTTTACTTTATATTTTAATTATTTTTGTTTTTTTGATTAATTACAGTTTATTTAATTTGTATCACTGCTACAGCCCCCTCCCCTGTTCCCCCCAATCCCTCCCTCCCTCATCTCTTCCCATGTCCACCTCCTAGTCCACGAATAGGGGAGGTCCTCCTCCCCTTCCATCTGATCCTAGCTTCACAGGTTTCATTTTTACATGTGCATTTAAGTATGTATGTGAGTGATTGTGTGTGTTTGTGTGTGTGCACACTTATGTAAGTGGGGGTGTGTTTATTTGTATATGTGTGTGTTTCTATACATTCAATCATGTGTCACTGAAGGAGAGCAGACCACAACCCAGCTCAAGTACAATGCCTTCATTGTAAGGCATTAACTTTCTGTTTGTAGATCACCATTCATGTTGATTTCTTGGCTTATGATTCTCTCTAACATAATGCAATACTTGTAGCAGGATTATTCTTCCAAACTTAGGAATTATTATTCTTTTGTCCTTGAACCATAAAACAATGAGGAGGTAAATCCTTTACCCATTTATGGATAAAATATAATGCTTTGTTTTTTTCCTTATGGTGGAACATTGTTAAATAAGTGTCACTTAGCATCCTTTTTGTCACTAAGGATAACCTTGGAACCCTCTAGTGTGAGCTTCAACTTAACTTCTCACCCAATATCCAGTTGTTTGGGGCCTTTAAAGATTTAGGTCAGGTCATTTCCTGAGACCTAATTACTCAGGCTGCCTGTGTATGGCATCACTGAATAATTGCACTTCAGGCTTAGCTCATACTCACTGTGTATAGACATTGCCAAAACTGATATTAAATTGCATTTGATAGAAAAAATTTAAAGTTTTTAAAAATTCAACAAATTCCATATTTGCTTACGGTTAAAGTAAGGGCTTTCTGAATAAATTAAATTTATGGAAAATATAATTTTAGTTTATTTTAAAAACAATATAAGGCAGCTACCAGTATGACTCTTGTTTTATGAATCCATTTTTTTTTCTACTTAACTGGAACTCGAAGTACTTAAGTAAAGCTATACTTCCATGACTGCCTTCCCAGCTATAACATGTAAATGTCCTTTCTTTCTTACTTGGCTTATGATTTATACATATAATCTGCCATTTCAGATATAAACCAATCAAGGTGGATTCTCTACATCAATAAAACATTGTAATGCTGCTAATTATCCAGAAGGCCTGTTTCAGAACTTAGCATACTGACTCTGAGGGTTCAAATGAAGTCCACATATGCCACTGATATTTTTAAAGCCTGAGCTAAGTATTATTTTTGACATTTTAAATACATATTCAAATACAGTGTTTCAATTTACAAATTTGACATATTCAAATTTTGTGTCAACTTAAACAAAGGTTTTAGAGTAGCTGATAACATACTCTCAGTGGCTAAGAGTGGGGAATGGCTTAAGTGACCATTTTGTCAATTTCCCTCTTGTGTCTTGTCTAATTTCATTAGGTGAGTAATAAACAAACAAGCAAATAAATGATATGTTTCCAGTTTCCATGAGGCACAAATTTTATATGTTGGCTTTTGGAGTGTAATATGGAGAAAAGATACTGATGATATTACCCAGAAGGGGACCCTGCAAGTTATTAGTAACAGTAGATAAAGATGGAAGCACATCAACATGCTAGCACAGATAGAACTAGCAAAGAAAGAAGGTTGGTATTAGAACAAAAATATTGCCACGAGAAATGTTGATGCTTATAATTGCACTCACTTCATTAAATAAAAAAGAATGAGAAAATGTTTCAGTAAGTACAGATTAGCAATACTACAAGAAGAAATAAGAGCTACATGGTCTTTTAGGAAAACAGTCACGATCCACAAAAGTACAGGCAGAGATTCAAAGGTAAATGTTCCTTCCCCTGAGAACTAGGAGAGTTTTCAATTCCATTTTAAGGGGACTGATAGAGGAGCACAGAACTGGTTCCTAGTGAAAGTAAATCAAGTGTTACCCGAAACTAAAATAAAACCTCTACATATCATTAACTATACTTTAATTTCACATCTTGATAGGGGAGTATTTTGCTCTGCTAATATGTTTTGAATAACGAAGAACCTGCAAGTGCTTAGGTAGGTTCTGGAAATGTCTTTGACAATTAAAAAAAAAAACTCAATCAGTTTAAAACATGTTCTTATTTTACAAAGCCATCTTTACACATATATGTCTGTCAGTGTTTAATTACCAGAAAATGAAACCTGTCAACATTCTTACTGAATTTGAGAAGTAAACCACCTTCTTTGATAAATGTGCAGTCTTAAATTTCCTATGCTAAATTTGTAACCTAATTAAATCCATAGTTTCAACTTTTATTGAGGGGGGTTAAAGATTCTGAGGAGGAATCACTATGATGTAAACATTTGTGAAGTGTTTTCTATGGATTATTTAATAATTACAAGGAATTGACAGCTTACTATTTTATATGTGAAAAAATACAGTGGCACAAAAACAAGTTTACTGTCTAGTTCATAAAAGGAAATATGGTTAGATGTAGAAGCCATGTTTGCTTTAATCAAAACATGCTACTTGCAGCACATTTCTAGTTTATATCTGTGGAGGGTTATCCCAGGCCAGGAAACAACTTTTTAAATACAACAAGAAAGTAAATCTCATAGACTCAGTTATACCTAGGTTTAGCGTTCAAGTGAATAATAATAAGTCCTCGCACAGAATTTATATAACCTCTATGACTTCACTTTTTTTTTAATCTGGGTAATGGGCCCATTAACTATTACACAAATGCCTTCTGATAAGGTGCCTAGTGCAAAGACTTACATAGAGAAACTGCCTTGGAAATGACTTCTGCTGTCATCAATGTTAACTCAGTTATCTTATCGTGCCCACGAAGGTCTTTATTCCTCTACATATAATGACTTCAATTTTATCAAGTAAACTTTACAATCTATCACAAAACCTTTCATATATGTGTCAATCAAAGAGTCTAGCATTCTAGCCAACCTTAAAAGTCATTATTAAAATAGTAGCATCTATCATGTCATCTGACATATTATTGTTTTTCATTTGTTCTTTACATCATTGAACTTTAAATGGAGTCTGGGTGATAACACTCAGTGATCCCTTGTGAAGCACACAGAAACAAATTTCTCTTTAATAGTGCTAAAGATCAAACCTGGCTTTGTGCATTTTAGGTAAATGCTCTACTTAGTGAATAACAAATACTTAAGAAATTAGCCAAGAGGAGTTCCAGACAATGATATGGTGTGCTATTCTCTGTAGTAATTTTATATGCAATTATCAAAATTCTGCTCATATCATGTGAAGTGTTTTTTTTTTTCTAATTACATGGTACCAAATAGCACACAACCCCCAGCAAATTATAAAATATGCTAGGAACAAGCTGTATCCTTCATATTTTCCTCATATTACAAAGATGTAGGGAATCCATGGTAAATCATTCATAATAGCTCAGACACAGTCAAAGAGGCACTCAGAGAAGAGGAAGAGCTGCTGTGAGCCTGTGCCTACAGCAAGAACCACTACCTAATGGGACAGCCACATTAAAAAAAAATCCTTCTCCAAATTATGAAACAACAACAGAGTGCCTGTGCCGCAGGCAAATATCATGAAATTACTTTTTATTTTTTTAATCTTAGAAGCTCTGCTCAAGAAGCCTTCCAGAAGGTAGTCTTTGAGCTTTAGTATGGGTCCACATTACTGAAATTCAGCCTTCCCAGATATGTTCTGGACATTAACAATTATAAAAACATATTTTAATCTTTTATTCCAGTCTACTGTTCTTTTGTGCTGATTTTTCTGTTCTTTTATCTTGTATACACAATATTTTAACATTTTATTACTGAAAATACTTATGTTTTCTCACAAACATTCAAATAATTCATTACATAATTAAGAATTTTTTTCTTTTTTACTGAAGACAACAAAGACAGAGTGTTGTGAACTTGAATGTATGAGAAGGAAGGGTTCATTCTAGAGATCATGTCAGTTGGATAAGACAGTAAGATACAACATAAAAGGGACAATGCCATTGTTCTCATGAGCTATCACTGAAGAATTAATGTCACTCTCTTGCTATTTGATCCCATCTTTTTTTTTTTGCCTCCTCTCTATTACTATTCACACTCTTTAATGGAGATATCTTATCTTCATGGTATCTAATACAGTCTCTAGCATCAGTTTCTTTTTCTAACTACTCTATATTAAATCTGTTATGAGAACTCACCATGGTCTAGCCAACAGTCCCAGATGCATGACATAGTTTTCCATTACCGGTAAGTATTTTTGTGAATACATTTGTTTGAACTATATCCTGTGAATTCAACAAGAATATGAACTATTTTTAATTTTTATATTAGTGTATGATGTACTTAATATTCATTTGTATAAATTAATTAATTACTCAGGTGACTTTCTTAAGTCACAAGGTCATAAGCAGTTGATTAGAGAGTCACGACTAGAGCCTTAAATTCTAAATTCCCAATGCGTATCTACACAAACATTCCTAACACAATAAACTGGGGTGTAGCTGCTCAACATGGCATGGTCTCATGAAAACAAAGGTAATTTGCACTCAGTTTGAAGAGGGAAATAATATTGGTTCTCTTCATGCAAATTCTGAGAAATATATTTGGAAAATGACATTCAATTTAAAGCAACACCTAACTGCATAAATATTAAAACAGAAAAAAAGAAAATCAGAACGTGTTAAGCAGAATCACACAAAATAACACCTGAATCCTCTACTTGACATGAAAGAGGAAAAAAATCCCTGTAGCATATAAATAAGGGGTGGAAACCTAAATGTTTTATAAAAGCTGGAAGTAAAATATTAATCTGCCTTATGAAAATCAGTTAACAATTCTGTTACAATGTCTATGATATGAACTTTTGAAAGCATGTTCATATTTACCATGCCAAACTGAGGAGGGAGGTAAGAGGAAGTTGTGTGAGAATCCTTACTCAGTAGATGAGATTGTGGCCTCATTTACTAAAAAATATGCAGCTGTAGTCAGGACTTAAGGCAGTATCAGCTTCCTAGGAGAAGAAACTTAGAGAAGATCTGTGTGCAACCCGCCACTCACTATGGAGGATGCCCTGATGGGCAACACTTGAGAAAAGTATTATGGAGTAAGACACACCACCCTTGGAAATCAATTATTTGCTGACACAAGTCTACCCTATATCTCTGTTTTAAATTTTAAATAGTATGTCTGACATTGGATATACATGTCTCAACGGTTCTTCAGAAACGATAATTTTTTGTGAGTCATGCAATGTTATAGTCACTAAGACAAGTTATAATGAAAACCACAGATACAATCTTCAGCAATATAAACAGCCATACTGCTAAATTCATCTTTATGCAGTTTTATAATGCTGATAACTAGTCACTTGAACAAGCTATATGTAAGTAGAAGAATAAACAAGCAAACAAAGAAATAAGGTACCCTTGATGCTCGTTTTCTTGCACCTCTAGCATGCCACCAGTCACAACCTTATTGTTGCTTTTATTGCTAATGATTCTGTTCTTGTGTTATGCTCTGATTCTTTTTTTTTTCAATTTTTTTCCTGGATGTCTCTAGCTTAGAATCTACATATGGGTTTTTTTGTGTCCATATCATTTAAATTATGCCCCCCCTCTTTAAATAACACTAAGGTAATGGAAAGGGAAGTGAAAATGTCAAAATTCACTGGTAATTTTGATCTTTCACTCAAAAATTGATGGGGTACAATGCCAAATAGTGCAGGTCTCAAGAGGGAGTTGTCATGTACAGTGTCCATGAGGACTGCAGAAAAGTCCTTGAACAATCATGCTTGACATATTAACCTGCCAGGCCTGAGGATGGAGAGGGATGTTATTGACATGAGTAACTGGATCAGGACATATTCATTCAGATTGGTGTTCTTACATTGAATTCCCACTTCCGGAATGAGTGCAGACTTTTGGAAGTCAGCCAACGTGATAAGCAGGAGGTGACAACGTTGTCATTGTTTTGAATTTCTATTATCAAACATAATCTTCTTTCAACCACGTGAGCCCTGTTGAAATAAAGAGGGTTCTGCTGATTGGGACCTTCCGCTTTGCCACAACAGCTGTCACGGCACTCTTAGGGCCCAGAGGACCTCAGGGCTACAGAACAGCCTTCCCAGTTCTCATTTGTTTCTAATGTTATGTTATTTATTTACGGTTTTATTTTAATTTGAATGCACAAATTTTAATTTGCATTTCATGGTTGAGAGCAGATAAAAACAGTACTCGGTTATTGTAAGTTCATTTATTATTTATTTATACCATTTGTATAAACTGGCATAGTCTACACCACTAAACCTCAGAGCAGAATTTTTTTGTTTTGTTTTTTTAGAAAACATTGAGATGCTTAGCAGATAACCTCAAACAATCTAATTTCAGGACATAGGTGTCAGTTGCTACAAGGGGAGTCTGCTTTCTTTGTGTTCTTGTAACTGGAAAAGCCTAAGGCTCATTTTCTTATCTTAGTGATGGGAATTTGTTGTTGGGCTATTTAGATATTTATATAGCTCCAAGAAAAATTTGAAATGCTCAGATATTTAATAATAAGCAAAGAGAAACCATCATATAGGGGAAATTCTAATTATATTTAAACCTATGGAATTATAAAGGCAATTACAAGCTACAATCACTTGAGCTAAAGGAAATACAGGTCATTAGCTGTAATATAGAAATAAACTTGAGAAAATAATTTTTCTTTTTATTTAAAATAGATTTCCTCACATAACATCTTAAATAAGATTTCCCTTTCCTCTAGCCTTTCAAGTTTCTCCCTACTTCTTTTCCATTTGTATCTACCCCTTTTTTTCTCTCATTAAAGAACAAAGAAACTTGTAAGGATTAATCATAATAAAATATAATTAAAAAAGCAAAAACTAACACATTCAAACTGGACAAAACAAACATAAGTAAAAGAGCCCAAGAAAGGCACAAGTAAAAGACTGACTCATTTGCACCACACACTCAGGAATTCCATAAAAACCACTAAACTGGAAGTAATAATACACACGCAAAGGACCTGTAGTATGAAAGATGGTGGTATCTCCAGCTGTTCTTTGATTATTCAAGTTTGTTTTAACTATTATGAGTATTTTGTATTTCCACATGAAGCTAAAATTTCTCCTTTCAATATCTGTGAAGAATTGTGTTAGAACTTTGATGGCAATAACATTAAGCCTGTAGATTGCTTTCGGTAAGATGGCCATTTTACTAAGCTAATCCTGCTGATACATGTACAAGAAAGATTTTTCCATATTCTGATATTTTCTTCAATTTATTTAAATACTTATTGTAGGAGTCCTTATTTGTTTGGTAGAGTTACTCCAAGATTATCATCTGAGGCTATTGTGAAAGGTGTTTGTAAATGTTGCTTTTATTTCCTCAGAAGAGAAGATGAAATGAGAGATATTCCCAAGCTTTAAGAATACATAGCTTGGGCTGAGCCCTGAACCTTTCTATCTAACTGTCCACAGTCCTAGTATTAGAAGCTTCTAGCTTTCATACAAATTAATTTTCTGCAAGCTTAAACTTTGAAAGCTTCAGCTTTCAGCGTTTGTCTGCTAACCTAGACCTGCAATTTTTTCAGTCTCCAAAACTTACTTCTGAATAGGCTCACCCTTTCTAGATCTTTCTGAACTCTGGCAGACAGGTTCAATTCAGTTGGATGAACACTCTTCTCCAAGCTGACTGATTCAAATTCTCTTCTCTCTGCTTCTCACTGCATTGCTTTGCTTGGAAAAAACTGTCTCTGCACTCCACAAACTGAACTGCATGAACTCAGCAGCGCCTAGATGAACTGCACCAAACTGCACTGAATGGTACTGTTTCCGTGAGCTCTACTTAAGGGTCTTCACAAACTCTGTCTATCTTCCCTGCACTACTCTTAAGTATTTTCTCTTTCCTGTGTATTCTCATGAGAGTTATGTGTATATGCCCTGAGTCTTTGTGTTAACTCTTTCTCTGATTAGTCATTTTTGTCTGTCCCTCAATTAGACAGCATTGCTTGGGATTAAAGATTCGTATTAAAAGCATGACTAGTTCAGGCAGAGGAATTAAATGTTTATACTAAAGGCATGCCTGTATCCCAATCAGATCACACAGACCTAGGTCTTTGGATGTGATCCCTTGCCAGAGTAAGCTACATTGCTGGGTTAAAATTCCTCTACAGATGTTGTTCCCATGGTTTCTTTGTTAGGCTGTTTGTCACTTGTATATGAGGCCATTTAACCTGAATATAATTATAAAAATCTTAATATATAAGGTTGGAGAGATGGCTTATGTGTTAAGAACACTGGCTGTTCTTTCAGAGGAATTGAGTTCTCTTCCCAGCACACACATGGTGGCTCATACCTTCAATAATTTCAGTCCTAGGAGATCAAAATCCCTCTTCTGGCATCTGCAGACACTGCATACACATGGTGCACAGACAGACATGCAGGCTAACGTGCATACACATACAATAATTTTTAAAGAAAATTTAGTACACACTCCTTAGGTAAAAAAAGATGGTTGAGAAACACCTTAGAAAATATTGTCAGTCAATAATTACAAGCAGTTCTGATTTATCCCTCTCATTGACTGTAATGTATAATCTATGTGTTGGTTTGAACGAGAAGTGTGGCCCAGAGGCTCAGATATTTGAACAATTGATCTCCTGGTGCAGATGCTCTTAGAGGAGGTTTGGGAAGTGTAGTGTTGGTGGAAGAAGCATGTTACTGAAGAGGATTTAAGAGGATTTGCCTACGTAGAGTATGCTGTCTCTGATTCATGCTCAAGGTTGGAATGGAACTGAACCATAAGTCCAAACAAACTCTTCTTTTATAAATAGCTTTTGGCCATTGTGTTCTATCATAACAGAAAGGTAACCACTACAATGTAACTTCTGAAATCTGGGCATATTCCATTTCAAGATTCTGACAGATTTCTTGATACATCAAATTGTATGAGATAAAACTTCCAGATATCAAATGAAGTAGTACAATTGTATGCTGTTGTAAACATATTTTGTAGGTGTTACTATGTGTCATGACCTGTGAGGGAATGAAGAAAAGACAGACACATAGACACAGGTACATGCTGAGATCATGTGGAGATGTTCTATGGCTGCTCCTGAAACCTGAAACTTAGCCTTGGCAGGAGGTCCCTGTAAGTGAGAAGGCTCAAGTTGTAAACATCTCCATTGGAGAAAGCCACATTTAAAAGTCGTTGCACACACTCTTCAATTCTCCATAAACCATCAGACTCAAACTCCAAGGAAACATTTCCCATTCCCTTGAACCCAGCTCATATCAACAGCTTTGGTTTGATGTCTCAAATAGATCTGAGGCTTGGAGTTGTTGAGTTCTGGGCTTCACTCACTCAGGACTTTACTCATTCAGAGTTTCCTCTGCTCTCTATGACAATGGTTCGTACTCAATTTATTTTAAAGTGAAATAGTTTCTCCTTTGTCTGTATGTGTCTGACTCAGTTTAAAACTTGGAAAAGCAAAGTTGACATAGAATATAAGATGATCTATATCTGGGTTGCAATCTCAGATCAAGCCCTGGAACCCAAGCTCACACTTTCTGACTAGAGTTGTATGGGCACTAGCACTTCTTTGCAATTAATATTTTAATATTTGTACTCTGGATGAATTCTAACTGATACGAATATTCAAATTTATTGTTAAGATATGTATAGATAGTTCTACAGGTATGTTGAGATATTGGGAAATAAAGGTTTGAAATGTGCATTATCCTTTATAAATAAGATTTGAAAATTTATTTTAAAATTATCATATTTTTGTTTATATCTCAGAAAAAAATATGAACCTCAGTGGTGCAAAGCTTGGCAAAGGAGAACAATGGAAGCAGAATCCCTATGTGTCCTTTGGAAAGGGCATTATTCCAAAATTCACATCTGGCTTTAAGTCAAAATCTTGTAATTTTTTTTTTTGGCCTGTCACCTCAGGCAGTATACATAGCTTCTGCAAATCCAGCATTTTGCAATGTCAAATGAAGCTTGTGCTTTCTGTCCTTCCCACCTGGGACTTGCTGTGAGCATTAAGACAGCTTACAGAAGCTGGCAGAAGCCAAAGCCCTCTGCTTAGCAGTCATACTTTTAGGAAAATATAAAGGAGAGCAACACAGCAGATTCAACTGTAATTTCATGCTGAATGCCTGATCTGCAGCTAGGACTGAGTAGCTCAGCACAGCATAGGAAACACAGATGCTTTCTTTCTCATTCTCATGACTCACATGGATACAAATTCCAGGCAATGGACCAATGTTAGTATTACATGTCAAAGCACAACAGGGAAGTGAACAAAAAGGCTATAATCAAGCTGTACAGTGTTTCAGTCGTCTTTCTTTCTGAAGTATCAAAAACTATTTTCTGGAATGTACCACACTTAATAATTATGAGCACTGACAAGCTTATCCCCAGAAATTACACAAATTACAAAAGTTTAGTCATAAGACTCAATGCACATACACCTAAGGACACTTTTAAAGGACATGTGCAAACATCACTGTGATAAGTATACCAGATTGGTAATTCTAATGATTTCATTGGATGAATAGAGAATTAGTCTGCTTTTATTTTGAGAAACTTCACATTGAAGTTTTATTTTCTGGTGAGGAATACAGTAATGAAATATTTGTATAAAATCATGTGAAATTTCAGAATTATCAGTATGTATGGGCAATGCTTATCCTATATTATATGGCTAATATCCACTTATAAGTGAACATACACCATGACTGTCTTTCTGTTTCTGTCTTACCTCACTCAGGATGATCTTTTCTATTTCTGTCCATTTGCCTGCTGATTTCATGATTTCCTTGTTTTTAATAGCTGAGTAGTATTCCATTGTGTAAAGGTACCACCATTTCTGTATCCATTTTTCAGTTTAGGGACATCTAGATTGTTTCCAGATTATGGTTATTATGAATAAAGCTGTTAGGAACATAGTTGAGAATGTCATTGTTGTACAGGTGAGCATCTTACCCATAAATGCCCACTAGCACTATAGCTGGGTTTTGAGGTAGCACTATTCCTGATTTTCTGAGAAAGCGCCAAATTGATTTCCAAAGTTGTTGTCCAAATTTGCACTCTCAGATGCAATGGGGTAGGGCTGTCCCCTTTCCACATCTCTCCATAATATGTTGTCACTTTGGTTTTTGATCTTAACCATTCTGACTGGTGTAACATGGAGTCTCAGAGTTGTTTTGATCTGCATTTTCCTGATAACTAAGGCCATTGAGTATTTCTCTTTTTTTAATTTTTATTTTTTAAATTAATTACAGTTTATTCACTCTTTATCCCAGTTGTAGCTCCCTCTGTAATTCCCTCCCAATCCCACCCTCCCTCATCTCCTCCCATGCCCCT
>CM053758.1:68058133-68136969 GCA_028658305.1 Pachyuromys duprasi | reverse complement strand
GGTTGGAGTATCAGTTTCAGAAAAGACCCCTATGCCCAGAGTTTTCAGTTTTGTTTCTCTCCTTGGGGATCTCCTGTCCCCTCCACGTCTTTCTATCTTCCCCTTCTTTTATCGTTCAGGATTGTTTTAGCTACTCTGCTTTTGGTAAGATGGCAAATTTTCTTATGTTAATCTTATCAAGTCATGAGCATGGGTGATCTTTTCATCTACTGATTTCAATTTCTTTTTTCAGAGATTTTAAGTATTTTTTTCCTAGAAGTTTTTCACTTGCTTGCTTAGAGTTACACCCAGAAACTTTTTTATGGATATTGTGAAGAGTGTTGTTTCCTTAATTTCTTTCTCAGCCTTTTTGTCTTCTGTATACAAGAGGGCTACTAATTTTTGTTTTAGTTAAATTTTTATACAGCCACTTTTGCTGTCTGTTTAACAGCTGTAGGAGTTCTCTGGTTGAATTTTTGGAGTCACTCATGTATACTATCATATCATCTGTGAATAGTGATACTTTGAATTCTTCCTTTCTGATTTGTATCCCCTTGATCTCCTTTAGTTGTCTTATTGCTGTAGTTAGGACTTCAAATACTATGTTGAAGAGATATGGAGAGAATGGGCAGCCTTGCTTTGTCCCTGATTTCAGAGGAATTATATGATATTGGCTATAGGCTTGCTGTATATTGCCTTTATTATGTTTAAGTATGTGACTTATATCCCTGAACTGTCTAAGACTTTAAATATGAAAGGATACTAGATATTGTCAAATACTGTTTTTGCATCTCAGAAAATTATCAGACTGTTTATAGGGTGGATTACATTGATGGATTTCCATATATTGAACCAACCTTACATCCCTGGGATGAATCCTACTTGGTCGTGGTGGATGATGTCTTTCGTGCATTCTAAGATTCTGTTTGCAAGTATTTCATTGAGTATTTTTGCATCAATGCTCATTAGGGAAATTGGTGTGAAATTATTTTTTTGTTGGGTCTTTGAGAGGTTTAGGTATCAAGGTGACTGTGGCCTCACAGAATGAGTTTGTAATGTTTCTTCTGTTTCTATTTTGCAGAATAGTTTGAAGTGTATTGGTATTATTTCTTCTTTGAAGGTCTGTTAGAATTCTGTGCTGAAACCATCTGGTCCTGGGCTTTTGTTGGATGGGAGACTTTTGATGACTGTTTCTTTTTCTTTAGGAGATATAGGACTATTTAATTTATTTACCTGATCTTGACTCAACTTTGGTAAATGGAATTCACCAAGAAAATAATCCATTTCATTTAGATTTTAAAATGTTGTTGCATATAAGCTTTTGAAGTTAATGAGTCCTTGGATTTCCTCAGTATCTGTTGTTATGTCTCCCTTTTCATTTCTGATTCTGTTGATTTAGATAATGTTTCTATGCCTTTTAATTAGTTTGACTGGGGGGTTCGCTATTTTGTTAATTTTCTCAATGAATCAGCTCTTGGTTTCCTTGATTCTTTGAATTGTTTTCTTTGTTTCTAATTTATTGATTTCAGTCCTGATTTTGGTTATTTCCAGCTGTCTATTCCTCTTGTATGTTCCTGTCTCTTCCTGCCCCCACCACTCACCCAGGGCTATCAGGTGTGATGTTAAGTTGCTTGTATGAGATGTCTTAAATTTCTTTATGAAGACACTTAAGTGCTATGAATGTTCCTCTTAGCTTTCATTGTGTTCCATAAATTTGGGTTTGTTTTGCCTTCATTTTCATTGAATTCTAAGAAATGTTTAATTTCTTTATTTTCCATGACCCAGTTGTCATTGAGTAGATAGTTGTTCAGTTTCCATGTGTGTATAGGCTCTTTGCTATTTGTGTTGTTGCTGAGCTCCATGGTGGTCTGATAGGATACAAGGAATTATAATACCGTTCTTGTATCTGTTGAGGCTTGCTTTGTGATCAATCATACGGGCAATTTGGGAGAAGATTCCTGAGGTGCTGAGAAGAAAATACATTCTTTTGTGTTGGGGTGAAAAGTTCTATAGATGTCTGTTAGGTCCATTTGATTCATGTCATCTGTTAGTGTGATTGTTTGTATGTTTAGTTTCTGTTTGGTTGACCTGTGCTTTGGTGAGAGTGGGTGTTAAAGTCTCCCACTATTCATGTGTTGGGATTTATGTGTGGTCTAAGCTTTATTATTGTTTCTTTTACAAATGTATATGACCTTTTATTTCGGGTGCAGATGTTTAGAGTTGAGATATTTTCTTGGTGGAATTTTCCTTTGTTTAGTATGAAGTGTCCTTCCTCATCTCTTTTGATTAATTTTAGTTGAAAAGCTATTTCCTATTGGGTAATAGAATGGCAATTCCAGATTGCTTCTTGGGTCTTTTTGCTTGGAAAACTTTTTTCCACCCTTTTATACTCAGGTAATGTCTGTCTTTGTGTCTGGAGGATGTTCCTCCTCCCTCATCTCCTCCCATTCCTACTCTCTCTCTCCCTCCCCCTCCCCTTTTCCCTCCATAGTCCACTGATATGGGAGGCTCTCCTCCCCAACTATCTGACCCTACCCTATCAGGTCTCATCAGAACTGCTTGAATCCTGTTTCTCTGTGGCCTAGTTAGGCCACTTTACCAGGGGGAGGAGATCAAAGAGCCAGCGACTGATTCCATGTCAGAGACAGTCCCTGCTCCCCTTACTAAGGAAACCACATGGAGACTGAGCTGCCAATATGCTACATCTGAGCAGGGGGTCTAGGTCCTCTCCATGCATGACTCTTGGTTGATTCATAAGTCTGTATAGGACCCCCTGAGACCAGATTTTTTGGCTCTGTTTGTCTCCTTGTGGAGTTTATGTCCCCTCCAGGTCTTTCTATATTCACAAGCTAAATCCAAGAACATATTAAAGACAATAATCCACCAGAACCAAGGAGGCTTCATCCCAGGCATGCAGGGGAGGTTCAGGAAAGTATGGTTCACATATGCAGCAGAATGATGGAACCTGTTTACCCATACATTGTGTTAGCCTGTGTATTTTGGAGAGTTGAGTCCATTGATGTTGAGCAATATTAATGACTAGTCACTGACTGTAAGTTCCTTAGTTCCTTTTACTTTGATGTTGTTTGCAGTATTTTATTTGTGTGCTTGTCTATTTTTTAGTTTTGTTAATTTTTTTTTGTATCTTGGGTTTCCTTATGTATGGTTAATATGCTCAGGTAGGAATTTTTCTTCATTATCTTTTGTAGGGCTGGGCTTGTGCATAGATATTGCTTAAATTTGGTTCTATCATGGAATATCTTATTTTCTCCATCTATGGTTATTGAGAGTTTTGCTGGGTATAGAACTCTGGACTGGCATCTGTGATCTGTTAGGGTTTTGCAAGACATCTGCCTAGGCTTTTCTGGCTTTTCTTGTCACTGATGAGAAGTTAAGTGTGCTTCTGATAGCTTTGCAATTATATCTTACTCAGCATTTTTCCCTTGCAGCTTTTAATATTTTTTCTTTGTTCTGTACATTTTGAGTTTTGATTATTATGTGTCAGGAGAATTTTCTTTTCCAGTCTAATCTATTTGCTATTCTATAAGTCTCTTGTGTGCTTACAGGCATCTCATTGTTAAGGAAATTTTCTTCTATGATTTTGTTGAAAATATTTTCTGGTCTTTGGAGAAGGGAATCTTTTCTTTCTTCTATTCCTACTATTTCTTTCTTCTATTCCTTCACCTGTTCGTTGTATTTCTTTCAGTAATTTAATTACTTCCTCTCTAAAGTCCTTGATCTGTTTGACTGTATCTTCTAGTATTTTTTTTACAGATTTTGTTTCCCCTGTCATCATCTTCATAAGCACATATTTGAGGTCATTTTCTTGTTTTTTAGTTGTTTTAGGGCATTTAGAGCTGCTTTTCTTAGGATAACTGGGTTCTGGGTATGCCATATTGCTTTAGTTTTTGTTGATTGTGTTTTTACACTGACCTTTAGCCATCTGGTTGTCTCTGCCATTTGATGTTAGATCCTGTTGATTACAGGAGTTCTCTGGGATAAAGGAAGACTCCTGGGCAGGAAGCTGGATGTTTCTCAGATTGGTGAGAATGATCTCAGATTGGTGGATGGTTCTCAGGGAATTCTCCTTGGGTCTCCTCAGGTGTTTGATCCTGGTGACCAAGTGGATTCCTCAGGGATCCTCCTTTAGTAGAGGGAAATCTGGGAGTTAGCTGACCCTCCACTTGCTTTCTTGATCTGAGGTTAGCAAGACCGGACACTTTGCTCAGACACTGTGTTTACTGGGTACAGACCTTTTAGAGAACCTGTGAGATATGAGGGCCCGTTGGTCTCCTTAGGGAGACATTTTGAGCCTTGGATCAGTGTCTAGAGCTGCTACCCTGGAGCGTCAGGGTTCTGGGGTTGTAGCCACTGGCATGCTCAGGATGATGAGAGTGGGCCCTGAGATTGGAATCTGGAGCCACCAGTACCGGAAAACATAAGATGGATGGTGAGAGATGTCTTAAGTTTGTAGCCATGTGCCCTTCGACCCCTGTACCAGAAGGTATCCACTCCACCAGAAAGTGAGAGCGAGTGTGGGAGGAGAAGTTGGTGCTGCAAGCCACTGGTACTAGGAAGGTGTCCAAAGCAAAAGAGTGGGCTCCGGGGTTTGGAACTAGGAGCCTCAGGTGTCCAGAAGTCGTCCACGGGAAGATGAGAGTGGATGTCCTTGTTTTCAGCTTCATCCCTTGCAACAGAAGTTATCGACTCCATGGACAATTAGAGGGAGCTCCCAAGGTTGGAGCCAGGAACCTCTGGTACCAGGAAGGAATCCACAGGTGGGATTGGCAGTTGTTCTTGGGCAGGAGCTTGGGAATTTTTCCCAGTTTTAACAAGGTGGCTTGGAAATGGAACCCCTCATTTCCCCATGGGTTCTCCTCTCACCTGAGAAGCCCAAACTTCGGGGTTTAGGGGTCCAGAGCATGGCCTGCTGGTCACCCAATACTGTAATGTAAATAGGCTCATGGCATTACCCTGTCAGTGGAGCTTCTGTCTTGAGGTATACTCCTTACACCATGTTATACTTTTATGACTGAAGCACCACTCTAATATATGAATATTTTTCAATTGTCCGTGCCAGCTTAGAAAATACTTCAAAACGGTAGAACAAACAACTAAAAACAGGAAAAAAAAACAGTTATAAGACTGGGACATATAGAGAGCATAGCAGACTATTAAATTATAAACCTTCTTTAGGAATGGAAAGAATATAAATAATTTATGAACATGCCTTTCAGAGATGAACAGCAGGAAGAACTGAACACAGTCATGGCGGGACGTAGTCATCATTGCCAAGAAAATTTAAGTTTCAATGAACCACATGTGGCCTTGAATATTTTATACAGTCTATAAGAAATTATCTGTCTCAATTCATCTGTGCATCTATAAATTTATTCAGTATTTTAATAAATATTTACCTGAAAGTTTGTTCTTTGCCTTATTATGTACTAGTGCTGCTGGGGTGCAATGGAGAATGCACTGGACTTCTAGTGATGGAAAACAATAACATACAATAACAATATGGATCTTGGATTATTTCAGAATTTAAAAATCAAGACAATGACATTACTATGGGTCTCTAGCAGTGTAAAACTTTATTTTCACAAATAAAACCCATGAATTTATAAAATAATCTAGTCTGGAGAGCTTTGTAAGATGTTTTCTTGTGTTTGTATTCCAGGTACAATCCAAATAGAACTGGAGCATATTAAATAAAAGCTGGTAAATTAGAGTTGGGACAACACACTTAGTTAGCAGTATATGTGAACAATAGAGAACAAGGACACAGAGAAGGCATGGCTGAGTTCACATAGCAAGTTCAATGTGAACAAAATCACAGTTTTGAAACACTTCCCATTTACACAGCCACTCGTAAGTGGATATTAGTCATATAATATAGGACAAACATATTAAAATCTATACTCCTAAAATAGCTAAACAACAAAGACCCTAGGAAAGATGCTCAATCCTCATTTAGAAGGACAAATGTGATAGAAATTGGAAGCAGGAGGAGACAGGGAACAGAATAGGAGCCTACCACAGAGGGACTCTGAAAAACTCCACTGATCAAGGCATAGAAACAGAGGCTGGGACTCATAGCCAAACATTGGGCAGAGTGCAGATATTCTTATGAAAGAAAGGAGAGAGAGAAAGACCTGGAGGGAACATGAGCCTCAAATGGAGACCAACTGAGCCCTGGGGCCCCTGCAGAGACTGATAACCCAAACAAGGACAATGCATGGAAAGCACCTAAAACCCTGATTCAGATGTAGTCCACAGACTCTGTCTCCTAGTAGGTTCCCTAAAAAGAGGAACAAAGCATTCTGTGCCATGAACCAGTGACAGGCTCTCTGATAACCTCTCCGTCGGGGAGTGCAGCCTTGCCAGGCCACAGAGAAGACAACGCAACCAGTCCTGATGAGAACTGATAGGCTAGGGTCAAATAGAAAGTGAAGAAGACCTTACTCATCAGTGGAGAAGAGGAGGGGCATGGGGGGAGGGGGAGAAAGGGAGAGTGGGCTTGGAAGGAGATGGGGAAGGGCTACAGCTGTAGTACAAATTGAATAAATTTTAATCAATGATAATAAAAATGATTTTAAAAGATTAAAAAAAAGACTTCCATAGCTACAATGCAGTCCTATAGTAGAGAAAAGAAAATGCAACCAGAAAACCCTAGCATGCTACCAGACAATAGTTAGTACATGTTTATATTAAAACGATATGCTCAAACTCTGATAAAAATAAAAAGATTACATCGTATAGTGTATGCACTGTAACCACCAAAAAGGAATAACATGGCAGAGTAGAACAAAAAAAAAATTAAAAACAAAAGACAGGTTCAGCCAGAAAAAAATCATACATGCAATGAAGTTCAAATTTTATCAAAATCAATTTTACAAACAAAAATACATCAAATAGATTGGCATGTTTAGGTTGGAGTGCTTTGAAAGGATAGCAGCAGTGAAGAGGTATAATAATTGGTTTCTAGGAGAGAAGGAATGAAAGTGTTCACTTGGAGAGAAGTGGGAAGTATATTAGTGTAACATCTGTGGAAATAAAGAGTAATGTTTTCATATGAAGAACCAGTTATTGCCATGGAGTTGATGAAGAGGTCTACACATAAAAGATGAATTGATTGTACCTGCCCTTCATTGAATTCCATTCTACGCAGCTTTACCAAAACCATATACCACTCTACACATGCATGTCTGCAGGAGCAAAAAATCGTGAGATAAACTAAATTCAATTTCTACCTCATAAGTCTAAAAGTCTCTGAGAACAACTCATTTTCTTTTAGAAACATGTTCATAAACATGTCGCCAATTCATAAATATTTTCTTTCTTAAGAAATTTAATAAGATCTCTTGACTCTTACTACAATAAATGCCAAATTAGTTGTTATAATGGGAGAAGATCATTTAGTTCCTCAGGAGGTTTCAGGTTTTTATTTAATCAGTACGAAATGGATAGCTTTTATATGTGAACAATTGCGCACAGGTGTGAGAATGCTATACCATTAGAGAGAATGGCAAAAGATAACTGTGTTTTAACTTTTCATCATGACACAAGCTCCCTGTTCTCATCACCAAATTATTATTTAAACGTGAGAAAATGAGCTACACAATTCGGGAACAATTTATATCTTTATCGTGGGATGGACCAACTGGAGACAGAAACGGCATTTTGGTATTTTCAGTCACCATCATTTCTAAGAACTTCTGAAGGGTAGTCAACGAGACAGTTGTCACCATCCCCTACTCACAGTTATCATTTATTCACGAGTAGAAATTAATATTCAATATCCACTTCCAGAAAAACCAAAACACTGTGGTAGCTTGCCAGTTCAAACTTGCTGGGCTAAAAATAATCCTGTATCCACAGAATTTGCTGCTGATGCTATTGGATTTGCTTTTTTAATTCTCCACAGCCCTGACCTGTAAGGCATTTCAATCTATGAAAGAGGTGAAGCTCTTTGTTTATATGAGCATGAAGGTCTTTCAGGTTGGGGTATGGCTCTTGGGTAATGACAAATCAGTATCAGAGAAACCCATGGGCGCTATTGGTCTAAACACCCTATAGATTCCAAAGTGAACTAGCTCACCTGAAGAAGTCAGAAGGCTGCTTTTTTGGTATTAACATATGTGTACATTTCAGGTCCTTTCTAAAATATGTCTTCTCTAATGTATGAGGATCGCATTATAGAACTAAAGGTGCTTATTTAGATTGCATCTAGAGAAAAAGAAAAGAAAACATGAAGAAGTTGTTAGCATTTTTGTATAACCAGCCTTCTATACATGCACAGCTGACATTATGTTAACACACCCTGCCAGAGTGTGGGACCGGTCCACACTGACATATAATGACATAACTTCTGGGTTCATATTATGGTTCTCCCCACTGTTATACATGTGGCTTTGTATTCCTTAAGTCATCATGCTTTAGAAAGGTACATATATTTTTTTAACATTGACCTAATCTACTTTATCAGAACCTTCTTTCCTCAGATAAGGCTACTGTAGTTGTAGCTGTAAAGGCAGCTTGCTCTTAGTCACTCATGCCCATCACCCCAGCCAGAAGGAGACACAGGAGGATCACCACAATTTTAAGACCAGTTTTGATTGCATAGTAGGTTCAAGACTACTTTAAGCCTCAGAGTTTAAACTGGTCTCAAAAAGCAATAAACAAATAAAAACTGATTAAGTCATCAGTACGTCTGTACACAAAGACAGTATACTTATCACTCATTCCTCTAGGAACTCCACACTTTCATATTTTTATACTTAAGAACTATGTTCATCTTGAAATTATCTTTTGAATGGTGTAAGTTGTGTGTTTACATATGTTTTGCTTGTAGCACGTGAATAGACTATTGTTTTATCAATTTTCTTCTTATAAATCTTTCACTGATATGTTTTTATATGTCTGGATTTTTTTTGGTTCTGTTCTTCTCCTTGTGGAGCTCCAAACCCTTCCAGGTATTACTATTTCTCCCTTCTTTCATAAGATCCCCTGCACTCTACCCAAAGTTTGGGTATGAATCTCAGCATCTGCTTTAATACCCTGCAGAGTAGAGTCTTTCAGAGGCCCTCTGTGGTAGGCTCCTGTCTTGTTTCTTATTTTCCCCTTCTTCCTATGTCTATCCCATTTGCCTTTTTGAATGAAGATTGATCATCTTACCCAGATCCTCCTTCTTGCTTAGCTTCTTTAGGTGTACAGATTTTTAGTATGATTATCCAATATTATACATCTAATATCCACTTATAAGTGAGTACATACCATGTGTATCTTTCTGCTTCTGGAACAACTCATTCAAGATAGTCTTGCCTGCAAATTTCATGATTTCCTTGTTTTTAATTGCTGAGTCATAGTCCATTGTGTAAATATACCATAATTTCTGTATCCATTCCTCAACTGAGGGACATCTTGGTTGTTTTCAGATTCTGGCTATTATGAATAAAGCTGCTATGAACATGGTTGAGCAAATAGTTTTTTTTTATTGAATGTCATTAACATATCATACAGAATTTATACCTAATTTTTTTATTTGTGGAAGCTAATGTTATTACTAAATGTTAAATTCTAATTGTCCATGCCTGATGTGTAAGAATGTGCTTAACCTAGCATACCAATCTCTTATCCTAAACCTTCCCTATGACCATTCCTTGGGGCAAGGATTTTGGCAGGTTTTGTTTTGTTTTGTTTTGTTTTGTTTTTTGGCTGTTCGGCAGAAATGACTATGTCATTTGTGGACAGTTGCATTTATTCCTTCCCAGTCTTTATATCATTATGCCTTTATAATTTAAATGTGAAATGCCTTCAAAACTGGCTGTGTCGAAATTTTGGTCCCCAGTGCAGTAATATTTCCAGGTGGAGCCTTTAGGAGGTAAATTGATCATAAATGATATGATCCACAATTATCTGATCCATTGATGGAATTCACAGTTTAGCAGGCTTGAGGAGCGCAGATTTGTTTTAAGAAATTCTGTCCCTCTCTATTTCCCAGCTATCAGAGGCGGAGCATGTTTCATCCTTCACATGTTCTTGCCATGATGGATTATCATGACATAATTTCCAAATCAACCTAGTCAAAGAACCACTGCCTGAAATTTCTGGAATCACAGCCCATGATAGGCTTTTCTCCCTTTAAGTTTATTTATTTATTTTTTGTGAAAGCAGTGAAACTTACTAGTGCATGTGTGTCATTGCAGCATCGAAGACTTCACCTATAATGCTGAGAAAAATAGTAAAGGTGACTTTTTTTATCACATTGCTGATTGAAAAACTTCCTATTATCACCATATATGATGTTTACTCTAATGTCCTTTTTCCTTGTTCTTGGTATGTATGTCACTAGGTACAGATGTGGTGTACAGACATACTTGAAGCAATAAAACATAAAATAATATAATTAAGCAAAAAGAAAATGCCATGTAGTCATATTAATTGATGTATAACATTAGTCAACATATTTTAGCATCTCTTCCTACTTAAAATTGAATCACTTATGTACAGAAGGAAAATTCCAAACTTAATAAAATTTATTTATTCTGATTATATTCAGTGGTAAAAAATCTTAAATTTCTTTTACCAAGGTTCAGTAAAAAGCAAAAGCACTGACTCACAGGACTGCTATTCAGCCTAAATAGTGGAAGCACTAGAAAGAGTAATCAGACAAGATAATAAAATTATATGAGTTACAAAGGATGAAGTGATATTATTTCTATTTGCAGATGAGGCTACCTTATATATAAAACATGCAAGTTCCTCAATAGTCTAATCTGCTCATCTCTATGACCACAGTATCTTTGTTCTTTGTGTTTCAGGTTGGGGTGTTTCTGTAAGTAAGTGTCCTAGTTCTCTGGACACACTCAGTAGATTAAGAGACTAACTTCTATTAAAGCACTTTTGTGCCTTTGGGTCTGTCTCCGGATTTGCTTCTCTTGGTACTCTTTCCATCTTTTGTTGTTTGCCATCTATATTACCCATAGCTTATTAAACAGTGTTTTACATTTCCACTCAGGTAACAATAGGATACCTACCAGGTCTGGTTGTTGTGCCTTGACTCACATTTAAAGGGAAAGCACATGCATTTCACAATTTATTTTCTGGTAGCCTACCATGAAATACTACATATGATCTTGGAAAAGTAGATGTAACTAGGTGGTGAGACAAGTGAGGAAGCTAGTACGGGTCTGCAATTATTCATCAGGCTTTTAGTGAGGTCAGACCTTTGTACTATAAACTTCATGGGGACAGTTTAGTGTTTCTGTCAAACTTGACATTTCTGTCAAATGTTAACAGAATATGAGACTAAGCTAGAGTTGGGTGTTTCCCTTCCCTAAAACAGAAGGTTAATTTACAAATTGAATGTTTTTCTTCCCCCATGTGAGAATCAAAGACTAGATAGAGTTTAGTGTTGTCATTCATCAGTTAGACCTTCCAAGTTAGACTCTGCTTAATGAGTTCCTCCTAATAGTAGAGCTTAAGAATGAAGGCTTTCACAAAGTATACCAGTACAGAATGAAAGTTAAATTTGTAGCCCAGCCCAGTGGCACATAGCTCTAATTCCAGCACTTGGGGAGGCAGAGGCAAGTAAATCTCTGTGAGTTCTAGCCAGCCTGGTCTGCAGAGTGAGCCCAGGACAGTCAAGGATACACATAGAAACCTTATCTCAAAACAAAACAAAACAACAACAAAAAAGATAGTAAAATTTGTTTCAACAGATGTGAATTCAGTGAAAGTAGAGAAAGAAGAGATCTGAAAAAAAAAGAATGTGTTGCTCTGATACACTTCGAAGTGACCCCTTTCCTTCCATCCTGTGCAAGTTCATGTGTGCACACAAGCACATGTACACATAGACACATATATGTGCACATATACACAAACACACACACACACACAGAGAAGCAATCTTTGTCTGAAATTTTTCTTGCGAACTAGTTTGAGTTCCCTGCATGCAACTCACTAAGAGACATAGTTTCATCAATGTCTGAATGTGCCTTTTGATTGTATTTATCAAATATTTTATTTGTCAACACAGAGCCACCAATAATTTGTCAATACTACCTGAACCATTCCCCTGGCAAAGTCTAGATATCCATCTGTCTGAGAGTGGTGATAGTTTACTATCACTTGTCTGTTTTATCTGAAATCACCAGTCTACCTGGTCTTCTCATTTCTCACTCTCCCTCTTCTCTCTCCTATATCTTTCTCTGTCTGTTCTGTCTGTCTTTCTCTGTCTCTGTCGCTGTCTTCAAGATAGTGTTTCTCTGTGTTGCTTTGGCTGTCCTGGACTTGATTTGTAGGCCAGGCTGGCCTGAAACTCACAGTGACCCCCCTTCCTCTGCCGTCTAAAGTGCGGAGATTGAAGGGTGCATGACTATGCCTGACTCTTCTCATTTCTCTTACAGATGTGAAGAACTTTTTTTTTTTCTTTCCTTTCATTTGGTTTATCTTTTTACCTAAAATGATGGTTCCCAAATTATTATTTAAAAAATCAAATACAATACCAAGCTCAAAGAGGGTGACTTGGTATATTATTTTTGAGTTGAAAACATCTGGGTTACTATAGTATTTTGGTTTTTTTGTTTTGTTTTGTTGCTTGTTTGTTTGTTTGTTTTGCATTAGACCAACATTGTAATAAATTGTGGAAGGCAGTAACGATTCACTTGGGAAAGTTATCTTCAAAATGTTATGGTAAGCTAACACTTACAATCCCAGACTTACGGTTAGAGCTCAGTGGAGATAAGTAAATAAAAAGCTCATTCTCTTAACCTCTATCCCCCACTAACTTTATACCAAAGCAGATGCATTTCTTAATATTTATTTACTTACTACATATACTACATACATACATTTCTTAATGACTTCTATTTATTAATCATCTTCCAACTTCATGTGTGTGAATATGTGCATGTATGTGCATATGTCTCTGTGTATGGAGATGTATTCATGTCTGTGAATGTCTGTGTGTCTGGCAGTCAGAGGAAAACCTTATATGTTGCATTGTGTTTTCTACTTTGTTGCTTTTTCGGCAGGGTCCCTCTAGTATTTTCCAAATAAGCTATGCTGGGCAGATAGCAGCTCTGGAGATTTAGCTTGCTCTGCCTCACCAGTCTGGAATTACCAGTGCTTGACCCATGCCTGGCTTTTTTTTTTCTAGCCTGGGTTTATGAGATTCAGCTGATGTCTACATGCTTGCACACCTAATTGCTTTACTGAATGAGATATCCTCATATGCTTATTATTTTTTAACTCATAAAATAATATTGTGCTAAGGGATTCCTTTATATTTTTACTCTTGTGAGAACCCCTATATACATATAAAATGAAAATGAGCGCTTTCTTCTGATTAATCTGACTTTAATTATATTGCTTCTAGATCTGGCTGAAGATCTCACTTAAAATCAGAAAATGGTATAGGTAACTGTCTCCCTCCGTTATGCTACATAATGAGATGCCAGTGTCAAACATGTGGAGAATTCATGTCCTTGTAGATTTAATTTGTGTAGAGGTGAAGTTGCACTACATGGCTTAGGCTGTTTTGAAGCTTGGACAAATAACATTTTCCAACATCCCCATTCAACCACAAAACCAAGTGTTTATGGATGCTGAATATAATTACTCCCCCAGCCTCATCTACATTTCTACTAGTAATTCCTTGAGCACACAAAGGGCCCACTCTCTCAGGACTTCTCTCTCTCTCCAGCTTCAGTTCCCCTACCATTTCCCATATGAGACTCCCATGGACTTTATATTCACACTCTGCTTTATTGCACTGCTGGGTTTTTGATCAAGGAATGTTCAAGCTCACATAGTATAGAGCTTCACACCTTCCATGCATGAAAGAAAAATCTATCCTCCACAAAAAACTGTCTTCATTTCTAAGTAGAAGCGTGTATACCATTTTCTGTAGACCCACGTCTTTTCCAAAGTAACTGTCTTTACAGTTACTTGTCAAAATAGTAGCATTTTGGAGTTCTTTGTCTGGAGATACAATCTCTGTGATAGCCAGTTGTATTTGAATGCATGCCCCAATGCAGTACACATTGGTGATACACGCTGAATTTTGTCTGAGAGAATTATTATACAAATTAAAAGTAATTTTGTTAATAATTGGCTTTGGTACAACACTGCACATCACTTTTTAGTAATTTCTTCACAGGCCAAGCCAGTTCCTTTATTTCCATTTTACAATATGGACTCTGAAAACCTAACAACAAGTTTACTTTTCAATAGCTGAATTGCATCAATTTGGTAAACTTATAATGGATTTGTTTTATTCATCACCTTGTTTTATTCAGCATCTTCAGTTGTAAATTCTTTTCATGGGGTTTCTATGGCTTAATGATAACCAGAAATGACTCAAGCAGTTAAAGAATTCACTTCATTAGTGCAGAGTGTGCTAATTTGCATCACAAAACAATTCATTGAAATACAGAAATCTGTTCTGCATGTCTCTTCTTCATGCCTAGTATAATTGCACCGTTATTAATGCAAACTCTCAAGGTATCCATCTTACCTTTCCTGTTCTCCACCTGTCAGGGGTGGTGAAGACCAATAATGTCTTTGAAGTTTTAGTGCAGAGGGGCAAAGGAATATAGTTAAATTTTTTCTTTAATTATACAGCCTTCATGTTTTCAGTAAAATAAAAGTTTCACCTCAATGACCACTATCTTATAATGACAGGCACACAAAAGAGACAGGAGTTCCAGTCCTGATTCCACCATTTTATTTTCTAACTTCATGTAGATTATGGCAGTCTCCTCTCCCCTTCCCTTTTCCATTCTCCTTATGCAAGGTTTTCAAGTGAAGATGTTCTGAAGGTATAAGCCATGATTATTGATAAAGTGCCTCATGATTTTATGAAAATGTATGTGCCTTAAAATAAGAAGACCTAGAATAAAGTTCTCCCCATGTGCTATCTACATGTTTTAAAGGCATTTCTTATTCAGTGGGAAAGTATCAGCAGATGGGGCTTATTGAGGTAATTATATCTGTAAGTTTGCACCCTCATGGATGAGATTAGTGTCCTAAAGAAAAGAAAGGTCTCTCTCTTTCTCTCTCTCTTTTATTCTCTCTTTCTCTTTCTCTCTTTCATGCACAGGCACACACACACACACAGAGAGAGAGAGAGAGACAGAGAGAGAGAGAGAGAGAGAGAGAGAGAGAGAGAGAGAGAAATGGGTTTGTCTCTGATTTTGTGATTGAAGCTACAATAGGAATCTGCCCTTTGAAAACCAGAAAACCTCTAACAATCAGCGTTTGTACAATGAACACAACAGATCCTTATGCATCTTGATATTGCACATACCTGCTTCCAGAAATGAGAAAAACAATTTTATGTTGTTTATATGTACATATGATTATGTATATATATATGTTTATTTATAATTGGGTTAGCATGTGGTGATATATACTGGATCATGCAAAAGAACAGAGATTTCAGCGATGACCATGATCAGTGAGAATGGAATGGTGGGTTTTGGTCAAATGATACAGCCTGTGTGCATTTTGCTTTGAAATAATCCTTGGACTAATGCTATTGACTACTTCACAGGCAGGCATGTCTTCTTCATTTACCCCCCATTGTCATAGACAGATCAAGAAGTACCTTCATCTTTTTAAAAGATGTGCTAAGCTGGTATTCAAGAAAAGCTACAGGAAAGGAAGATAGAAGGAAAATAAATAAATGGATTTGGGCAGAAGAAGCATAATAGATATCCTAAGAACTATAAAGAACTCCATGCAACTAGCCACAAACCAAACAGAAAGCTACCCATGAACCTGATTGTGTAAAATATCTAAAGCCAACCTTATCCTATAACAAATTTTACAATCAAGAATTCAGTTTTGAGAGTTTTCCTCACTTCTGTCATTATCACCCTTTGTGTTAATGCTTTTGCATGACAGGTGCTACAGGTGCAGGCATTTTGGCACCAAACAGGTAAGACTCTTGCCAGAAAGACTTTCCACACAGCATGACTTTCAGCCTCAATCAGACTCCAATCTTGATTCTTAATAAGTCTCATTTTTTGTGAAGATTTTTAACTCATCTTTAGGGATGAAACCTTACGATAAATTATCTGCTTGAACAGAACCTGTGACTGGAGAATAACAATCAATATGACACCCTCTCAGCTCTCTCTTATTTTTCACTTATAATTCTAGAACCAAGTTAGAGTGTAAAATGCTACTACACATTTTTGCAGTCATCATGCAACAGGAAGCTGCTAAAATGTTTAAATATATTTCATAAAACATTTCAAAATATAGGGCTAGAGAATTTTCAGGTTGCAGGCTATCTACATGAATAAACTAAGAGAGAAGTCCAAAAACAATTGTTTCTTCATTAGCAGGGGAAACAGAAATCCTGCATGTTTAATCATGCATGATTTCACTTTGTCCTAATAAGATTTTTCTGTATAGAGTTCTTTTGGGTACACCTTGTATAAACATGAAGAGAATTCATTCCCCAGTCCCAGTAACCTAGTCACTAGCATTGAATTTTGCATTATATTCAACATGGGCTTTTAGGTGAAAATCCAAAGCAATCCTCCTGTGGCACTGATGGGATGGTATGAAAGGATCGAATGGCTGCCCACAGATTGACAATCCTCAGACTGGCAACTGGAACCCAGTGGAAGAGGGAAAAAAGACTTCTACAAGTTGTTTTCTGAAATCCATAAAGCTGTTGTGGCACATGAATGTCCACACACATAGGCATATCCCTGTTAACTAAAATAAGAAAATTTAAAACATGCTCATAAAAATATGTAGTCTGGCAAGTGTGAGCACTTCAGAAATTTGCTTCTTTGCCATCATCTCAAATCCTGCCGTTAAACCCTTGGTATCAGCGATGGCGTACGCCCTGGCCAAAGATCTTCCAATGAGGCTTATATTTGCAGTCTAGATTCAATAGACATTTTCATGGAGACACTGTTTAAAATAACTAGATATTTCTCACACACATATTGTGCTATCATTGACCTCATATTTTATTATTCTCACAATACATTTTTGTAGAAATAATTATGTAAAAGATATTTAATATGAATGATTTGAAAAATGGCTCTGATTCATCCTGTTACTTTTTACTACATGTATACATTCTTGATAAATACTTGTGTGATTGATACAAAGTATCTGAATGAAATTAAACTTAGGCATTTGGTATTTTAGGTGTACTACTAGAAATATATATTATTATTTGATCATTTGTATTATAAACACTAATATCCAGGTAGATTAAGTGAACATGGCAGGTGGCTGTAATAGTTGAGAAGTCTGATTTTTATCAATCTAAACATTTTCTTAAGAAGAAAATATATTTTCACACATTTGTAAAAGACTGCTTAAATGGAGTTCTAAGAAAAAATGTAAATCTACCAACTCAATAACCTGTTTCTGTCTAAAATTCCAGGGTAGTTGAGTACTATTGGCTTATCTAAATAATGCCTATGAGAACAGATGCATTTCTTTGCTCCATTTTAACGTCTTATTTAAGTCAATTTGCACAACTATTGTGTATATGATGCTAGACTAATTTATAAGCAAAGAATATTTCTTACCAGTCTTAGGGATGTCAAGTCCATGAACACGGGGCTGGAATCTGGGGAGGACCTATTTACTACATTATATTGTATATGATGCCCCAAGGAGCAAAGAAGGATCATGCAAAGGCAGGTCTCTCGTCCTTTTATAAATCTTTTAACACCACCTTAAGAGTCTCACACTCTTAAGCCATCTAGTTTCAGGTTTTACCTATAGTCAAATGCCATCAAGACTTCGGCATTCCATTTTCTGACACATGAGCTTATGTAGGACACATTCCAGCCACAGTTCTACCCCTTTTATTCAGAAAAGGAAAGTACCTTATCCATTTTCATATTTGAACATAAATTGCTGAGTCTTCTTGGTGTTATACCATTTTAGAGAGTGTCTTTCTTAGTATAATGTGGTCATGTGTATCAATATCCGAAGAAACACTATTTGAAACAAGATAGAACTGGTTTCAGAACCTATGTTTTGTTATCAGCAGCTAAACAGTTTGTCAGCAGCACAGGGAATGTCCCATTGTACAGGCAGTTTGGGAGAACAGCAAAATGTATAACGCAACAAAGAGAAAGACTGGTATTATTCTTAACCATATATGAAGGTTTAAAACACAGGCTAAAGCATGGTATGTCTTCTCTAAGGAATAAACAACTGGAAGGTGGAATTGGCAGAAAATTCAAGTAATCATGTTGTTGCTCTTGGATTAAAACCCTTAACTCTTTTAGAAAAGTTCTGTATGTTTGGGTACTAATTCAAGAACCCAACTTGTTCCTGGTTCAGGCTACAAACATTGCAAACAACACATTTAAGGACCCAAATACTAAGGCTCTTTATGTATATACCAGAGAAATGTTGTTATACAAGGTCTTTGTAGTTGAGGAGCAAAGGAAACTTTCAAAGCCTCAATTTAGTCAGTAACAACATTTCTAAAATGTTCCCTGGCCAACAAATCTGCTTTGCCAGGTTTCAAACAGAGAACAAATATGTGTTCAGCTTAACAGTGGAATGACCTCTCTGACCTAGAGACACCATGGAATTATGGTTTGTAAAGCTGGTTTAAGCACCTTCCAATCCCTTAACACATTTGGCATGGTATCTCTATTCAATTTAATTTATCCTAATATGAATGGTTTGGTTTTCATACTAGAAGATCAAATACTTTTCCTTGAGGTTGTTTATTATATTGTATTTGTGATTAATCTTGAACAGAACAATCATTTTCAGGTGGAAGAACTGGATCACACACTGACGCCGCTGACCTGATATTTAAGCTTTTTCGTTCTGTCTAATTGCTGTTTCCTAATGGCATACTGACAGTGAGCCTATTGCCACCACTATCTACGTTTAAAAATAATTGAAGGTGAGTTACATAACCTTTATTTCTAGAAACATTTCTGTCCTTGTCTAGAGAAAGCAGCAGACTTACCTCAAGGGAAATTATAGCTGAGTCAGGGAAGGGAAGACAACTAGCCAAGCTGTCTTAGTAATTAGTAAAGAGAAACGGCCACAAAGGAAAAATAAGAATGAGGACTTTTTTTCTGGCAGGAAGCTTATTTCATTTATTATATTTTTTATTTTTCTTTTATTGCAAATAGTTTTTTTTTTCATACACTATATATTCAGATTATGATTGCACCTCCCCCACCTTCTCTGAGATTCCTCCATCTCCCTCACTTTTTAAAAAAAGAACCTTCTTCAATGAGGGAGAAAGTAAAGAAGGTAGGTGCTTGATTTCCCTGGCAGCAGTTGGCAAGTGAGGGAGCTGACAGTAGCGGATGAAATGTTCCTGATCATTCTGTTCAGAGCAGGTCTCCCTTTGGTAATGCTAAGTCTGATTACATCACCACCCTAATTCACAAACCTGTTTGTTATCCCTAATTCTTCACAGCAATGAGCCACACAGACTTGTATCCCAACAAGAACTAGACCTATGGACACAGAAATATGGACACATAAAAGTACTCCATTTTTCTCAGCAGCATTCACATTGATTCTTTGATGAATACTCTTTTTTTTCTGGAATATTCTGACAATTTATATAACCCTTGGTAATCTCACTGTTACATCTCTGGATCACTAACACACAAGTAAATTATTGCAGAAGTCATCTAAGATGCTTATATTCATTTTCAACCAACTATGAGATGCTCTACAACCAGATAGGTTCTACTTGGAAAAGACATACCTGAATGGCTAAGAGCACATGTGGCTCTTCCACAGGATTTTGGTTTGGTTCACAAGATACACACCTCAGTACTGACCTCTACCGGAACCGCCCCATATGTGGAAGACATATACACAAACAAATAAAAAATATATTTTAACCAAATATTCCTACTAAATACAAATACATTCAATTTTCCTTTTAACAACCTTTCAATGCCTTTCAATGTGTGTCAGTCTAATAGCTTCGATATAATTTGAATTATTTGGCTGAAATTTTTAACCATTGACCTTTACAGTAATTTACACTAAAATAAATTCTTTTATATCTCTTACATGATTATGAGCCTTATGCTTTATACACCTTTTTGTTTTCAGCTTTGAGTACATTTCTTCCCTTCCCACATCTCTGAAGTCTTAGCTGAATCATTAATCATATACATTTGGTCTTTTGTCTACACAAGTCTAGTCAGTTATTTGGAGGAGTTCAAATACCAACATGTGTTTTTGCTAATTTCTACATAACATATTTGAATGTTAACTTGATAGCGACCATATTCATAGAAACTCCAATTTATCCCATTGCAACTGTGATCACGCTACCCTTCACAGATTAGTTAGATCTCCCATAAAGGAAATCAGGGTTTTTTACTCTCATAGCCTCAACATTACAAAGGGATTGGGTTTATAAATATTCAATTTAAAGATGTTTGACAAATATTTGTAATTATAGTCAACTCTGAGACCCTATATGTGGGCCCAAATTAAAATTATTACCTTGTTTGTTCTTTAGATGTTATGTAGACATATTTTTCGAACATTCTACTTTTTGTGTGTATAACATAATCTGCAATAATAGATTTTATCTTCCTTAAATACCAGTCTACAACATAGCTAAGTATAAATCACAAATTATAATATAATAAAGCAAGAGGTAATATGCCGTGAAGGCATTATTCAGGACAAAGTTATTGAAATTGTTCTTTGAAATGCTTATTTTCTAAAAGCCCCAAATTTATTCTGGTAAAGAGACACGGATCATATAAAAATAATTATCATGACTAAGTAAAAAAAAAAAGACCTGTGAATTGTAGTTCATCAATAGATGCATCAAATATGGCAAAAATCAGCTACTCAAGAATCATAAGAAGAGCTCATTTTTGAGTCATAGTCTAAATTATCAGGATTACAGAAATTGTCATCCTAATTTGAGGATGACACTTTTGGCTTCCCATCCATATGATGGGTTTGTTTACCACATGTCCAGGCCATTGACAGCTAGGCAGAGCAGACTTTAGCTTGCGGAGTAGCAGAATGGAGTTTCTGAGCACTGATAGGTGGCTTATTACAGCCACTATTGACAACTTTAATATTTGCCTTATTTGAGCATACATTCATGAAAAGTCATGACACAAAGCACATCAAGCCCAGAAATGGACATGTGCATATCAAATAACTGGTACAAACAGTTTGATAAGCAAATTAACTGTTTTTAAATATAATAACCTCTATTTTTTCCTATTTAATTCCTATTACTTGATACAGTTGGGATTGTTGGGCAAGAATGAGTTTTTCCATAACATAAGGATTCTGTACCTATGTAGGTTTCAAAAAAAATAGGTAGGCCTCATAATAACTCTGAGTCCTAAGACCCAATTTAATTACTTCTTAGTAGGGGAAATAAACAAAACTAAAAAAAAAAAACTAGTGACTCTCACTCATTAGTTAGAAATCAGAGAATAAATGAGGTTCCTTATAGCTACACATTCCCCTGACACATATATAATATCAATCAAATTGCTCTTGATGACTCAGCCAAAAAAACAGCAGGAGCACCTTCAACATCCTGTATGAAGCCTGGGCTGCAGCCTGTCCAAAGCATTATTTGATAAGGAAGAAGTTTGTAAAAGGGCACAGATCAATCTTCCTGAGTAACAAAATGCCTAGGCTAAGATCTAACTTCCCCAGTGTATTCCTGATGCTGTGCCCTTCTAGTCACAGATACAAAGTCCAGCAAATCCTCACCATGCATGAAAAGGAGATACATGTTCAATAATCACAGGACAAATAATAGTTTTCAGTGAAAACTATTTTTGTTTTATTGTGAGAAGAAAAGTCTTAACGTTTCTTTTACCTTCTGAGTTATAGGGGATAGTTATTTCTGATGCCGACTGTGGCAAAGCACTGCAGTTCAGATGATGCTCAATGCCTCATCTTTTCGATCTCTAAACAATTTAAGTTCTGGAAGAAAATTGGCGAGAGATTTTGCCTAGGGAAACTTCTAGACATATATCAGTGTTGCCACTGGGAACCATGAAAGGGAGCATATGACAATATTAATGAAACCATTAAGTACCAGACTATCAATATACATCAACTAGCTGGTTTTATGTATTCATCTGAACTCTACTCACCCTCAAAGACTCAGCAAATGATAAGAATACATATTACTTGTGAAAAGAAACTTTCTTGCCTGCATTTGTGATGCCCAGGGTCTATTTGTCGCAGATGTATTCATTGCTGGCATTTTGTGAATACTAGTTGAGTAGATGAATGTGAAGCTAACTTTGCTTTGTTAGCATTGATTTCCTTCTGCTTTCTCTTTTACACATACACACTAGAGAAGTGCTCATAAATACACAAGTATCTGTACCTACACATAGACGTCCCATTTATCTTTGTGCTCCAAGTGACTAGAACTCTCAGACCTATAATTTTAAACAGATATAGCCCCCTGGATGACATGTGTTTGCAACAGAGCCCTCCTTCTTTATGAAGGTTTTTACTTTCATTACAGATATGTTTGTTGTTGTTGTCTAAGCTATTTAATCAAGAGAAGTTGGTACCAAATAAACTTTGATTTTTTTTTTTGAGACAGGGTTTCTCTGTGTAGCCTTGGCTGTCCTGGATTCGCTTTATAGACCATGCTGGCTTTGAGATCACAGAGATACACCTGTTTTTCCCTCCCTGAGTGCTGAGATTATAGACATGCACCACTGCACCCAGCTTAAATTTCTAACTTTATAAACATGATATAAAGCTATCTTACGGTGCTTAAAATATGCCAGATTCCTTTCCTTACTTTTCTTTGTCTGTCTCAGGCTCAGTTCTCATTCTTACATAAATTTTGTGAGTTAAGCATTGTACAGATAGCTGGAAAAATAGGTCTGAGAATGCACATAAATGATTATTCTCTGCTGTACAATGGAGTAACTCCAAGTCTCAGAAATCCTGGAGAGAATAAATTAGCAGAGGAAGAGCAAATTTAAACTACCCACATTGATCCAGAAAATCCATGATCTCCTATTCTGGACCCCTAGGTATCTGGGCTCAAGCTATCCTCATCAGATTGACTTATATACTACATATGGTTTCCATATTTTTGGACTAGGATTGAGTTACGACATCAGCTAGCATAAGACAGAACATGGCCCTCAGATTCCAGAGTCATACTTTATATGTATGTATATAAAATACTAGTGAAATATAAGTAATATGCTATTTGGTTTGTTTCACAGGAGAGCTAAGGCTCAAGTATCTAAAATCTATCTACACTTTTGATCTCTTACCATCTGTGCGTAAGAGCTTTTACTATGGCAATATTTTAATGTAAAATGTATTTGAGAGCACATAAATGGGAAGCTTTTGGAAACACAATCATAAAATCACAAAGTATGCCACCCAATTTCATGCTTTTAATCAAATTCTCTATTCTATCTTTTTTAACAGCATACCAACAAATGTTTTGTAATAAATATCTACAGCG
This sequence comes from Pachyuromys duprasi, assembly GCA_028658305.1. NCBI lineage: Eukaryota > Metazoa > Chordata > Mammalia > Rodentia > Muridae > Pachyuromys > Pachyuromys duprasi. The sequence continues at coordinate 68,113,505 of CM053758.1, read as the reverse complement.
ATTTTTGTGTTACTATCTCCTAATTGCTGATGGAATAAACAGAGAGTTTAAATTTAATATTCAGGTATTTTCTAAGATCAGAATTTTTCTGGGCAGAAGTTTCAAATACGTGCATCCAGTATGTTTTTTATGGTGAAGCCTACAAAACAATGTAACTATTAACTAGGAAGTAAGTAAGACCTCTGTATCTGTTTCTTTCAATAGGATCTGAAGTATTTTATAGACAATTAATGTGTTCTGACCATGTGCCTTCTTCCACAATGATTCTAATTCCTTGCATGTACGTGTTAACATTAGTCATGACTATCTTTTTCAATATTAATTGAGACCTGTTTCAGTACTCATGAGCCTCTGTCAAAACCTGAGATAGGAGTGAGGTTTAAAAAAAAAAAAACAGACATTGGCTATGACAAGAGAATTTAAAACGAAATGTAACTAGAGATTTAAAAGAAAATTTATGGCTCTGGGTTATTATTCACACAGCATGAAATTGAGAAGCAATTTGGTCTTGTGGGTAAAACACAGGAAAGTCAGGAAATGTAGGCTCTTTACTTTAAGTACTATTTTATATAACTTTTTCCACATAGCTTCTCAGTCTATAAAATGGGGATCATTTAAATGTTGTCAAAAAGTGGAATCAAATTTTCCATTGAGCAACTCATACAAAAAGTATTAGACAAATATACATTAGTCATAAAAATCTCATCATCTGACTCTTTGCTATTCATTGTGTGTGTCCATAAATGAGCCACATAGGCATTGTCTGGAGCTTGTTGGAAATACACACTCTCTGGTCTCATCCCAGAGCTGTGGCACCAGAATCTTCATGAGGCACAGGAGCACATTCAAATTTAAGATGTTTTAAGGTTGACCTGATACTGAACTGGCCATACCTGGTGCCTTACCTCCACCAGTGGCCAGTAAAATGAGACAACACCTATCACTAAGGGCACTGTGCTTGATGAGGAAGAGTCTAAGCTGGGGATGGCCAGAATGGTTCCCTAGAGTCTGGGGCCAGGTAGGAAGCACTATGGGTGGCAACTGACTTCCCACAGAAACATTGGGACCCCTCTTTATTTCTGAGCTTAGACAGGGAGCAGGGTATGGGGTGCTGAACTGGAATGGAAAACCAGGGAGGCCCATGGGCAGGCACAGGTTTTGCCTTTAATCCTCAGCACCTGACAGTCAGGGTGAAAAGTGACAAGGTTGGTTTCCAGGTATGAATGATAGCATCCAATCAGCCCTGAAACTGCCACTACAAAAAAAGATGCCAGCTATGGATCCTCATCTTGGGTCCCTCAGTGGGAGGCATGACAGGAGAGTCCTTTTCCTATGTCAGGTATTGTGCAGGAAGGCAAGTTTTGGGGTGGACGTAGAGGGCACATATGTGGTGAGGTAAGAGCAGGCTGCAGATAAAAAAAAAGGCTGGCTCAGGCAGTAAAGAAGAGGCAAGAGCTAAGCAGTCCTAACAGAACTTTATGCATTGATGGTGACTCACTACGCTTGTGCATTCTAGTTGAGTTACAGCCACATGGGCCATTGCACTCTTCAAATGTGGTTAGCATGTTGAAAAAATCAGTTTTTAATGCTGTCAATGTAAATAATCACATGCCACTTGCTACTACTGTGTTGTGCAGACCAAAGACCTCCAAGAAGGTGGCCACTTAGTGCAGTATCTGCAGCAGTTGCACAAGGGTGTGCGACCTGGGACAGATAACAGGAGGAAGATGAAGGGAGTGATCCTGGCTGCCATGTGTACATGCGGGCAGGAGGTCATGCATGCGAGTAGAAGCAGAGAGATGGTGGGACTGTAGGCAAGAGAAGGGAGGAAATTTGAGCCAAGTAAGAAATCTCTCTCTCTCAGGGAATTAAGAAGGTCTGTGGCTGAAGGTGGCCAGTCCTGTAGCAGTCTGTACTTGAGGGAATGTGGAATGGGGTTCTCTATATTGTATTGGAAGAGAACCCAGGACCAAGAGAAATTCTGCAGTTGTTGAAACTAGGACAACTCATGTTCAATATTTTGGTCTGATTTCCCCAGAATGATTTAGCTATGTTTTATCAACCATTCCTTGTATCTGCTCTCCTCCAGGTTCTGTGCTGGACACTGGCACACAGTGTAGGACATGAACTCCCTGATGCTCTGTGTAGGTGTCTAGGGTCCTCTCTTTTTCTGTTGCCTTGATTTGTTCCTCTGTTGCTGTGATAAAAGAGCAAGGTCATTTTTTTAAAATCAGCTTTTGTAGGTAAAAGTTTCTCTCATATTTTATTTCCAGGGAAGCATCTCAAGGCAGAAACCCAGAAGCCATCCTGCTGTTGTAAGCCTAATGTCCACTCAGGCCTTGCATTGGCCTTGTACAGATACATGCAACGTATAGATCAAACTCTAGGCAGGACAAATGGCTTCCCACGAGCCATGGTGTCTGGCTTTCAACTCAGTGGCATGCATTTCTCTCACAAAAGCTAGATGCTAACCTCAGATGCTGAGGAATACAGAGTGTCAGGTATCCTGAAGAAATTATAGAATGGCTACCAGCACAGCGGTAATATTTTCCTCTCCTGACCGTAAACCCACTACAGTCACTAGCAGGAAATATCTGAACTTCCAGAATCTGCTAGGTCATGTGGAGCAGATGCTACAAAGATGGACAATGAGGATGAAGAAGGCCAGTACCAGGATAAAGAGTGACCTAGTCAAACCCTGTGGTCCTGTACCACAGAGAATCCTTCAACGGCTTCTCTTGGTCAATGAAACAAGCTACCACCTGGAGTGACTAACACAATAACTTTGTCACTGTCTATTCTGTCACAAATGCTTATGAGGGGAAATGGTTTCTGAGGTCCTTGTCTCCTCCCAGGAGCTCATGCAGATTGCCTGGTGTACCATCAACTGTTGCTTCAATCAGGAGGAAGGGGAATAGAGACAGGCACAACTGCTATGCCTATGGTTCTGGCTCACCTGACCGCAGCATCGGCCAGGCAGCAGCTACATGTGTGTCCATCAGGGAAGAGGACCTCTGGCTCACTTGACCTCTCCTCTGCTGTATTGAAGCCCCATATCCACAAAGCCTGAAAAAGCTTACCTAAGTGAAAATTAATGATTTGCTTCTTTGACAAAGCCACAATTCGATCTGCAGAATACGGGGACAAGTCAGGTGATAAGTGCCACTTCCTGGATTGCTTAGGACAGCCTCACACACACAGCTTGCACCAGCCTGGGACCTCTGTCCTCAAGACCAGACCAAAGACAAATGCTGCTATGAACACCCTGATGTTGCCCGAATTACTGTTACTCAATCACTTCCTTCCATCTGTGGCCTAACTGGTAGGAGCTCAGCCACAGTGCAAATAATGCCTAAGACATTCAGTCCAGGCTACATTGAATATTGAATATTAAGTTTCTAGCCAATACCAAGAAATAAAAAAATAAAAATGAAAAACTTTTAGAAATATGAGTCTGGCTGACATGCAAGATCAACTTCTGTTTTAATCAACTTCTCTTCCAAACTCCGTACCTTCATTAGTATATTTAGTAATGTTTTCCTGATTGTTGAATGTGGCCGGTTAAGTGAAAATGGCCCCTATAGGCTCATATATTTGCATGCTTAGTCCCAGGTGAATTGTTTAGAAGGAGTCAGTGGACTTGTTGGAGGAACTGTCACTAGAAGCAGGCTTTAATTCTTGGAAGCCCAACATCTTTTCTTCTCTTTCTGTCTGCTGCCTGAATATCAGGACATAAAGCTTTTGGCTACTTTTCCTGCACCATGCCTACCTGTGTGCTGGTGTGACTCTTTCCATGACGATAATTGACTAAGCCACTGAAACTATAAGCAAGCCCCCAATTAAATGCTTTTCTTTATAAGAGTTACTTTGGTCATGTGTCTCTTCACAGCAGTAGAACACTAAGGCAGTATATTTTGATTTTATCAATACTTTTTATAGTAGTAAGAACATGATACAAATCCAATGAGGGCTGAACTTTGTAGGCTTTCTTTAAATTATTATTTTCTATTCTCCTTATAAGATCTATGTAGATCTTTAATAAGTCTTTAAAAACTTTTGTTCATGTTTAATTTCATTAATAGGCTATATGATACTGTTTTTATTATGCATATTTCTTAGTCAAGAGAAAGAACTAGATGGCTTCACAGGATTCTTCATTTTTAATTGTGTGGTTATATTACTTATAAAGAAAATAAGGTATAAGAAAGGGAAGACAAGAGCACAATATCGTTATTAGATATTTTTTAGAAAGGAATGTGTTTATTAAGGAATTTCTTAAATAGGAAAAATTCAGCACGAATATCTCTATGCAACCATGAGGAGCTTATCTCTCCTTTTTTAAAAAAATTAATTTTTTATTTTTTATTTATTACAAATTATTCACGTTGTATCCCAGATGTAGTTCCCTCCCATCCATTGATTGGGGGATGTCTTCCTCCTCCTCCTGTTCTTAGCAGCTATTCATAATAGCCAGAACCTGGTAACAATCCAGATGTCCCTTAACTAAGGAATGGATACAGAAATCATAGTAAATATACACAATGGAATATTACTCAGCAATTAAAACAGAGAAATCATGAAATGTGCTGGCAAATGGTTGGATCAAGAAAAGATCATACTGAGTGAAATCCCAGAAGCAGAAAGACACACATGGTATATACTCACTTATAAGTGGATATTAGACATATAACATAGGATAAACATACTAAAATCTGTACACATAAAGAAGCTAAGCAGGAAGGAGGACCCAGGGTAAGATGATCAATCCTCACTCAGAAAGGCAAATAGGATGAATGTTTGAAGAGGGAGAAAACACAGAACAGGACAGGAGCCTACCACAGAGGGCCTCTGAAAGACTCTACCCAACAGTGTATCAAAGCAGATGCTGAGACTCACACCCAAATTTTGGGCAGAGTGCAGGGAATCCTATGAAAGAAGGGGGAGATAGTAGGATCTGGAGAGGTCAGGATCTCCTCAAGGAGAACAACAGAACCAAAATTCTGGGCCCAGAAGTCTTTTCTGAGACTGATACTCCAACCAAGGACCATGCATGGAGATAACCTAGAACCCCTGCACAGATGTAGCCCATGGCAGCTCAGTATCCAAGAGGTTTTTCCAGTAAGGCAAACAGGGTCTGTCTCTGACATGAACTCAGTGGCTAGCTCTTTGATCTCCTCCCTCAGAAGGGGGAGCAGCCTTACCAGACCACAAAGGAAGACAATACAGCCAGTCCTGATGAGACCTGATAGAATATTAGATACATTCTTATCCTGTTACAAAATACCTGACATAAATTTCTTATGGGAAATAAAGTTTTATTTTTGCATCATGGTATCTGCATGTTCATGCTTTAGTCATTTTACCCTGTGTGGTTATGAAGAAACATGATTTTGGCATTTGTACCTTTTTTTTCTATTTTATTTTAATTTAATGAGACTAGAGTATTTAGTCTTCATATTAAAACATGAATTTAAATAATCTATAGAACCACTGAAATTCAAAATCAAATTCCTAATTTAGCCTCACATTTAGGAAAGAACAGTCACAATCCATATGAGAACCAGGGTTCAACAGAAACTAGAGTCCATGTCAATAATGTTCTCTTAACAGTGCTACTGCAGCCAGACCTTTACATATTTAGTAAGTTCATAAAGCTCAAGTGCACCTGACACTCTTCTAAAGGCAAAGTCACTATCGCACCTTCTGCCCAAACTCTGCTTTACCACAGGGTAACCAGGAAACTACCAACCATTTTCACTTCTGGGTTCCTTGGTTAACAATTTTGTGCTATTTGAAAAAGCTTATGCTTGTGTTTATGCTGCTGAAGACTGAACAAGATCAGACATCCAGAAGGCAAGATGACCTTGGGAAGGGAAGCCAAGCACAGAGCCCCAAGAGTTTAAGTTGGGGGGCCTACATGATCATCACTGCCTTCACTTATTTAAGTGTTAGAACTCTTGATAGTTTCGTCCCACTTTCGGTGTCTACCTGACTCCACAAACATGTTATTGTTTTCCACTTAGTAAGACTATACTTGCTATAAATATAAAAGAATTTGTAGTAACCTTAAAATAGCTCAATCTTTATCTTGATGTTCAAGGTGGGCATACCTGCCTAGAAAGGGCACCTCAGAACTCACAGAAACAGAAAGTGGCAGATGGTTACAGAAAGTGAATTAGTTTATTTTTTATACTTCATGTCCATGCTGACTATGAGTATAATGAAGAAAGATATATTCAATAAAAGAAATAATTCTATTTTTTAGATGATACCAGAAATTATTTTATATGCTGGCTTTAAATTTTTATCATTTTATCAGAATGAATTTTATATAAATATAAAAGTGGGTTAGGAGGGCAACACACACAAATTTAGCAAATGAATGTTCCAGAGGGACTTAGTGTGGTGTTCAAGCTTAGGAAATGGGTTTGCAAATTACCCTCCAAATGTCAATTGTTGTGTGGTTTCTGAAAATTAATCACAGCTTCTCAAACTGTTTTAGTTTCTCTGTTTGTGAAATGGAATTATATGTTGTTCTTATTCCCTAGACTGAAATAACTTGATTATGACTTGTTAGTAGAGAGGACAGTACAGTTAGCAGATATTTGAATGTTGGATCATGAAATTTCTACCATAGCAATTGCCATTGTCATCATCCATAGTGTTGGACCCAGCTTGGTGAAGAAACAGTCTGGGTAGTTGGGTAGAGATGGACATAAAGACACTTGTAAATCTCGGCTTGTTTAGGTAAAAGCAACCCACTCTGCATAGAATATCACTTTTGTTTTTTTAATTTCTAATAAATTCTGAAATTTTCCCTCATCTTTCCATATTTAAGTACCCCCTCTAATCTACATTAAAAATAACAGAAATGAATCTTTAATGCTTTTTAGAATGATACTTCAACTATTATCTAATCAAGGTATTACTAAATTAATAACCTAAAACGATTCTTCTAATAATTGTTTCTATTAAATTATTTTTACTCAATGCCATATGTAGATGGAATGTAAATTAGATAGTTGGATTACAGGAACACATACAGAAAAAATTCTAATTACAGCGGATTCAAATTAAAAATTGTATGTATAAAATTTCATATAAAATATATTTGAGTTATGAATATATAATACCTAGAGAATTAGTAGCGAATATGTATTTGAATTAGAGAAGATATATTTAATAGCATTTCCATAAAATTTACAGTTAGTATAGGAAGAGATGCATAGTTTTAAGGAAATATATATATATATATCAGTGATATTATAAAATATCAAAAATAAAGTTTAGTGAATATTAAGAATGAGTAAAAACAGATAAATAAATGTTCCTACTTTTAAATAAAAACAATTCTAATCCACAGATATTTTATAAAATGATGTCTTCACTTAAAAGAAAAGACATGCAGTGTTCCTGGGAAGGATAGGAATCTAGACATCATCATAGACATTGTGTATGTGTATTTGTTAAAACAGAAATAGAATTTTACTCAATATTTTAACCTTAATACAAGTAGTTATTAATGGAGGGAAAGTAAAAAAAAATTATAACATCAAAAGCAAAACTGCAACCATCTTTTCCCTAAACTGCACTGTTCTGTCTTTATGTTCGTGGTGTATGAATGCTATCTAACAGTTGTTCTCCGCGCTGTCAACTACTTGTTTCTTGAGTGTCGACTCATCTTTTACTTCTCACTTTTAAAACAAAGAGGCAACTTTTATTTTTCTTTTAGTAAAAATGTTCACTTTTCTTCTTATTTTTCTTTTTTTCCTTCTTCTTTTCATTATTATTTACAATTTATTCTCTGTATCTGGTTGTAAATCCCTCACTCATCTCCTCTCTGTTCTACCTTCCCTCTGTCCTCCTCCCCTATCCCTATCCCTATCACCTAGTCCACTGATAGGGGAAGTCCTCCTCCCCTACTCTCTGACCTTAGGTATTAGATCCCATAAGGACTGCCTAGATCCTCTTCCTCTATGGGCTGGCTAGGTCACTCCATCAGGGATAAGTGATCAAGAAGAAGGTAACAAAGTCCATGTCAGAGACTCTCTCTTCTCCCCTTACTAGGGAACCCACATGGAGACTGAGCTGTTCATGGGCCACATCTGAGCAGGGGTCCAGACCATCTCTGTGACTGGTCCTTGGTTGATGCATTGGTCTTCACAGTCACCACTGGGTCCTGGGGTTTTTTTGGTTGTTTGTTTTGTTTTGTTTTGTTTTTTGGCTATGTTGGTCTCCTTGTGTGGCTCTTGTCTCCTCCAGGTCCTTTTATATCCTCCTTCTTCCATGAGACTCTGTCCAGAGTTTGCTTGTGAGTCTCTGCATCTGATTGATCCCCTGCTGCATGGAGTTTTTAGAGGACATCTGTGGTAGGCTCCCTTCTTGTTCTCTCTCTTCTACTGCCTCCAGTGCCTACCTTGTTTTCCCTTCTAAATGAGAATTAAGCATCTTCTGTGGGGTCCTCCTTGTTTAGATTCTTTTGGTCTTTACATTTCTGTATCTTTATCCTGTATTATATGGACAATATCCACTTATAAGCAAATGTACTATATAAGCAACCAATTCTATAAGAATTTGACAGCCAGCATAGATGGTTGCTAGGAATTCCTATACTCACGAACTTTCCAACTAAGGAAAAGTGATCTGTTTAGGAAATTGTCTCCTGTGCCAATGCGTTCAAGGTTCTTCCCCACTTTTTCTTCTCCCTAGTAAGAGAAGAGACAGTCTCTGACATGAACTCAGTTGCCTGCTCCTTGATCACTTCTCCCTGGTGGGGCAGCCTAGCCAGCCCACAGAGGAAAGGGATCCAGACCATCCTGATGGAACCTGTTAGGCTAGGGTCAGATAGTAGATGAGGAGGGTGTCCTTTATCAGTGGGTGAGTGAAGAGGAATAGGGGAGGTAAAGAAAGATTGGGAGGGACCTGGAGGAGATGAGTGACTGTGCTACAACTGTGATACAAAGTGAATAAATTATAAATAATAATAGCAGTAACAACAATGATAATAATAAAAGAACATAGAAAACTATTATTTTATTTTTATTTAATCGCTTCGGAGCCTGATCCCAGCCCTGCCCTCTTCTACCACTGTCACTTACCCCCCTCCGTCATTCCTCCGTTATCCTTCTCAGAGAAGAGAGGCCCCTAAGAGGTATCAACCCATGGTGGCTCCTCAAATCACAGCAGGGCTAAGTATATCCTCTCCCCCTGAGGCCTGACAGGCAGCCCAGCCAGGGGAAAGGAAACCAGATGAAGATGACACGGTAGGAGACAGCCCCTACTCTCATCGTTAGGGGACCCATATGTTGATTAAGCTGCATATCTGCTTCACATGTGAGGGGTCTAGGTCTAGCCTATGTATGCTCTTTGGTTGGTGGTTCAGTCTATGTGTCCCTCAATGGGCCCAGGTTAGTTTACTCTGTAGGTCTTTTTGAGGTGTCCTCGATCCCTCTGGCTCCCTCTATCCTTCCTCCCATTCTTCCACAAGGTTCTCCAAGCTTGGCCTATTGTTTGGCTGTGGGTCTCTGTATCTGTTTCCATCAGCTGCTGGAGGAAGCATCTCAGAACACAGTTTTCTAGGATTAAGGTGACAGCATTCTTCTTTGTGATTCACAAATTGAGGTTAGGTAATATAAATATTTAATATTTTCATTTGGATTTTTATTTGATTTTTATTTATGTGTCTGGCTCTGTCTCCTCCCCACACTGTGATGTGTGTGTGTGTTTACTCCTATGCATGTATACATATAAAGTAATGACAGACGCCCCCTGGAGCTGTAGTTACAGGCTGTTGTACACTGTCCAGGACAATGGGTGCTGAGAGTCAGTCTCTGGTCATCTGCAAGAACAGAAGCTCTCAAATTCTGTGCCATCACTTTAACTCCACTGTAGTTTTAAAAAATAAAATAATTTTAAAAATAATAAAACAATTCAAAATAAAATAATTCAAAACAAAAGAGCTACTGCACTTTTTAAATTTTAAAAAATAGTGTGTAGATAGATATAATATGTAATGCATAGTATTTAGGTGTGATAAATGTTGACCTTGGTTTTGAACTAAAAATCTGTCCATTGGGGGGTAGGGAAGGGAAGCCAACTCTCACAGCTGCTCTGGCATCATATTCCAAAATACTCATGTCCAAAGATTTCAGAAAGTTCGCAGATTATTTGTGCCATATGAATCTCTATGCTGCGAGTTATTTGGAAGGGAAGTCTATAACCAGTACTAATTAAGCAATAAGTTCAGAGGCTGTTTACTTTGTCATTTAAATTTTGTCTTTTTAGTGTTGTATTCACAGAAGAAAAAACTAGTTCCAGTATAACACAGAGTGTCTCTAATTTTACCCAGCACAATTAATTTGGTTGTAATTAACCAGTATAGACACACTGAATGAATTTCAAAGAAAAGACTAAATTGTGCAATGTTGTGCTATTTTCCAATAATAAATTACTACACTCTTAATGGAATTAAGCAAAACAAATGTATTGCCTTGAGACTCTGCAAGTCATCTGAAACAAGGTTTAGTAGTGAAATTATTCTTTTGTAGATTTTGTGTGGATGCTTTTTTTTAAACTTCTCATATTACCTTTAAGAGGCAACCTGCATTTCTTAGGTAGGTCCCCTTCTTCTATCCTCAAAGCAAATAACCTCAATTTTTTTTTCTGTGATTGACCTACAGCCTAGTACTGTTGATGTTCCCATTTATTTACTGCAATGGCCTTGGTGATTTTATTGTACCTACTTTGCCAATGAGGCTATCCTTTGCTTGTTAATGTAATTCACTGTTGATTATAAACAGGAAATGCATTTGGTTCCACTTATTCTATCAGACCTACTAACTAAGTCAAAAACCAGAGGAATAAAATGGAGAACATTAAAGCAACAATAGGCTTAGGTCAGTTTTTGTAAAAAATTCACCCCAAGAATGAGAGACTATGGATTTAAAAATAGTCTTCAGAATAAAACTTGTGAGTTATGGAGAAAGGTGGATATGACAAAAACATTAGTTACATTGATGTAGCACCTCTCAACACAGGTGTCTTCTGATCCTTTAAGACTGGAAGCTGAACCACTTTAGTGTTTTTACGGGATTCGTGAGTATATGAATGAGTGGATCTCTAATTCTTGTGTTCCCCACCACAACCCCTTGGGCTTTTTAAGTTTTATTTTTGTTCAATTATTTGTGTTAGTCTTTATTTTATATTTTTACATTTTATATTTTATGTTATTTTACTCTACTGTTATCCCTTAAAGGCCTCTTGATTCTCTGATGAGAGACAGAGAGGAATTGGACGCAGATGGAATGGGGGTGGGAAGGAGCTGGAAGGAGTAGAGAGGAAATCATAATCAGGATATATTATATAATAATAAAACTATTTTCCATTATCAAAATAAATAAAAAGCAGTGAAAAAGAAAAGGGAGAAAATAATGAAACTGGACTGCACATAATGTTTTCTCTTTGTACACGTGTGTGTGTGTGTGTGTGTGTGTGTGTGTGTGTGTATTAGAGAGAAGGGGGGCTTCTTTATGTAACCCAAGCATTGAATTTTCAGTCTATCTGCCTCCATCTCCCCTGTTCTGATGTGTGTGACATACCACACAGATTATTGATTGCATAGTATATATATATTTCATGGTATGGACATACTGCATTATCTTGTAGTTTCACACAAGTAAACAATTGTATACATCTCATAGGTTATATACATTTTTGTTACTTAAACATTGTTGCAATAAAAAGAAAGTATCCTTTTTCCCAATGTGAGAACTTCATTACTCCAGGGACAGCTCTTTCTGTTGTTGTTCCTGAAGGTATTCAAGTTAGAAATTCTGTTTTCCTTTTTATTTAATTTTTATATTAATTACAATTGATTCACTTTGTATCCCAGATGTAGCCTCCTCCTTCATTCCCTCCCAATCACACCCTCCCTTCCTCTTTTCCTCCCATGTGCCTCTCCAAGTCCACTGATAGGGGAGGTCCTCCTCCCCTTCCCTCTGACCCTAGCTTATCAGGTCTCTTCAGACCTGGCTGCAGTGTCCTCCTCTGTGGCCTAGCAAGGCTGCTCCTCCGTCAGGTGGGGGGGGGGTGTCAAAGAGCCAGAAACAGTCCCTGTTCCCCTTACTAGGGAACCCACTTGGATACTGAGCTGCCATGGGCTACATCTATGAAGGGGTTCTAGGTCCTCTCCATGCACGGTCCTTGGTTGGAGTATTAGGATAAACATACTAAAATCTGTACACCTAAAGAAGCAAAGCAAGAAGGAGGACCCTGGATAAGATCGTCAATCCTCATTTAGAAAGACAAAGGGAATGGGCACTGGAAGAAGGAGAAAACAGGAAACAGGACAGGAGTTTACTACAGAGGCTTTCTGAAAGACTCTACCCAGCAGTGTATGTACCCAGATGCTGAGACTCATAGCCAAACTTTGGGCAGAGTACAGGGAATCTTATGAAAGAAGGGGGAGATAGTAAGACCTGGAGGAGACAAGAGCTCCAAAGGACAGCAACAGAACCAAGAAATCTGGGCAGAGGGGTGTTTTCTGAGACCGATACTCCAATCAAGAACCATGCACGGGGATAGGACCTAGAAACTTCTGTTTTAATCTCTTTGTCTTTCCTCCTGTAATATCTATAATACCTCATAGCTCCTCAAGATTGCGTGCATATGCTTATCTTGTACCAACCACTTGTCTCTAATTAAATGATTAGCTTCACCATCATCAGCTTTTGTTGCAAAGTCACTCAGTTCCCTTTCCAGAACCCTCTGTCCCAGAAGGTAGAGCATTGTCAGATCACTTTTGCATAGCTTCAGAATCCAGTGTCATCTCTGGACCTCTATTATTTAAAGGTTATTTTATTTACATCACTCTTAGAGGCTCAGTCTATGACGGTTTTTCCAAACATTTGCTTTAGTTTACGGAGCAATCTCACCCCTCCCTTCTTGGCAGTGCTGGTCCTGCTTTACCTAAACTACTGTTCACTGCCTGGTGGCTTCAGAAAGCGCTATTCTTTTTTTCCCTCTTAGTCTGTCTTCTGCAACCATGTATTCTTTTCTTTTTATCTTGTTTACAGGTTTTGGCCATTTGGTCATATTTTCCCGTCATATTCTACAACATCCTGACAATCCTAATTTATTTGTCCTTTTTTTCAAGCCTCGGAATATCTATACCTTTCCAAGCCCATGTATATTTTCAGAGGTCTTTTAGAATGATAAAACTTATTTCAAAAGAGGCTGTTCCTGTTGATACATATCTGTAGACATGCTACTCCATTTCTAAATTAACATTTTATCCTTTTCTAGAAAATGGCATCTTTAAAAGCAATCTGGTCTCTTTGTTCCCAGTAGCACATTTTGGCTTGGCCTTTCTACTTCCTTCCTGTACAGGGAGAGGCCCACAAATGACACTACATTATGCCTTTTTGTTGTTACTGGAGGCAAAAATAAAGATCCCAAGGAGGCACATCTGGTCTTGTGAAATAATACTTTCTACATCATTAAAACAAACAAACAAAAAACACAAACAGACAAAAAAAAACTGTGGGCATCAAGAGTCTCACTAGAAGGTGGAGGTACAACATTTATAAATGTGTTACTTGTCTTTTTAGCAAAGTTCATGACCTCAGTTCTTTTGTTTGAGGTCCTGACCTGGGTATAGCAGAATGGGTAGGGTTTGAAACTTTTAACTCTTTTTTGTTTCATAACTCATATAATTAAATTCTAGGCCTTATCTTTATTTCCCCTGTCCTACGAGTACAGAAGTGAGAGCTCTCTTTATATGATGTCAAGAAAGCTCTTTGGTTTTTAACTTTTTTTCTTTAATTGTTGTTTTAAAGTCTCCCAACTCTCATTATCATTAATAATCCACCAACAAATGCCAGAAATATAATTGCATGAAACTTCTAATGTGCTCTTCTACAAACAGCCTTAATGCCTGAGTTAGTGTTTCAGTGACTGCCTTACCTTCCTGAAACACACTAAAGCTCACATTAGAAATTAGCAATATCAGGAGCTGTCAGTTATTCTTTGTATTACCACACTGGCATCTGGAAGTGACTTACTCCAAATCTCATTTCAAGTCTGGCCTTTAGAACTTCTCCATGGACCAGTCAGTGAAGGCATAGATTATTAAGCACAAAAGTGTACAAAGGAGGTATGTTGGCAAGTGTCTGAGGCAATAAGCCTGGAGAGAGTGTTCTGGAAACATGTTCGGACAGTGGAGAAGTAACACAGCAGCTGAATATAACTTGCAAAGAACTCCCAAGCTGGAAACAATTTCAAAGTTATCATGAATTAAGTAAATCCACTTGAACTTTGAATTTCCCTCATCAGTCAGTCATTAGACATGGTCTTCCCCAAGCCAAATCAAATTTGAGACAATTTCTTTGCTATTGAAAAACGTAATTAGATACTCGGTTTTTAAATTCAGTAAGGAAAGACTTTTAAATTTGCTGATAAACATCATAAATCATTTAAAATAACTTCGATGTACTGTTTTATCTTTCTCTAATTTTATTCCTCAAATCTGCAATGAAGGTCTCTCAGAATCTGTCTGTATTAAAATGGTCAAACTCTAATCTTTGTTCTTTGTTTATATTTCCTTGTATATTTCAGATACTTTAAATCATGTGCATATTCTACAAGTAAAAAGTCATATATATTATATTCTAAATCCTCAAAAATCATATTATATATAAACTAATACTCGTATAAACATTTCTTTGAATACATATATCATTTCCATAACACTTGTTTTCAATAAATAATGTATTTGTATTTTGTAAAAGTTTTGCATTTAAAACTCAGAAATATTGGAATCAAATTTTAGGGTATGAAAAAAAATAAGCAGAATGTTTTATTACATATTGCTTCCATACCCAGTTGAAGTATACAAGATGAGCCACATGTAATAGCTCATGCATCTATCTATCTATCTACTTATCTGTCTATCTATCTATCTATCATCTATTATCTATCTATCTACCAATCTATCTATCTACCTACCTATTCTTTACAACTTGAGCAGTGGAGGCAAGAGAATTGGAACTTGAAAGCCAATGTATCTGTGCAGTGATTTCCAGGCAGCCTTACCTTATCTAGATAAACACTATCTCAAAAACTCAAAAGAATTAAGAATAAAAACTAGAACTAGTAAAACAGCAAAAAAGAAAAGACATTAATAGAAAAGTTGTTCTGGGGAATAAACAGTAAGTAACCATGTCTTATTTTCAGTGACAGGTATAAATTATCCTTGAAACTAAAGTTCTTTGAGAAATAAAAGTAAGCAGAGAGTAACTACTTTTTATGCGTGAAATATATGTTTGATTGGTGCCATACAAATTCAGTCCTAAATTGCTAACTTCTTAGTTCTTGAGGTCAGGAATAATCTTCTCTCTAATTCATACTATATCTCAAACATAGAATCTGTCATGTAATTGTGACCTTTCATCCAGTGGGCATATCAAAAGTATATTCAAAGCTAAAAATAATATGTTGACCCCAGCCTATCAGGTCTCACCAGAGCTAGCTGCATCATATTCCTCTGTGGCCCAGCAAGGCTGTACTCCCCAGGGCCAGTGAACAAAGAGCTGGCTACTGAGTTCATGTCAGAGACAGCCCCTGATCTTCTTATTAGGGAACCTACTTGGAAACTAAGCAGCCAATGTATGGTCTTCCTCTGAGTAGGGGGTTCTAGGTCCCCTCAATGCATGGTCCTTGGTTGGAGTATCAGTCTCTGTAGAACCCCCTGGGCCCAGGTTTTTTGACTCTGTTGGTTTCCTTGTGGAGTTCCTGTCCCCTCCAGGTCTTTCTATGTCATAATCTTGATATTATCTAAAGTAGGCAGGTTTATGTGTGTCAGTTACTAGAATCACTGTGTTTTCTAACATGAGATAATTGACCATCTCTGTATTTTTGTAGCTTTGTGGTTCAAACAAGAGTTATTAGAGTAAAAAAAAATACTAATTGCTACACAGCATATTTTAAACAACTCTTAACTAATATAAAGTATTGGGTATAGTGAAATACTGTTTACTATGTATGTATTCAAGCCAGCCAATAATACATGAGTATTTATTCAAATTAATTTTTACAGCTGTATATACTTTTAAATATACCTACACCATGTATTGTTGTATTGAATGAATGCAACATTCATTCAAAGGCAAAAAAAAATGCATTTACTACATATCAAAAACAAAGAAAACTCTAAACTTCACATTTTGATATGAATTTTATTCTTCTTAGTTCTTTATCTTCTCCTTATGATATTCCTGTCTCAAATGGTAGTCTTTTAAATATCTATTTTCCCAAATATTTTAGAT
This sequence comes from Pachyuromys duprasi, assembly GCA_028658305.1. Taxonomy (NCBI): domain Eukaryota; kingdom Metazoa; phylum Chordata; class Mammalia; order Rodentia; family Muridae; genus Pachyuromys; species Pachyuromys duprasi. The sequence continues at coordinate 68,097,183 of CM053758.1, read as the reverse complement.
TCGCAAATATACTAAGGTGCAAACTTGGAATTCTAAATGTCATGTCTTTGGAGGAACCTTATTTCAAACTGGAAATTTGGTATTCAGCATGATAGCTGTAGATTAAAAAAATCAAGAGAAAGTAAGATAAAGAGTTGATAAAGACCAAAGCTGATGGAGTAAACATCAATATCCAACTCCATAAGCATTAGGCTCATAATCTCCCTTATGAAGTAGACACTTTAATTTAAAATAAAAAGAGATTTGAGGTACAATATTCTTCTAAGTTAGGGCTATATTTTCTTGGCCAAAATGAATAAAGAGTAACTAGGCTATGGAACACTGAAAAAAATTGATAAAGAACTAACCAGTTTAGGGGAAAACAGCAAAAAGTTCATTTTTCTTTTATAAGATAGGAATATCCATATGAACTTACACAAAACCTGCATCAAATACTTGTAGAAAGCTGGAGGTCAAAATGTGCTCTATAAATACAGTCATCTTTAAAACAGAATGCCATGTGGACACTGCATAAACAGGAAACTCAAAAATACAAGGTGGAAAGACCATACATATCGGCTTTCCTCTTGGATGGCTTGCAATTTTGGGAAAGACAGAGAATTTTTGTGTTTGATTGGCACTCCTATCTTTAAAAAGGAATGATCCACAATACCAGGACCATCTGCTTATCACAAAAGACAATAGGTGTAATAGCATTTTGAAAATCACACACAAACATACACATGTATATGTATATGTATATGTGTATATGTATATGTATATGTATATGTATATGTATATGTATATGTATATGTATATGTATATGTATATGTATATGTATATGTATATGTATATATAATATATATATATATATTCATTTAGTACTATCTCAAATGTGCTCTGGACTGACTGAAGGGGTTATCACAGTGGCAGAGAAAAATCCAAACTCCAAACAGCCTGGACAAATAATGTGCAAAACTTTCAAGCATAGAAGCACCTAAGTTACATAAAAATGATAAAAATCTCTCATGTTTTAAAATCTATGATGTGCTTGGAAAATTTATTCCTAGCAGCTTTTTTCCCCTGTATTTTCATGATTTCAAAATAGTTAATAATAATTACCAAGCTTTGTATAAAGAAAAGCCATTTTACATGGTTTTATTGTAATAGATAGGCTTTAGACCAAAGGAGTTGAAAGCATTAATGCGGTAAAATACAATTATGCAGCTGAATTATCCCTTGAATTATTGATGCACTATTGACTCATTTGGTATCTGCCATAAAAAATGGGCAGAATATACACTTACAGGTTAATAAGCCCTAGCAAGTGTAGAAGTGCATGGCAGCTGAGCCCATAAATTCAGTAATTTTATCACCCTATGTTTTATTAAAATTCATTAGATTCCATCAGAGGCCCAAGGTTAAGAAAGAACATCAACAAAATAAGGCATTTCACCCAGGTTTAAACACATTTAAGTGTTATAAAAGCAATGCTTATTATATGATCTATGCCATTTTAGTGATCAACACCCGAAATTCTAAGACTGTGAAGACCCTAAACATGCACTTAATGTCCAATGACCTCGAAGTTACTGTTTATACAACAGACAGTTGAAAATGATGTTTAACTACAGAAAACTCATGCATTTTCATTTTAAGCCACACATATAATATTTATGTGTATGTATTTATTATTTATGTTAACACAATACTTCTTTCTTCATAACTAGTTACCACTTAGAATAGAAACAATGTGTTAATCTCTTTGAAGTTTCTGGAAATTTACTGTTAGAAAATAAATATGTACAAACTTATTTTCAAAACATTGTTTGCCAAATGAAGACAAATTAATTTTGTGTTCTGTATACAAGTAGCATACATATCACGTGAACAGCATTTCACATATTTAAATGTGATAAATACAGACTGCCAAAAAGGGTAGCAGTAAGTATTCTCTGCCTTTTAGATCTAATATAATTTTGGGAAAAATGTTATACAATAAAATTGTGAACATCAAAAGTGGTAAACCACAATGTTGGATTTATAGTTTCTATATAATTATTGTAAATAGTGAGGATCTTCTGAGTTCATAAGTATAGGACATGCATTGTTTTTCCAACATTCCCAGAGAAGGTCCCAAATCTTCATAGAACTTTTGGGGACATTCTGTCACTTTATACTTATATAAAAAATCAATGTCAGAGATTACTGACTAAAGAATATATAAAAAGAAGATACAAATATATCATGCTTCCAAATTTCACCTTATCATTACATTTTGTGCATTCCCCGAATGACATCTGAAAAAAAGTAGAGTTGAGAGGCAAAAAATGAGACAAAAAAAAGTGTGGTTTCGTTGAAGAGATAATACTTGCTTTAATTATTTCAATTCTGTTCAGCCTTCACCAATATAATGTGATTCTTCCGTTTCCTTGGAAGAACTGAATTCCCAGTGAACTATGTGGTGTGCACTCTGAGAAGGAGGTCTCTGGACAGCTTCATCGCGCATTCAGGAAAATTAGAGCAGCAGCCTCTCAATTGGTGGCTGGTGAAGGATCTCATAGAGGAATATATCCTCATGTCCAATCTGCAGTGTTGGAACTAATTAAGCAACAAATAAGAGGCAGTGGCACTGTTTCAAGCTGAAGAAACATCTTTCCTTGAATACACCCTTACTTTCCATTCTTCCATGTCTAATTTATTCAGGTTTATGTGGAACAAACAAAACACTATCCTATGGCTAACATCATTTCCCAGGTTGAACTTTGGCATCCAGTGTCATGTTCTACTCAAATTGGTAACGGTTACAGCTGAGAACTGTCTCTCAACCCCATATGAGAATATTTCTATTGTATATTTTCAATATCTCTAATGCCGAGTATAATTCTTGTTATAGAGTAAACGCTTATGAATATCTATCACTAAGTAATCCATAAATGTGTTGATGCAAATATTTTGGCCCCATTACTATTTATCTGGATCCTGATGCTTCAGTCTAAGTAAATAAAGGGAGTCATTACATTCAGTTTCATCGGCTGTCTCCAAGCTTAGTGTAACTGGAAAGGAAGAGTAACCATGGGTTTTGTATCTGTAAAAATTAAGAGAAAAGTAATGAAAGGAATTCACTAAGGAATTCTGGGATGGGGTCCCTGTGGAATGTTCTTCTTCTGATCATGGCATTTCTAGGTGTATTTTGTTTTTCGTTTCATTCTTAGTTTATCTCTGCAAATCAGTGTAATAACTATCACCTCATGATAGTTTTCGTATTTTAACTCTCTGGACAAGGTTAACTGCAGACTGCATATTGTTTATATTATTTATGTATTCTTTTTATTTTTATTTTATATTAATCACAGGTTATGTACTATGTATCCCACCCGTAGCCCCCGCCCGCTTTCCCTCCCTATCCCACCCCTCCCTCACTCATCTTCTCCCTGCACCTTTCCAAGTCCACTGATAGGGGAGGATCTCCTCCCCTTCCATCTAACTCTAGCTTATCAGGTCTTTTCAGGAATGGCTACAATGTCCTCTTCTGTGGCCTAGCAAGGCTACTCCTCCCTCGGGGGATGGGGAAGGTTGAAAAGCCAGCCATTGAGTTCATGTCCAAAATAATTTCTGTTCCCTTTACTAATATCTTTGAGAAAATCAACAAGATAGACAAACCCTTAGCCAAACTAACAAAAAAGCATAGAGAAACTATCCAAATCAACAAAATCAGAAATGAAAAGGGGGACATAACAAAAAGACACTGAGGAAATCCAAACAATCATTAGGTCTTACTACAAAAACCTATATGCCACAAAATTTGGAAATCAAAATGAAATGGACGATTTTCTTGATAGATTCCATTTATCTAAATTAAGTCAAAATCAGGTTGAAAAATTGAATAGACCTATAGCCCCCAAGGAAATATTAGCAGTCATCAACAGTCTCCCTTCCAAAAAAAGTCCTGGGCCAGATGGATTCAGTGCAGAATTCAACAAGACCTTCAAAGAAGTGCTAACTCCAATTCTCTCTAAAGTATTCCATGAAATAGAAACAGCAGGAACATTACCAAACTCATTCTATGAAGCCACAGTCACCTTGACACCTAAACCACAAAAAGACCGAACAAAAAAAGAAAACTTCAGACCTATCTCTCTTTTGAACATTGATGCAAAAATACTCAATAAAATACTTGCAAACCGAATCCAAGAACACATAAAAGATATCATCCACCATGACCAAGTAGGCTTCATCCCAGGTATGCAGGGGTGGTTCAATATACGGATATCCATCAATGTGATCCACCATATAAACAAACTGAAGGAGAAAAACCACATGATCATCTCCTTAGATTCTGAAAAAGCTTTCAACAAAGTCCAACATCTATTCATGTTTAAAGTCCTGGAGAGATCAGGGATACAAGGCACATACCTAAACATAGTAAAGGCAATATACAGCAAGCGTATAGCCAGCATCAAACTCAATGGAGAGAAACTTAAATCAATTCCACTGAAATCAGGGACAAGGCAAGGCTGTCTACTGTCTCCATATCTCTTCAACATAGTACTTGAAGTCCTAACTAGAGCAATAAGACAACTAAAGGAGATCAAGGGGATACAAATCAGAAAGGAAGAGGTCAAAGTATCCCTATTTGCAGATGATATGTTAGTATACATGAGTGACCCCAAAAATTCAACCAGAGAACTCCTTCAACTGATAAACACCTTCAGCAAAGTGGCTGGATACAAAATCAACTCAAACAAATCAGAAGCCCTCCTATACATTACAGACGAAAGGGCCGAGAAAGAAATTATGGAAACAACACCCTTCACAATAGCCACTAATAACATAAAGTACCTTGGGATGACTGTAACCAAGCAAGTCAAAGATTTGTTTGAGAAAAACTTCACGTCTCTGAAAAAAGAAATTGAAGAAGATATCAGAAGATGGAAAGTTCTCCCGTGCTCATGGATTGGTAGGATTAACATAGTGAAAATGGCTATTGTGCCAAAAGCAATCTACAGATTTAATGCAATTCCCATGAAAATACCAACACAATTCTTTACAGACCTTGAAAGAAAAATTCTCAACATCATATGGAGAAACAAAAAACCCAGGATTTCCAAAATGATCCTGTACAACAACAGATCATCTGGAGGTATCTCCATCCCGGATCTCAAGCTGTACTACAGAGCGATAGTTATTTATTTATTCTTTACAGAAGTGTTTATTCAGTGACTGCCTATCAGGCATGTATAACAGTAGGAGCCACAACATAAAGCCGCAGTCCTCTGCACATACTAGTAGGTTTCTAAAGCTCTGCATAGCTCCTGGCATATATTTATCAAATGATGGACTAACTAGGAAAGTGTTTGTAACTAGGGGATTTTTAAACATTATATAACCTTTTGAAATGTTTAATATTACACTATTACCTCAATGTTTGTGTCACATTTCTCAAGTAAAACAAATAAACAACAATAACCAAACAAACAAAAAATCCAACTTATTAATATATGGTTGTATCAATCTGGGTGTGAGAGAGAAGACAGAAGAAATGTTTTTTTTTATTATTATGATGATTATTATTTACAATTTATTTACTTTATATCCCAGTTGTACTCCCATCTCTCATCTCCTACCAGTCTACTTTCCCTATTTTTTCACCCCTTATCCTTCTCCCCTAGTTTCCTTATAGGTGAAGTCCTCCTCCCCTACTGTCTGACCCTAGACAATCAGAATCCATCAGGACTGCCTGGATCTTCTTCCTCTGTGGGCTGGCTGTATTGCCCCACCAGGGAGAAGTGATCAAGAAGCAGGCAAACATGTTCATGTTAGAGACTGTCTCTTCTTCCCTTACTAGGGAACTCACATGGAGACTGGGCTGCCCATGGACTACACCTGAGCAGGTGGTCTGGGTCCTCTCCATGCATGGTCCTTAGTTGATGAGTTAGTCTTTGCAGGCCTCCCTGCGTCCAGAATTTTTTGCTTTGTTGGTCTCCTTATGGAACTCCTGTCCCCTTTTGTTCTTTCTATCTCCCTATTTAGATACTCAAACTTATAACAAGGACATTTGCTCAATTCCAAAGCAGCTTTATTCATAATAGCCAAAATCTGGAAACAACCTTGATGTCCCTCAACTGAAGAATGGATACAGAATTATGGTACATTACACAATGGGATACTACTCTGCTATTAAAAACAAGTAAATCAAGAAATTTGCAGGCAAATGGTGGGAACTAGAAAAGATGATCCTGAGTAAGGTATCCCAGAAGCAGAAAGACGACATGTCATATACTCACTTATGAGTGAATATTAGCCACATAATGTAGGATAAACATATAGAAATCTACAGACCTAAAGAAACTAAATAACAGAAAGGACAACAGTAAAGATGCATAATTCTCACTCAGAAAGGCAAACAGGATAGACAATGGAAGCAGTAGAAGAGAGGAAACAGGATGGGAGCCTGCCACAGATGTCCTCTGAAAGACTACCCAGAAGGCAATCGAAGCAGATGTATAGAATCACAGCCAAACTTTGGGCAGAGCACAGGAGAAATGTTTTTATTTTGAAAAATGCAACTTTTGAGCAGATAGTAGTTTTGGATGGGCACAGGCAAACAACTTCAATAAAAAGCCTGTATTCAAGTTTTGCTGGTTGTGTATAGCATTATATAAGCAAGGAGATAATTTCAACTGAACATAGTGAGCATATAGGTCAAATAAAGTTTTAAACATGAAGTATAGAATTCAGAGGACTAATTTATAGGATTTAATTCACATAATTAAAATAATTAGTCTTGCCATCCATTGTCTCCTAATTTCCCAGCACCCTCAATATACACAGAAATCCACTCTCTGGAGGAAGATATAGGGGAAAGCTCTTTAGTTCTTCTGGGCTTAGTCCCCACAAACTCCAACAAGGTCCATGATTTCGTTCATTTGGAGAGTTCAGAGGGTGTCTTTGAGGCTCCATCACAGAAGGGACAAGTAGCAGATGACCAGCAGGACAGGAGTATAGGAGAATTATATTCTGTTTTGGTTCTAAGACCTTTGTATAGTGCACACTGATATGTTTAAGATTATTTTCCCAACGCACCCCTCCTCATTCTTATCTCTAAACTGCTATCAATATGCGTTTATGGAGGCAAGTGCCCTGGGTCACTGTCATGGGTTGATTGTGTCAGGACTGGGAAAAAGACTTTAATGTAGGAAAACAAAATTCTACTTTTATTTTTATTTTATTTTTTATTTTTATTTTTTGGTTTTTGATTGTGATCTGAGGAGAGAATTTTCAAGTAGGGCTCAATGGTGAAACAGTCTCTCTGAAAAATCTCTGAATCCACTAGAAGACTTGCAAGATGAGAATTTTTTAAGTCTTTGTTTAATGCATTTTAGATATACAAATAAAACTTTGCTTTGTTCACACTATTCATATATAAATGTATATATATATATATATATGTTTATATATAGTGATTTTTTCCAGAAAGGTTTAGATTCATATTCTTTAAAATACAGGTCCTCATACAATACTCAGGTTGCTCAGGGCTGAATTTAAACAATTAGAATTATTGGTGCTAGCCAAAACTATCTAGCCAGCACACTGATGCCTTTATTATAAGGAAGTTTGAGATACAAAACACGAATAGCACATGGCTTCTCCAATAAAAGAAGGGAGCTCCATTCGCTGTGGACTAGGTAGGAAAAAAGGGAGCAACTTCAGCTCCTGAAATGATTAATCTAGATTACATTAGAGTGGCGTGTCTACAACTAATGAAGATGCAAGTCACTGAGGCTTTGATAAGATGTCGAGTCTAGATCTAAGTATGAAACAGAGCATGGAACTCTGAGAAATACATGACAATGAACTTTGATGATACCATTGTCACTCTGAATGGCAAGGTTAGGAATGGTTGCACATCTGTGTTTGTTCCTTCCCTGTGCTTTACTGGGTAGACATGAGAGCAGCTGGATAATATTCCTTGAAATTACATAAGGAACATGACATGTGGCATGTTTTATCATTAGGTTTTATCATTATCCGTTAGGAATAAGAATTCAGAAGCTCTGCCCCCATATCCCAAATCACAAAATTCTATGCACAATGCCTGAAACACTATATTTCAATTATTATAGGCAATTATTACATTCCCTAAAATTAAAAACTTTGTTGACTGAATCTATGGGATAAAAGTTGATAAAGCATGTTTGATATTGTTTGCTGAATGTTAAGACTAAATAAGAAAGGAATAAACAGATAAACTGGAATACTGAAGACCGAGGAAACCCAGATATATGGAGTTGTATTTTGACTTTGTGGTTTTCATTTTTAACTGTGAGAGCAAGGCTTGTATGTATATTGTTGCTTAAAGCCAATTGGCTAAGGCTGCCAGAACAATGAACACTGCTGTGGGTCCCTGTCTCTAGCTCAACTCTATACAGAACCATTGCATTCCGATATACAGTTCCTTATATATAAAGGTACACTAGCAGATATTGTGCTGTTGCTTTTCCCCCTCTTTTAATATTAACGGATTTAAGAAAAATTGATGGTCTTCAGATTGCATGTTCAGAGTTTGATCAACCTTGTGAATGGTTAGTAGTTTGAGTAGATTAAAAAAAAGAAATGTTCCCCCATGGTCTTTGTCAGGTGAAGATATTTGGACACTAGCCCCCAGTTGATGGTACAATTTGTGGGATGATGTGTAAGTTTTAGGAGGTAAAGCCTTGCTTACAGAAGCGTGTCACTAGGGGAGACTTTGAGGGTTTGTAGCTTTGACACACTTCCAGTTTTTAATTTAATTAATTAATTTATTTATTACAATTTATTCACTATATGTCCCCTCTGCAGCCCTCTTCCTCATTTCATCCCAGTCCCACTCACCCTCCTTCTTCTCCCCATATTCCCTTTCCCTTGTCCCCTGATAGGGGAGGCCTACCCCTCCCCCTTCTATCTGACCCCAGCTAACCAGGTCTTATTAAGTCTGGCTGCATCATCTTCCTCTATGGCTTGGCAATGCTGCATCCCCCAGGAGAAGGTGATCAAGGAGCAGGCCACTGAATTCGTGTCAGAGACAACCCCTGTAGCCCTTACTAAAGAACCCACTTGGAAACTGAGCAGCCAATGAGATTTGTTTGAACAGGAGATCTAGGTCCTCTCCATGCATGCTCCATGGTTGGAATATCTGTCTCTGCATGGCTCCTGGGCCCAGGTATTTTGTCTATGATATTCTTTTTGTGAAGTTCCTGTCCCCTACAGTTTTTTCTATCTTACTCTTCTTCCATAAAGATTCTGGCATTCTGTGAGTCTGTGAGTCTGTGACTGAGTTTCAGTATCTCCTTCGATACACTGGTATGTAGATCTAGTCTTTCAGGGGTTCTCTGCGGAAGGCTCCTGTCCTGTTCCATCTCTTTTCCTACTTCAGATGTCTATCCTATTTGCCCCTCTGAATGAGGATTAAGCATCTTCCCTAGGGTCCTCCTTGTTTTGGGGGATTTTTGTTGTTGTTGTTTTCTCTTACTCTGCTTCTTGTTTATATTTGAAAATGTGATCTCTCAGTTTATTTTCTGGCTTGCTAGCACCATGCTTTTCCTGCCATTATGGGCTCTAATCTCTGAAGCTGTAAGCCAAAATAAATTCTTCTGTAAGACACTTTGTCATGCACTTTTATACATCAACAGAAAGGATACTAATTCTGTAATTGATATACACACAAGATACAATTTTATGCATATATAATGAATTTATTATCTGTGTTAGAGAGGAAGGTTTGTTAGATGGAAAGAAAACATTAAAAACAAAGAAAATTAGCTTAGAGAAAGGAGATGAGGTAGACATCGGTGATTACAGGACAGGTTTTATACAACAAACTGGAGTTAAGCTTAGAGGTATTTGCAAAAATTGTAATCATTATCATCTGCACTCCCTTCCATTACAATGCATATTTAGCATGTACAGGTATATTTTAATGACTCATACTTTGAAGAATATTTATTCACTCTAATCTTCAATGTTAGCTGATAAAGTCCATGAGAAAATGTCTGTTTTTTATCTATCTATCTATCTATCTATCTATCTATCTATCTATCTATCTATCTATCTATCTGTCTGTCTGTCTGTCTGTCTGTCTGTCTGTCTGTCTGTCTGTCTGTCTGTCTGTCTAACTAACTAACTATCTATCTATCACAATCTATTCAGTTTGTATGCTGGCTGTAGCTCTCTCCCTCATCTCTTCCCAGTCTCAGCCACTCTCTCACTTCTCCCCATATGCCCCTTCCTAGTCCACTGACAGGGGAGGATCTGTTGCCCTTCTATCTGACCCTAGCCTATCAGGTCTCAGCCCTTATAGAATGTGTCTTTTGATAGGTGTACTTGGACTAGATCAATGCAATGGGAACAGACTTCATCACAACACAAGCATTTAAATAAAAAAAAGAAAAGATAAGAAAAAGAAAAAGAAAAAAGGCACATCAGAAATATACTTAGCTGTCTATATCGTGATCTCAAATGTCCAGTCCCACCCCAGAGATGCTGGAAGCTAGGTGAATGCAATAATAACAATAATAATAAAAAGATAAGAAGAAAAATGACTCATCACCAAGGTCTTTGCCCTAACCTGGACAATGCCTCGATAAAAATAACTAGAAGGAAATGAAGATAAAGTAACTAAGGAGCAGAAACAGCAGAGGAAATTATGTTTTGTATTTTGCGGTCCTGAGTAATGATACCCAACATCCCTGAGCTTCCAGTTAAATTAAGCTTAATATGCCCTTTCTTCTCTCACATCCCATTGTTTATAGGCACCTTCCCCACCTCGTCTTCTGTTTGTTGTCTATTCCAGTTTAGTCTGTAGGAAGCATGTGATTAATACCCCATTTATGTCTTTCTCTGAAATGTTCATGAAGACAAACAGAAATGGTCCTCTAAATGACCTTTGTTGAATCTCTTGATACCTTTCCCCCAAATGGATGTTTTAGCATTTACAAATCACTTTCATTTTCTCTCTGCCTGCCAGAGACATTTGAATCTCCATCGTGACTTCTCCAAACACCACGTCTTTTAAAGGATCAAATAAAGTTCATGGTAGCTTATCTCAATTTCCCAGGGATAACTCACATTTTAAAATGAGAAAGTCAGAATAAATCAACAGCAGTAGCTAGCAGTTATGGCGGTCTCTATTCAAGACAGCTGCCTTCCTGCCTCTGTTCCTAAATGCATCTGAGGCATGGTCTCAATGACACAGGAGGTCAGCAGTCAGAAGACATTAAGGAGGTGGCAAGGGGGTGATTGTGCATGGCATCATACCTGAGAGAAACAGGGAACTGAGAGCTAATCAAATTTCTGCTTGTGGGATTGTTATTACAAAGGAACAAACCATGATGGGAATGACATAAACCAGAACCTGAAAATCAACTGATAAGACAACGACTGAGCAGGAGAGAGTAAATATTGAAATTGATAGAGTTAGAGATAATTATAATAACTAAACAGTTTTTAAGCATTTATTGAAGCCTATCAATGTACTGTGCATTACATATATGCAACTGATTATCCATAAACTTACAGTTGTAGTTTGATTTTATGTTCACTTTTAATGATGAAAGTGCAGTTCAGAGAGGTCATAATTAAAGTATCTTGTTAATGAACATTCAACACCAGGCTTCACTTTTTTTCAGTAGTAAGATGATTACTTAATTAAGAATAATATATTTTTCAATCATAATAATATATTAAAACATTCAATCCCTACCTTAAAAATATTTCCTTCATACTTTTCCTGGAATACAAAACTGTATTTACCCAACAAAGATGTTGGGTAAACCCCTTGATTTCTCAGTATCTATGTTTCCTTCTCTACAAACTGAGGTAATATAAATGATTATATCACAGATCAGTGACAAAGATAGAATGGCTGTTATGTACATGACCTACCATGAGTCATTTTTCTGGATTATTAAACAGTAATTAAAGGTACGTAAAGGTAATTATAGCACAAATATCTCACAGTTACTGTGCTGTCAATACAGTTTAAGCTAGGAAGGAGACAGATTAAGAAACAAATATTAAATGAAAAAACAAAGGAAAATGAATAAGGAAGGATCAATCAAATAAAGTGTAATAAAGCTGTCCAATGTTGGCTTTTACTAAAGTTGCATAGATACTGAGGTGTTGATCAAGGTTTGGTGATGTGAAAAAATTCCTTGTCCAAAGTGGTGGAGCTTTCTCCCACAGTAATTCAGAAATTTTACTATCCTCATTTTGTGGATAAGTAAACAGACTTAGAGAAGTAAAATGCCATTCTAAGGCTTTAGTACGTTGATTGATTGCATAATAACCAGTTACCTTGGTATAAGGCATGCGTGACTCCAGAGCTTTTATATTTTCTCTATAACTCAAAGCTGAGATTATTCCAGACTCTTCTTTCAGATACACAGACATCTCATCAATTATATGCTTTCATGACCGGGTGCATCCCTTTGAGTGGAATTATATCACCCATTTAAAGTGAGAGTTTAAACTTTCTTTTTTTATGTTATCAAACACCTTGGAGCTGGTGGTATGGCTCTGGGGAATACCACTTGCCATACACCCCTGACAGTGTTAGTTCAAAACCTGGAACCCTCTTACCAATTCAGGATGCCAATGATGGTCACCTGTAATCCCAGCACTCTAATGATTAGGTGGGAAGAAGAGACAGAGGAGTTATCTGGAAGCTCACGCAGCAGCTAGATAGTTATGCAGCAGAGCAGAAAGAGAGGTACAGCATCAGCACTAAGGGTGAAGGACAGATTTTGACCTTCTCCTCCCACCTCCACATGGACATAGACATCGCACACATGTGCAATTATGGTAAATAAAAATCTGTGAAATTTTAGAGCTAAAAATGAATAGTTCCAGGGTTAGAGGTGTCAATTCAAACTGAGGGAAAATGCATTTGTCTGTATAAACATATCTAAACTACCACATGCAAAATGAGGTTAATTTTGAGCAAGAATGCATGCTGAATATAGGTAAAAATTATGTATTGTTGGGGTTGGAAAGATACTTTAGTGGACAAGAGAACTGGCTGCTCTTCTGAGGATCCTGTTTCAACGTCTATACCCACATGGCTGCTCACAATTCTCTGTATCTCAAGTTTCAGAAAATCCAACACCCTTACACAGACCTACAGGCAGGCAAAACACCAATGCGCATAAAAGAAAAGTAAATAATAATTTAAAGGAATGTACTAAAGAGACCTTGAAGACTAAGACAATGATTTTAATAGGTTTATCCATAAAGTATAAATGTTTGAGGCCATAGGCCTATTTTACCAGATATAAACTTTACCCATTATATACCTGTATTTGAAATTTGCGTAATATGCTACTAATTTGTGTGTATTTGTATCGTTATATATAAGTTAATTAATTTTAAACATATGTATATGTTGGACATGTAAACATATAGAACAGAAAAGGCAAAAAACAGATATGATTGGGACCGGGACAAAGATGAAATCTTTATAGCAGGCCACCCAATGTAGATCATTATTTCTATTGTAAAGATGGGAAGAAATAATGTTCACACTAAATAGCTAATTTTTTATTAAAAGGTAGTTCCTCATTTAACTCAAACACCCTGCTGGTGCTAAGCTAGACTTGCTTCTTATATATTGTTGTGTTACAAACTTTTGAAAGTAATTTTCAATCCATATTATGCAAACATAATGTTAGTGGACACTCAATAATAAATCATTCACTGATACCCAGGCTTTGGAAAAACAACTTTGAAGTAATGAAAATTTAGGAATAAACAAAAACAAGACATTGTAATTTTCTTAATTTGAATATGGGAACTGGAGTTTCCAGGCATTCTTTAAAATTAACGAGTAGATTATGCAAATACCGATATTCATTTCCTTATTGCATCCTTCAAAAGAAAATAAATAGATACATATACAGAAATATCTTATAACTGTACTTCATGTATGCTAACTAAAGCATGGGTGACACCAAACTAATTTGCATCAACTCAATCATTACACTCACAAAAACTAGACTGTGAAATCTACATGCAATCAAAGAAAACTCCCTGACATATTTAAGGATTAAAGAATTGTATATGTGCTCAAGTGTTTTTAACCTTTTATTTTATGTTTATAGATGATATTGCCGGATGTCTGTTTTGTATATTGGGTTGAAAATTGTGCCTTTAAACTTACCTGTGAAAGTAGAGTAAGTTAATGCTGATAAATTAACTCCCAATAATGATGCCAGTATGAGAATATGAAACAGTGGTGAGATTATGCAGTTTTTTGTGGCATCAATTTGGTTGCTATATTAAGTTCCTAATCATTAACAAGAACTCTGATGCTATATATCCACATACAACTTTCCTCTATCACTTTGAAATTTGGTTAGGTAATATGCAACAAATAAGATTAATCAGTAAGAGTACTCCTTCTTTTAACCAGGGTTTAGTAAGGACTAAGGAGAATTATATATTAAAAAATAAAAGGAAAGTCAAAAGAAAAAAAATGCTATGAAAGGCATATGTAACTCCTGAAGCATAGCACTAGAATATCTCAATGGAGCACAGCAATATGAAGCATCTTTAATATGCTACTCTGAGAACAGAGCACTGACTTGAGAGGTACATGGGGGCTTCTTTAAAACTGTGCAATACCTGAGTCCTGAAGGCACATACCTGAAGTATCCCAGGATGCAAAAGCAAAGATTTTCAACTGTAAGATACACTTGTGCAGAAAATATTGCATGCACTTCTCCAGAATCTGCCAGTGTTTCAAGATTTAACTGAAATCTTACTTCCTTCACTGGGGCCTTTCCATGCCTTCAGTTGGAGTTAACACCACTGTCATCTAGGTTCTGAGACATTTTTATTATAACTGTAGAATACTAGCAGAAGCTTGAATTGAATAGCCTTCTAGTACATTGGTTTGTGAATTTTTTAACTAATTTAACTTTTTAATTCAATTTACCTCTTGGTTGTAGCTCAATCCCTCCTCTTCTTCCAGTCCCAACATTTCGTCCTCACGTCTGGACCCTCACCTCTTCCTCAGAAAAGGGGAGCTCCCTTTCCCATCTACCCAAGCTCATCAAGTTACACCAGGACTGATCATGTTCTCTTCCCCTGTGGCCTGGCAAGGCAGTCCCATCAGGAAAAAGTGATCAAAAGATGGCAACTCAGGCCTCCTCCAATGCAGTCCCTACTTCCCTTACTAGAGGACACACATGGATGCTAAGCTAACCATTTGCTACATCTTTGTAGGGGACCTAGGGTCAGTTCATGCATGGCCCTTGGTTGATGCCTCAGTCTCAGCAACTTTTGGGGCCCTGGTTAGTTGTCTCTGTTGGTCTTCATGTGGAGCTCCTGTCACCTCCGGGTCCTTTTCTCTTTGCTTCCACTTTTCCACAAGATTCACTATGTATCATCCAATGTTTGGCTTTGAGTCTCAGCATCTGTTTTGAGGTGCTGCTGGGTAGAGCCTCTCAGAGGACAACTCTGACAGGCTCCTGTATGCAAGCTTAGCAGAGTATCATTCATAGTGTCAGGGGCTTGTACTCTCCCAAAGAGCATGGCTCTTTGTTTGGGCCAGGCTTTGTTTCGGCATTCCCTCAGTCTCTGCTCTATCTTTATTCCTGCACATCTTGTAGGCAGCTAAAAGGCATCTAGCATGAGAGAATGGCACAACTCAGAGACACAGTTAAAATCTGGCAATTATTGGCTCTACTTACTTGGAGACAATTCTTAACTTTTCCAAACCTCAGATCCTAAATTTTAAGAGGGAATTTTTTTTCATAATGTTTTCATTGATTATATCTATGGTCATGGGGATGGCAAAGCAAGAAAATGTTTAGAAACTTTGTAATTTTAGAAATCTTCACTTAAAACTAATGCATATTGTTGGTCAAATGTGATTTCTTGTAAAGTCTGGAACATTTTTTCTATTATCTCTAAAATTATGTCACTCAAAGAATTACCCATGACTAAAATGAGAGGTAAATGCATATTTCTTTAAGGATTAATCATGTTATTATAAAATTTCATTTTATCAAAGCTAAAATTTTCTTAAAATATTTTTAAAACCACCTTTAATAAAATACCCAAGCAAACCATTTAAACAATAAAATTTCCAAACAGGTGCTCCGTCTTATTACCATAGTCTGGGCTTCAAAGGATGCATGTATAGACCAGTGCTTACATCATACTCCAGTTCAAAGATGATAGCTTCCATAATTAATTAAACCAAATTGGTTCACACTAGTCTTTTGTTCTAATACCAAACTCCTTAGTGGTACCGGATTGCACACCATGTCCTCTCCTATCCCGATAAACATGCCTAGAATAGTCCTCTTACTTAGTGTTACATCTCCCAAAAGGCTTTGGTTCTCTTTCTGGAATATAGAGGGGATTTTTTTTTTCCTAAGAAAAACTTCATAAGAAACCATGAAAGAATAATTTTGAATTATAATCCATAGGGATTCTCGTCTTGCCCTTAACTCCAGGTGTATATCCTAGGTAAGTTCTAGAATGTATGAGGTTATTAATCAATATGCATTTTAAATTTTTAATTATTTTGTTTCATGTTTATTTAATAGAACTTTGAACAATGTATTTATTTTTAATTTATTTTTAATTTATTATTTATTCACTTCGTATCACTGTAGGCTCATCCTCCCTCCCTCTTCTCCTCCCATGTCCCTTCCCCAGTCCAATGATAGGGAAGGTCATCCTCCCTTTCTATTTGACCCTAGCCTATCAGTCTCATCAGGACTGGCTCCATTATCTTTCTCTGTGGCCTATTAAGGCTGCTCCCCCCTCAGGGGTTTGTGATCAAAGAGCCAGCCACTGAGTTCACGTCAGAAACAGTCCCTGCTCCCCTTACTAGGGAATACACTTGGAGACTGAGCTGCCATGGGTTATATCTGAGCAGGCATTCTAGGTTATCACCATGTCAATGTGAATTTTAAATGAATGAACAAAACACATCCTGATGCACAATGTCTCTCTTCTAGTCATAAACCATAGCAAAGATCTTGTCAAAAATTGCTGTAGATTATGCTTTATCTCTGTTTGCTAGATGAGCTGGCAGAGGGAGACATCAAATGTCAAAGCATCCTAACCTCAACTTGTACTCTCTTATGCTGCACCTTATGAGTTGGTGAGTCCTTAGCATTAAGGAGGTGCCAGCTGGTAGAATACAACACAATCCAGCTCAGGGTCAGCGAATGACTTCGTATATATACCATATTTACATATCATCCAGGAGTTCACTATTTTACATCAAAAACTTCCTTTAATTTTTAAAGATTCATTCACCAGTACAAGAACTTAACTGCAACATAACCAGTGTTTGCAGCAATCTGATCAGTACCCTTCCACTTCCATGCATTAAAATTAAGATGAAACATTTTACATTTAGGCATAATTACTTCTTTTATACTTTCAATTATTTTAAAATTTAAATCAATTTGTCATTATGGCATAAATAAAGTAAGCATCATTAAATTGTTATTCTCAGTGGTTTATCTTAATCCAAATGTTATTATCTAAATGTTTTCCTTATGTGTGTTGACAGTTATATGAATCTTTTAACACATAAACATAAAATACTATAGCTAACTCAAAACTGATTAGTTTGTATGCGATTTCATGTTATAAAAATTTTCTCATATTGGTGTCCAATGATATTTAAATTCTCATTACAAATAATATAGCAAATAATGGCGCACTAATTTATTAGAGTTTTTCTATTTATTTTATTTTAGCAGCGCCAATGGCACAATGGCATTGCCTGACGATTTCTTCCTTATTTTATAAACAGTCAACTTCTCTTTTGAAAGATGCCATTGTCTCCAAACTTTATCTACCATATCATTGTCTTCTACTTTAGCATATGTGTCTCACATGAAGTCTATGCTCATAGTGCGTCTTGTGTTTTATTTTCTTGTTGGGTGTCTATGGTCAAGCATGCTTCTCTGCAACAATTGCTTGAAGGCAACAACCTCGCTTGTATTTTTATTATTTTTGTTCACCACAATAAGGCCACATAGGTTCATTTTCATAAGTGAGAAGTAAATTTTTAACATTACATTGTTAAACAAATCCAGCCCTGAGGAGACAAGATGAACTGGGGTCGGATGGAAGGGGAGGAGGTCCTCCCCTGTCCATGGACTTGGAAGGGGCGGGGAGGAGATGAGGGAGGGATGTGGAGAGTGGGAGGGAATGAAGGAGGGGGCTACGCCTGGGATGCAAACTATATAACCTGTGATTAATATAAAAATAAATAAATTACATTTAAAAAAGAGAAACAACTGGGGAATTTATATTACAACCATCAAAAATAAACACATTTTTATGCTCTTTTGTAGTTACTTTATATTCAGTGAAATCCATAAGGAATTATGAACTAATTAGTATAGAACATGCGCAGGTGTTAAATTTCTAAACTTTTTTTCCTTTTCTATTCAGTATTTATAAACAAAAATACATTCCAAACATTTTTCTGATTTATGAATATCATTCAACATATCCTATGAAATTTATGAGCTGTTCATCCTGCATTCAGCAGAATATGCTAAAAGCAACCTACTGCCCACAAAACAAGGCTAAAATGCTGAACACAGAGGACATTATTTATAAGGATTTTGATTGTCATAGAAAAGTATAACCATGAAGGCATATGCTATACAGAAATCCTGTGGGATGGAAAGGCTCCTCAATCCCTATTTCAAGGTTGACTATGTCAGGCTATTACATCCAAAATGACTTGTGTGTTTGTGTGTGTGTGTGTGTGTGTGTGTGTGTGTGTGTGTGTGTGGTGTTGAGGGAACAATGAAAAACTGCTAAAATATTTGGCCACCAAAATTCCAGGAAAAAGATAAAATAGGAATTCTTAGAGATTGGCTTTCAAAAGTACTTACATAAAATTACTCTGTTTACTGTGTAAGCATTAATTCACAGATAATTACTTTTATTAATGGTTCACATAGCCAGATAATTTAATAGTTCCTTTTAAAATTTGTATAGACATTCAAATTCTGACTTGGTAACCAATGTAATTCCTATGTTTCTAGTACCTCTTCCTGAAATTTAAAAAAAAAAAAAAAAAAAAAACAATGCTACTAACAGTTCTACTCTCTTAGGATAAATAAACAAATATAAAAAACACCACAAGGAGAACAACAGAATCAAAAATTCTGAGCACAGGGGTCTTTCTTGAGACTGATACTCAAACCAAGGACCATGCATGGAGATAACCTAGAACCCCTGCACAGATGTAGCTCATGGCAGCTCTGTATCCAAGCGGGTTTCTTTGTAAGGGGAATAGGGACTATCTCTGACATGAACTCAGTGGCTGGCTCTTTGATCACCTCTGCCTACGGGGGGTGGGGGTGGGGGGAGAGCAGCCTTAACAGGTCACAGAGGAAGACAAATCAGCCAGTCTTATTAAGGCCTGATAGAGTAGGGTCAGTTGGAGGGGAAAGAGGACCTCCCCTATCATTGGACTGGGGGAGGGGCATAGGAGGAGATGAGGGAGATAGGGTGGGATTGGGAGGAATTGAAGGAGGGGGCTACAGCTGGGATACAAAGTGAGTAAATTGTAATAATTTTTTTTAAGTGCTCAGAAGACTGTGACACCTGCTAGGTGTTTTATAATGTGTATCTCTGTCCTGAATTGATGATGGATGGTTCACTGTGTATGATCACCTTACAATTGTACACTTAGCCCATGTTTTCAAAAATGCTGTTAATACGCTATTTTTAGATACTGTGTGTGTGTGTAATAGTATTATTGGAAATACCCACACTGCGTAGTAGAGTAGGATCCAAGTAAACGATTTTGAAGCCCAAAATAAATAAACATCTGCTAATTTACTTCATTAGAATTTCAGAAGCAGTTACCGCTTTAAACATAACTTGATTAGAGGCTAAAGAGCTAACAGCAAGAGGGTAAATTTGAAACCTTGTCTTATTTCTTTAAATCTCAGCAAATGGTGATAATGTTGGTTCCTAATTGGCTTTGTTAGGGCCGCACATTGTCGTCTGTGTCATAGGAGTTTCCTCTCAATCTAAATGTCACTTTTGGAGCTTTGCAGGTTAAGGGAAAAGATGGTGATACACCAAACTCCCTAAATTCCATCAGATGGAAATGTTACTCTCAATAATAGATAAGTCAGAGTTGCATTGTCAGGCAATACATTTCTACTCCAGTGACTGAGAACAATCTTATGCAGAAAATACAGGTAATATAGGAATTTCTTATAGGTTTCAAATCTATAATGGAACACACTTCTGTTTTGCTGAATATTCAGTAACCTCCTCTGAAATTTATTTGTTTTGGGTATCGAGCAAAGACTACGTCACCCTTCCAGTTCCAGAAAACAGAAAACTATTAACAAGATTAGCCATTTCTTACTATAGCACGAACAATTCACTTTTTAAAAAAAAATCTCTTTTCTAATCTGTTCTGTGGCTTTTCCTAGGGAGATGTAAACAAATATCTATGCCTCCGAAAGGGGGATCAGTGATAAATTAAAGAAACTCTTCCACCCAAATCCAGTTGGTGAATAAATGTGCTTATTGGTGTTATTTTAAAAAAGCACGCACAGAATGCTAATTACAGGGGAATGGCTGACTCCACGTCAGCTACTTAGCTGAAAATCGCATTCCAACATGTGTCATGGAAGTTGCATCTCTGGACCCCTTCGCCTAAATTGCAAGACTTCTTGCAATTTAGAGTTACTGAACAAGGTTTACCTAAATTTGATAGGTAAAAATATTACTGCATACTAAAAATCTGTACACCTAAAGAAGCTAAGCAAGGAGGAGGACCCTGGGTAAGATGCCCGACCCTCATTCAGAAAGGCAAACAGGATAAACATTGAAAGAGGGAGAAAACAGGGAACAGAACAGGAACCTACCACAGAGGGCCTCTGAAAGACAAACCCAGCAGTGTATTGAAGCAGATGTAGAAACTCATAGCCAAACTCTGGGCAGAGTACAGGGAATCCTATGAAAGAAAGGGGAGATAGTGGGACCTGGAGAGGACAGGAGCTTCACAAGTAGAGCAACAGAACCAAACATCTGGGCCTGGGGCTATTTTTTGAGACTGATATTCCAACCAAGCATCATTCATGCAGACAACCTAAAACCCCTGCTTAGATGTAGCCCACAGGAAGCTCAGTGTCCAAGTGGGTGCTCTAGTAAAGGGAGCAGGGGCTGTCTATGACATGAACTCAGTGGTGGGCTCTTTGATCACCTCCGCTGAGGAGGAGGGGCAGCCTTAACAGGCCACAGAGAAAGACAATGCAGCCAATCCTGATGATACCTGATAGGCTAGGGTCAGAGGGAAGGGGAGGAGGACCTCCCCTATCAGTAGACTGGGGGAGGGGAGCAGAGGAGAAGAGGGAAGTTGGGATTCAGAAAGGAAAAGACAGGAGGCTACAGCTGGGATACAAAGTGAATAGACTGTAATAAATTAAAAAATATATTAAAAAATCTTAGTCCAGGAATGGGTTACTTAGTTAGGTGCTTATTTTCCATAGAGACACTATAGATTCCCAAACATCACAGGATTGTCAATTCTAATGGTTATTCTCCAGAACCTGAAGGTAAACCCTATTTCTAAAGCCACCACATGTTTGAAACACAGAACATAGAGACAGTGTGAAGATACAGACCTAGAAGCTTCAGTCCTACTGCACACATTAATATTGTTGTGATCTGTTTTGAATAATATCCAAGGATAAAATTTATCATCAAGATGTCAACCTTGTTACTCATAATAATGACTGATCTGGAAAATCACGCCTACAGGTACGTTAGTCACACCAAAATCATAGGAATAGCCAAGCACTTTCTCACTGAACAGAAAGCTAATAAAGGCCAAAAACTTGTTGCTACACAGAGAGTAGACCCTAAGGTAGAACGTACCATTTCTTATTCTACTAAATGTGCACCACTCATAATGACTTGATGTTATGACAGATTTCTCAGCTCTCATAAGTTAAGTTTCTATGATTAAACACATAAGGAGATATGTCAAAGCTTCTATGGGTAGTAGATGGTAGTAGAAGAGTCCTATAAAGGGAAAGAAGATAAGAGACAGTAGAATTCCAAGTTCTAAATGGAACATCTTTATCATACCCCTTTTACCAAGGGTCATTGCAGAAGAGGAGCAGAAAACTTTTAAGAGCCAAGGCAGTGATGACTAAAAGATGTCCACAAAAAGATTGTCTTTTAGGCACAACAATGGAGTTTCACATAGGAATTTAGAATAGTTCTTACAGCATGCACAGTACTTGTGCAAGTTCTAGTCAACATAAATCATAGGACAGAGAGGAGAGTTAAGCATAAAATGCTACCACAAGCTCAGGAGTTATTGTCAATTGTTAGTTTCTGGAGGAGGGCAGGTCACTTTTCTTAAAGGATTGTCTCTGATAAGTTGACCAAGTTCTAGTGTAAAGACACACATCCAAAAAATATGTGGACAACACAAATTGGACATAATGTGTGTAGCAACATAAGGACAGGAAGTTAGAGGGCTAAGAAATGGGATAAAATGGAGGAGATTAATATGATTAAACACATTGTAAGAAATGTCAAAGAACTAATAAAAATTATAAAAAGTGAAGTCCATAGAGTATACACACACACACACACACACACACACACATATATATATATTTAAAACTTATGCCTGAGAGTTCTCATGAGCCTTATAACCAAGAGCCCTGACTACCAACTCAAATGGAGGCGTTTCATACTTAGTACTGGTATCCTGTGGGGAGTACTGTCAGCCCACCAAGAGTCAAAACTTCATGATATATATGTATATATATATATATATGTGTATAATATATACACACAGAATACATATAGGCATATATATGTGTATATGTGTGCACATCTGTATATATGTACATATATACATATTTATATGTGTATATTATAATAATTTTAGGTAAATATAAAGAAATATGATTATTTGAAGAGTTACTACATATAATTGGCTATGTGTCAGTTGTGACACAGGTATATCCCTATGGAAAAAGCACTACCTTTGTAGTAAGGAAGATCACATATAAATTCTCTCTTACCCATATGTTGTAACATTTCCCTTCTAGACTTAACCTTTTTCTCAACCCAGTATATATACTTCTTGTTATTACCTCCTTGTATGAAATTTTGGGATTAATACATAAGATATTTTTGCAACAGTTGTTTGTTAAAATTTTGTTGCTCAGTCATATGCCACAATATGGATATTGTGATAGAAGTGATAGAAACTAAGCTTTTTCTATTGTGAGCATAGAGGCAGAGATATTAAAAAAGTGTAAAAACTTTCGCTTTTGGTTTCTCTTAGAAAAATGGATGTCATTTTATTGCATTGTATAAAAAGTCTGTGTTTTATTAGATTCATTTATTTATTTAAATGTGTGTATTTGGGGGTTGGGTATGTGTCATGTGTTATTGTAGAGACCACAGTGTCATGTGGGTCCGGAGGTTGTCATTTAGGTTGACAAAGTTTACAGCAGTTGTCTTTACCAGCTGAGCTCTCTTACCACACTAAGTCTGAATCATCAGCAAGAAATTAGTAACATATTACCCTATACTGTCTATCCATATTTGATATTTATTTGAATTTTAGTTATTCTAACACATATATGTTGTAAAATTTTAGTTCCTTATTTTCTATATAAGTTTATTTTCCTGTGTTGGTTTTCATTCTATACATTCTCTTAGGTGATGTAACTGTTTTGTTCTTAACTGTGTCATCCATTTTCATCATTGTGTTTTGAGGAATCTTTTCATATTCTAGCACAACTGGTTTATCACCCATACAGTCAGGAAATGTTCTGTCTACTCTTCCTGTAGCAGGTCTTCGTTAGTTGACAATGCCTCCAGGTACTGAAGCAGAAATACTGCTTCTTGAGTTGTTCTCGCTGGGCCTGCTAACCTTGATTCCATGCAGAACCCAGGACAAAATGCTCGGTGGTGGCAGTGCCTACAGTGAGCTCTGCCCTCAATGTCAATCACCAATGAAGAAAAGTACCATAGGCTTTCCACAGGCCAGCGTAGTCAGAGCATTTTCTCAACTGAGATTCTTTCTTCCAAAATGTCTCTAGTTTGTGTCAAGTTGACATAAAATAAGTCAGCACAAATGGGTAGATAGGAGATGTTAGCAATATGTCAAAGTATTTTGCAAACTGACATTTCCCAAACAAGTTATTCAAAAAGAATCACATTTGAAATGAGGCCCTTGAGGGGGGAAAAAAGAGTAAAATTTAAAAAACGCTCACAGAACATAGGCGTTGACCACTTAAACAAAAGCAGAGGGGCAGGGTTTTTGTCATATCCCAAAAGAACCAACACCATTTGCCCAGTGTGGGGAGAAAGCAGATAAAACACCTAAGTCTTAGAGAAAAAAAAAGTTTCATGTCCATGGAAAAGTAAATCCTACAACCCCTCTGCAGAGTGTAGGAGAAAAAAATGCAGGAGACACCAAGGGTGGGCGAGGCAAACTTGTGACTGCAGTGTAATCACATTCCTAGTCTGTTTGGTAAGCAGACCTTCGCTGTAGCATAACATCCACAGAAATTTTGGAACACGTTTATGCTCAAATTTGACTTGGGGAGCCAGTTCTGTGGAAGTTTTCTGAACAGACAAGGTTTCTAAGGATATAGGTAATAATGGCTTGGTTGAATATAGTCAAGTTTCAATGTCAAAATAGTTACTGTAATGCAAATTTATTAAAAGGAATTAATAGTGGATATTGTATTCTATTCATTTTCTAGTATTTCACAGCATCATAAGGTTAAAAAACTAAGCATTATCTAATGTAAAATTATATTTTAATTATGTATAATAGCTATTATTTAAGCTACTTATTGCGCTGACTTATTTTATGATAGTAGTGATAAACTCTTGTAATTATATGATATGTCAGGTATGCTTATGGTGTATTGAATAGTCGGGAATACTATAAAGATGTGTAGAATTTGGAGTATGACTTTTTATGGTGAAATATGAAAAAGGAGAGTCTACCAAGCACTCATTTGTGTGTAAGAACAAGATGGCAGCACACCAAGTCAATAAGCAATTGCTCACGTGCACTAAGAAAAGTTCAGTTATCTAGGCTTCCTGAATTTCATGAAGATTGAGTGTTTTTACTCTGCCAAGGAAATAATAAGTATTTAATTGGAATATGGTTTGGTGGACTACTGGCATTAGGATGTATATTCTGTAACTCAGAATTATTAGACCTCATATATGAGGTGTTTGGAATAGAGGTTTACTTTAGAAACTGATGGAAGGAGAATTTGAGTCATCAGCCAGGCTTCCCAAATCAAATCTAGATAGCACATATGAAATATATTGTACTATTTTAAATGAATTTTAAATGATCTGTAAAAGCAATAATAGTGTCATTGTCTCATTTTGTGGTTAACTTTTGTGGTTAATTTTTCTTTTTGAAGAAAAATTTCAGGGATAGACATCCCAGCATTTTTTGTACAGGAGGCAAATGGCCAGATACTAATTTTTGTCTATTCTTTGACACCAGAGACACTGGCGAATGGCTGAGGCTGAATTAAAGAATCTGTCATGGAATTTTAATCTAGCTACCATGACCCAAGAAGGAGTAACAAAAAAAAATTTTTACAGTGTCATTTGAAAATTGGCTTCCAGAATGGGGATGCCAAGCATCCAGCAAGCTTCCAGCAGTATTAGCACCTTACGGTTCCTATGGTGAAGATTTGTTTACAGTTCTTGTGACCACAGAACCTTTAGTTTATATCTAGTCTCTTGGTTCAGTTAGCCTAGCTTTCTAGAACTCTGTGAATTAGTAACTGTATTTCATAAATTCCCTTTCTACTTGAATCCCCCAGAATTGATTTTTATTGCTTGCAAGTAAGAAATCTGACAGACAAAACTCCATTAAAATATGAAAAATGGAATGATCATGAAATTCAATTAACTTACCAAAACCATATTCCCTGTCAGTGGCTAGCCAATAGAAACTGGTGTAATTAAAACTTGGTCTCAGAATATTTTAGCACTAAAGACTGCCTTCTTTCACTATATTCTGCTTTTAAACATGACTAAACTGTTCCTAAACAAGAGAAGTTATTATACTCAAAGTAGTTCATATATGTCTGTTATCAATTCCTATTAAAAACTGAAGAGAAATAAACCTTATTCCTATATTATAGAGCCTACAACTAAGGGTGTCACAAGTGGTACCACATACATTTACATGGCAGTCAACAAACTTTCTTAAGTCGACATATATAAAATCTTTATGCAAATCATATATTTCAGAAGGAACAATTAAATGTCATTTCGAGAAGCATGGACAAGAAAGCAGCAAAGGGTACTTAATCATTTACAGTGTATAAATGTAATAAACTAAAAATGTAATGTGCTATAAATTCAATCAGCAGACATGGGAAAGCGGGAGATGTTACAATTTTACAATCTTACAATTTTATGTGGAATTGTCAAACATAATCTCTATGTAAGTTATTTGGGAAGTTCATAAAATGTTTTCTTATTTCATCCTCCTTTAGAGACACTCAGTAAACACACGAACTGAATTTTAGCCAATTAAATACATACAGAATTGTTATAATCCGTTTTCGGTCCTGTTTCATCAAAATATCCTTTTCACTTCTACAACAGCCACTAAAAGCGGTGTCAAAAGACAGAAGACCCTAGAAGCTCTGTGGCGGTGCATGGAGAAGAACCTTAGCCAGGAATCATCTCACATGAACTAAATCTTGTGTGAGAAATGAATAAACTGTTATTGACGCAGAGCTAGCCAGACTCAAAAGCATAGTGCTTTAGCTAGGTTTAAAGCAGTGGTTCTCAAACTATGGGTTGTGACCCCTTGAAGTCCAATGACTCTTTCACAGAGGTCTCATGTCAGATATCCTGCGTAGCATGCATTTGCCTTACAGTTCGTAACAGCAGCAAAATTATAATTATGAAGTAGCAACAAAACCATTTTTATGGGTGGAAGTCACCGCAGCATAAGACACTGTATTAAGTGGTTCACAGCGTCATGGAAGCTGAGAACCACTAGTCCTAAAGGAATTTATTGTAACTACATGTCTCTTGTGTGCTCTATTTCTGTCTCCCCCCACCCTTACCAGGTGTGTGCGTGGGGAGTCAGCATACACAAGAACATGCTGGGGTTTATTTTCCCCTTTGAGAAAGTTAGAGAAGGTTCTATTAATAAGAAAAACCTTGTAGTTTCATGTACCTAAGAGAGACTGACATCAGGGTAGGTAAAGAATTTAGTTTCTAAATTGTATTTTCAAATTGTAAAAGAATGGAGTTGAATTTTAAAATTTAGGACTTAAATAAGTTAAAGTCGGTAGAGAAAAAGCACTGTCTTACTCAATTTATAGTGTTGCTAGAATTTATACTGTGTTAGGATTCTAAGTTTCAAGATACCAAGGTTATATACCTCATAAATGAAAGACAGTGAATTTGAACTTGGATTTGTCTAGATGAAGAATGGTTCTATACACAATGACAGGGTGAGCATAGTCTTTACATAAAGACATAAACATCAAGTCCAAATATCCTGCATTTTCTACACACACACACACACACACACACACACAAAATGTGTGGCTACAGTATATATAATCCAGATTTCTTTGAGCAATATTGTTTACCCTTAAAAACAAAATAAATCTCTTTCTCTGTAGAGATGTTGACACAGAAATTTCTGCATATGAGAGAGCACATTACAAGTCATATAAAGTCATTGAGTCTACTTAATTAAAATATGCATTAGCTTCAAAATACAGAACAAAATTCACTTAATATTAAATAATATTCTATAATTTAATAGGCTCATCCTCTTTACATGGTTGATATAATCTATAGGAGAAGTAAGAAAAATACTAATATTCTAATTTTTCTAATTTGCATTAATAGAAAAATCCATTTAACAAATATTACTTTAGAAAACATCTACTGATTTTTGCATCAGTCTACTGTATTGAAGCACTAGCTACAGTGCTTTCATATTGTATTTTCAAACCTGGGAAATAATGCTGGATCATGGTACTTAGCTTGTTAGGTTGTTTTTTGTTGTTGTTGTTGTTTTTGTTAAGCAAAATGCTTCATGTATTAAGAGTATTAACATTAATGTATTTTTAAATTTTTGTCATTCAACAGTATTCATTCTGTTTAACTTAAGCTTGCAACTGTGCTTTTTCAGTCTGAAGGCATTGTTATCTGTTATGATACCTCTGTACATAAGCCTTTCAGGAAATGGAAAGAGGGCATGGGAACCTAGAGAATGAGTGCTCTAAAACAGAGTTTATTCAAGTTGAAATATGGATTTTTCTATTGTAATTTTTTCTTTATAAGCAGACATATTTATGTATTATCAATTCCAAGTCAAGAATATAGTTTTTGTTTCTATAAAAGTCAGAGTGATACTACAGAATTTAAAATGTATCTTTCCTTAGGTGAAAAGTATCCATAGGTAGAAACCTCACCTAGGGATTGTCAGATCTCTTGAGTGATATATTTGGTGTGGTGACTCACTTTTAACCATCACAGCTCCTGTGTAGGTGCAGACCACAGCCCTATAACTCTAGAAATCTGAAATACTAACAATATATTTAACGTGAACATAGTATTTCTTTTAAACAATTTTGTTTAGATATATTTTTACTTTTAATAAATAACATAAAAATCTAGTATGCATATAAAATATTCATGCATAATTTATATACACATGTATATAACATTCATAATGTACATATATATTAGAAATAGATAAATGAAGTGTCTTCTGATTTGTGCCATAGTATGACACTGTGTAGTCATTTACTCAATAACATTTCCTCCCTCAGGGAGATGAAAGGCTCACTAAGGGTCAAGAATTAAAACTCACAAGTCTCTGGATTTCCTGAAACTTACAAGATTCACCAGGCGCTTCTTCAAACAATTTATGAGCAATAACAGATTCTATGGTGTACCTGGTGAAAGTAGCTCTTAGATGCAGCTTCTTAAATCAGTTCTGGGATGGGCTTTTTGTTTATACAGCCACAGGCTGAATAGCAAGAAACAGTACTCAGAGATGAGCAAAAAATCTTTCCAAAATGTCTGCCCTTCTCTTCTGTGATTTTGTCAGAAAAAAATTAAGATAACAGGCAGCATCATCATGCTTGAATGTCAATGGATACTTCATTTTGGTGTCTGACTTCAACCTGTGCCAAGAGATGAGGCACAGCTAGGAGGAAGTAACACATATGTCCCATTTTGAAAATTCCCTAGCTTTGCAGCCAGTTGGTCTAAGAGTCAAGCTCCGTGTCCCAGCCTTTGTGGCTGAAAGAATTTTATTAAAAGCCAGGGAATGGGGCCTGTTCACATCAGGGGCTTCCCCCAGGCTTTATTCACGAATCCCAAATTGTGGATGTTAGAAAACTCTAAGGTGGCATGACAGAACTGAAGCCCCGGCATCTAGAACAAATCATTTGACTGAAAGCTTTTGTCTAGGACTGGTTTTGGACAAAGTAGGACTTCCCTTATTTGCATGACCCATGGCCTCAATTTGCATGACTGATTTAGGTAATTATGATGTACATGGCAGAGATTTCAGAACTGGCAATTTTGGATACAGTAGCTCACAGTGGCCACTCAGAAATTTTCACTAGCCTTTCAAAACTTCTCATGGCACCAGTTACAGAAACATGAACTTGCACAAAGATCAGTTCACCCTAAAAACACAAGAACTTCTTCCAAATGGAGACAAGTCCCCACTCTAACCCTTGGTTCCCTTCTAATATAACCAGTGTACTTTGCTTCATTGATGTCAGTCAAACAGTGAATTCACTCCTAGCATGTATTTGTTTTTCTCTCAATAGTAGTGGCCATAAAACACTTTTTGCATTTCACTCTGAAAAATCATTTTCTTTCTTTCTTCCTTCCTTCCTTTCCTTCTTTCCTTCTTTCTTTCTTTCTTTCTTTCTTTCTTTCTTTCTTTCTTTCTTTCTTCCTTTCTTTCTTCCTTTCTTTCTATTCTTTGTGAGTTTCATATCAAGTACCCTAGTCCTGTTCATGTCCTTATTCCCTCATATCCACCTTTCACCCTAACAAACCACTCCCCCAAAATAAAAACACATAAACAACAACAAAAAGTATAGAAAACATTTCATTGTGGAGGGTGTGGTATGTCACAGTGTGTCAAAAGTATATCCCTCTGTCCATACGTCTTCACTTGCGAATGTTCATAGTCTTTAATATTTATTGTATACAGCACATAATTTTACTTCAGGTCATATCACATTTGTGACTTTTGTTTCCAGTAACTGGAACAATGTCATCTCCGTGCTTTCATTCTCCATTTAAGGTACATTGTAAAACTCTTCCTTCCTTCCGTCCTTCCTTCCTTCCCCTGATTCAACAATAAAATATATCTTTGGAGACCCAGAGTCAAAACTTTGAAATATATATTTACTGCTTATTATAAGAGTATAGTCAAATGGTTTATTCATTTTTTCATTTGAATATGGTGGCCTTTCTCACTTGACAACTTGCCTGGAATCAAAGAGATAAGACTCAATCTATGAAGCTACAGTTATGTTGGTACCTAAACCTCACGAAGACCCAACAAAGAAAGAGAATTTCAGGCCAATCTCCCTTATGAACATTGATGCAAAAATACCCAATAAAATACTTGCAAACAGGATACAAGAACACATCAAAGATATCATACACTGCAACCAACTAGGCTGCATCCTAGGCATACAGGGCTGGTTCAGTATACAGAACAATGTAATCCACCATATAAACAACCTAAGTACAATCCAACAATGTAATCCACCATACAAACAACCTAAAGGAAAAACAATCACATGACAATCTCCTTAGATATTGAAAAATAATTTGACAAAATCCAACATCCATTCATGTATAAAGTCTTGGAAAGATCAGGGATACAAGGCACATACCTAAACATATTAAAGGCAATATACATCAAGCCTATAGCCAATATCAAACTAAACGGAGAGAAGCTTAAAGCAATCCCACTGAAACAGGGACAAGGCAAGGCTGCCCACTCTCTCCATACCTGAAGTCCTAGCAAGAGCAATAAGACAATTAAAGGAGATCAAGGGGATACAATTTGAAAAGGAAGTCAAAGTATCACTATTTGCAAATGATATGATAGTATACCTGAGTGACCTCAAAAATTCCAGCAGAGAGCTCCTACAGCTGATAAACACTTTCAGCAAAGTGGCTGGACACAAAATTAACTCAAAAAAAATTAGTAGCCCTCCTGAATACAAAAAATATTAAAAATAAATGAATTTTAAAAATTAAAACCCAAATGGGCTGAGAAAGAAATTAGGGAAACAACACCCTTTCCAACAGCCACAAAGGACATAGAGTACCTTGGTGTGACCGTAACCAAGAAAGGCAAAGACCTATATAAAAAAATTTTCAAGTCTCTGAAGAAAGAATTAGAAGAAGATGTCAGAAGATGGAAAGATCTCCCATGCTCATGGCTTGGCAGGATAAACATAGTAAAAATGGCCATCTTACCAAAAGCAATCTACAGATTCAATGCAATTCCCATCAAAATACCAACGCAATTCTTTACAGAACTTGAAAGAAAAATTCTCAACTTCATATGGAATAACAAGAAATCCAGAAATGCCAAAACAATCCTGTACAACAACAGATTATCTGTAAGTATTTCCATCCCTGATCTCAAGCTGTACTACAGAGTAACAATACTAAAAACTGTATGGAGTGGCATAGAAACCAACTGGTGGATCAATGGAATGGAATAGAAGACCCTGAAATAAACTCACACACTTATGGACACCTGAACTTTGACAAAGATGACAAAACCATACAATGGAAGAAAGATAGCATCTTCAACAAATGGTGCTGGTATAACTGGATGTCTACATGTAGAAAAATGCAAATATATCCATGCTTATCACCCTGCACAAAACTAAAGTCCAAGTGGATCAAAGACCTCAACATAAAACCAGACACACTAAACCTGTCAGAAGAAGTTGGGAAAAGCCTTGAACTCATTGGCACAGGAGACAATTTCCTGAACAGAACACCAACAGAACAGGCTCTACGATCAACAATCAATAAAAGGGACCTCATGAAACTGAAAAGCTTCTGTAAAGCAAAGGACACTGTCATCAGAACAAAACGACTACCTACAGATTGGGAATCTTCACCAACACTATATATGACAGAGGGCTAATATTCAGAATATATAAAGAACTCATGAAGTTTAACTGCAACAAATCAAGTAATCCTATTAAAAATGAGGTACAGAGCTGCACAGAGAATTCTCAATAGAGGAATGTCAAATGGCAGAGAAACACTTAAAGAAATGCTCAAAGTCCGTAGTCATCAGGGAAATGCAAATCAAAATGACCCTGAGATTCCACTTCACACCAGTCAGAACGGCTAAGATCAAAACCTCAAGTGACAACACGTGCTGGCAAGGATGTGGAGAAAGGGGAACCCTCCACTGCGGGTGAGTATGTAAACTTGTACAACCACTTTGGAAATCAATCTGGTGCTTCTTCAAACAATTAGGAATAGTGCTACCTCAAGATCCAGCTATACCACTCCTAGGCATATATCCAAAAAATGCTCAAGTATACAACAAGGACCATGTTGTAGCAGCTTTATTTGTAATAGCCAGAAGCAGGAAACAACCCAGATGTCCCTCAGTTGAGCAATAGATACAGAAATTATGATATGTTTATATAATCAAAAATTACTCAGCAATAAAAAACAAGGAAAGCATTAAATTTGCAGTCAAATGGTGGGAACTGGAAAAGATCATCCTGAGTGAGTTACCCCAGAAGCAGAAAGACACATAGGTTACATGCTTACTCATAAGTGGATATTAGATATATAATATAGGATAAACATACTAAAATCTGTACACCTAAGAAACTAATCAGAAGGCAGACTCTGGCTAAGATTCTCAATCTCCATTCAGAAAGGCAAAGAGGATGCACATCAGAAGAGAGAGAAAACAGAGAACAAGACACGAGCCTACCACAGAGGGGCTCTGAAAGGGTCTACCCTGCAGGGTATCAAAGCAGATGCTGAGACTTATAGCCAAATTTGGGCAGAGTGCAGGGAATCATATGAAAGAAGGGGGAGATAGTAAGACCTGGAGAGGACAGAAGCTCCACAAGGAGAACAACAGAACCAAAAATCTGGGCACTGTGGTCTTTTCTGAAACGGATACTCCAACCAAGGACCATTCATACAGATAACCTAGAACCCCTGCACAGAGTTACCCCATAGCAGTTCAGTATTCTAGTGGGTTCCATAGTAATGGCGACAGGGACTGTCTCTGACATGAACTGTTTGGCCTGCTCTTTGATCACCTCCCCCTGATGGGGGAGCAGCCTTACCAGGCCACAGAACTAGACAATGCAGCCAGTCCTGATGAGACCTGATAGACTAGGATCAGAAGGAAGGATAGCAAGACCTCCCTATCA
This sequence comes from Pachyuromys duprasi, assembly GCA_028658305.1. Classification (NCBI taxonomy): domain Eukaryota; kingdom Metazoa; phylum Chordata; class Mammalia; order Rodentia; family Muridae; genus Pachyuromys; species Pachyuromys duprasi. The sequence goes on along the minus strand of CM053758.1, from coordinate 68,063,686 downwards.
GTGGACTGGGGAGGAGCATGAATGGAAAAGAGAGAGGAAGGCTGGAAATGGGAGGGGAGGAGGGAGGGAACTACAGGGGGTATTCAAAGTAAATAAACTATAATTAACAAATTTTTAAATCTTTTTTAAAAATTAATAAAAATAAGATTGTGGAGGTCAAAGGACAAACTCAAGTGTTGTACTTCCACCTTGCTTTGAGATAAAGTATCTCACTGGCCTGGAACCTGCCAAAAAGGTTAGTGGGCTCAAGGATCTGCCTCCCAGCAATGGTGTTAAAGCTGCCTGGGGAGCAGCTTCTATGGAATTTGATGCCTGTGTTGTGGCGCAAGCCCTTCCCTGTACTTGTATAACAAGTAATTTACTCATCAAGCTGTCTATCCAGCCAGCCAGAGCAGTGCTTTTAGAAATTCATGTAACAATCTTTTCTGTACATTAACCATACATCTTTTTTTTCCTCACTCTCACTGCTATCTTCCTTCCTTCCTTCCTTCCTTCCTTCCTTCCTTCCTTCCTTCCTTCCTTCCTTCCTTCCTTCCTTCCTTTATCTTGGTTCTTCACAAAAGTTAAAATATAGATTTCATTTCGTCAAGTAGGAGCAATATTGTCTGCTGGATTCATTTAATTCATTATATGTTTTAGATTTCAATTTTCCTATTTATTACCTGTTCACATATAATCGTATAAGAGAGAAACCTTTACAGTCTAGCTTCGGTTTATAATTACACTGATTCATATTGCTTTTACAAGCAAAATAGGAGATAGAGGCAGCAGGACACCTTTTGCAGCAGTCATTAGCAGATTAACAAATATTTCTGTCTTCCAGCCTTCCAAATGGTACAACTGCCAGGTTTCTAGGCTACTTGAACTCAGACAAGAACGTGTGACAGTGATAGACACACATGTAAGGATTTTTTATTTGTTTGTTTATTTAAATTTTCTTGATATTGTCATTTAAAGTGAGAAGATACATCCTAAATGTGGACAGCATGTTACAGTGAGAACCAGAAGAAAGATGTGAATGGAAACACTTTGCTTTTTGTCTGTTCGCCTTCATGCTGCCTGACTGCCAGGTTATGAAGTTCACCTTCCCGGTTTACAGTTTGCCAACTATTGTCACAACCAATATTGCTGCCGGTTTTTGGTAATACCAGAACATAACTTCTTACAGTCTACAATGTATATTGCAGACTGGATGTACTCCAGGAATCCTCAGGCCTTCAACACCAGACGGGAACTCCTGAGACATCCAGACTGAGGGAATGAGCAGTCACTGTGTTCTCAGTCTTTCCATTGTGAAGACAGTTAGTGTTGGAGAGGCCAGACTGTACTGTGAAACTAATGTAGTAAGTTCCTTTTTACCATGCCGGCTTGTAGATGGCACTCTTCCAAGGAGCTCCTACTAATACATCAATACATATATCACCATGATAAGACATAAAATTTAAATTTTATAAAGACTTGACAAAGTGTGTAAATAGGGTAACATGTAAATGATGGTGAACACACACTATTCCAGCCCACTCTATCTCTTTTCCTTTGCCCCGAGATCTACCCTCCCATGCTAACCTGATCTGTGCCACATGTCCATCATTACCCTCTGAGCTCAAGGACAGGATTTTACACCTTAAAGTGGACAAAATACTTCAGACAAGCAACAGTGTTTACAAATATGTGAAGCAAGCTGGTCATTTTTCCCTTTTCCTTCTCACCCTGGTTAATGTTTGCATCTAAGACAAAATAAGAAAGCTGCACATATGACTTTAAAGCATGCTTTTCACTTAATGTTTTGCTGTCCCTTTGTTTCATAATGCTAATTATCACTATGATGAGTGCTTATTATTTCATCAAGCTGATGTTCCATACTTTTATGACCTCTCGAATATTATTGAGTACTCAGGCTGCATCTTATTTTTCATTATTAAAATGACAGCATAATGAAGCTTTTCATACACTCTTGCCTTTGTCTTCAAAATATTATTCATACTGTGTGCCATCAAGATGTGCTGATATGTCAAAGGAGGTGTGGACGTTCTTTTGGCTTTAAAAGGAGTTTGTAAATGAGTTTCAAAGAAATTTCCCCAGGCCCACATCCACCAGTGAGGAATGCGCATGCTAGTTTTTGAACATATAGTGAAACACATATTTAGTTTCCTGCTAGATACCTACCGTTTTCACTGACCAGAAGTTCCATTGTTCTAATGAAAGAACCTCTTCTTCTACTCCTACCACTGTACCCGTCACTGTGGTTCCCTTGCTTACAATAGCCCTATTTTCTTCAACGTGAAGTTGATTGCTCTTAGCATGAGTAGCATACTAGTAATAGCATGAGTAGATGGTAAGTAACTAGGGTGTCAATCTCTTTTATACACTAAGTAAATGCTATACATTTAAAGATTTTATATATCTCTTCTGGATGCTTCATGCATAACGTTGACTTCTCCTTGAGTCCCTTCACATACCGTTCTCTCAGAGGGGTCTTGATTTCCAGTTAATAAAACACACCTAATATGTTCTTGTTATTCTCTGTCTCACTAGCATGTTTTTTATGTTCTCTATAAAGCATGCATGGAAATACTGGTAAATTGCATACCTCTTTCTTTCCCCATGCTGTCATCTCCCTCCTTTACTTATGCTAACAATAATCTCCCTGTGGACAAATCATATGAATATCATTGTCAACACTAAACAAGCACCTGCCAGAAACGTAGACTAAGGAATGATGTCTGGAAGAATATGCGGCAATCTAAGGTCTTTGAAATCAATGTGAACTAGCATTTTAATTTCTACAAAGTATTCAGACTAGAATGATAAACACCTACAATGAGCTCTGAGTAGTGATGTGTACTTACCTCCTAGCACTCAGTAGGTAGAGGTAGAGGGTCACTGAAAATTTGAGGCAGTCTGTGTGAAACACTACATAGTGAGTTTAATTCTAGCCTGAGATATATAGTCTAACTATTTAAAAAAATAAATAAAAACTGAAACCAAAATTATTTCATTGCTCAGAGACAATATGGCTCAACTTTCCATGATTTAAAAAAGACAGTTAAGGTAGTTTCAGAAGAGAACTTCTTCTATTAAAGAATTTGTAGAAAATTTTATATAAATAACAAACAGCCCTTAGAATCCAGGCCACTCACCAGATTCCACCAATATCTATCATTCCATTAGTTTTGCACTCAGTTTCATAGGGAGCATAGGAGTTTCTCTTTCTTCTCTCCCCCTGCCCCCCCCCGCCCATTTCGTTCTTAGAAGAGCCCATTGCAGAAATTAAAACTCAGACCAGTTGTACCCAGCTCCTTTGCTGCATGACACAGGCTTCTGGTGACATTCAGTTTAATGAATTTTCCTCATGATTAACTACCCGTTATACGTGGCCATTGTCATGGATACACGCTCAGCCCAGGCCATCCCCTTACAAGCAAGGTGGCTGTGCAAAGGCTCATTAATATACGTGAGCCAGGACAGTATTCTTTTATGAAGTCAGAGAAAAGTGGAGCGTAAAAAATATTACTCAAATTCAAACAAATTGCTGAAACAAAAGTATGCTCTGCTGGGCTGTGATGGCCATTCTTTTATTAGAAATGGCAAAAGTTATGAAATTAGATAATGAATTCAGAATAAGAATTCATCCCTTTTTTGTATTCTTCTGGAGGCACTGGAGACATAGCGGGTAAAAAACAAGAACAAGACTCAGAAACTCCCCTCTTATTCTTATTTTTAAAATTAATATTCGTATTCATTTGCTTAGCTTGTCAGAAGCCTCTGTAGAATTTACGTTCTTAGAAGCCTCTCACCATTGCTTAATCTTTAGTGACACCTGGTGGCCTAAATTACATAAATTGTTAAAGGAACTCTTACATGTTCATTATAAATATGTTTCACGCTCTTTAGTTGACACCTGTTCTTACTTGGCTACCTTTAAAAAACAAACCATTTTTTTTCTTGTATTGCAATGTTAAGTATGCATGTGTAATATGGGAAAACTGGGGAACATAAACTTATAAAATCTGTATTACTGTCGTATATTGGGACTCAAATTAAACTGCTTCTAATTTTGCCTCCTTTTAACAGGACTAGGTTTTATATACTGTATTATTACATATACTGAGTAAATTATTTGTGTACTTGTTAATCATAGGCTATGGGCACTTTACTTCCTTGAGTATCATAAGTCACTCAGTAAATACCTTACTAAGTATATATTGTACATCAACACAGTGTGAGGTCTTCATGTCACTGAGGGTGTTTCCAGACCCCACTACTTCCCAAGGACACAGTGCTGCAGAGGTCTCTCTCCTTTCTGTCTCTTATGGGCCCCGAGGTAAATGATTTTTCTTTGACTCATTCTCCCATCAGGATGCTTTCACATCGAATGATGGCCTGATACCTCCAGGTCAACATGTCAATGATTTTTTTTTTCTTCTACGCAAGCAAATTAAAATATTGATGGGAATCTGGTGTAGCTTTATAACTGTGAATGTATTTTGTAAAGAAATTTTATTGGGTCTCACACTAGCTTCCTATCACTGTTAGGAAAAGAACAAGTCCTTCCAGCATACATATTATTTGTGAGATATATACTTTTAGCCTTAGCTTGCACAGGATGGTTCTTTGAACTCTTCAAATAAATCATAATTTTCAAAACCCTCCACCTTCCCACATGTATTTTTTCCTCTTTAATCACTACTTCTTCCTTTCTGAATCTAGAACATCCTGCTTGATTCTCACAGTTCATTTTGCATGTTACTTCTCCATTAAAACCTAAGCTGAACACATAGTTTATAGTAAATTTCTCTAATACACCAGCACACAAATTTCACTTCATACTTTCCAATAACAATATAATTTTCCTTGAAATCTGCTACATCCCTTCATCTGACACTATCGTCTTGTAGTAAAAAGAAGTAATTAACTAAAATATTTGTGAAGTTTATTTGTACCTTGACAATTCATATCTAGAAACCAGTTGTTCCTCATAGGAAAATAGGCATCATAATGTTGATGCCAAACAACTACCTAATAAGTTAGTGCCTACAACATCCCTGAGTGTGGCCAACTACATAAGAGAAGTTATTATTGTTGCTAGTGTGAATACAAGTAGCACTCTTATTATGAGTCCAGGTCTAACATGAGGGCATGCATGACTTTCAACTGTACTTGTTGTTTTGTAGAGATCATAAGCAAAGCCCTTACTGAACATTCTTGAAAATCAGTTTCAGGCAGCAACATGAGTCTAAGAGACAATAAACAATGGAAAAAAAGGGTGTGGCAGGGACAGAAATGGTGCTAGATATTCTTTTTTTTTTAATTTATTTATTTTTATCTCAATCACAGGTTGGGTACTTTGAATTCCAGGCGTAGCCCCCTCCCCCATTCCCTCCTACCCTCCCACTCCCTCCCTCATCTCCTTCTTCCCCGCCCCCTCCAAGTCCACCAACAGGGGAGGACCTCCTTCCCTTCCATCCAACCCCAACTTATCATGTCTCCTCAGGGCTGGCTGCAAAGTCCTCCCCTGGGATCTAGCCAGTCTGTCACTCCCCGGCTTGTATG